>CAWUFW010010602.1:0-681310 GCA_963921515.1 Calotriton arnoldi
GAGTTACCCTTAGGTCCCTTAGCTAAATTTGCTAAAGTTGCTCAGACTAGGTGTTTTGTCATTGAAAGCTGAATGGATAAAACAAATTGCAGGTTCTCTTGTTGTTTGCAACCATAGATGTTGGCCTCTGATGGTCTTTAGCCTACTAAACAGCCTTGCTTTCCCTGTGTGTTCAATGTAAAATTATATGCCGTCACTTTTAGTGGATTTGATTGATACTGGAAGTTGTGTAATACTTAATGCCTTCCTTTTATATTCACTAACCAGGAATTCCTCTGTGACCTAAAATGTCACAAAGCAAGCAGCCTGCAGCAGTGTACTTCCATACTTGAGAAAATCAATGAAATCCTGACCTCATAACTGTTTAAAGGTGGCAGCTATTGATTTCATTTTCACCACATAAAGGTAAGTGTAGTTTTGTCTAAAACAAACAAATTTTCAAACTGATTACAAGCATCTGTTTTGATTTGCGATGTATTTTAGATTAACTTTTTTATATATTTCTCAGTCAAGTTAATTTATGTGAATACTTCCATCAACTAGGGCAGTTTTGTAATAGGATAATCTTTTTCTGCCTAGATGGCTCGGATAACTGTTGCAGGGTTGGCACTGCTCAAAAGGAAATTAGAATTTATAGGACACTCTCAATTCTGTCATTTTGACTCGAAGCTGTAGTGGAAGCTGTAATTTGGAAACGGTCCTGTAAATCCAGAGAAATTTGCTGGACTCTGTGAGCTTCTCAGTCACCTGGAGTGCCAGAATTGTTCAGTAAACTGAAAACAATTGTGAAGGTTAACTGGAGTTGTATCACAGTTGGAGATTTTTCACCCAGAGATTTTGGTTTGACTGATGCCTCTCATTTGATATACTGATTAAGCCACTAAAAGAAATTTCAATTCCAACAAAAGTCAAATATGTTCTCTGACAAAACGCTTAACTTATAGCTGACTGCAAATATTTGAAAGTCAGCCAAAAGGGCTGAGAAGATCCAATCATCTTTACAAAAGACATGTATGCCCTAATTATAAGTTGCCCGGTATTTGTTATTAAGCTTACAATTCTTAGCCAAATCAAGATTACTGGTAGTGCAGTGTTTCCACACATGAGATCCCCAGTCATCTTTACAAAGACGTGTATGTCCTCATTATGAGTTGCCCCCTATTTGTGATTCAGCTTAAAACTCTTGGCTACATCAAGAATACCGGTATTGTAGCGTTATCACACCTGAGTTCCCCAGGTGCAGGTGACATATTTCAAATTATTTTGTATTTGTTACTTCATTGATTCTGAGTTCAACATCTTTTTGAATATTTATTTGGATTTTTTCCCGTAATATATGGACCACATCAATTTTTCTTTTCTTTAATTTTCCAATTTTTTATTTCTTTTTTACTGAATGTGGTAGTGGATATTCCAGTGCTTTATGTATTGGTGCATCTTACTCTGCAAACTATGCTGGTCTTTACAGCCCAAGTTTGGATGAGGTCACTAAAAAATAATTAAAGGGCTGATTCACAAAGACAGGCATAAATTTAAATAAATAGGCATAATTATACTTCTATTTTAGATTTACAAATTTCTAAAAATCCACACAACTTTTTATCAAGTGATGGGACATCTCTTCACTGACACCCCATAAAGGTGGGAGTGATCCCTTTTAATTCTATCTTATAATTATGCGTATATCCACACGTATGAGTGTTTCCAAAGAGGTAAACTACATATACAGGTTTTGTTAATCTTACCATGTTCCAAATTTGTGAGAGGCCCTAAAATATTTGCATGGCTAACCCAATATACAACTGTTATAGCATATTTCCCGCCCCTTTCCTAAACTTACTAAGGGATCGACAGTTGTTGCCATTTGTTTAAGAATATGTCCATACCATATCTTGATTCTGTGCCCAACTATTTCCAACCTCTAGCAGAGATGTACATTGTTAGCCCCTGGGTGACCTCTACTGAAGTAAAAATATTTATGAATTGGGTCCTAACTTGCTGTGGAAAGTAAAACGTTTTAGGGTGGAGCTGTTGACTTTTAGCTCTTTTGGACAGGCAAATGAATGCCTTTCGTTTTGTGAATTATGAACAATTTCCAGATAATCAGTAACAGTGCTATGCTAGGGAACCAGAAGTACCATTTTAATTATGTAGGCCCTTAACTTGGTGATACTAATACTCTATGGGAAACCATACTTAGAATAGAGGTTAGGGTTAGAGCTCATTATCAGTAATTGAGTTTTCTCTATGTTAAGCTTGGTTTTCCTTAAAATAATCCACATTTGTATTTGGTTTGGACAAAGTCAGGTCAATGCAATGTGTGCATAAATACAATTGGTAATCAACTGCATATTAGTGGTAGGTGATGCCCACTGGGTTCATGAGGTCACCTTTTGGCTCACGGTATAGATTAAAGAGCATGGAAACTAATATGGGATGCTGAAAAGTATTTGTATTAGTGAGAAGAATGAGACTTTAATTTTGACCTATTATGTATGGTCAGTCAGATACGAATCAACTCATTTTACATGTCTGCCTTCTATACCCGTTTCAAGACTATACAGTGATCAACAAGACACATTTTGTGAAGATGCAATAAAACAAGGAGGCATGATTATCCATTTTCTAGTATGCAGAAGCATTTTTTTTTTTTTAAACAAATTTTATTGATTTTCAATAAAACATGCAACTAACACTCTATCAAAATTATCTGCTTTTGGTCCTTAACCTCATACATCATTTTATCTCTTGTTTTAATGCTACGCCAGTTCCAAATAATTATTAGAAGCAATCCTTTACAATACAATAACTGACTAACTTAAATGATAAATGAAGGCCCACCTAGCCCCCTCCCCACCCCACCCAAACCACCGGTGTGCCTTTCCCGTTCGCAGCTCATTATTGTACTAACATCTACCCTGCCCATTATAGTGTCCTGAATACCAGCAACCCAATACAGGTGAACCCGCCCCCAACTGAGTCTAGCTAGTATGGCGCAGAGTAAGTATCTCGTCACTCTATCACTACTGCGCGGTTTGGTGAACCCATTGATGCCCCCGAGATCGAGCCACCCTCTGAGTCTACCTCAGATATCTGCAATGCAGCTACCAGCGCTTCCCATGCCCTCGCTACCTCCAATGTTTTTTCATTATCTGTGCGCGCAGCCTGTTGAAACCTGAGTGTGCTTTTGCTCTGCGCCCACTTGAGGAACTCCGTCCTCCATCTCCCAAAAGTGGGCCCTCTCGCTGACTTCCACTGCGCTGTAATCTCTCTCTTAGCTAGTACCAGGCCTAAATCCATAAACTTGCTCGTCACTTTCGTTTTAGAGGTGTGCGGAGACCAGTGCAATAGGCAAGTGCCCTGGTCGGATTCCATATTACGGGCAGTAGCCCCCCGAAGTTGGGCAACCACTTCCTCCCAATACGTTCCCAGCTGCGGGCACCCCCACATCATATGTTGAAAGTTCGCCCCCTCCAAACTACAGCGTGGGCACCGGGCTGCGTCCGTCTCAAAGTACCGATTAATTCTGGCAGGTGTTAAATATGCCCTATGCAAAATGAAATAATTAACCAATTGAAACCTGGCGTTCCTAGTACTTTTCCAGTTCAACCTGACTAGTTGGGCCCAAGTCTTCTCAGGGATCTCTTTACCTAAGTCTACCTCCCATTTCCCTCGTAGTTCTCGGAGAGGTTCCAGCTTCTCAGTCAGCATGCGCCTATAGAGGCACGTGATCGCCTTAAAAGTGCCCGCGGCCATCGCCACATATTGGCAAGCTGCTGATGTCTGTTAGTATGCGGAAGCATGATCTACTGTTTTCAGTATGTTTAAATTTCTGCTATGTGAGTCCTTGAAACCTGGCTGGTGTGGATTTAATAGTTAGCTCTGTTGTGTAAAGGTTGAGTTGTTCAGTTGCACGGTTCCTTTGGCCATTGAGAGGGAGGCCTGAGATCCAGATTTAGTTTTAATTTGGGCTTGCGTCTGTGCAGTGAATTTTATGGTTGGTCCTACAATTCCTTGCTTTAGAACTGTTGGTGCATCTCCTTTAAGGTAATGAGGTATTTACTATATTAAGCCAATAGGGTTGATAGGATTTTCATGATGATTTACTTACACAAGGTGACAGGCCATCAGAAGAGTAGTTTGATGGATTTGCAGCTGGTGTTGGATGTCCTGTCAGGTCCTCCCTTTGAGCCCCTTGAGGGTCTTGAGTTGAAACTCTTGACTTTTAAGACTTGTTTTATGGTGGCCATTACTTCGGTGTGACGCTTGGGTAAATTGGGGGCTTTATCCTTTAAGTATCCATTCTGCAAGATCTTTTCGGACAGGGTGTTTTTGGTGCCCATGCCATCCTTTATCCCTAAGGTTAATTCAGCTTTTTATCTCAGTCAGGAGGTGATTTTGCTGCAGTTTTGTATTGATCCTTCCTCGGCTGAGGAATCTCGTTTGCACTGTCTGGATGTGCGGCGTGCATTGCTGGAGTACCTGTAGGTGGTGGACCCCTTCCGGAAGAGAGACGCTTTATTTATTAACTTTGGTCCTGCTAAAAAGGGTGTTAAGCCTTCCACGGCTACGCTGAGTCGTTGGATTCGGTCCACGGTCTTGATGGCTTACAAGCTTAAAGGGGTGGATCCTCCTATGGGGGTTCAGGGACGTTCTACTGGCAGTATGGCTGCTACGGTCGTTAAGTTGCAGGGTACTTCTGTGGTGGGGATCTGTAGGGCTGCAACCTGGTCTTCCCCAGCTACGTTTGTCCGTCACTATCGGATTGCCGGTCTGGAACATTTGGATAATGTTCTGGGCCACAGGGTTTTGTCCTCTATGAGGGACTAGGGATGTTGATCTGCTGTGGTTGGGGCAAGTTATTAAATTGGTGTTCTTTATCATTCAGTTGTCCGTCTCTGTTTTCTTCTGCTTGCTATGTCCTCATTTGTGACGAAGGAAGGTGAGGGAGGGACGGGAGGTAATGCGTCTATTACTATTGATAATGGCATTACTCCTAGTCCTACTCCCTCGCCTTCCTTCAAGGACCGTCCCACCCTCCCGGTGCGGTACATCTGAGTGCTAGCTCGGCTTGTTTACGTACAGGTGGAGGTGGGGGCAGGCGGAGTTTTTATGGGCTGGGGGTAGGTCTAGGGGGAGGCGGGGCCCCAACCACAGCAGATCAACATCCATAGTCCCTCATAGAGGACAAAACCCTGCGGCCCAGAACATTATCCAAACGTTCCAGACCAGCAATCCGATTAGCTCCACTTTGAACAAAATAGTTCAGTTCAAAATACTTTATTCAGCAGCAAAGAGTCACCAAAGTTCATAAAAACAGTAGATACATCAATATAAAAGTCACAATCAAATACTAAATAAAATAAGTATTAAATGCAACACAGTTAAAAATTATAATCATTATTACATGAGAATTAATAAGTGCCATGAACGCGATCTCTCTGTACCTCATTCGCAAGGCACTAGTTATATAATTCGACACAGCGTAACACAACTCTCGACTCCCTAGGTGCTCTAGATGAGCAAGAGTCATCTTGTGGGATCTAATTTTAGATTCTCTCAGTACTAGAGGCAAGAAAACGTCTCCTTTGTGTGATATACAGTGGACAGAATAAAATAAAGTGCAATGTGCTTGGCATCACATGGGAGGGGGGGGAGAAATGGAAACCACGATCCTTGGGTAGAAAAGGCCAACAGAAAGTGAAGTAAGTTAAGGTGAAATCTGGTTAGTAAAGGTTTATTTCGCTCATTATTGGTTAGTTGGAGATAAAGTGCTGACGAGAGGATCCCATTTAGATTCCATTGGAGAAGTCCATCGGCCCTAACATCCAGAATTGCCAGACGCATAAATCGGCGACACCTATTAAATAATTCTTTAACTACAAAAGGAGTTAGGTGGGCAGAGTCTACTGGGATAGAAAAGAGCTCTGGTTGGCCTAGGTCATTAAAACTTTGTTGTTCACAAAAAAGTGAAGGGCTGTCTAAAGCAAGGCAGTCGGCCAAAACAGCTCTACTGAAGGCGCCTCAGGTTTCCTCCATATTCTAAGCCATAATAACAGTTGCTTCAAGGAAATTCCTCAAAATGAACATTTAATATATAAAATTCATAGCAGGTAACATGTAATATGGTCCTATATTGCTATCTCAGGATTCTGGTGACATTGGCAAACCATTCAGTCTTCACCCTTGTGATGTCACCAGAACCCCTTAATGGCAAGATGTTAAGATGACAAAGGCTCCAGTGAGAGCCAAAATGCGTTAAACATAGAGTAAAGTGGCTGAAACTGACCTCTTGAGTGCTCCTGTGCTTCCCGATTTAAGTCTGTGCAGGACTGTTTTGCATATAAATATATATTTAATATATCTAGTGAGGATATGGACTGGCAAAAGCACTTTTGGCCTTTCTCTTAGATTTTTTAGAACAGGCTTTAGCTTTAAGCCATAACCTCCTTTCAGACATACCTCTGCAACCCACTGCAGGTGCGCTCAGCTTTTACCTTGTTTAACATGGAGTGCTTCGTCCACCCCAAACGTAAGTGATTTGTAAATGGTGCCCCATATACTTTTTAAAATGCAAAATTACACTTGGCACCAGGCTTAAACTATTGCCATGCTATCGACCCAAACTGATACACTCAGTAACTCTATGCTATATATGACTATGGTGTTATGACTGATGTCATCAGTGATGTCATCAATTATATCATTTGAGGTGTTGTCAATGATTTAATTTAACATGTCATGAGTGATGTAATATGTGAGGTCACAAGCAGTGCATGGCGGGGGTGTAAGTTATAGTTAGCTCAGTAAACTATACCTGCTGAATTTTTAAGGGTTTTTGGTTTTAAATGTTCTTTTTAACTTAATCCAACACATGACTATAAAGCTACTTTGACCTTGGGTTTTTGGTGCCAGGCTTACGCTATTTATATGCTATCGACCCATACGTGTACACTCAGTAACTCTTTGCTATATATGACTATGGTATTATGACTGATGTCATCAATTATGTCATTTCAGGTGTCATAGTAATGATGTAATTTACGTGTCATGAGTGATGTAATATGTGAGGTCATAAGCAATGCATGGCGGGGGCGAAAGTTATAGTTAACTCAGTAAACTATAACTGATGAATTTCCAAGGTTTTTTGGTTTTTATATGTTAGTATTTACCTTCTTTCAACACCTACCTATAAAGTCACTTTAACCTTGTTTTTTTTCTGTGAAATGATTTTACTATTTTAAAATTAGGGAGCTATTAAGTGACTGGGAAAATAGGTAGGCTGAGTAAAAAGATAGTAAAAGGGGATGTTGTACTTATGTAGACGTCTCTCTCTTTAACTCTTTTGGCCCCTTTCAAAATATAATATGCCTCAAATTTCTAACATTTTTAACACTCTGGTTTCATGCCTGTAGTAACGTCTCATAGCTCATTTACTTCAGCTTGCTCCTTAGGAAAGGCTTTAAATTCATCAGCTCCTATTTCAACAAAATGTTGTTCAGTAGTGCCTCACTTTTGTCATGAATTCAAAATGCTAGCACTCTGGTTGTTCTGTACTGTGGCGATGCTAGAGGTGATTACTAGGGAGTTAACTGATAGAATGCTGCTGCTGTTGGAAGCACATGTTTGACTCTGCATATCAGAGTCTTTTACTAGAATGGATGAGGAAAATATTTTTAGAACTCATAGAAACTGTGACCTCATTCTAGCTCTCCAGAGAACTTACCATAATCTCTATGACAGAAAGAAACCCCTTATTTTTTCATTTGCTACAGTAGCCTCTGTAGGACATGCCTTTAGTTTTACAGCGTTGATCCCATCAAGATGGCTAATAAGCAATTAGAGTGCTATGATTTTTTATATATACAGAATGTTAGCACTCTAGTTGCTCATTAGAACTTTATGGTAAATCTGCAGAGAGTAAATTGGCAGGTTGCTGCTGGTGTTGGAAATACATGTTTCAGCCTACATGTCAGAATGTTTTACTGAAATAGATGAGGAAGATATTCGAGAACTCATGGAAAATGTGTCCTCACTTTAGAGGCAATTAAACCACTGTTCTTAACATTTATTAAAAATCCACTGCATTGTTGAAGTCTGATTTTTAGTAAATAGTTATGAAAAGTGACTTTTATACTTTACCTGTCTGAACCTCCAGTAGGCTATTTAACATTGGCCAACAGCTTGACCCTGCCAGTGCATCTCCATAATGAGGTGAGAAAACTGCTCCAAGAGCAAGAACAGAGGCTTAAGCTTTTTAACAGGAAGACCTGTGGGTGAGGAATGTAACTCCTCTCAGCCTAGGAAAGACAGCTGCAGAGGGAACAGGAACTTCTTTAACTTGAAAGGAACCAATGTGAAGCTGCCTATTCATAGTTAAGTGTAAAGGGAGACCTAACAAATCAAGCCTTTTGTTTCTTAGGCCATCTGTCATTAGCTTGGCATCAGGCCAGTGGAATAGGGGGGCTGGCCCCCAAAACCAGTTTGGTATAGCTTTGGTGTAGCTGAAGGGGACGACTAATTTCCTTAAACACATTCCTGGCTGACACACGCTCCCTTCTGGGGCAGAAAGATTCTGCAATGCTGAATTTGCCTCAGAACAGTGCATTGTGAGATAGTTTGCAGTCAGGCAAACAGGATCTGCTGTAAAAGTGGGAAGAGTTGACCCTGTGAACATTTTTCTGAGTGGTTAGGGAGTGTCCAGTGCCTCTTCCCCCTGGCTACTGTCCAGTGCCCCTTTCCCCTAACTAGTAGCTATCAAAGTGCCAGCTCCCCCACAGCTCAGCAGATCACTCTCTGGACCTCCAGAGGAACACAAGAGGCCAGGACCTGGTGTTTGAGATCTGTGCAGAGACCTGGAGGGCTGGATCTGTTCCCACCAGTACACAGGACTAAGAAGTGGACTTCTATGGTCAGTTGGCTGACCTCCGGTGCGGCTGTAGGGACACAGCAAGCTGCATTGGGCCATTTTCCTGAAATGCCCGGCTGGCCAGTAGCAACTTGATCTGAACTGAATCCTGCTGGAGGCCTCTGCTGGAGTGAGTGATGGCCCCTAAGGGCTGTCTCTGAGATCTCAAGAGCCTTAGAAGTGACCAACAGGAGCTAATCCAGAACCTCTGAAAAGTTGAGAATTATTTTGACTCCCAGGACCTCTGGAACATCAGACGGACCTCACAGCAAGGGAGCCCAATTTCAAAGGGACTGTGTCAGATACAAATTCAGGCTTGCATGGCAGGAGGATTTTCAGCTCTATTAAAAAGACTAAGTGCGAAGACTGAAATATTGACCTGGCGAAGGAGTGAAAAGTATCCATCTGATGCAAGAGCTTTAGCAGCTTGAAATTAAAATTTCTCCCAGAGCTTTTCCAGCCTAAACCATGAGCAGGACATAATCCATCAGCAATTCGGCTTCAAGAGGAATATAGCCCCCAAGCTTGCATCGCAGGAGAATTCAAACTTCCATTCCCAAGACTAAGTCAAAAGGTAAAATCTTTGACTGGAACGATTTATGGTCCTTTGCTGTTGGCCTGAAATTGCACCTAGGTCCAGGTCAACTATGAATAGTGACTACTGGTTGACGCTTTACTTTTTTGAGCATTTTGCCTTAAATATTTATAAAATCACATCTCCAGTTACCCTAATATGATTATTGTAATTTTGGTAATTATTTTTCTAAATTGGTGTGGAATTACTATTGTGTTATGTTTTGACTTCCTGTTTTGTTATTGCTAAATATCTTACCCATTTTTCTAAGGTAAACCTGTCGGCTTTGTTCCATAACTACCAGGGGGTTGAGCCCAGGCTTAAATAATTGAAACTGTGTTTTACCCTGACGAGCTTGAGTCATTATTTTTTGTGATGAACTCACATCTACCCCAATTAATAACCCATCATTTTATTACAGATGTTACTGCAAATTTTCATTAGAAAATACAAACAGGTCACTATCAAAAAATGTAAACAGAAAAAGGATTACATGTTCTCAAATGATCCTGTGCAGCGACCCTAATTAACCTACTGCCACCATTCACAATCCCTTTCCAATGACAATCATTATTCAGCAATAGTGTTTTACAAGTAAGTTAGGTCCTGATATTTTCAAGGGCCCTTCTCCCCCTTTGACAGAGTGGGAGCCCCCCTCCCATTAGTTTTAGAATACAGTATATTAAAAACATCCCTGGTGCCCTCAGTCTGATCGGGCAAGCTATGGACAACATGCACTTTGACATCTAACTGATGACTGACTGCTATGTCATTTAAAAGTATGACCTTTCTCTTATGATATTATGGGTAAGTCATTCCATTGTTAGAATGTTCCAGACCCTCCAAAGCCATTCTAATAGGAGGGAAGGATCTGCCGCTTTCTAGACAGCCAGGATAGGCTGGCATTGCCACAGGATCAAGCTCTCTTGTTTTGCCATAGACCCATTGCTCAATCCCTTACAATTAGCAATACAAGGTCTGGTGTTGAATGAATTAGAAACCCTACTAGCAGAATATCGTCAGTTAAGGGCACATCCACCTGTATATCCCTTAATGAGCTACACCTTATGCAAAGGTTTTGTGTGAATGTGGGTATAGACACTGTAATTCATCCGGGTGGTAGTACAAGTCATCCGTTAGTTTGTAATGTACCTCCTGATCAGTCTATAGTCAGTCCCAGTCTTGCTCATCAATTCTTGCAAGGTTTGAGTCCTACTTCTTCATACATCCCATCTCACAATTAAATTTTCAGGTGAATAGTAGCTCATATGTGCTTGATAGAAATCGTTTGACCTGGTCCTCAGGCAATTAATTTAAAGAGTGAGATGCCTAGTTGTAGTCTCTTTTTTAGGTAAGTGGGTGTATAATCAAATATCCCAATGGCACGCCATGTAGTCTATCCATCTCCTGGAGAATGAAGTCTCTTTTACATTGCTCAAAAGACATATTAGAACATATCACATGTCAGAGTTTGCAGTCTAAATGTAAGCATAAGTGTAATTCCTCAAAAGTAATATAGCTATCAGTTTTATTTGTCCACTTGTTCCAACCAAGGTACTGAATAATTATACCTCAGCCAGGAACCTAAGGAAGGGAAAAGACACCAGAGACACTTGTTTGAAATGGTGCCAACAGCAGCCAAGGATCACAGCTGAACCACTGCTTGGATATCTTGGAAGAGAGACAAAGAAAAAGTATGAGACTTCATAAATCAACAAACACTGAATAAATCTCATAAATTGTGTTTTAGTTATCTCTAACTGTGTGACAACATACTGTGACTGGTCTCAGTGGTGCCAGGAATCAGACTTGGGGCAAACTGGCTGAGGAGGGGATCCAGAATAGAACGAGGCAGCACCCTGGGTCAGCAGGATGATTGCAAAGGGTACCACAGGAGCTGATACAAATGCCACACTGGTGTTAAAAATATTGGAAGCAGCAGCATACTTCTGAATATGGAGTACACAGAAGTAAATGAACAAAAGACCTTAGCAGGCACAAAAGCGAAAACATAAAACAGAGGAGAATGACCAAGGGGTTCAAAGGACAAGTAAGAACAGTGCAGGCTTTCTGGGAGTACGTGGGACGGACCCTGAGTGCTACTATGACACTTTCTCTGCCGCTTATGCCCCCGAAATACTTCTGCACGATTTACAGCGGTTCCCGGACCTATCCAGACCACAACGCCGCCTCTTTCATACAGCTGTGGCCACGGCCAAGCTTTGCATATTGCGCCAATGGAGGGCAGCGACCCCCCCGACACAAGAGTCCTGGCTGACAGCTATGATACAGCTATGATATGGTCTTGTATATAATCTACAAGACCAGTCGGAGATCTTTCTGGAGACGTGGACACCCTTTATGCGCGTAGAGGCGCCGAACATGGATGGAGATGGATCGTCAGCGGACCCTGGTGATTGAACAGCATGTTGCACCCGCCCTACAGATCGTCATATCCCCCTCAACCCTCACCTCCACCCTTCGGCACACTCTCTTCCCGCTCCCTCTCTTTTTCTCTTTCTCCTTTCCTTCTCTCCTTCTTTTTCCTCTTCTTTCTCTTTTTTTTCTTTTTCATTTTTACTATTTGACAAATTGATTTTGCTCAATGTTCCTTTCTCATCAGTACTTTTTTCAGCTCCTTTCTCCCGCTCCCCCTTCCCCCTCCACCTCTTTCGTACCTCTCCCCCCTCTGCACGCCCCCCACCCACACGCACACCAATGCCCGCACAAATATCGTCGTACTGCCAAGAGCCACAGGGCTTAATGGTCTTACGATCACATCATCAACGGACCCTTATTATGTCAGTTACTACGGCGAGACCTATCAGAAACCCCCCCCGCGCGCATCATACGCGTACTAGTCTTTGGAGTCGCCCCTCTGGACGAAACAGGGCGCCAACAAAGCAAGACACATTGCTCTATAAACAACCTGGGAGGTGAAGGGAGTTAGGGCGCGAACCTGGAGAAGACACCATTTTCCCATCCAATCCGGTAGAGGGGGAGGCAAACAAACGGGCCTATGAAGATATGCACATACACACACCCCTCCCTTTTCTTTCTTCTGTTTTTATTTTTACCTATGGGTTTCCCCCCACACCTTCCCCTATCCCTGGTGATACCCCATTTATAGATTGCTGTGGAGGACTGTTATGCGTAGGATTAATGTGCCAAGACTTTTTGGAGATACATCATACGTTTGTAATGATTATGTGTATATATATATATATATATTCACCAAACTCCTTCTCCACGTGTCAGTTTCACCGGGCACAAAGAAAGAGCGCGGACCTCATCAGTCTTCAATTTGCAATGTTTATTTGTGCTCCCCAAACAATGCTGCTGCCATTTCGCGTTTCGTCCCTCTAGGGGACTTATATATTCTAGAACGATGTATGTTCATCTTTATTTTATTTTTTATGTCAAACTGTTTAAATTGTCTGAATATGCAATAAAGAAATACAACACACACACAAAAAAAAACCTTCCCAGGGGAAGTGAACAGTTTATAAAGCACTGCTGCCACTTATGACCTGGAAGCCCCATCCCCTTGACCTTTGGTCTAGAAGTCCAGACACCCTAGCCATTACAGACCAGGCCATCACAGTGTCATAGGGACTCTAGTGCATCTTCTGCTGTATCATCTCACAGTACGTGCCCATCTCCATACACCTTGTTTATTCATGAAAGTACCAGCCCCTCCCCCCCTCCCTTTACGGTCCTCCCCTCTGGATGCTGATTTGTTAGGAAACTTTTGATGAAATGAAGCTAACAATCTGGGGGTTTGAACAAATGTGGCAGGTTTCGAAGAGCATTCTGCTGGTCCATAACCCTTCCTGGTTGGCAAATATTGCAAATGCCTTTCCTCTTCCCTAGAATCGATTATAATTTTAAACTTGAAATGCTATGGACCCATCTATAATAACTGAAGGAGGTGAACAGTAATTTTATATCTGGCAGGTTTAACCCTGGATATGTAAAAGACCAGATATATCCACCCCTTAAGAAGATCTAAACACACTGCATTTAACCCCACAAGATGCAACACTGGAAAATGACCCATAAACTGAGATGCAAAGTTGGCATGGAAACTCTGCAATGTCAAGAAATGAGTGGATTACCAAATCAAATCTATTTTCTTATAACTGGGAGGAATTTGCTGATGATGGTTAGCAAACCATTTGTTATCAGCCTATGCTTGCTGTAAATGAAGTAGCGTACTGGCCTGTACTGAAGTGATCGAGTGTAGAGCAGTAACTAGTTGAGGGTGAAAACCAAAAGAAAGAAGGGAGAATTTCCTAAAGGTGAATGCAGGGGATTATTTTAGGGCAAATTCTGCTAATTTGGGATTGAGGTGGATTGTGCAATCTCAGGAATTAGTTGATGGTGAAAAGCAAAAGTACAGAAGAAGGGAGAATTTTCTAAGCATGAATGTAAGGCTTATTGTGGCAAGTTAAAGTTAATAAGGCAGAGTGTGTTGCTTGGGGAAGCTGTTGCCGACCAAGCACTGCTTTCAATTTTTTTAGAAAGTTACACATTGTTGAAGAAGATAATAAGTTACCTACCTGTAACTGCAGTTCTCCAGTATTGGTATCTTTCATATATATATATATTCACATGCTTTAATCATTCTCTTTTGTCGAAGTGGGAGTCTCAAGGTACCATAGAAAGCAGTAGTCAATGGCATACACAGAAGTTAATGTATAGCTTATCCTCATCATTTAATAAGAACCAAAGTTCTCACAATCAGGCAACGGCACCCTTTATAACACTCACCACAGAGGCTTCATTCCCTCAGATTTTCTAGCACAAGTGGGATATAAGAACCAAGATAGTAAGGAAAGCCTCTATGGGGAGGAGGTTGGGTTTCATGTGAATCTGTGAAAGATACCAATACTGGAGAGCTACAGTTACAGGTAAGTAACTTATTTTCTTCTCCGGTATTGGATTTTTCATAGATTCACATGTAAGAATCAAAAATTTATAACATAATCAGATTATAACGGATGGTGGGAAATACATTTAGACATGGCTCACCTTATTAAAATAGAAGGCACAACACTGCTTGTCCCACAGCCGCATCACTCTTGCCAGCGGAATCCAGGCAATAATGCTGTGTGACGGTGTGCCTGCTGGTCCATGCTGCCACTCAACATATTTGTTGAATAGGCATACCTGCAAAGAGAGCTGTGGTAGTAGAGACAGCCATGGTAGAATGAGGTTTGACTTTACTTGTCAATCGTTTTCTGGTTTGTCTGTGACAGAACTGAATAGCTGCTGCGATCCATCTAGCTATGCTTTGTTTGGAAACCGGGAAGCCCTTGCAAATGTTTCCATAAGTGACGAATAACTGACCCGCCTTACGAAATTTTTGAGTTCTACATCCTTTAATGTCCAGTGCATGTAAAGATTTTTCTACCATAGTTTGGGGGTTAGCAAAGAATGTCCTCAGTACTATGGGTTCATTCAAATAGAAATCCGAATGAACCTTTGGTATGAACTTAGGATTGGTCCTCAGCACCACACTGTCTTGCTTGAATTGCGGAATGGCTCTTTTATTGTGATTGCTTGAATATCACTGACCCTTCTTGCGGACATGAGTACTAGTAAAAGAGCTGACTTCCAAGTCAGGTATTTTATGTCTGTTTTTTAGATGGGCTCAAACGGGCCGTTCATTAATTGCCCCAGCACTATATTAAGGTGCCAAGATGGAGGCGGTTTCTTTACAGGAGGAAACACTCTGAAAAAGCCCTTGAGAAATTGCTTGATCACTCTGCTACATCATGTAGCAACAATGAATGTGTCCTTATGTAATGCAACTGGTGCTCATGTAAAGCGCTCTGATATCTTCGGGTCAAGTTCTCGCTATATAAAACTCTGGAAAAAAATATCAAAGGTAATTTATCTGACCTTCTAAATCAAGAGACTGCTGCCAGGTGTACTTTAATAGACGAGTGGGCTAATCCAAATTTTGCTAATTGGAGCAGATAAGGGAGAAGTTGCTCCGGTGGTGTTGAAATAGAATGAACATCAGCTTCCTGACACCACAAACAGAAATGCTTCCATTTAATTTTGTAGGTCTTATTAAAAGTATCAGCCCTGGCCTTTGCAAGAATCTCTCTGCAATCTGTAGGAATATTCAAGGTTCCAAACTCATTGAATTCAGGAGCCAGGCCGACAAGTGTAATGATGTCGGATTCGGATGAAGTACCTGGCCGTGGTTCATCGTTTGTAATGTTGATATGGGCTTCAACTGAATGTGGGTCTGTTCTGAAAGGAGCAGAAGTTCTGTGACCCAGAATAGTCTGGGCCATGTGGGAGCACTCAGGATTACTCAGCAAGTTTCCCTCTTCAATTTCCTGAGGAACCTTGGAATTAACGGGATCATGAAAAAGCATACGCAAAGATCAATGACCATCAAACGTATTCCCCCACGACCCTTCCTGTGGGTGCCAGCTTGCGTAGAATTGCCATTTCTGATTCTCCCTTGTCGCATAGATGTCTAGGTTTGGTTTGCCCCAACGATCGAGAATGTTCTCCAGAATCCGTTGGTTGAGCTCCCATTTGTGACGGATGGCGTTTGTTCTGCTCAATGTATCTGCTAGGACATTGGTTGCTCCTGGCACGTTCTGCCATGAGTGTTATTTGATGTTGCAGATCCCATTTCCAAATTTCGTGTGCTTGCTATGATAGGGCTGATGACCTTGTACCTCCCTGTTTGTTTATATATTGAATGCTGGTGGTGTTGTCCGTGCGAATTAGCACTGATGACATTGCTTTTCTGGGAAGAAAAGAGAGGCGGGCAATGCTATGGCTCTAAGTTCCAGCAACTTTATGTGCATTTTCTTCTGGAGTTGGTTCCATTTTCCGCTGCTTGCTAAATCCTGGAAATGAGCGCCCCATCCCTCCATGGACACTTCTGTGTTTATTGCAAGTATGGGTCTTTGTGTTAGGAATATGAGCCCTTTGGATAATGTTATGCTCTGTGTCCACCATTGCATGGACTTTATCATGGTTGGAGTAATCTGAATGATGTCGCCGAACGACCCTTAAATTTGTAACCATTGTTTGTCTAACTCCTCTTGCAATGGTTGCATGTGAAGGCGGCAATTTTCAATTAGTAGAATACAAGATGATATCATTCTGAGGAGTGATTTGTACAGTCAAACTGAAACTGACTTTTTTCTGATTAACTTTTGTGCTAATTGCTGAATCCTCATCTGTCTTTCTTGTGAGACGAATGCATTGTCCTAATTCACATCCAGAACCGCTCCAAAGAAAGTCATCATTGTTGAAGGTGTGAGAGAGGATTTGAAGAGTGTTAGACAGTTTGTTGTATCTCTTGTTGCTTGTCAAGACGTGGCTGCCTTTATCAACCAATCGTTGAGATATGGGAATATCTGCACCCCTTTTTGCCTCAAGTGAGCTGCAACCATTGCCAGACATTTGGTAAAGATACAGGGCACCGGGGGCGTGGCTTCGCCGAGCCACAGTGTGGCCGCCTTCTAGAGGGGCTCTGCTGGCCAGGTCTAAATATCCTAAAGCATCGCCGCTCAAACTCCGGATCCGCTGCAATAAGCGGAGGGAATCCACTACCGACATCCATGGCAACAAACGTGCGGCTTTGCTAGCGTGAAGATGCAGCCGTCACTGTAATATCAGACTTAAGGCGGGGAGACCCGGCCCACGACGCAACATGGTCGCCGCAGTGCTGTGAATCGGAAGGAAATACCCGTGCTTACCTGAGCTTCTCTCCACCTTGTTCATGCTGCGGTGTCCTGGTGAGAGCGGTGCCGCGGCCGAACCATCTGTGCCATGTGGTCCTGCTGGGAGCTGCGGCTGCAGCGTCGTGCGAGGTGTGGAGAGGCCGTCATCACCGCCAACGAACAGAGAGTCCCGGCCTGCTACGGACCCTGCGAAGCTGCTGCTGATGTGGTGCTATGACTACCATACTAATCATGTAGCTGCAGGAGCAGAGTGACGGTGCAACTGGGTGCGGTAAGTGCGAGCTGGGGGCGGGGAGGCGGGTGGCTGCGTGCGCTTCTGGTGCTTGGGCCTAGACTCCCGGAGCAAGTTGCTGTTTGGAGCTGGGCTCTAACTGCTTGGGGGTGCATCGGGGCCCGAGCTTCGCCATGCACCGCCCGCGTAGCTGCGCTTAAGTGGCACTGCAGACCGCGACCTCCCCTTGTGTGTAGCGGGCCTGTGTGCAGACCTCCGTGCCCGTCCCGTGCTGTGTTGAGGGAAGCTGGAACTGGGGTGCGGGGGCTGCCCCCTCCTGCAGCCACTGGGGGAGTGTCTAGTGAGCTGCTGCCCCCATTGTCTTTCAATACAAAGGGCACATATTGTACATTAAGCCTTGTGCTCCACCTGGCCTCGCACCACGGAACGATAGCCTGAATGTGAGAGGACTGTCACTCTTCAGGGAGAGGGGCTGACTTTTGCGGCATATTGGGCCACACTAGTCCTCCTGAACACCGTAGGGGCGGATCTGCCTGCGATTTCACGCCGATTTGGACTCAAGTGGGTTACCTGGCAGAATGGGGGAAACGGACCCCTGTCAATCCGAACTTCCCTTCGAAAATAAGCGCCACACCCGTAATACAGATGCGAGCTCAGAGCCGGACACAGATCATGGTGCTACAGACTTGGGGGATCATCAAGAGGAGGACCTGCGCACAATACTGCTGGATGTACGCTCTAGCATCAAAACAATAGACAACAAGATTGATGTCCTCACCTCGAGCTTAGACAGGGTGAAAAAAAGAGTGGATACCCATGAAGCACGTCTAGACACCCTAGAGAACAGGCTTTCAGATACTCAAGATGCTCAAGCTGAATCTAAAGCACAGATGCTAAATGTGGAAAGGCTGCTAGAAGTGATTAAGGCAAAAAATGAGGACTTGGAAGCGTGCTCCCGGCGCAATAACCTAAGAATTGTTGGGCTGCCGGAGACCACCGCTATTCCAAGAATGGAGCTATATATTGAAAATCTCCTGCGTGAATTCTTCGAACTGGCGCTTTCGCCAATGATGATTGTCGAACGTGCCCATCGCTCTTGGGGCCCAAGCTGCCGGTGGGTGCTGCACCTCGCCCCATAATTGCACGATTGTTGAATTACAGAGACGCGATTCTAAGAGCGACAAGAGATAAGGGGACTGTGACGCACCAGGGGAACACTCTATCCTTTTTCCCCGATTACACTCCATCGGTGCAGGCCACCCGCAGAGAATTCGCATCAGTAAAGCGCAACCTCCAAAACGCCTCCATTCCTTATGCTATGCTGTACCCGGCCAAGCTAAAGATAACGCATGAAGGACAGTCACACTTCTTCACAGACGCCAAGGCGGCTCTTAAGTATACCAAACATATATGCTCCAGAAAGTCTCCGCCTTGCTCATCCCGGCAAACTGAATCAGAGCAGAACTTAAGTGACAATGACTGATATAGTTAACTAGTTATTTCGTTCTTGATATTGATCTACGGTATTCAATATATAATCTTCCATATTTGTCCAACAGGTTTCCCACCGCTATCAGGCTACATGTTAAACATTCCCTTTGTCTATGTAATGGCGCAAGTTACATATCTGTCGGCTTCTATATAACTGATACGGCCTGGCCACCCTGCCACACGTCAGGTTTATGCCGGCGTCCCTAGCCCCCAAAGGGAGATCTCCCATGTGTTTTTGTTTCCTGGTTGTTATGGGTTGTAAAAGGGAGGGAGGGGGTAAAATGTCACAACCTAATTGGGAAGTTGGTGTGGGTGGGGGGAGGGATAGGGTGTTTGCAGCATCTTCAGACTTCAAATAGTTAGACATACAGTATATGCATATAGTAGACCACAGGTCAGATCATTTATCCAACCCGTTACTCCAGGTCCCATTGGCACTCCGATATCACACTAGTAATCTATCTGCACTGCACCTAGCTCTAATATGCACTCAATTTCTACAAGTATATACCAAGGAACATACCAGCTGTCCCATGACGGAGGCTAGATTCATTACTTGCAACATTAGAGGGCTTAATGACTTTAGAAAATCCAGACTGATGTATACATATTTAATTAGACACCGCATAGATGTGTGCTTTCTGCAAGAGACTCATTTGAAATATGATACGGACCCCAGATTACGCAACAGATATTGGGGAGAGACGCACTCAGCACCATATTCCAACTACGCAAGAGGAGTATCGGTGCTGATTAGACGTGGTCTAGGCTGGACAACCGCATACAAGCAGATTGACCCGGAGGGGCGCTACGTCATACTTAGCGGCTCATTGATGTCCACACAGGTTACACTAGTGGCTATCTACGGGCCAAACGTGGACGACCCTCAATTCTTTATTACTGTATTCGCAAAGGTGTTGGCGGTCAGTGGTGACACAGTTATATGGGGTGGGGACTTTAATGTCACATTACAAAACGAGTGGGATAGAGTCAGGGCTGCTCGCTGCTCACACACTACGGCAGCTCAACAATTACACAATATAATATTAGATCACAACCTAGAGGACATCTGGCGCAGCAGGAACCCAGACATTAGGGAAGGAACCTGTATCTCCTCCTTTCATAGCGCTTGGTCCAGACTAGACTACTGGCTGGTAACTGGTGACATTGCTTCCTGGACAACAGATGTTAAACACCTGCCCCGCACATTGTCGGATCATGCTCCTGTCGAGCTGCGCTGGACGATACCACAGACTTTGCCCCGTGCGTTTAGCTGGCGCCTCCCACCACACGCTCTCTCAGATGCTGCATTCCAAGAAGAAATTAGACTTGAAATCACCCGATTCTTCTCCACAAATGAGGGTTCGGTAGACTCTCCCTCCACACTGTGGGAGGCCTTTAAAGCAATTATAAGAGGTGCATGCATATCCAAGCAAGCAGGGGTTCTGAAGGCAATTAGGACAACACTCACGAAACTAGAAACCGAAATTAGAGCCACAGAACTGCTGCTTTTTCAGACGGGGGTGTCCACGCACCTCGCTTCCCTGCGTGAGAAGATCTCAGAATTTGGGGAAGAGGCGGAAAGGGAAACTCGATTTTTGGGGAAACATGCGAAAGCTCGGAGCTATGGCGAGGGGGACAGGCCAGGTAGAACCCTCGCTAATACACTTAAACAACACAAATCCCAAACTTTCATAACTGAGCTACTTGATGATAGTTTGGCCCCTGTCAGAGCAAACACAAAGAGATGATGGACGGAGCGCTGAAAGTTTTCAGACACTCACCCCCAGTCACAGATCTGGGTTGAATCCATCATCGTTCTTTAGCTCACTTCGCCACCCATGAGGCACAGGGTCAAGACTGATTTGCATATGGCCAGGTCTAAACTGGGGTGGCATGGTGAGCAAAAGAATGATGGATTTAACCCAGATCTCTTGACTGGGGCTGAATGTTTTGATTTGTTCTGCATTCCGTCCATCAATTGTGTGTCTTTTGCTTCCCTTGCCCTAAGTGCGCCGGGTATGCCCAGACGTGGGTCCCGGGCTCACTGTGCCACTGGATTCAAGCTATCCTGGCTGATGAGGGTGAAACCCCGAAACCGGTCCTAGGATGCTTGTTTCCGGTCCAGGGAGGACCTGGCTTGGCAGTTCGAGCTGGACTGTTCCCAGGAGGCACAGGGTCAAGACTGATTTGCATATGGCCAGGTCTAAACTGGGGTGGCATGGTGAGCAAAAGAATGATGGCTTTAACCCAGATCTCTTAACTGGGGGTGAATGTTTTGATTTGTTCTGCATTCCGTCCATCAATTGTGTGTCTTTTGCTTCCTGTCAGAGACCAGCAGGCCACACATAATCTTTTCACACGCTTTTATGCCTCACTATATTCATCCACGCAAAGTGGCCCCCATCCTGAGCTGGACACTTACCTGGACTCCATCGAACTGCTTTGGCTTAGTAATGCCCACAGATCCTACTTAGACGAACCCTTTTCGGTAGAAGACATAACTCAGGTCATCAACGGTCTGCCTGGGGAGAAAGCACCAGGACTCGATGGGTTGACGACTTCTTTCTATAAAGCAGCAGAGCTAGTGCCTCGACTGCTGGACGTATACCAAGAATTTATTAGAATGCGGGATGCTACCGCCAACTATGCGGGAAGCGGTGATCATTTCCCTATTAAAACTTGATAAGCAAGCGAATTTATGTGATTCATACAGACCTCTCTCTTTAATTAATGTGGATGTAAAGATCCTCGCCAAACTCATTGCCAATAGACTACAACCGCTCCTACCACTTATAGCTAGACCTGATCAATCTGGGTTCATTCCAGGTAGATCCACAGCCCATAATTTGCAAACCTTTTTTGCCACAGTTCACCAAATTGATCCCAAGTTGCCGGCCATTGCGCCATTTCTCGATGCCACCAAGGCATTCGATTCCCTTGAATGGCCTTTTTTATTCACCATATTGCCCAGGCTGGGATTTAGCCCTAGTTTCACCAAACTGATTAGTCTGCTCTACACTAATCCCACTGCCAGCCTTAGTGCTAATGGGCTTTTGTCTGAACCATTCCCTATAACACGTGGCACAAGACAGGGTTGCCCACTGTCGCCACTGCTATTCCCAGTGGCGATGGAGCCACTAGCAGCCAGAATACGACAACACCATTCCTTCCGTGGGCTAGGTTTTACAGACAGAAGCTTTATAATGTCTATGTACGCTGATGACATCACATTATATATTCGTAAACCAGATGTAAATTTGAATCCAGTGTTACGTGAAATCCTTCAATTTGGCGGTATGGCATCACAATCAATTGGTCCAAATCGTCACTTCTGCCACTAACTGATGCCCCAGTTGTAACCGAATTAGAATTCCCGCTCAAATGGGCTGACGGGGCAGTAAAGTATCTAGGTGTATGGCTCAGCAGAGACATGCAAGAGATCTGGCACATGAACTTTGGTAAACTGCTAGAATGGCTGGTGGGCAAGTCTAAATTTTGGTCGGCTTTGCCATTGTCGCTGGCTGGTAGAATAGCCATAACAAAAATGATAGTTCTCCCCAGATTTCACAATTTATTCGTTAATATACCCATTCCTCTTACCTGGGCCTTTTTTACATCTCTTCGCTCTATTTTATTAACAATAGTGTGGGCTGGCAAACAGCTGCGAGTCAGCTGGGAGCTTCTGACGCGGCCGCTCTCTCGGGGAGGTTTGGGGGCCCCTGATCTCGAACTCTATGCATTGTGCGCACAAGCCCAATTCCTCCATTTTTTGATTTACCCCACTCCATTTCAGCCTCACGTAGCTATTGAGAAAGACGTGGCGGACCCCATTCCTTTGCATGCTGCTATATATCAGTCATATCATAGAAAAACTGGCGAAGTAAATACGGTCGAAACACTCAGATGGGCCTGGGAGGGACTAAGGAAGCGTGTAGGCACCCCACTGCTATACGCTCCATCTACCCCTTTAGCATACCACCCACTGTTCCCTACCCTTCATGACAAGGGCACCATTGCGCGCGCACGCAATATGGGTCTTACTACACTGGGCAACCTGTACCCACACAACACTTTTTTGGAGTTGCCACAGAACCAAGTTGACAGACCCCTATCTGCACTAGACCTACTACTGTACTACCAGCTCAGAGCAGTTTGTAGGACCCTGCACCCTTCGTTCCCCTCCTCTCCGGCCATAATGCAGCCGCTGGAACACCTATTAGTCACCCCCTCTCCCCGTAAACTAATCACCAGATTATATAATCTTACGCAGTTAAATTCTGAAGCTGCTGCCCCGAGGGCTGTGCTTCAATGGAGGGAAGAACTGGACAATATGCCCACGGATGAACAATGGACATTCTGCTGTTCCCAACTCAAACACCTATCCCCAAATTATAAGTTAAGACTTATACATTTCAAATTCATCCACAGGGTATACCGGACCCCCTGGCAATTGCACAAACTAGGACTCCGCCAAGACGCTAGGTGTTGGAAATGCAAACAAGATAACGCAACCTTCCTGCACGTGGCATGGGCCTGCCCATACATATCTAAATTTTGGGACGGGGTGTATGGCATCATACAAGACGTTACAGGGATATCACTAGAATGCACACCATTGGTAGCCTTGCTGGTTTACGTTGGAGGGGTTATACCTGAGAGACGCCGACTCATAGCTATGATGCTACTCTTAGCAAAACGTAGATTAGCCATACAATGGGGCGCATCTGGAAAACCTCGTGCAAACCTGGGTGCAAGATATCGCTTATTGTCAGAAACAACTGGCCGCATTCTGGGATCTTATGCTTGCTGCGTCTCAATGTGTCACTTGCATATGCCGCAACATAGGACATGGATATGTAATGCTTTACTGTGTCACAACTGTGGGTCTAACTCAGATCTTATAAGAAAAAGGGTTATCCCTTAGATTAGCTGCTACACTTAAAGCATCATACACTCTATATGTCAAAAGTCAAAACTATATCTTTTGCATAAATTCGCATAAATGCCCATCAACATCTATTGTATCTCAGACTAACTCCGGTTGAACTGCCTGTATATATGGTTCTTCAGGATAACACCTTATGCATGGAGCAGGTGCACATTTGGCAAGATGGCTGAAACACGATACGGGTATAATCTGATTTAGCAATGTATATTGTGACGCTGTAACCATGGAAGATAGCTGCTTTGTTTGTTAATGCAATCCTGTATGTAACAGCACGTTTATAAAAGGTCAATAAAAATTGAAAGATACAGAGCACCAATTTCAATCCGAAATGAGGAAATCTGAATTGGTATTGGGTGCTGTCTACCTTGAATCTGAGAAATTTTCAATACTTTATGTGAATTGGAACATGGAAGTATGCATCCTGATGATCTAGTTCTGTCATGTGATCCCCATGATTGAGAAGATGCAGGATATCTTGAAGGGTAACCATGTGAAAGAATTGTTTTCTTAAATATTTGTTGAATTTCCGAAGGTATAAGATGGGGCGCCAGTCTCCGGATTTTTTCTGTATCAAAAAGAAACAGAAATAAAAAAACAATTTTCCTCTGAATAATCAGAATCTTTTCTATTGCCCCTTTTTTTAGCATGGTTGATATTTCTTGCAGGAGTAGCTGTAGATGGGAAGGAGGTGTCCCTTTCAGAGGAGTATTTGGTGTTTTTTTATGAATTCCAATGTGTGTCCATGAGTGATCACATCTAGCACCCATCTGTCTGTCGTTATGAGGGACCATTGAGGGAAATAATTTGAGATTCGACCCCCAATTTGTCTTAGTGAATTGCGGGGGATAACCGGCACCGCTAAATGGTCACTGCTATGTGGCAGTGTCTCTCCCTTGGGGAGGTTATTTCCGCCTGGGTGCTTGTTTGTACGCCACTATTGGTGGCTGCCTGTGTTGTTGCTGGGAAAATTGAGACTGATATTGGCTCTGAAAGGGCTGGTATTGCTGCCTTTACGGTTGATAACCTCCTCTGTAGGAGTATGACCCTCTTCTCCTTGCTCCCCGAAAGGGCTGTCTTCTCATTTGCAATGTTCCCAAGGATTTGACAGTATTCGTGTCAGTTTTGATGGTTTGTAGAGCATTGTCTACATGTTTGCCGTATAGTGCCTCACCGTCATACGGCATGTTCAGCATCTTGCTTTGTATTTCTGGCCTGCCTTCAGCAATCCCTGCCTTCTAAAGACAGCTGCACCTGCCAGTTGTCTAAAGCCAGTTGACGATATATCTATCGCACAATCGATAATCTCAGCGGAGGTTCTCTCTCCTTCTTGTAGAATTTTCTTTGCTTTCCCTTTTGCATCCTCTGGCAAGAGGTCAATGTTTGTGACAATGTCCGACCACATCTGCCTTTCCTAGCAGCCTAGTACAGCTAAAGAATCAGCTGTTCTGAAGGTAGTGGCTGCCATGGAAGAGAAGCATTTCCCAATATTATCCAGCCTACTCCTGTCTCTATCCGGTGGTGTGGTAATGGGGGTAGATGGATTCTTTGAGCGAAGCCTGGCCACTTGTTTTATTACTGAATCCAGCTCAGGATGGCTAATTTAACATGTCAGTGAATCGTAAGGTGCTTCATATTCCTTGTTCAGCCTCAGCAGCACTGCCGACACTGTAGCTGGATTTTTCATCGTTTTAATGCCTTCCTCCCAGATAAAATCAACAATAGGAATGGCCCGGGGGCGTGGCCAAGACACGGATGATGGCGGACGCGTGAGCTTTTAGCTCCGCGCCGAGCCTTGCCATTTCTCCGAGCTAACTGCGTTACCGGCCGGACCTGGGGGCGGCGCTGGGGGGCCCCCCCTCCTGTCACCGTACGGCACAGGACTCGGCACTCGGGGAGTGCGAGAAGTGGCTGCGGAGTCTCCATTTCGTCCTGCAAGATGACGCCGGTGGTGAGGCAAAGATTGTGGCGCCATGTTAAGGCGAGCCTGGATGAGAGGCCCGCACAGTGAGGAGCAGAGAGCCCTGGGCTGCGGGGCGGCCGTGTGGTGCCGGGGGCGTCCAGGGACAGGCTGGTGTGCCTAAGCGGGTCTCGGTGCGGACCTGCATCACGGTGGCGGAGCCTCGGGGCGCCGGAGCGCCGGAGCGGAGGGTGTCGGCCCGGATTGAGGTGGTGCCAGCAGAGACCCCGGGTGCGGCCGCTGGCCTGAGGTGAGCCCCGGAGGAGAGCGGAGGGGAGGCGCACCAGACTGGGGGACGCTGCAGAGGCCCCTGACGGGCGAGAGGTGCTTGGCGCCCCTCTGGGTTGCGACTGGGCTGACTGGCAGCCCTGGTAACCGGAGAGTGAGCCCGCTGCAGAGGGAGGAGGCGGCGGCGAACCCCCGCGAGCAACTCCAAGCGGGGCCACATTCACCCACAGTGTGGGAAAGTCCAGAGGGAGCGGTGGGGCAGAAGCGTGTGCCTGGTGCCAGCAGCGAGGTCCTAGATTTTGGGACCTGGAACGGAGGTTGTCTGACCTGGATTGATCAGCAGTTGGAGTGGGGCACCCCTCTGCCGGGCTTGCAGCGTGGAGCGACCAGCTCACCGGGAGGAGAGAAGTGAGGAGAAGAAGGTACGGGGTGGTGCGAGACTCTTGGGCACTGTGCTGTGCAGAAGGGGGACAGAGCGGATCCGGGGCAGGGCCCTCACTCACTGGGTATTGATTGCGGGCCCGCTTCTACCCAGTGCAGAGAAGAAGGTGTGCTGAGGAGAGACGGGGAACCCGGAGGCAGAGCCCCCGGACGCCGGGTTGCAACGGATTGCAACGGAACGGGAGCTCCCCGTGGGGGTTACCCACTGGGCTGACCCAGCGCGACTACAGCGGAGGACGAGCACAGGCCGAGGTGTGGCTGGGGTGGACGGATGCGGCGGGAACCCTGCGGCGCTTAGAGGTGTGTGGCCACAGGCTCAGGTGGTATACGCGGAGTCCACTAGCCATGGGGAAACCGAGGGGGAGGCAACAGGGCCCCTCCACGGAGCAAAAGGACACTAAGTTGGACTCGGCCCCACGGGACCCCGAAACGGATCAGCCGGAGGTGCCTGTGGACGAGCAGTTAACCAAAATCCTCGACGCCATAACGGACACGAAGGAAACGCTCCACCGGGACATCAGTACTGTGGCGTCGGGCCTGGGTCTGCTGCGGGCGGAGCATGCCAAGCTGCTTGACCGGGTGAAACAGACAGAAGCCACCCTAGACACGATAACACCTGCCCAGCAGGCACTGACCACACAAGTGGGGGACCTTTCTGCCAGGGTACTCCAGCTGGAAAGGAGAGCGGAAGACGCAGAAGGGCGCAACAGGCGAAACAACGTGCGGGTGGTGGGTTTGCCGGAGGGGTGGAAGGCCGAGACATGGTGGCCTACCTAGAAACCTGGCTGCGGGAAGCCGTGGCGCCCCAGGGCCTTTCCACGTTCTTGGACACACCTTGGAGCGGGCGCACCGGGTCCCTGCCCGCCCTCCGGCGCCCGGCCGGCCGCCTCATACAGTAGTGGCCAGACTGCTCCACTTCCACGATAGAGACTTGCTGCTCCAGAGAGCGAGGGACAATGGCCCGTTTGCAGTAGAAAACTGTAAAGTCACACTTTTCCCGGATTATACCCAGGAGGTGCAGCAACAATGCTTTTCCTTTCTGGAGGTCAAGAGGGCTCTGCGCGAGGTGGGGATACAATACTCCCTGATGTTCCCGGCCCGGATTAAGATCATGCTGGATGGGAACACATGCTTTTGTGATGACCCGAAAGAGGCATGGGACTGGTTGGAAGCGTATCAAGGGGAAGGCCGCACGAGGCCCGGTGTGGTTGGCCACCCGACTGGAGCGGGTGCAGATCCCCCAGGGAAGCGCCGCCGGAGACGGCGTGAGCGGACCAGGCTTAAGAGACCGAGCCCGACCAGAACAGCGGTTGAGAGGGCGGAGGCACTGGCAGCCGTGGCTCAAATAATGCGCAGTGGTGCTTCTTCCTCAGAGAGAGACTCGGAGGCAAAGTATGGAGAGGAGGAGTCTGGATCCGACGCCTCGCAGGCCCCGAGTTGCACACTCCCGGTGGTTACCCCACAGACATCTAATGACATGTAGACTTGATTGGCACGTACGGGGGATTTGCACAAGTTTCCACCTCCATGTGTGTGTTTTGCTGGTCTCGCTCCTTTCTTTGTCCGGGGGGCGATTGAGGCGGCTGACACTGGGAGATGATGAGTTCGCAGGGTGGGCTGATATGCGGGGAGGTGGATGGGGGGGCCCCCCGGGCGGGGGCCCTTGGGGATGGCTCAGGGCAGTCCTTCAGGGCTGCGGCGACAGTTGTACACAGCGGAGTGTTTTTCCGATCGCTCTGAGTGCAACGCCCCCCTGGGGGTCTTAGGGCTGTTAGCCTTGGATCTGTCCGATCAGGTGTGAAACACCATTGACTATTTGGTTTGTTTGTTTGGGCAGCTGACCGTTGTCATGCCGCTCCAGGGTTGGAAAGTTTGTTTTGTGGGATTTTGTTGTCGGCCGCTGGGAGGGTGCACTACATTTTGGATTGCTCTGGGAGGGGTGGGGGGCTTCATGGGGAATTTACATGGCGGGCCTTGAGAACAGAATGGAGGGGTTTAAATGTATGACCTGGAACATTAGGGGCATGGGGTCACCGGCTAAAAGATATGCTATATACAATTACATCAAACGCCGGGGTGTTCAAGTGGCGCTCCTCCAGGAGACCCACCGTACTGAGGGAGCGGCTTCCAGCTTGCGTCGAAGGTGGAGGGGACAGCTCTTTGCCACCACATATTCAGCCTTTTCGAGAGGGGTGTTGATATGGATTAGACCGGGAGTCCCCTTTCGGCTTATCTGGAAGGCGGTGGACCCCGAGGGCAGATATGTGGTGCTTGCCGGTTCTTGGAAGGGAAGAGAGGTTATGCTGGGATGTGTGTATGGTCCCAACAGGGAGCAGATTTCTTTCCTAGATCGATTGTCCGGGGTCCTGTCAGGATTTCCACAGGAGAATGTGTTTTTAGGGGGGGGGATTTTAACTGTGTGCATGACATCACCTGGGACCGATCCACACCCCCATTGAGAGGCACTGTAGCAGCTGCAACGGCCGGGGGTTTCAGGCGCTGGTTAGAGGGTTGGGATCTGCAGGATATCTGGCGTCTACATAATCCCGGAAGCCGGGAATATTCTTACTATTCCCATCTTTATGACCTTCATACCCGACTTGACATGTTCCTGGCTTCGACGGCACTGTCCCCCCTGTTGGCTGGAGTTGAATATTTGGGCAGAACCTTATCCGACCACAGCCCCCTTCTGGCTAGGTTCACCCCGATACTGGAGAGGGCCCCGATCCCGAGCTGGAGGCTCGACCCCTCACTGCTTGGGGATGATGGATTCAGCCAGGGACTCCTGGGGCGCTAACTGACTACTTCCTAGCTAACCAGGGTACGACGGAGTCCCCCTTACGGAATGGGAGGCGTGTAAGGTGGTGGTGAGGGGGCATTGTATAGGTGCGGCGGTGGGGACCCGACGCTTGATAACACAGGAGCTAACGGACCTGGAGTCCCAGCTCTTGGACTTAGATAGAAACACGGGGCGGGACCAGACTCGGGCCCAACGGGCAGAATTGCAATCCCGCTACAATGCTGCTTGGAGCAGGTTGAGGGCAGTAGACTCCAAGGCATACCGGGCCCGTCAACATAGTGAGGGGGTAGGGCGGGGAAGCTGCTCGCCTGGTTGATTAAACCTGAGCTCAGAGGAGCACCCATAGCGAGTGTCACCAATTTGCACGGTGAAATACTTGTCTCTCCGAAAACGATTAATGAAGCCTTTAAGTCATATTATGAAAACCTTTATGGGTTGCCGGGGCCGTGGCGTGAAGCCCAAGCGCAGGAGTACTTAGCCGAGTGTCATCTCTCCGAATTGAACCAGGCTACGCGAGACTTACTGGCGGCACCTGTCGGGGTGGGTGAGGTTAGGTCGGCGATCAGGGAAATGGCCAGAGGGAAAACCCCAGGCCCAGACGGCCTGCCGGCCGAGTTTTATTGCGCCTACATGGACACCTTGGCCCCCCAGCTGGTGAGAATGTACGCGGCTGCATTCCAGGACTTGAGTCTTCCCCAGACGCTTCGGGAGGCGTTGGTGGTTCCACTCCCCAAAACCAAATCGGAGAATCCCAGTCTGACGGAATTTAGGCCCTTATCCATGCTGAACATGGACTTTAAGATCCTCAGCAAATCATTGGCCCTGCGGTTACTCCCGCACATGTGTGCTTTAGTGCATTCAGACCAAAGTGGTTTTATACCCGCTCGGTCCACATCGAACAATCTCAGGAGACTCTACCATGTTATGTTTCATTCAGATTTGCAGAACTATCCTGACGCGGTAGTCGTGGCGATCGATTTGGAAAAAGCCTTCGACTCACTGCGGTGGGATTTCCTCTTTGCGGTCATGGGGGCCATGCAGATGGGGGAGGGCTGGATTCAGTGGGTCAGGCTGCTCTATGAGAATCCTGCAGCGCGTGTACGTACAGGCAATGCGATTTCGTCCTCATATCCTATACATAGGGGGACGAGACAGGGCTGCCCCCTGTCGCCGCTCATCTTTGCGCTGGCCATGGAGCCCTTGGCGGCCCGCCTGAGACAGGAGGGGGAGAGGCTCGGGGTAACCCTCGGCGGGACTCCGCATATCGTCTCACTTTATGCAGACGATGTGCTGATATACTTGAGGGAGGGCCAGACGGGGGTCAGCCAGGTCATGACAATGCTAGCAGACTTCACCCAGCTCTCTGGATTGAAGGTGAATGGTAGTAAGACCTTTGTGTACCCATTACGCGCTACAATGGATAGACCTTTGACCTTGCCGCCGAATTTAACGTGGGCGCCTATATCTTTCAAATATCTGGGGATCCGGGTCTACCATACGCCGGCGGATCTGTTTGATGGTAATCTGGGGGGTGCGGTGGGAGCCTTGCGATCCCAGGTGGCCTTTTGGCGTACGCTTAAATTACCAATCATGGCCAGGATAGCCTTGTCGAAAATGATAGTCCTCCCTCGGCTACTATACTATTTTGTGAACTTGCCTGTGGTGATTCCCAAAACATGGTTCCGTACGTTGGATGGCCTCCTTAGAGATTTGATATGGGACGGAGGTCGCAACCGAGTGTCCTTACGGACTTTATGCCTTCCGCTCCGAGACGGCGGATTGGGGGACCCGGACTACGAGGCGTATTACCTAGCGGCTCAACTCCAATGGTTAACTAGGTGGATAGGCAGGCGGGAGTTGGCTACTCTCCCCCTGCAGGAAAGTGCAATATTGGCCAGGTTGCTGCCGAGGATTCTGGACCGTCGACAGGCGATTCCGCAGATGGGGGTGCTGCTGTCTGTGGCCGTACGTTGCTGGGACAGGTGTGTGGCCCGTACAAAGGGAATGCCCCTTTATGCCCCAGGGAGTACCACAGGCGGGAAGGGGTCCCCCGCTCACGCGTCGGCAGTTGAGAGGCTGGGAGGAGGTGGGACTACGGACGTTGGGTGAATGTTACAGGGACAAGGAATGGCTCCCCCTTACGGATTTTTTGGAACATCATGAACTCCCCCCGGGCCAATTTCTGAACTATCACAAGCTCCGAAGAGCAATGATAGAACTTTGGGGGGTTGCCACGACCGAACCAGACACACACCCGCCTCTGGAGGCTGTGCTGACCTTGGGTTCCGCGGGACACCTGATTAAATGGCTTTATATGGCAATTAGGGAATATCCCCCGCAGCCGTTGCTAATGCTACGGGGGAGATGGGAAGGTTCGGTGGGTCGCCTCTTGACGGACAAGGAATGGCAGAAAGCGTTATCGAGCCCGAAGAGGGTATCCAGGAATACGGCTTTTAAAGTGCTCCAATTTAATATTCTCCATAGAACCTACCTGACTCCTCACCGCTTGAACACGGTTTATCAAAGAGTGGATCAGGGTTGTGCCCGATGCTCATTAGTGGATGCGGATTTTGACCACATGCTATGGTCCTGCCCTGGACTCTCCACATACTGGAGTACAGTGATGGGGATGGTTAATGCGGTACTGGATCGCAACCTCTCATGCAACCCGGAAGTGTGCCTACTGGGCCTGTTCCCGAGACCTAAGGCACGTAAGATGGGACATCGATTTGTGGATTTGGCCCTACTTCTGGCCAAACGGAGGATAGCCCTCCGCTGGAAAGCAGCGGTCCCCCCGCTGGTGTCAGCCTGGGAGGTAGACGTCTCTAGTTGGGCCCGGGCGGAAGAGCACACTTTGATTGCGGAAGACAGACTCACTAAGCGGCGCAGACCCTATGCGGAGCCCTGGGGGACATTTTGAGAGCTTGGGAGACACGGCATGACTTGGACCCAGTGTCTGAGGGAGAAGTGAGGGAGCCAGCAGAGTAGCGTGTGGGGAGCCTGAGACGTTGAGAGGGAGGCCCCCCGTTGGTTTTGGGAATTGGGTCAATGGGGGCAATGGCTGGAGGCGATTCCTTGCCTGGTTTCTCCCTGTTCTCCCCTTTCTACACTTTTTCACCTTTCCCCTTACCCCCAGAGTGGTATTTTATTTTTATTTTTTTCTCCCCCCTGTGGAGTGACAAGGGGGTGTGTTCTCCTGAGTAGGTGGATATCCTCCCGGCGACAACGATTATAGTTAATTTTGTTATGATAAGTTTCCTTTAATGTTTTATACGATCACGCAAACTGCATTGTTTAATATCAGTGACAAAGATGAGGTGGGGATTGGCGTGACCGCCTTTACATGTTAAACCACTATACTGATATTATGTGAGAGTTGCCCACAAATGATCAAGAGATTGATGGTATTAGTTGGAAGACGATATGAAAATTGTATACGTGATTTTCGTTATGTTATTTTAAAAATTTTAACCCCTTCGCTGCTAGGCCTTGATCCAGCGCTTACAATAAAAATAATTTCTCCCATTATGCTTTTGGTCATCCAGGTGCAATTATTTCTCTAACACACACACTATATCCATATGACGGTGGGGCCCATAACACCGTATATACATTCACTTACTCATTTGTTCCCTGGATTTCCTCCGTCATGAAACCTAGGAGAAAAACGATTCGCTGGAAGGAGACGGGATACCTCTTTTATAATGACACAATAATTCTCATTTGCTTTTAAGGTATTCCGCTCATTGGTCGATGGACCAACTAGTAGGAATCAGTTGATGGTGATTAAGACCAGCTCAATCACAATGAACTCTTTACCATTTCATTATTAGTCATTATACTAAAGAAAATCACTGAGTCATTTGTTTAAAGAATAATAAAGTTTATATAAAGTTTTGAATGCAGGAAATTTGAGATTAATCTTATTATTCAGATCATTGCATTTATCATCAATATAAGAATAGTTGAAATTGCATGGCACTTTTATTAGACGGAAAATGAGGTTATCATACTAAGAACTCTATAGATCAACCTATCTATCTCTCTGGGAAATCCTAATAATTCTAATAAAAATCTATCAAATAAAAGTTCTCCTAAAGCAGCATCTTATACTCAACTGGAAAAGGAAAATAACAGCAGCAGCATCAGCTCGTCAGCATCAGCAACCGCAAACTCTCCCATCTACAGCATCTAACTTCTTCAGCATCTCCCGCAGCATCCCGCAGCATTCTAAACCCCTCCCACCAAGAGTAGGTCTTCTTATACCCTAATTCTAGCTTACAGCATAAAATGTTTCTTCTTACATGGCGCGATTCATTCTCATTGGTCAAAAACTCAGGTCCCTATACATTTTAATCAAACTTCCTGGTCTTAACCAGTTCCGTGTGGAATGTCCATGCAAGCATCGTTTCCCACAGTTCATGCACTTGCTCATCCGTTTCGATCAGTCCAAATTGTATCTTTTTCTGCTACATTTTGTATAATACAGTTCCTTCTATTGATTCAACCAGGCTTCTCACGCTTCTTGCTGATCATCTTGGCACACATCTGCTCAGAAGGGTCACAGCAGCCTTGACCATACTTTCATCTTAGCCTCTCGGCATCAGCACGTGATCATCCCTTTTCCACAGCCTCTCTCCTCTATCACATGGTCGCATCCGCTCATGCGCACTCTAGTAACTCGCGGCCATTTTATATTGCTGCTCGGCAGGCCTAAGCGCACTATTTTTAAAGAAAACAAAATGTTATTAAAACAAAGAAATATAAACCCTTTCGTTTCCCTCCCGTCTTTCTACGTACCCCAATTAGGTATTACCTAGCAGAAGCAACATATAAAGCTATCCCTTACTTACCATCACTTTATTTTGCAACCACACGTTTTATTCAAAAGCACAAATCATGCATTTTATTATTATTTTAGTACGCAAAATATTATGTTATGTTAGAAACGTAAACAATTATTAGTCCATTACTTTGCACACTGAATTGCGTGTTACCATTAACCCTTTACATACATTGTTGGTTATTTACTTGAACGAACATGTTTATTAATATTGTACGAAAATATTAGGAGGTTAAAATTTTTATATTTACCCTGCTCCATCAACTCCCCCTTTGGTGATTTTTAATATCACCACAAAAACCCAAGTTATACAATTTTCTCAGACAGCATATATCTTTTATCCATTTGCTTTTGTTAGTTTATACTTCTGTATCCCTTTCAACTTGTTTCTTCGTTTTCTTGTACATGTTCTCTTTTATTTCTTCTAACTCTATTTCACCTATTTCTCTCTCTCTTTCCTTGTTTATCATGTTTTCTTTTTCTATCTTATTCTGCTTTCTTCTTCTCTTTATACATGTTACTGCAAGCTTCAGTACTAATATTATTATTATTATCATGGTTGCTATTATTATAACTTTCCCTATTATTAATCCACTCATTCTTGTTAACCAATTTGTTACAGAAGAAAACCCTTTACCAAGTTTTCCCCACACACTTTCAACCTCCAGTGGAACAAGTTCTTTGTGCAAATTTGTAATATTTGTTATATACTTCTGTATATTTTCGCTTTTATCTGGAATGTAAGTGCAACAATGTTGGACTTTCAGCATTCCACAGACTCCGCCCTCTTTTGCCAAAAGAATGTCAAGGGCAAGACGATTTTGCATCACCATAGCTCTCATGGCAACCATCTCGGTATTTACCATTAAGAACCCTCCAGCAGTATCTGTAGATAAACGATCTACCACTGTGGATAATTTCCGAATTCTAAATGCATTCAAAGATATTCCCACTGCTGGTATCAATGCACCAAAAATATCACCTACTATTTCTGAAAAACTTTCCCTTTTTCTACGTGTAAAGGTATTTATCATTTTGTGTGTTCCTTTTTCTTTTCTATCTACATGAAAAATCTTTGGAAAGACCAGGCCTAAGTAACATGACCCATACCAATGGTCCGGCAACCTATAATAAGCCCTATTCCCACAAACATAATAAATCCCTGGAAATATTGGATCTTTTCCCCCTTTGAATCCCCATCCACCTAAAATTTTGTAATTGTCATGGCAATTGCTGGAACCCACAAAATAATTGTCATATCTTGTCTTATTTCTTCTAATGCACAACCTTCCCTGTTGGGGCCAATCCAGAGTCATAGCTGCATTTGTCTTTTTCTTGTCATGATGGTCTTCCTCAAACGCCCAAAGAGGTGTTTTTGTCTCTTCTATCACTTTTCTTTCAAATTTCACTCTTCGCTCTTCAACCATTTCTAGAAATACCTTTTCTTCCTTCTTTAACTCACAGGTAAGGTTGTACCTAAATATATTATCTGATGTTAAAATCTTATCTTCTAAGAAATATTCACCAAACGTCTTTCCCTCTTTTATTTTGTTAAGCTCGGGAACTACAGAAACTTTTGCAAAAATCTTATCTATATCAGTGTAATAATATTCTAATCTACCTGTTTTATAAAATAAGCTTGCTAAAACACTACATGTTATTCCATATGTCAAAGGGAGGTGATGATAAGTCACACCCTCTGCTACAGATGCAGGCAACTGCATACAAACATAGCAATCTCTTACATCCATTGTTTCTACGTACTCATACAGTAATTTAGTAAAAACATTCTTTGAAAAATCTGTTATTGATTTATCCTTATGTAATTCTGCACTACTTTTTAAAATAACTGGCTCTTGAGTGTTAGCTCCTTTTTCTTTCTCAGTGTTATTAGACTTTTCCACTACAGCTAAACTAATTGGAATAGTTATTGCTAAAACCACCCATACTGTTATTAATAAACCTGTACAAAAACAGCACATCTTGCACCATCTACTTAAAAACTCACATCTACACTTTCTATCTCTAGTATTCTCCATTTTGTCTTTTAACCTTATTTACTTGTTTTCTAGAAAATTGTGTCACTACACCTCAGAAATGACTTGCTTGCCACTCTGTACTTCCAATATTTTGTCTTTGCTTGGTACTTTCTTTTAATTCTTTCTCAGAATTCTTTCTTTGTCACATCCGGTAAATTCGTCAGTTCAGTGTTTTGTCAAATCCGGTAAACTATCTAAACTTCTTCAGTTTTGTTGCTTCAGGTTTGTTGCACTTCACTTTCTCCCATCAGGTTTCTTTGTTCTGGGTTTTCGTGAGTGTTCAATTCTTCTTTGTGACTAGTCAAAGCACGATACAACCATTCAGGCGATCTGTACTTTTGATTTACTTTCTTTATTCTTTTCGTTTTCTGCAAGTGTTTTCCACCTTGTTTTCCTTGCTCTTTTTGACTTGTTATTTCATTCACTTGTTCAGCACTTTTCCCATCCAATTTTATTATTCTGTATCTTAATTTTCTTACTTCGTTGGGCCAATTGTCTCCTTTTCTTGGCCTTTTTGCTTCACTTCCTTTTTCCTCTCTTTCTGTTTTCCAATTTCTTTTTCTTGTCTCTAGTTTTTCATTTCTTTCTTCTCCACTTTCTTCTGATTCTGTTTCAATCTTTTCGTTATTTCCTCTTATTTTGAAGCTTATGATTTCGCTTTCATCTACTTGTGGTCCTTTTCTTATTTTCCTTCGTTCACCTATTTCTGTCCCTCCTCGAGGTTCTTCCGATTTTGTGTCAGTTTCTCTATCTGCTTCTAAATTTCCCTGTTCTTGTGTTTGACTATCTGTCCCTACTGCTCCTCGGGGTTTTTCCGATTTTTCTAACTTTTGGTTTGAAACTCTCCCTTCTTCATCTATTAATATTATCTTCGAAGGAATTTTACCACAACTTGTACTTGGTTGTTCACTGTCACTATCTTCTGGCTCAGTTTCTTCTCTTATGCTTTCAAAATTCCACTTTCTTTTTGTAATTTCTTCTCCTTCTGAATGTTCTGTATCAGATTCTGAACTGGTATCAGATATTTCCAGATGTCGACTTACAGGTCGATCTTCAAATTCTGGAACTTCAGCTATTTCTTCTATTTCCTCTTCTTCTTCTATCGTTTCACTTGTAGTTGGGTCTTCCAGATGTCGACTTACAGGTCGATCTTCAGGTTCTGGCACCCTGTTTGTCTCCTCTTCTCTTTCTGATGCTGAACTGTTATCTGATATTTCCAGATGCCGACTCACATGTCGATCTTTAGGTTCTGGAACTCTGATGGTGTGGCTGGCATGTACCCAGTGTTTCACTCCTGCACACTTGACTGCGGTGGTCGTCACTAGGATCACTTGTCGTGGTTCGTCCCAGCGAGGAACCAAACAGTTTCTTCTCCGGTGGACTTTTATTCGAACCCAATCTCCTGGATTCAAGTCGTGAGCTGGTTTTCTTTCAAGAGTGGTCGCATCCGGTCCAACCTGATGAAACACAGAACGCACCACATCAGCCAATCCTTTGCAATAATCCAGTACTAGATCATCAGTTATAGTCAGTAGCTTGTTGACAGGTACTTGTGCTTGTCTCATTGCTCGTCCCATGATTATCTCATGTGGACTGAGTCCAGTCTTCCTTTCCGGAATACTTCTGATTGTCATCAGAACTAATGGCAGAGCATCTGGCCATTTGAGTCCTGTAGCTTGACACATTTTTCCTAACCTGTTCTTGATCGTTCCATTTACTTGCTCTACTATTCCAGAAGCCTCTGGTCTGTATGCACAATGCAGTTTCTGTTTAATACTAAGTGCTTCACAAATCAGTTTAACTAATTCGTTCTGGAAATGTGTTCCTCTATCTGTTTCAATCGTGACTGGAAAACCATACCTTGGAATGAATTCTCGCAGCAAAAGTTTTGCTACTGTTATACTGTCATTCCTTCTTGTTGGATATGCCTCCACCCAACGGGAAAACAAACAGACGACCACTAGAACATACCTCAATCTGCTGCAAGGTGGCATTTCAATAAAATCCATTTGCATTCTAGTGAAAGGACCCCCTTCTCGTCCTATTCTTCCTAGACTCACTACTGTCTTCCTTCCTGGATTTAACTGTTGACAAATAAGACATCTCTGACAAAGACTCTCAGCTATGGCTCTGAATTTTGGATTGTACCATGTTTGTCTAAAAAGTCTGATCATTGAATCTCTCCCAATATGGGCTTGTCCATGGTACATCCGTGCCATGTCAGAAATCATGCTATCAGGCATAACTGGTCTCTCATCCCTGTAAACCCATACATCAGTTTCTTCATGTTTTCTACATCCTGCTTTTAGCCAAGTATCTTTCTCTTCGTCTTCTGCAGCTTCTTGTAACTGTCTCACCTCATCCCATGTTTCAATAGAGTTAGTAAAAAGCAAAGGACAAGAAATATGCTCTCTTTCGCGACATTTATTCAAAGAAACCACATTCTTTGCACAGTACTGTGCCATTTCGTCAGCATATTTGTTGCCAACAGTAATGTAGTCTTCCCCATTTTTATGTGCATTGCACTTCACGACAGCGATCTGTTTAGGCAGCTGTATCGCCTCAAGCAACTTTTTCACAAAATCTCCATTTCTGATGGGCGTCCCTGCAGACGTCAAGAAACCCCTTTGTGACCAAATCTGACCAAAATCATGCACGACCCCAAAGCCGTACTGGCTGTCAGTCATAATCGTAACCCGTACATTTCTTCCCAACTTACATGCTTGAATCAGAGCTACTAATTCTGCAACTTGGGCAGACCGTACACCTTTCAGACAAGATGCTTCCAACACAGTTGCTACTGTGCAAACTGCATATGCTGCGCTTAGAACTCCATCACTTGTTCTCAAACATGAGCCATCCACAAACAGAATATAATCTGATTCTTTCAAAGGCTCATCTCGTATATCAGCTCTTGGTTTTGTACAGTATTCGAGCACATTCAGACAATCGTGATCTACTTCATCCATTTCAATCACATTCTCTTCATCTGGCAATGATGTTGAAGGATTCACATTCATACATCTGTCAATGGTCACATTATCTGCACTCAAAATTACCTTTTCATACCTAGTCAGCCGACTATGTGTCATGTATTGGGTTTTCGTTCTTGTCAAAAGAATTTCCACAGAATGGGGAACATACACTCTCAATGGATACCCCATCACTATGCCTTCACTCTGTTCCAGACTCACACAAGTAGCAGCAACTGCTTTCAAACATCCAGGCAACGCTTTCGCTACGGGGTCTAAAACAGCTGAAAAATATGCAATTGGTCTTTTCATAGTTCCATGTCTCTGCACCAAAACTGAAAATGCACATCCATCTCTTTCACTGCAATACAGTTCAAAATCTTTCTCATAGTCAGGCATTCCCAATGCTGGAGCCTCACACAATTTCTTTTTCAGCTCTCTGAATGCTTTCATTTCTTCATCATTCATTTCAAAAGGATCTTTAACATCCTTCTTTGTCAGTTTCTGCAATGGTTTAGCAATTAGTGAAAAACCGCTTATCCATTGTCGACAATATCCAACCATTCCCAAAAACATTCTTACCTCTCTTTGTGTCATTGGAGCTCTCATTCCTTGAATCATTTTTATTCTCTCTGTCGTTACCTTTCGTACTCCTTTCTCAATTTTATGCCCTAAATACTGGACTTCTTGTTGACAAAACTGCAATTTTGAAGGGGACACTTTATGTCCTCTTTTTGCTAAATGATTCAGCAAAGCAATTGTATCATTGACACATGCTTCTTTCGTTTTTGATGCCACCAGTAGGTCATCAATATACTGAACCATTACTGACTTTTCTGGCATTCTTAAATCTTCCAATGATTTCTTTAGGATCTGATTAAAGATTGAGGGACTTTCTGTGTACCCTTGAGGAATTCGGCACCATGCCAAAATACGCTCTCCAAACCTAAACGCAAATATTGGCTGGCTATCTGGATGCAATGGAATAGAGAAAAATGCATGACATAAATCAATTACAGTGTACCATTCTGCTTCGCGTGGAATCTGGTATAGAATCACAGCAGGGTTCGGTACTATTGGGCAACAAGGCACAACAATTTTGTTTACCTTTCTTAAATCCTGTACGATTCTATATGTTCCATTTGGCTTTTTCAGTCCCATTATTGGCGAATTACATGGACTGCTCATGATTTCTTTTAGAATCCCTTGTTCAATCATTTTATTTATTACTGGCGTTATTCCTTCAATTATTTCTGGAGTCAATTTATACTGGGGCGTATTTGGGTAACTCGTTCCTTCTTTTACCGTTATTTTAACGGGATCTACTCCTTTCATTAATCCTACATCTTCTCCTGTCAAGTCCCACACTTCTTCTTTCACTGTCCTTTTCAACTCATTTGGGATTTTCTCTGCATCAAATACAGGAAACAAGCCATTTACTTCTGGTTCTAAATTTACCATTGTCATTTTATACAGCACATCCTCATCTGGAGTCTGAAATGCAATTCCGTCTGGAGTACAATAAATTGTGCAATTCATTTTGCACAACAAATCGCGTCCTAAAAGGTTCACGGGACTACAATCACACACCACAAATCGGTGCATTTCACTAAATGGACCAATTCTTACCTTTACTAATCTAGTAAGAGGCGTTTCAATTTGCTGATTGGAAACTCCAACCACTTGTATATGTTCACCTGAGAGAGGAAGATTTGGAATTTCCACTGACCTAACAGTAGAACGGGTAGCTCCAGTGTCAACAAGGAATGTTACATTTGCACCATTCACTTCTCCATCCACAAATGGACCTGACTGATCTACCTCTAGAGTTGCGCCAAGCACGCACTCTTCCCTCTCTTTTAGACACCGTCATGAACTTTCATACGACTCATCTTCATTCTGTCGTAACCAATATTGTGAAATTTCAGCTGCACGTGACAACTGTTTTACCTGTTCTCCTCCGTAGAATCCTGTTTCTGCACTGTATTTCTGTTGGTTAGCACTCTTGGGAAGTGGTGGTTGTGGCACCTGACCTTGTTGAGTAACTACCTCACTCTGCACCTGTGAATTTAATGATTGATTTTCCACATTAGGTTTTGGAGGAAATTTACACTCGTTTCTCCAATGCCCTAGCTTTCCGCAGTTGTGGCATGGCCACTTTTTCTTCGCCTCATCTATGCTCATTTGTCCTTTTCCTTTACCTATATTAGGTCGGGATTTAAACTGTCCTGTTTCACTGCTAGTATTATTCAATTGAGCTTCTTGCTTCTCTGCAACTTTCACCTGTGCCCACATGGCTTTCTCTTTCAATTTACGCTGTTTACTCTCAATTTCATCACTGCAATACTTAGCATATCTCAAAACTTCATCCACTGTGCTATTCTGCCATCCTATCAAGTGCTGCTTAATCCTTTCACTTATCTCTGGTGTTAATCCATACACAAACCTATATACAAAGTGACTCATGTCCTTCTCACTTAGCGTCTCATAACCACTATACTGTTTGAAAACCAACAACAATCTCTCATAGTACGCGTGCACTGATTCTTTGCTTTCCTGTGTTGTTCTGTCTATTTTTACCCAATCTGTTTCTTTTGGTGGAATTTTATTCTTCAAAAAGGTAACTACTTGATCATACTTCCTCATCACTTCTGGACCTGGCGCTCCTGTTTTGGCATCCCTTGGATATTCTACAGTTGGCCAATCAATTGTAATCTTACATTCTGTCCATAAATCAGCAGGTACTACTATATCAAACAATCCATCTAGATCTATCCACAGCACTTTTGACACCTTAACAAATCTCTCCACTTGTCTGTACCACTCTACTGGTTTCTCTCTCAATTTTGGGAAGTCATTTGTAAATGACAGTATATCCTGTCTGGTCCACGGAACATGCACATAACTACCACCTGGTGTTTCTCTCATCGGGTATTCCCTAGCAACTGGTTCCCTATCTGTCACTGCAAAAGCCAAAGATGCTTTATCTGTTGTTTTCTCATTCCTCTTTGTCCATCTATTTCTCCATCTATCCACATCACCCCATTTTCTCAATAAAACAATCAGCTCTTTTATCTGGGTCAGTCTTCCTGATGTGTTCAAATTTTCTATGTCTTTCTCACAAAAATCTACTCTGTACGGTTTCTGCAACGTCCTCACTTTCACAAATTCCACTCCTAGTTCACCTGCAATCTCTTCCAATTTGTCATGTAAATTTCTAGCTCTCCAAGTAAGACTCTTGCACAAAAACATAATCTCGTCATCCTGATAATTTTTTAGTTTTTCCGTTCCAATTGTTCCCAAAATCAACTCTTCCATGTCTATTTTCAACCTTATTACATCTAATGGTTTTTCTTCTGGTTCTTTTGCTTTTAGCGCTTTCATCCATTCATTTAACTCTTCTGGAGTCGGACCTACAGGCGTACTATTTAATTCTATCCAATCACTGCTTCTTTCTGGTGTTCCTGATGCGGACTCTGTCACCATAGGCATTCTCCTAATCTCACTCTCATTTATCGTCAAATTTGTAGGTGGACTTGGTCTACACGTACTAGCCGAATTGTGTGCACCTTCATTATTCAGTTCCATCCCTTCTCTTTTTCTTTGCAAATGTGAATTCATGGGAATCACCAAAGAATGTTCATTTATTTTCTGATTCTCAAAAATTGGCATTACTGGACCTATCGTTACTGGTACAGTTACAGCTTCCATATTCTTTGTCAATTCTCTTATTTTCTCAGTCAATTCTTTTGTCGTTTTTGCTAGTTCAGTTGCATTGTCACTTTCTGTCTCTTCATTTTGTGAAATTTTAAATGTTTCTTGTGACCTATTTATTTCATTTCTTCGTTCGGGTTTTTTATTCCTCCCAGTTTCCATTTGCGGTGCATTAGGTGTCACCACCACAGAAGTCTGTTGGTATGGAGGTGGGTTTCTGTTTAAAATATCTTCCAGCAATTCGTCATCTGTTTCACTACCACCATACACATACTTTTCTACCACTACATGTTTCTTTTTCTCGGTACACTTTCTCTTTGCTTCTTCCTCAACCGCAAAAGCTGGAAACAAACCTCCTGCCATGTTAGCGTATCTCCAACGCTTTACTCTGTCCTCATGATTTATTCCCCACAACCTTCCGGGTATAAACTCATGATTCTTCAATCCTCTGGATCTCTCTCGCTCATACATCTCATCTTCCCATTCCGCTAAAGCTTCAAACTGTGTCGGTCTAGGTCTAGGTTCTAACATTACCATCTTTTCTCTCAAGTTCCGTAATACAGCTACATTAAATGAACCATTCTCAGGAAAAGCCAATGCTCCATCGTTCTTTGTGTATTTTGTCCAATTTTCTAACCATATGCATGTATGATATCCATATTTCAGCATCATATGTGAAGCTGGTGATTTCGGCGGAGGAATTATTTGTCCCTCTCTAGTCACTACCTTTTTGTCCTTCTTAAAGAAGTTCTTAACTTTCGACATCCAAGACGTTTTCTCTTTTCCATACTCATAGTACGACATGATTCACAACCTTTTTCTCCTTCAACAATCCGCAATTCAACACTGTTCCCTATGCGTTATTTCAACCAATGCTAGCGCGACTCACACCAACACTCCAATCACAGCGATTTCTGTCTACGGCGCACTGTCCAATCCCAGCGCGGCTTTTGTCTACGTCACTTTGCTCCTGTTCTCATGTGACTGGCGCACTGTCCAATCCCAGCGCGGCTCTTGTCTACGTCACTTTTACTCTTGACCCCTCCTTTACAAAATTTATCGGCAATTTCTTTTTCAACAATTCTTGTTAGTTACAACATTTTATCCACATTTCCATTGTCTGATTCGCTAAACCGAAAAGATAGCTTTGACCATTCACACAAGAATTCTGTATTTTCCAGTAGGCAGCGCTTACCTCTACCCTACCACAGAACTTTCAGTTTCGTCGATAAAGTAGCACTTCCCTCTACCTTACCCTTCTTTCAAGCAAGCGGTAAACCCGTTTCTCTGGGGATAAAACACATGTGGAGACTATACTGCTCCTGAGAATTAAGGCCAGAGTTTCACAAGAAAACCGATCACTATTTCACTTACACACCTTTTATACGCAAAATGTCCCTAAATAACACAACCTGTGTTATTACCAAAATGAACTCAGACAGTGTAAAATTCCATGCGACTTCTCTTGCCACACGTGTTCCACTTCCTACTTCCCGGAAGCGTGAAAACTTACATATAACATAACGCGACTCAACAAAAAGTGTTAGACATAAACTTATCAATAATCTATAATCAAAAATCAATAATCACCAAACTAATCTATAGTAACCATAACTCTGCTACCAAGAAATCTGATCCAGCGCTTACAATAAAAATAATTTCTCCTATTATGCTTTTGGTCATCCAGGTGCAATTATTTCTCTAACACACACACTATATCCATATGACGGTGGGGCCCATAACACCGCATATACATTCACTTACTCATTTGTTCCCTGGATTTCCTCCGTCATGAAACCTAGGAGAAAAACGATTCGCTGGAAGGAGACGGGATACCTCTTTTATAATGACACAATAATTCTCATTTGCTTTTAAGGTATTCCGCTCATTGGTCGATGGACCAACTAGTAGGAATCAGTTGATGGTGATTAAGACCAGCTCAATCACAATGAACTCTTTACCATTTCATTATTAGTCATTATACTAAAGAAAATCACTGAGTCATTTGTTTAAAGAATAATAAAGTTTATATAAAGTTTTGAATGCAGGAAATTTGAGATTAATCTTATTATTCAGATCATTGCATTTATCATCAATATAAGAATAGTTGAAATTGCATGGCACTTTTATTAGACGGAAAATGAGGTTATCATACTAAGAACTCTATAGATCAACCTATCTATCTCTCTGGGAAATCCTAATAATTCTAATAAAAATCTATCAAATAAAAGTTCTCCTAAAGCAGCATCTTATACTCAACTGGAAAAGGAAAATAACAGCAGCAGCATCAGCTCGTCAGCATCAGCAACCGCAAACTCTCCCATCTACAGCATCTAACTTCTTCAGCATCTCCCGCAGCATCCCGCAGCATTCTAAACCCCTCCCACCAAGAGTAGGTCTTCTTATACCCTAATTCTAGCTTACAGCATAAAATGTTTCTTCTTACATGGCGCGATTCATTCTCATTGGTCAAAAACTCAGGTCCCTATACATTTTAATCAAACTTCCTGGTCTTAACCAGTTCCGTGTGGAATGTCCATGCAAGCATCGTTTCCCACAGTTCATGCACTTGCTCATCCGTTTCGATCAGTCCAAATTGTATCTTTTTCTGCTACATTTTGTATAATACAGTTCCTTCTATTGATTCAACCAGGCTTCTCACGCTTCTTGCTGATCATCTTGGCACACATCTGCTCAGAAGGGTCACAGCAGCCTTGACCATACTTTCATCTTAGCCTCTCGGCATCAGCACGTGATCATCCCTTTTCCACAGCCTCTCTCCTCTATCACATGGTCGCATCCGCTCATGCGCACTCTAGTAACTCGCGGCCATTTTATATTGCTGCTCGGCAGGCCTAAGCGCACTATTTTTAAAGAAAACAAAATGTTATTAAAACAAAGAAATATAAACCCTTTCGTTTCCCTCCCGTCTTTCTACGTACCCCAATTAGGTATTACCTAGCAGAAGCAACATATAAAGCTATCCCTTACTTACCATCACTTTATTTTGCAACCACACGTTTTATTCAAAAGCACAAATCATGCATTTTATTATTATTTTAGTACGCAAAATATTATGTTATGTTAGAAACGTAAACAATTATTAGTCCATTACTTTGCACACTGAATTGCGTGTTACCATTAACCCTTTACCTACATTGTTGGTTATTTACTTGAACGAACATGTTTATTAATATTGTACGAAAATATTAGGAGGTTAAAATTTTTATATTTACCCTTATGTGAGAGTTGCCCACAAATGATCAAGAGATTGATGGTATTAGTTGGAAGACGATATGAAAATTGTATACGTGATTTTCGTTATGTTATTTAAAAAATTTTAACCCCTTCGCTGCTAGGCCTTTTTCCCCCCTGTGCTAAGCCTTTTTTGGGCTATTTGGGGTAGTGCGCGCTTAGGCCCCTGTAACTTTTTGACCACATAAGGTATCCACGCCAAATTTGCGTCCTTTTTTCTAACATCATGGGGATTGTAAAGGTACCCAGGGTTTTTTGGGGGAAAAATGCGAAAAAAGGGCTACAGATGAAAGCGTCTTGTTTTTTCCCTGCAAATGGCATCAAAAAAGGGGTTGTGGTGCTGAAATCACCATCTTCCCAGCTTTCAGGGACAAGCAGACTTTTGTCAGAAAACCAACTTTTTTACACAGTTTTGGCATTTTTCTGGGACATAGCCTATTTTTGCTATTTTTTGTGCTTTCAACCTCCTTCCAGTTAATGGTAGAAATGGGTATGAAACCAATAATGGATCCTAGAAAGCCATACATTTCTGAAAAGTAGACAAAATTCTGAATTCAGCAAGGGGTCATTTGTGTAGATCCTTAAAGTTTTCCTTATAGAAACTAACAGTTAAATGAAGGAAAAATTGAAAATTAGTTGAAAAAAACAGCCATTTGTGTCAACGTTTTCACCTGTAACTTCTTCTAATTATGACAGCTATTTGAAAGCAATATACCGTTATATCCGCTGGACCTTTCTGGTTGTGGGGATATATAGGACTTGTAGGTTCACCAAGAACCCGACGAACCCAGAGCCAATAACTGAGCAGCATCTTGCAATGGTTTTTTATTATGTACCGGGTATATAGCAATTATTTTGGGAAAATGTATACATGGAAAAATTGTTATGAAAGACACCTATGTATTTCTGAAATGGGAACAAAATGTAGATTTTAGAAACAGTAGATATTTGCACATTTCCGAAATTGGGAGTACCCATACTAGCATGAGAATTATAGGTCATTTTTCAAAATGACTTATTTTTTACACATTGTCTTTCATTTGGAAGGCAGAAATGCATCGAAAGTCAATAGGTAATAACAGTTGCTCTACAATTCTGTGTTACCCTAAGTCTCCCGATAAAAATGGTACCTCACTTGTGTGGGTAGGCCTTGTGCCCACAACAGGAAATGGCTCAAAATGCAACGTGGACGTACCACATTTTCACAATGAAAAATTACCCTTTTTTTGCAAAGTGCCTAGCTGTAGTTTTTGAACCCTAGCTCTGCGGGCACTTAGGGAAACCTAGCAAACCTATACATTTTTGAAAACTAGACACCCAGGGGAATTCAGGATCGGGTGACTTGACTGGCTCTCACCAGGTTCTGTTACCCAGAATCCCTTGCAAACCTAAACAATTGGCAAACAAAACACATTTTCCTCACTTTTCTGTGGTGGAAAGTTCTGGAATCTGCGTGGATCCACAAAATTCCACCCACCCCGCGTTCCCCAAGGTCTTCCCAAAAAAATGGTACCTCACTTGTGTGGGTAGGCATAGTGCCCGCGACAGGAAGCAGCGCAAAACACAACGTGGACGCACCACATTTTCACAGTGAAAAATGACCCTTTTTTTGCAAAGTGCCTAGCTGTAGTTTTTTAACCCTAGCTCTGCCGGCACTTAGGGAAACCTAGCAAACCTATACATTTTTGAAAAGTAGACACCCAGGGGAATCCAGGATGGGGTGACTTGACTGGCTCTCACCAGGTTCTGTTACCCAGAATCCCTTGCAAACCTTACAAATTGGCAAAAAAAAAACATTTTCCTCACTTTTCTGTGGTAGAAAGTTCTGGAATCTGCGTGGATCCACAAAACTCCACCCACCCCGCGTTCCCCAAGGTCTTCCAAAAAAAATGGTACCTCACTTGTGTGGGTAGGCCTAGTGCCTGCGTCAGGAAGCAGAGCAAAACGCAACGTGGATGCACCACATTTTCACAGTGAAAAATGACCCTTTTTTTGCAAAGTGCCTAGCTGTCGTTTTTGAACCCTAGCTCTGCCGGCACTTTGGGAAACCTAGCAAACCTATACATTTTTGAAAAGTAGACACCCAGGGGAATCCAGGATGGGGTGACTTGACTGGCTCTCACCAGGTTCTGTTACCCAGAATCCCTTGCAAACCTAAACAATTGGCAAAAAAAACACATTTTCCTCACTTTTCTGTGGTAGAAAGTTCTGGAATCTGCGTGGATCCACAAACTTCCACCCACCCCGCGTTCCCCAAGGTCTTCCGAAAAAAATGGTACCTCACTTGTGTGGGTAGGCCTAGTGCCCGCGACAGGAAGCAGCGCAAAACACAACGTGGACGCACCACATTTTCACAGTGAAAAATGACCCTTTTTTTGCAAAGTGCCTAGCTGTTGTTTTTTAACCCTAGCTCTGCCGGCACTTAGGGAAACCTAGCAAACCTATACATTTTTGAAACGTAGACACCCAGGGGAATCCAGGATGGGGTGACTTGACTGGTTCTCACCAGGTTCTGTTACCCAGAATCCCTTGCAAACCTTAAAAATTGGCAAAAAAACCACATTTTCCTCACTTTTCTGTGGTGGAAAGTTCTGGAATCTGTGTGGATCCACAAAATTCCACCCACCCCGCGTTCCCCAAGGTCTTCCAAAAAAAATGGTACCTCACTTGTGTGGGTAGGCCTAGTGCCCGCGACAGGAAGCAGCGCAAAACGCAACGTGGACGCACCACATTTTCACAGTGAAAAATGACCCTTTTTTTGCATAGTGCCTAGCTGTAGTTTTTGAACCCTAGCTCTGCCGGCACCTAGGGAAACCTACCAAACCCACACTTTTCTGAAAAGTAGACACCCGGGGGATTCCAGGGAGGTATGGCTTTCGTGGATCCCCCAACGTTTTCTTACCCAGAATCCCCTGCAAACCTGACACTTTGCTGAAAAAATCCCTTTTTTCACACATTTTTCTGTGGTAAAGTTGTGGCATCACCGGGCTGACACAAATTTCCTACCACCCAGCGTCCCCCCAGGTCTCCCGATAAAAATAGTGCCTCACTCGGGTGGGAGGCCCAAGTACCCGCGACAGGCAAGGCCCCACAACGTATTGAGGCGACCTCAAAATGGCCTATCACAAAACGACCTGGTTTTGCAAGGGGGTCCCATGACGTTTTGGCCCGGGGCTCGGCGGCCACCTAGGAAACCTACCAAACCCACACATTTCTGAAAAGTAGACACCCGGGGATTCCAGGGAGGTATGGCTTACGTGGATCCCCCAACGTTTTCTTACCCAGAATCCCCTGCAAACCTGACATTTTGCTGAAAAATCCCTTTTTCACACATTTTTGTGTGGTAAAGTTGTGGCATCACCTTGCTGACACAAATTTCCTACCACCCAGCGTTCCCCCAGGTCTCCCGATAAAAATGGTGCCTCACTCGGGTGGGAAATGCAAAAACAACAATTGATGGACAGAATGCAGAACAATGTCATACATTCACCCCAGTACAGAGATCTGGGCCTAAATCCATCGTTTTTGCTCACCATGCCATTCCAGTTTGAACCCAGCCATATGCAAATCAGTCTTGACCCTGTGCCCTATGGGAACAGTCCAGCCCGAACTGGCAGGCCAGGTCCTCCCTGGACTGGAAACAAGCATCCTAGGACCGGTTTCGGGTTTCACCCCTCTTCAGCCAGGATAGCTTGACTCCAGCGGCATGGAGAGCACGGGACCCACGTCTGGGCATACCCGTCCCACTCGGGAGTGACAAATGCAAAAACAACAATTGATGGACAGAATGCAGAACAATGTCATACATTCACCCCAGTACAGAGATCTGGGCCTAAATCCATCGTTTTTTGCTCACCATGCCATTCCAGTTTGAACCGAGCCATATGCAAATCAGTCTTGACCCTGTGCCCTATGGGAACAGTCCAGCCCGAACTGCCATGCCAGGTCCTCCCTGGACTGGAAACAAGCATCCTAGGACCGGTTTCGGGGTTTCACCCCTCTTCAGCCAGGATAGCTTGACTCCAGCGGCATGGAGAGCACGGGACCCACGTCTGGGCATACCCGTCCCACTCGGGGTGACAAATGCAAAAACAACAATTGATGGACAGAATGCAGAACAATGTCATACATTCACCCCAGTACAGATATCTGGGCCTAAATCCATCGTTTTTTTGCTCACCATGGGAAACCTCAATACGTTGTGGGCCCTTGCCTGTCGCGGGTACTTGGGCCTCCCACCCGAGTGAGGCACCATTTTTATCGGGAGACCTGGGGGGACGCTGGGTGGTAGGAAATTTGTGTCAGCCGGGTGATGCCACAACTTTACCACACAAAAATGTGTGAAAAAAGGGATTTTTTCAGCAAAATGTCAGGTTTGCAGGGGATTCTGGGTAAGAAAACGTTGGGGGATCCACGCAAGCCTTACCTCCCTGGAATCCCCGGGTGTCTACTTTTCAGAAATGTGTGGGTTTGGTAGGTTTCCCTAGGTGGCCGCCGAGCCCCGGGCCAAAACGTCATGGGACCCACCTTGCAAAACCAGGTCGTTTTGTGATAGGCCATTTTGAGGTCACCTCAATACGTTGTGGGGCCTTGCCTGTCGCGGGTACTTGGGCCTCCCACCCGAGTGAGGCACCATTTTTATCGGGAGACCTGGGGGGACGCTGGGTGGTAGGAAATTTGTGTCAGCCTGGTGATGCCACAACTTTACCACACAAAAATGTGTGAAAAAGGGATTTTTTCAGCAAAATGTCAGGTTTGCAGGGGATTCTGGGTAAGAAAACGTTGGGGGATCCACGCAAGCCATACCTCCCTGGAATCCACCGGGTGTCTACTTTTCAGAACTGTGTGGGCTTGGTAGGTTTCCCTAGGTGGCCGCCGAGCCCCGGGCCAAACGTCATGGGACCCCCCTTGCAAAACCAGGTCGTTTTGTGATAGGCCATTTTGAGGTCGCCTCAATACGTTGTGGGCCCTTGCCTGTCGCGGGTACTTGGGCCTCCCACCCGAGTGAGGCACCATTTTTATCGGGAGACCTGGGGGACGCTGGGTGGTAGGAAATTTGTGTCAGCCGGGTGATGCCACAACTTTACCACACAAAAATGTGTGAAAAAGGGATTTTTTCAGCAAAATGTCAGGTTTGCAGGGGATTCTGGGTAAGAAAACGTTGGGGGATCCACACAAGCCTTACCTCCCTGGAATCCCCGGGTGTCTACTTTTCAGAAATGTGTGGGTTTGGTAGGTTTCCTAGGTGGCCGCCGAGCCCCGGGCCAAAACGTCATGGGACCCACCTTGCAAAACCAGGTCGTTTTGTGATAGGCCATTTTGAGGTCGCCTCAATACGTTGTGGGGCCTTGCCTGTCGCGGGTACTTGGGCCTCCCACCCGAGTGAGGCACCATTTTTATCGGGAGACCTGGGGGGACGCTGGGTGGTAGGAAATTTGTGTCAGCCCGGTGATGCCACAACTTTACCACACAAAAATGTGTGAAAAAAGGGATTTTTTCAGCAAAATGTCAGGTTTTCAGGGGATTCTGGGTAAGAAAACATTGGGGGATCCACGCAAGCCATACCTCCCTGGAATCCCCGGGTGTCTACTTTTCAGAAATGTGTGGGTTTGGTAGGTTTCCCTAGGTGGCCGCCGAGCCCCGGGCCAAAACGTCATGGGACCCCCTTGCAAAACCAGGTCGTTTTGTGATAGGCCATTTTGAGGTCGCCTCAATACGTTGTGGGCCCTTGCCTGTCGCGGGTACTTGGGCCTCCCACCCGAGTGAGGCACCATTTTTATCGGGAGACCTGGGGGACGCTGGGTGGTAGGAAATTTGTGTCAGCCCGGTGATGCCACAACTTTACCACACAAAAATGTGTGAAAAAAGGGATGTTTTTCAGCAAAATGTCAGGTTTGCAGGGGATTCTGGGTAAGAAAACGTTGGGGGATCCACGCAAGCCATACCTCCCTGGAATCCCCCGGGTGTCTACTTTTCAGAAATGTGTGGGTTTGGTAGGTTTCCCTAGGTGGCCGCCGAGCCCCGGGCCAAAACGTCATGGGACCCCCCTTGCAAAACCAGGTCGTTTTGCGATAGGCCATTTTGAGGTCGCCTCAATACGTTGTGGGCCCTTGCCTGTCGCGGGTACTTGGGCCTCCCACCCGAGTGAGTCACCATTTTTATCGGGAGACCTGGGGGAACGCTGGGTGGTAGGAAATTTGTGTCAGCAAGGTGATGCCACAACTTTACCACACAAAAATGTGTGAAAAAAGGGATTTTTTCAGCAAAATGTCAGGTTTGCAGGGGATTCTGGGTAAGAAAACGTTGGGGGATCCACGCAAGCCATACCTCCCTGGAATGCCCCGGGTGTCTACTTTTCAGAAATGTGTGGGTTTGGTAGGTTTCCCTAGGTGGCCGCCGAGCCCCGGGCCAAAACATCATGGGACCCCCCTTGCAAAACCAGGTCGTTTTGTGGTAGGCAATTTTGAGGTTGCCTCAATACGTTGTGGGCCCTTGTCTGTCGCGGGTACTTGGGCCTCCCACCCGAGTGAGGCACCATTTTTATCGGGAGACCTGGGGGAACGCTGGGTGGTAGGAAATTTGTGTCAGCCCGGTGATGCCACAACTTTACTACACAAAAATGTGTGAAAAAAGGGATTTTTTCAGCAAAATGTCAGGTTTGCAGGGGATTCTGGGTAAGAAAACGTTGGGGGATCCACGCAAGCCATACCTCCCTGGAATCCCCCGGGTGTCTACTTTTCAGAAATGTGTGGGTTTGGGAGGTTTCCCTAGGTGGCCACCGAGCCCCGGGCCAAAAACCCAGGTGACCCCCCGTGCAAAACCAGGTCCTTTTGAGATAATGTGTTGTTTATTTCTGCAGCGTGAACATTTTGGCACAATATTGCAAGGAAAATGTGACAGACATTTTGAGGTTTGCAGGACATTGTGGGTACCATAACTTGTTGGGATCCACAAGAGAGATATCACCATGTACTCCCATGGGTGTTTCGTTTACGACAATATCTACATTTGGTAGGTTATTCTTAGACGGAATGTACACCTTGGCAGACAGACTAAAAAGACAAAGATTACTGCACAGCCATCTATTCCTCAAGCACACACACATACTGGTTGGATTTGGCACGAGGGCAAGTGATGGTTCAGTATATACAATTTTATTAACAAGAGATTTCACAAAAAATGAAATGCACTGTCAATAATTGAAAGGACAAAAACTGAACCAGTGACTCGCAGCTCGTGAGCTGTAAAGCCACGTCAAGGCCCCAACCGCTTTACAGGCCATTCACACACCTTTCATACGTGATACACACAAGACCATTCACACCACCAGGCACGAAACAAACACATTACATCATTCACAAAAAGGGACAAGGTACACCCTGCTTGAGAAAGACAAAAAAAAAATATTACTGCACAGCCATCTAATCCTCCACACACACATACTGGTTGGATTTGGCACGAAGGTGAGTGATGGTTCAGTATATACAATTGTATTAACAAGTGATTTCACAAAAATGAAATGCACTGTTAATAATTGGAAGGACGAGAAACAGAACCATTGACTCACAGCTCGTGAGCTGTAAAGCCACGACAAGGCACCAACCTCTTTACAGGCCATTCATACACCTTTCATACGTGTGACAAATACAAAACCATTCACACCACCAGCCGCGGGCCCATCACATTACAACACTCACACCAGCAGACAGCGCCATTCAAGGGCCCATCACTTTCACACGCCCACATTCCTAACACAGCAACCTCACAAGCTGATGGATTGCGTGGAGTGTCGCTCGGCTAGCAGTGTGTGTAGTGACCAGCAGCAAGTCACTACTCACACACTGCCAGCTGAGCGCCACTCCACGCACACCGCCAGCCAAGCGCCACTCCACGCACACCGCCAGCCAAGCACCACTCCACGCACACCGCCAGCCAAGCGCCACTCCACGCACACCGCCAGCAAAGCGCCACTCCACGCACACCGCCAGACAAGCGCCACTCCACGCACACCGCCAGCCTAGTGCCACTCCATGCACACCGCCAGCCAAGCGCCACTCCACGCACACCGCCAGCCAAGAGCCACTCCACACACACCGCCAGCCAAGCGCCACTCCACGCACACCGCCAGCCAAGTGCCACTCCACGCACACCGCCAGCCAAGCGCCACTCCACGCACACCGCCAGCCAAGCGCCACTCCACGCACACCGCCAGCCAAGAGCCACTCCATGCACACCGCCAGCCAAGCGCCACTCCACGCACACCGCCAGCCAAGCGCCACTCCACGCACACCGCAAGCCAAGCGCCACTCCACGCACACCGCCAGCAAAGCGCCACACCACGCACACCGCCAGCCAAGCGCCACTCCACGCACACCGCCAGCCTAGTGCCACTCCACGCACACCGCCAGCCAAGCGCCACTCCACGCACACCGCCAGCCAAGAGCCACTCCACACACACCGCCAGCCAAGCGCCACTCCACGCACACCGCCAGCCAAGTGCCACTCCACGCACACCGCCAGCCAAGAGCCACTCCATGCACACCGCCAGCCAAGCGCCACTCCACGCACACCGCCAGCCAAGCGCCACTCCACGCACACCGCCAGCCAAGCACCAGCCTACACACACCACCATCACATTTAGGATTTTTTTATACAAAAAGAAAACACAAACAAATTGCAAATAGATACAAATCTACTAACACAAAATCAGAAACTAAATACATTGCACTAATGCCAACCTTGAAACAGAACAACTATTCTTAAACATTACAGACCAGGCAGTTCACTTTACCACTCATGGTTGCTCCCAATAATTCTTTTGCTTGTGGTACGCTCTATAACAAGCAGGCACACACAGCCCAGGGTTAGAAGGACACTCAGGGCAGTACATACGAGTCTCCTTCCGCGTACCTCTTCGCCAACAGACTCTACATCTCCTAGTGGGAAAGTCTTTTGAGGGTGTAGGAGGAATGTGATCAGGAAAGTGGCGATCTTTCAATCGAGCCACATCCTCCACCACTCCAACTCTAGGAACACTTGCCTGTTCCACAACAACAAGGCTGCCTATGACAGACTGCTGAAACTGAACAAAAGTCAACTTTGACGCAGGAGAACACTCCTTGAAAAACACAACAAAAGCATTGAAAGTTGCTAAATTGAAGAGATGGATGGCCAACTTCTTATACCAAATGTAAGCCTTACGAATAGCAGTGTAAGGTTCCAACCTCTGATCTACTCTATCAACACCACCCATGTGCTTATTGTAGTCTAAAATGCACACAGGTTTGCGCACTTCAGCAATCTGACCCCAAACAGCCACAGGTGAAGTACTCTCATCATGGATGGTAGTCAGCATGTACACATCCCTCCTGTCCACAAATTTCACAGCTAGCAGTTCCTCACTACGCAAGGCACTGCACTGTCCCCTCTGAAGTTTTTTGCAAACAAGCTCTTTTGGATAACCTTTACGGTTAGAGCGGATTGTGCCACAAGCAAAAGTGTCCACTTTGAACAATTCCTTAAACAATTGCACAGCAGTGTAGAAGTTATCAAGGTACAAATGGTGGCCTCTGTTAAACAGTCCTCTAGCAAGATCCCACACAATTTTCTCTGAAACTCCAAAAGTGGACGGACAACCAGGGGGGTCAATAGTGGAATCCCTACCAGTGTACACACGCAAATTAAAAACATATCCTGTCCTACTCTCAGACAACATATACAGCTTAATTCCATAGCGTGCCCTCTTGCTAGGAATGTACTGCCTAAAAACCAAACGGCCCTTGAACAGGACCAAAGACTCATCAATAGATATTTATTTCCCTGGAGTATAGATCTCTGAAAATCGATCTACAAAGTGATCAAGAACAGGCCGAATCTTAAAAGACGGTCACATTCAGGGTGATCTCGTGGCAACGCCAAACCATTATCAACAAAATGCAGCATCCGAAGCAAACGTAAATACCGATCACGAGTCATAACTGCAGGAAATATGGCCGTTGCCATCAAGGGACTGGTAGACCAATATGAACCCATGGACGACTTCCTTATCAAACCCATCAAAAAAGTCAAACCCAAAAACTTCTTCATCTCTTCCAGATTTGTGGGACTCCACCGGGTAGGTCTAGAATGGGGCCTAAGTCTGGCACTGTTGTCCCTCAAAAACTGTTCAGCATACAAATTAGTCTGCTCAACAATCTCACCCAAAAATACATCATCCATAAACAACTGAAAATACTGTATAGGCAAATAATGTTCACAATCCACTCTACACCCTGCATAACCACTAAAGGCAGGCAACACCGGCTGCACCATGTTTGGATCAACCCAGAGTCCAGCACTTCCAGTAGGAAGCCTAGCAGCCCCAGGCTACAATCCAGATGCCTCTTGCACCATCGGCACAGTAGTATCCTCCTCTAAAACAGGCACTTCATCTGCACTGAGAGTACCTTCATCATCCGATGATTCCATGTGAGAGAAAACTCACTGCCTGAATCTTCCCCTCCCTCCTCTCCCTCAGACGCACTGTCAGTCTCATAATCCTGCTCAGAGGAAGATTCAAGAAGCAAACCAACCACCTGCTGAGCAGTCATTCTACGGCTAGCCATAATGCTTACTAATAAAGGTTACTTGTCAAACAAGTCAACAACAACAAACCCTTTGTAAAAAAAAGAAATAAACAAAATGTAGCTTTATCACAAAGACCTATATACTCCAACACTATACCACTCACGTGACAGAAGCAGCTAGACTCACCACCACCTACTCTGCACAGGCACAGTAAGGATCAACAATATCCCACTAAAAAGAAGAAACAAAAATTACACATAAGACAATGCAAAACATCGCAAAGAATTTCATGCTCTGAACACTAACAAATATGCTGCCATTATGACACCACTTACAAAAAAATTCATTCATGCATGACAATAATACTCATTTGGAGTACACACAACAAAAATATTTTTCTTACCAAATAAATGCAATTACGCAAAACTGCAGAACAACCACTGCCGAAACCGCAAACAGGAATCAAAAGCTTTACACTAGAATAAAAAGGAGAAAAAAACATTACAATCACATATGCAAATAATGCACCAGTCCACACACAATCCACCAGCCAAGCTAAGGGGTAGGTGGGCCAAAGAGTATAAATAAAATATTCACCCCCGTAAAAGGGGAGCAACCCTTGCCCTTTTGGCCACTCCCCAACACAAAAATTAAAAAAAAAACTGGTGTCTAGTGGCTTCTGCCCTCCTTGGGGGCAGATGGGCCTAAAAACATACTGCTATTCTGCCACCCAAGGGGTCACTCTCCACAAATAAATGCCTGGTGGACTAGTGGGAAGATACCTTTATCTTCCGCACACGATCTCTCACTACTCAACTCTACTCTCAACTCTATTCACAACTGGATGTTAGCTCACCAACTCATTCTGAATCCCGCCAAAACTGAATTCCTCCCTCCTCTCTACCTCTCTCTCACCTCCTCCTGTTCAATCTTGGATGGATCAGCTGAACCTACTCAACAACAAACCCATCATTGTCGACAGCGCTAAATCCCTAGGTGTCATTCTTGACAAAAGACTCAACTTAATCTCCCACATCAACTCTATTTCTAAGAACGCACGTTACCAGTTGCGCCTTCTATGGGGGATCCGTCGGTTCTTCCCGGAGAAAGACTTAAAAACCTTGGTACAATCTCTGGTTCTCTCAAGACTGGATTATTGCAATTCTCTTCTGACGGGCCTACCCAAATCCCACCTCTCCCCTCTCAAATCCATCCTCCATTCAGCAGCTTGCTTCATTTCAGGGTCTAAACGAAGCGACCACGTCACTCCTATCCTGTCCTCTCTTCGACGGCTTCCGATCGAGGCAAGATCTATTTACAAAACTGCCTGCATCACACACAAAGCCTTACACACGTCCTCCCCTCGTTACCTGGCGAATAAATTAAAATTGTCCGGTGGCTCTCGCCCTTCTCGCAATGCGGAAAGCTTCTGCTTGAGCCCCCCCCGTCTTCAAAAGGGAAAGATCGATGGCGCAATCCTTCTCAGGCAATGCGGTGAGAATCTGGAACTCGCTTCCCCCATTGCTCCGTGCCACCTCCTCTACCCGGATCTTCAAAGCTGACCTCAAATCTCTTCTCTTCCAAAGACACTTTCAGAACTAATACTTTCACTCTCAGCCCCCTCTAGGAAGTTCGCTCTTCATTGTAAATTTGTACTTTTTCCTGTACATTCCTCACCCTTGCGTGCTGTGCTGGATTTGTGTACCCTTCATTTAATTCACGCCCTCTCTACTCCCTCAAGGAAGTTCTTCCACTATAGGAAATTCTGTACTCCATGCCTATAGAAGTGCCTTCCCAGTGTGTTCTGAGTGACTGCCACTTATTGCAGTATTATACCTCTATAAGCCCTTCCCCTGCCTTCCCCCAAAAAAAAACGACGATCGGATTCCCACGGGGGAGCGCCAGCGCTTCCCCCGTGGGTGGTCTTATGACGAGCTGGACTCGTCATGAGCACACGACCACTGTGTGCCATGACGAGTCCAGCTCGTCATGAGCATCGAAGGGGTTAATAAACAAATATTTAAAAACAAAACAAAAAAAAACAATAGGAATGGCCCTGGCTGATTTCTACATGGGCTCTTTGAAGTCATAGAGGAAGCAATCTGACTGCTTAGTCATCAGTGGTAGCTGGAACCTTTTAGCTGCCCTTTCCATAAAGTTGTGGAAGACACCAATGTCGTCTAGTGAGGAAACCACTGACAGTGGCACTGGTGGACATGGTGTTGGGATTAGGTATTCATTCCATTCTTTGGGGACTGAAGCAGTGTCTTTAATCTCCCCTTCTTCCCTCTCCTCATCCGTGGAGGGTGCATCATCCGCTGGCGGTGCAGCTAGTGTGCTAGCCAGCATAGGTAAAGGAGTTGCGGATGCGGCTATAATATGCAGCGTGCACGTAACAGGCGTTTGAACATGTGGTGACCGGGTTGGTCTTGTTGGATGCGCTGGAGAAGCAGTCAGTTCAGGGTCTGGAAACCTCCTATAATAATCTTGGAGCATGTTTTGAAGATTATTTACTAATGTCAGTGGCATTTGTACTGACTCCTGGGGACCATAACCTGGATATTGGTCTCCATATTGCTTGGGTTGTTCTCTGGAGACATTATATTGCTCTCCATATTATTGGTCCTCATCATTCTCTTGACATTTCACATCTAGCTCAGAGGGACTATGCGCTGCCCCAAAAGAACCTTCTTCTTCCGACTCATCATTAAGCAGCTGGAAAAGGCGAAACATTACTTGGTGATGGGTGAGCAGACAATAATGTATCTGTAGGTGATATCTCCTTTGCGGAAATTGTTGATAACGGTATCAATGTTTTTTTTATCGATGATGCTGGCGTTGGTACCGATGTTGACGAGGTTTTCATTGGTGGTATAGTCGTCGTCGACAGGGCTCTCATCATAGTGGGGCTGTCGTCGATGGGGCTGTTGGAGGCGGTGTCATTGTCGACAGTGTCTTTGGCATGCATGCCTTCGTCAATGACGTCTTGATCGACGGTGCCATTGTTGACAGGATCCTCGTAAATAGTATTGTCATTGAGGCTATTGGTGATGACGAAATAATCATTGGTGATGCTGCAGATGTAAAGGTGGACGTTGTTGTAGTGGTAAATGTCAACGCTATTGTTGACAAGGAGGCCGTCGACAGTGTCGTCACCGACGAGAATTCCAGATATGATTTAGAAACCGTTTTAAGAGATTTTGATGCCGACAGTAGAGACAATGATTTTTTCAAGTATGCCTCCTTTAGTGAAGAAGTAGTAGGTTCAGATCAAACCTTTTTGGAGGAGATTTTTTCTATTTTGAATGAATGTGAACGTTCCTCTGAATTTTTTGAATGCCCTGATAACCCAGGAGGATCTTCATTGCCTTTTTTGGTGACCCTGGAGCCACTCTCTCATGAAATCTATACCTCTTACGGTATTTTTCAGTCTTTGAGGAATCATCACTGTCTTCCTCAGATAGAGGGTTTTACTTAGATTTTAATTATTGTAGCCAAATTAGTAATCTTCCCTCTCTGTCTTTTAATGTCTTTTGAGAAAAGGTGCGGCTTATCTTACAGTCCTTTATCTTGTGTTCAGGATGTAGCCAGTAGATGCACTCCTTATGTGGATCCTCTGAGAGTAGCCTCTTCTTTCCACATGTTCCACATGGTCTGAACAGTCATTTATTTGCTGGTTCTGACATGGTTGTTTAGTCAGAATCTGTATAAGCAGATCTTAGTCTTTTCCTTAAGTGAATTCTTCTTCAAAATAGAGAAAAACTGTAGCAAACTGAGCAGAGGTCAGGAGGACTCCCATCACACAATGTGCGGTAGAAAATCTGAGGGAAGAAGCCTCTGGGGTGAGTGTTCTAGAGGGTGCTGTCTCCTGATTGGCTGAACTTTAGTTCTTATTAATTAATAAGGATAAGCTATTGAAGTGAATGTTTTTTAACATTAACTGCTATGTATATCATTGACTACTGCTTTGTATGGTACCGTGGGACTCCCACTTTAATGACGGGGAATGATTTAAGCATGTGAATCTATAAAAGATCCAATACTGGAGAACATTCATTTGAAATTAAAGGTTCTGCCCAAATAAGAACGTCATTGGACAAGTACATTAAAATAAAAACAATGTTAGCAATATTAGAGGAACACTGGGTAGGTTGTGCTAAAAAATGCCTCAGGGACCACCATATTTGGGCCAAAGACCTGAATAATATACCTATTGTTTGAAGTTTCCCCCTGAAACCAGGGTTAAGGCACAGGGAGCTCCCCTGGTTCCTCACTCTATGCATGTCTGTGTGTGGCATGGGTAATAAATTTCAATTACTTTGTCTTTGGACTCTACAGAATTGGTTGGTTGTCATTGAAACATCTCCACAGGGGAAGCTGGATTTTTGCTAGCATCCAGATCCCTAAAGAGAGTACTCCCATCATCCCTGGCACAAGTTGATGCTGACTGTAGAGCAGAAGGGGGTCTACCTCGCCAACTCCTTGCAGCTTTGTCATCGACAGGTACCATCTCGCAGCACTCGGTACCATGTGTAAGGCAACACATGAGTGATAGGGAAGAGTTCCTCTCCAGACATTTGCCCCTCCTTCTCCCCCACTTTCTTTGCGGTTATATGCGGTTGCAAATGATGGGTCACGGTTGTGGCGTTGGTCAAGGAGCGGAGGGCTGACAGAGGAGCCACAAGACTTCCAAAAACTAAAACTCATATTCGTGGTCACTCCCATGATATATGCATGTTTGTTAACATTTATTTATTGTGGGTTTCAAGTATAAATAGACATTTCTGAGTCCCAGCATACATCGGTTACAGAGAAAAATACAAGTGCCTGTAACAAAAGGTTCCATCGTCCATTCAAAGTGCTCTTAGAGTCCCTACAGGCCACCCAGCTCTCAACAAGTCATCTAGGTTTCCAATAAACTCAGATTTATAAAGGGCGTAAATGGGACAGGAAAGGAAGGAAGGGGGGAAAAGGAGGGACAGGTGTACAAGTACTACAGAATAGCAAAAAACATTTAAAGGTGAGGAACCTCTAATGAAAAAACATACACCAAACACACCACTTCACTGTTTGTACATAGAGTACATAATATTGTAGATATATGACAAAAGCAACTAATGTCCCATTGTCAACCAATTCACCACTCATCAATTGAGTACATTACTAGAATCTGCAATTCCAAGTAAAAGATATAAAAAATGTTGTGTCCTGGCAATGGGCCAATAGTACAGGGTTACCAGAACAACAAAGGTGAAAACATTAGTATAATAGGACAGGAATTAGATAGGGCTTATTTGAAGGGCCAAGCTATGGTGTGATAGATCCAATAGATACTGTAGAAATAGAGGCTAAATTGGTAATTGTAGGGTGGGTGCAGATGGGCAAGGTTGCTGCACGACATGGACTTAAGTGTCACGTTCGTCCCTAAGGTTCCTACTATTGCCACATAGAGGCAGAGAAATACAAAGAGGTGGTAGTATGGGTTGATCTAGGGTGCGAGGACTGAGGGTGTAGAGATGGGGACAAGATCAAAGAAACCAGGTCGTCATTGGTTTGGGCCATATATTGCGTTCAAAATACTGGGTCTTCCCAAACCCCTCAGGAGAGTATTATAGTGTAATGTTTAGTCCATGGTAAATGGAAGGGTCAAGCATTTCATTACAAGTCAGTGTTGACACCAATGACGAAGAATACATACTGTGGATACTAACGATGTAGCCAACAACCTGTGTGCATGAACATTCACTTTTATGATATCCAATACATCATGCAAGATAAACAAATGAGGGAAGGGAATATATTGATGGAACTAAACCTTTGTAGGTGGGACCATATTCTCCTCAAATAGGATGCAAAGGCCAGGCAGGCCCATAAAATATAATAGAAGTCACAATTATTTGCTTTGCATTTGCATCATTAGTCATAAAATCATCACTGTGGCTCATGTCAATTTTCATGGGGTCCAATACCAATTTTTTTGAGGTATAAGAACTTAAATTTAGACTACCTAAGTATCTTATCATGATCATCTAATAGAGTCGCCCAATCTTCAGGTGTATAGTCCATTCCCAAGAGTACTTGCAAGGTGAGTCAGGCTTAGCAGTACGTAGAACCAGAATGAAGAGTTTTGATGACAATCTTGTATAGTCTGGAAACTACTCCTCTGAATTGACCCCAGATCCTCGAATATTGCATCATGGGTGAGACCATTGATTCGACTGGTTGGGCTCCTAATGTCGTGAGGAGACAATGTACCAATTTGCGATACCGCCAATGATCAGCATCTCATAGGCCGAACTCAGTTTGCCAAGAGTGGAATGACTTAAGATGTCCCTCTCTATATATTGATTGTTTGGAATCAGGCCACACTCTTGCCAGGATACACAAAAGATTGATTTGCCTGTGATCTGAACTGTGGGATTATGCCAGAATGGTCCTGTGTTATGGACAAAGGGAGAAATGCCCATTAGCTTATGAACGAGAAGCCACTCAGTTCTGGTCACAGGCAAAATCGGTATCCTGGCCACCACCTGATTGACAGTGGCCAAATACACATGAAATGACAGATTTGAGCAGCTCAGTAGATGGCGCTCTAAGGATACTTACTTCAGGGCAAGTCTTACATGTTATAAGACAGCAGCAATAAGTGAAAAGCCAGACTATACAACAGTTATCAGTCTCGGCTTGTGACAACTCAAAATATATGATCTGATATAGGCATCAATCTCAGAGAGTAATGGTCTGGGCACAGTCAAAGAGGTAGTTAAACCTGGGTGCAATCATTTTATTCATCTATACCCCTTCCCCCCCCCCACAGTGACAGATCCAGGTGTTTCAACTATACAAATTCTTATTTGGTGAGAGTCATGAAGGGTAAAAGGCTGCTTTCCACCATATGTGTAAGGCTCCTATTAATGTGGACACCTAGATAGAGAAGTCCTTCAATTGCTCACTTCATGTCATAGCCGCTTACTTAATCTTGTAACCAGACAAATGCCAGAAGTTGTACATGATAGATAATGCTGCAGTAACTTAATTCCTGGGGTTGGATAGTATGAGAATATCATCTCCATATAATGATACTTTAACATCACCTACGCCAGTAGGAATAACCTGGATGCTCTGGGAGTGGCGAAAAAGCAACCGATGAAGGTTCCAAGGCATAAACAAATAGAAGCAAAGAGATGGAAAATCACTGCTCAATGCTGCACCCTATCTGAATTGTTCTGGAAATATCCGCTCTGGGGTAGTCGTAGAGAAGATGTACGCTTACCTAGAAAATCCTCACCTAAACCCATCTTGGGTAGGTAAAAAAGGCATTAGCATTCAACCTGATCAAAGGCTTCCTTGTGTCCAATGAGTGGGCCAAGACTTCCTCATGACTGTCCTTCAGCTACTAAAGGAAATGTGCCAGAATCCACAAATGATTACGGGATGAATGTCCTGGTACAAAACCAACCTGTGAATTATGGATTAGATGGAAGGTCACCCTGTGTAAGCATGTCGCTAGTATTTTGGGCAAAATATTTAGGTCCGCATTAATCAATGCGATGGATGGAGCACTCCAATGAGTCCCTATTTTCCTTTAAAGGATAATAGTGGCCTTATTGGATAAGTATCTAAGTGAGCCAGATCTTTCTGCTTCCTGGAGCACCAAATGCAGCATGGGTACTAATAAAGACTTTCCCGTCTTATAAAACTCATCCGAGATCCGATCTTCCTCTGGTGATTTACACATAGGTAAGGCAGAAATAGCACCGGCTACCTCCGTTTTGGAAATCTCACCATCAAGGACTACTCTGCCCTACGTCCGACAGAGTAGGGAGATGCAGGGGTCTAAGAAATGCATTAATTTGATCAATCGTTGACTTGTATCCTGAGGTATATAGGGACATATAATATGAAGCAAAACGGTCCGCTATGTCAAGGGGTGCATTATTAAACCACCATCACCACATTGTATAACAGTTAAAAGCTCTCTGTGATTCTCTCTGGCACAATTGTGCTACCAGGAGCCTCCTGGCTTTCTCCCCATGATCGTATTGCCACCATTGCAGCCTGACTGGAGCTTTCTCAGCTGAATCGATAAATAATGTATTTAGGAGAAGTTTGGCAACCTCCAATTCTTTCTTCAGTGTCAGTATCAGCTTTTCCATATATCGCTTATCAAGGCCTCTGATTTTTGCTTCTAATAGCTGTTGGTCTGCATGAAGCCAGCGCCTCACAATGCATCCATCACATATTAGTCTCCTGCTCAAGGATGCTTTACCAGCATCCTAAAGTACTATATGAGACACTACTGAGCCTTCATTGTTGTCTAAGTAGGAGCACATATGATGCTTAAGTTGTTATTCTCCTTGGGGCACCTATAAATGCACTGCCTTCATGTACCATTTGGCTGGCAGAGGTGCTAGGAGTCCAAGATCTAGTATGAAAGGTACTGGATTCTGATTGATGAGGACACCCTCAGGAATTCACACTGCATCACATCAGGTAATTATCTCACCTGCAACAGATAACATTCTATGCAGGATTTGGTGCCATGCAGACGAGAAAAAGTATACTATTTGTCTACAGGGTGCAACAAGCCCAAGACATCCAACAATACATGATCACTCAACAGATATTGAAACATAGCCTTATCCAATCTATTATGGAGTTCTGGCCATCCCAACCTGTCTAGAACTGTGGCTGGTGCCAAATGCCAGTACCCTCCCAGCAGAACATGTGTTCTCCCAAATTCAACTATCACTCTCGCAGTTCCTGCTAGGAATTGCGATTTATCCATTTTGTGGGTGTATATCAACCCAAGGATGATATTCCTGTCTATAATGTGCAGTTTGACAAAGATCCAGTGACCTCTACATCCGTCCATATTTAAAAGAAATTATGGGGGAGTCTATCTTATGAGAATTACCCCTCCACATTTGTTGGACCAACTATGAACAGGCAAGGTATTAACTTGGGCAGCAGCCATCCTACTACTGCTAACCACAGTCCCCATCCAATCTCTTTTAATTTTCTGTGATTGTTCTGGGCACTGGTGTGTCTCCAAGATGAGGTCAATATTAGGCTGTTTTGTGTGTAAGTAATGTTATATCTTCTTGTATATTATGACGTGTGACATCCCATTAACATTAATAGTGATTATCAACAATGTTTTTGATATTATATACCATTTGCCGGGGGTCAAAAAAGAGCCGCATAAAATGGAGGAGTCAGCAAATGTGTACAGTATCTGTGTGTCAAGTGGAAGGAGAAGCAAAACAAGGACGTATATCTAAATACCAAGTTGGATGATATAAGCTACAGTTCGCACTGAGCTGCACAAATGCCTGGCGTCAAGCAAAACTATTGGTGCTATATTCCGTGTATCTAAAGAAATGTAATCCTATTGCTAAATGTGGAGCGATTCAAAACGTAAGGAAGAAAAGTTAATCTAATCTGATCCAAATTTATAGGCACCTAAGTAAATAGTGATAGGGGAGAAAGGGTAAGAGACCTCTAACTATGTGTCATGAGCTAACACCTGCACCACTTGGAGCTGTCAAATCAACCCGCCCTATAAATGCACTATATTGTTAAGGCGCTAAATTATATTTCAGTGACTTTCTAAGGGAGCACGTTTAGAGCCCAAGTATATGTGTAACAGAGTGAGAGGAAGAGAGAAATCTAAATACATCTTATAAGTCATTAGACATATGAGGCAAAAACCTTATTATCTCAAAAATATATTGTACACTATAGGCAATTATTAGCAGAGACAGTAACAGCAGAAGCATTAAAAGGTACTGGACTTATCGGCTTGGATATTCAAAGGGATGACATACAAAAATAGAGAGAATATCACCAATCATGGCAACCCTCCAATGAGGAAGTCCATCTCAATGTCAATTCGTCGATCAGGTTTTACTATCAACAGCCCTGTCTTCTGCAGCAGGCTTCAGTGGGGTTTGTTTTTATCCCTGTACAGTACTCAGCAATCTGGTGTAAACCAGCTTGGTCAGATTCACGTCTAGATGATCCAATCCTTTTCGGATGTTTCGTAGGATTCCTGTGATGAGTATAATGTGTAGGACTGTCCATTGCTTTGGTGGGCTACGTTTGTGAGGTCGCAGTGTCCAGTATAGGACCATCTAGGGTAACAAGGAAAGCTTCCAGGTCGCTCTGATCCATATATTACTTAATTTGGTCATCCAGGGTCACAACCATGAATGCAGGGTCCAAAAGGCCATACTAGAGATCCCACTATCGCAGCCTTGCTCAATTGTGAGGAAATATTTGCGTTTAATGTTAGTATCCATCGTGTAGCCTGCCCTGAAGGAAACTGAATGATCCTTGTTACGTTTTACACCTAAAAGGATGGATCTAACATGTTGATGACACAATACACATGCTATAATTGGACATGGTTTCTCATTTTTAGTCTTTGCATTGATCAAATGGGCTCTTTGAAATTCCAGGGGGTCCTTAATATGCAGGTTGATAAACTGTGGGACCATGACCATTAAAAAGCCTATCATTTTATTCTTCCCAGTGGATTCTGCTACACCATAAATGCCTTGCCTGTCTTCAAGACCAGTGACCTTATGTCAAAGGTACTCAATGTCTCACCCTCCCCACCCCAGTCCGGAAGTTTCACTTAGTTAGATTCCACCTTATCTAGGCTCTTGTTGATTGTGTCCATTTGGATCTGAAATGCTGAGATATCCTGACACACTGATTTCACCTCCATCGCCACATCAATCATTTTAAAGTCCATGATAGACAACGTGGCAGTGACTGCAAATATTTCTTTCAGTGTTGCGTCATTGCAGGATCTGATAGTGGTTTTATTTCACGTGTAGTCTGAGGGTTTACATAGCCCCAGATACCATTCCGTAAGTGGAATATCATGTATAGTTATTTACAAAACTGACTGGAGCAATTTATATGGTTTCCTCAGAGTAAAATACAGTTGTTTACAATGAACAATATTAATGCACTGGAAGGACGACAGAAGAACTGAAACAAGTTAATCGCAGAACATAGGAATGATGGCTGCCTCTAGCCAGAATGTAATCAAAAGAAACATACGTCATTTGAAAATATAATAGAACCATTGTTTGTTCAAAATTGTTTAAAGTGCTATGAACATAATGAAATGATCAGTGAATATGCCTACTGCTGTAGTAATACCAATCCAGCCAATATTTTCCAGTAGAAATATTCTTTATTAAGTCAAAACTACAAATGGTGTTGATTCTAGGCCAGTCAGCAGCAACTGACCTGGCACCTCACACCCTCAAAGTCTCTTCACAGCGTGTTCTTAAGTGGAAAGATAAGACAGCACAGTGCTACTTGCATTAAAGTTACAACACTCAGACATATCTAAAACATTATGTGTATGAATGCTAAGCAAGTCATATTCATTAAATTGCCCAAAAAACAGTTGGACGCTTGGTCAGGAGGTTAATTGATGTGCACTATATAAGGTGATGATCACAATAGCCTAGCTCAAATACAAAGGAACAGAATTTACAAAGGCATGGAGTTCCTAGCACCAAATGTACAGAGTCGGAGGATTTTAATTAGGGAGCTTGGCCGATTATTTAGCTAATTTAAATCATTAGGGAATATAAAAATGTTTGTCCCAAGTAACAACATGTTCAACTATTCACTGGTGGAGCAGGCCAAAGTTATGGCATGAGTGATGGAACAATCAGATAGAATGTGGACTGTGGTTGCAGAGCGTGAGGGTGGTTGATTCACAGAACGTGAAATGGTTTTGTGACAGCTGATGAAGTGCATTATATGAGCATGGATGACTGCCTTCTGTTCCAGTATTTGGATCTAAGTGTGTACACAAACAGGAGAATTCAAGCAGTGCCACCTTGCACATTCAGCAACAGAACACCACACGGACTGCTGCTTAAATTTCTAACAAATCCTAGCAAGTAGTGAGTTCTTTTGCATCTAATCAGTCTTTCATTCCTACCAGGGTCGAACTGTGTGAACGGCTCAGTGGGTACTGGACGACATGCGGCACCAATGGACTGTTGACTAGTATTTGCCATTGTATGTGTGCGAAGAATCGGCATCCTGTAGGTAAGTTGTCAATTGTCTCATGCAGCAGGCGTGGTAGAGACAGTGCTACTGTAAGATACTGATGTCACATCTTCTAACAATGGTGTGGTGTTTATCTCCATTGATGAATCTGGGTATTGTCAGGGTGTTCCTTTGATTGGCAGCATGTCAAAGATCCTTTTTAGGTCAAGCCTGCGTGAGCATGCGCTAGCGCATGCTCTCGCTTGCGAGACTGTTGTTTTCAATAAAGGACTTTGATCCCACCCGCTGCTTACCACAGGTTGACTCCGGTGTCGCTCTTCTTTGTAGCCTCCTAATTGGTTAGCGCAGCCATTACGTCACTTGCGTACCTAACTGAGGAGCACGGGCCAAGAACAGATTAATTCCACTTGATTAGTGCCCGTCCGCTGTGATGCAGGTACCATTTCTTCTACCGCCACCCCCATCCCCCATTCCCCTTGCCCTCTTTGCCTATGCGTGTATTTTTTGCTTTCACTTGAAAAAGAGATAAAGAAATTATAAACAATGACACAAACGCTAAATAGATTTAATCATAATGGAGATTCTGCATGCAGTGTATGGTTCATGTACGTAAATACATCAACAGCTACTTGAGTATTTCAACAGTCATCAAACGCATACATGGCTAAATGTATTTTAACTACTTTGTATCAGATTTTTAAACTCTCCCGGAAATCTTCTTAAATTCTGCCCAGTTTTTTCATGTGCTACAGCCTCTTGTTCTTGCATTCCATTCCTGTTGTCTTCCATCATGCAGAAATGCGTAATGAAAAAGCTGAAAAATCTGTTTAAATTAAGTGGTGCAGAATTCCCAATACTACAGTTTGCAGCTCTGGCCGTCATGCTACATACTCTTCCCTCCAATGTTAAGATTTCAGGCAGAGGCACATCATGGAGCAGGCAGCAAGGTTCTCAGTCCCTCAGACCTGTGGGAAAATAACATGCAGTATCAATTGATTAAAAATAAAAAATAACAGGAGAAAATACTTATTTTACACAAAAAATTAAGTAGGGGTTAAAACAAATTGAACTCCGCGTTGCACCTGATTCGATTCATGTCACAATTCAGACCTGGCTTTGCAACCATTATCACTGACTCTTCTGGGAATTACAGTTTACCATTGCATGCATGGCATTAAAATGTCCTGTTGACTGAAAAGTCAAGACTGGCTGAGCATGTCAAACGTCATGATTGAATAATTGAATAATTGAGAGACCAGTGACTTATTTTATCAGATAACTTCTATCAGGAGGGCACTATAGTTCCATTGTGCATTCTGTGAGCTGCAGTTGAATCATTTCAGTATAACCAATTGTAGTAACAAAATGACACTGGAAGATTAAGTGAGTTTTCTAATGGTTGCAGTTTCAATATAGCGCAAACTTGAACCAAAGGTATTGAAGCGCTTTACAAGAGCACCAGTTACATTACTCAAGTACACATTCATTTAATGAAGGCACAGGGAGATTAAGAGATTTGCACAGAGTGACAGGATGTTGAGCCGGCGCCGAGATTCTGCCACTCTTGGAGTGAATCTTTTGTAGCTGGCTCCATCGTCTCCTTCCTCTCTCCCATCCCACCCCTGTCCCTATTTCTTCTACATCTCCCACAACAGACAAAAGGAAAAAAAGCGCTACGTAGCATCCAGCGCTGGCCGCTTCATAATGCTTTTTTAACCAGTCCTGTTATCCACCCCATTTGCTCTACCATTCACTACCCCTACCCGATCTCCCGTTCACCACCCGCAACCGATTGCCAAAGCCTATAGGCGAGACCTATTGACTTTGCCAATGCTTGTTACTCAATGGTGGTAAAGGAGTTCTAGATGTCAAGCTGTTAGCACCATGTTCCATAGAGGAGGCGATCCACTTACAGCTCGAACCAGATGCTGGACTTTGGCTCAGCTGGAGGTCCTCTTGGAACCTCGAGCCCAAAAAGTGTCAGGCGGTCAAAACCTCAGAATCGGTTTGATGCTCAGAATGGTCCACCCCTTGATAGCCCCAAGTCTAAATAGCTGTAGTAGCACAGATCAGTGGGATGATCAAATGAGGGAAGGGTAGGACGGGAACTGCAAGGAGGGAGATCTGCAAATACACAAGGAACAACGTATTACTTATACCATTCCTTCTCATCACTATTGGAGTACATCTAATAACATAACTCTAACCATTCCTACCTGTAAAGAAAATAAATAGAAACAAGAATTATGTGCCACGTTCAATCTGTGGAACTGCGATCTAGTATACTTATATCTGCTTTGGAAACAAAAAATGAACATGCATACATTGCATTATTTACTCTCCATACAGCTGAGCAGTTTAGAATTGTATGGCTTTTCCACATTACCTAACCTACCCTTGTTTTTATCCACTTTATATCTCACCCATCTACCCCTGTTAAGGATAATAAGGTAAAAACTAATAAGCAATGAAGAACTGAATTTCACAAAACATTAATTGTTATTACTAGAAGAGTCTTTATCTCGGGAAAGATTATAATCCTAGATAGATCCGGAACAGGTGAACACTCAATGGTAATAGTACTTGGTCTGTTCCGGTTAAAATAATATTCTTCAGTAAACCTTGATCCCCAGTTATACCACCATGATCCTGGTATACCATTAAGCAGGGAAGTAATAATGACCCAGAGAAGGCCCTATCTTATTTCCTCCAAAGAAGACACACGATAATGGTCTTTCCCTCCGCAAGAGTTCACAAGAGTGAACCCGCCAAAGGAGGAGAGAAATGCCCGTAACAGTACCGATTAGTTTCTCTCCGCATAAGCCATTATAGTTGAGGCTCACCAACGGAGTGAGAAACTGGGCAGACTTTAACCAATGAAAACGAAAGAGTCAGGAGAAATCGTGAACTGTTCAAACAGTAGAAAACGAGTGGTGCCCAGGCACCCTTACCGAACCAGGAACTAAGCGTCCAAAGGAATATGGACATCCAAGACGAAAACACAATATCCGACGGCGCTTCGTGGGCAAGCCTCCATTAAATAATTGGCTCCGCCCCCAACGTCGCACGTAGGTTCCTGGCAGAGGCTCATGGGATACGTAGTTCCTTCTCCCTGATTCTGTTTCCGGGGAGAAAATACGCTGACACCGGAGGAGAAGGGGATCGACCAGGGTAAGAATAATTAAAGCCCTATTCGCTTTCTTAGCGCTCGAACGTATGCGCTCGTGACAGTACATCCCCTCCCTAATGAGAGCGCGGGCAAAGACCTGGTTTACTGGGATGTTTCTTGTGATAGGATGCTACCAGATGAGGCGCTTGTACTGCAGAGGCTGGTTCCCATGAAATCTCTGTGGGCCCATACCCTTTCCATGCCACCAAATACCACAACTGATTTCTCTTAAGTCTCGAATCTATGATTCCTTTTACCTCGTATTCCTCATCATAATCCAAAAAGGCCCAGGTAATTTCTTTACAGGCATCAGTGAGAGCTTTAGGAGAGAAATGTGAAAAACGGGGTGGATTCTCAAATGCTTAGGTGAGGCCAGTTTCATGTTTACAGGACTAACACATTTGATAATCTTGTAGGGTCCGATGTATTTAGGGTTAAACATGCTATGCTTCTTGAATCGAACGTTTCTGCTGGATAACCATACTGTGTCCCCTTTTTTGTATAACGGTCCTGGCCTTCTATGTTTGTCCGCATATGTCTTATATCTTCCTTTTGCCTCCTGTAAATGTCTTTGAGTCTCACGTAACACCTTTTGTATATGTGCAACTCTATCAGATACTTCTGGTACTTTGGTGATTTCTTGTGGATGGATGAATGGTACGAATCTAGGATGAAAACTATAGGAACCGTAAAAAGGTGACACCTTTGTGGAGCTATGAGTAGCGCTGTTGTATGTGATTTCGGCCAACCATAGGTAATCCACCCATGCTCTGTACTTTTGTCAATGTAACACCTTAGGTACTGTTTCAGTGTTTGATTAAGGCGTTCAGTTTGTCTGTCGGTTTGTGGGCGGAAACTCGTAGAGAGGGCTGTGGTGATGTGTAGGGATGAGCACCATACTTTCCAGAACTGTGCTGTGAATTGCGCACCTCTGTCAGATACTATGATTTTTGGGAGTCCATGTATCTAACAACATGTGTTATCAGTAGATGTGCTACTTGTCCCACTTAGGGCATCTGTTTGCATTCAATAAAATGACCCATCTTGGTGAGATAGTCAACTACAACCAGTATTACCATATACCCTTTGTCTTTAGGGAGGCCCACAATAAAATCCAACGAGATGTTTTCTCAAGAAGTATCGGGAGTTGGAAGGGGCTGCAATAACCCTTGTTGTGGCCGATGATCAGTTTTCATCTGGGCGCAGATCTCGCTTTCTTGTGTCCATTGTCGAATATCCATCCTCATTGAAGGCCACCAAAATTGTTGTGTGATTCTTTCCACTGTTTTCTCTACGCCATTATGCCCAGCACTAGGCAACTCATGACACCATTGAAAAAACGTTTTCCTTATTGGTTTTGTGGGTATCAGTATTTGGTTTCCTTTCATCGGGATTCTTTGTCTTATTTGCCACTCCGCGTGCCTCAGGAGCCAGGTTTTCCATGTGAATGTTTGAACTCCTTGCATTACCTTTTTTAGAAAGGTATCTGGTTGTATAGCGCATATGACCTTGCTGGGGTCAATGATAGAGCGTTCCTGCAATGTGTTAAGGTCTTTGTGAGATGTCTCGTTAAGGCATCCGCCTTTTTTATTCTCACTTCCGGGTCTATACGTTATAATGAAATGATATTCAGAGAAGAAGAGAATCCATCAAAGTTGTCGTGGGGTCAAATGCTGGGCTGCTTTAATGAATTGTAAGTTTCTATGGTCTGTATACACCGTGATTACATTATTTGCTCCCATAAGGAAGTGCCTCCATTCCAGGAACGCATCCTTGATAGCCAAACGTTCCTTCTCTGAAATGGTGTAATTCTTTTCTGCATCATTTAGTTTCCTAGACAAATGAGCAATAGGATGCAACTGTCCTGTAGATGAGTGCCGCTGCGATAAACCAGCTCCTAATGCCACCTCAGAAGCATCCACTTCCACAATGTAGGGCTTTTCTGGATTTGGGTGTGTCAATATCGGGGCCAACACAAATGCATTCTTTAGTTCAGTAAATGCCTTCTGAGCCTCCGTGTCCCATTCAATCAATCAATCAATCAATCACGGCATTTATAGATCGCGCTACTCACCCGGGAGGGTCTCAAGGCGCTGGGGGAGGGGGTAAGTTACTGCTCGAACAGCCAGGTCTTGAGCTGTTTCCTGAAGGAGAGATGGTCCTGGGTTCGCCGAAGGTGAGTGGGGAGGGAGTTCCAGGTCTTGGCTGCCAGGTAGGAGAAGGATCTTCCTCCGGCGGTGGCTCTGCGGATGCGTGGTACGGTGGCGAGGGCGTGGCTGGTTGATCGTAGCTGGCAGGTGGGCGTGTAGAAGGTCATGCGGTCGTTGAGGTACTTTGGGCCCAGGTCGTTGAGGGCCTTGTGTGCGTGGGTGAGGAGTCTGAACGTGATTCTCTTGCTGACGGGGAGCCAGTGCAGGTCTTTCAGGTGTCCGGTGATGTGGCTGTGTCGGGGGATGTCCAGGATGAGTCGTGCGGAGGCGTTCTGGATGCGCTGGAGTCTTTTTGAAGTTTGGCTGTGGTTCCGGCGTAGAGGGTGTTCCCATAGTCCAGTCGGCTGGTGACGAGTGCCTGGGTGACGGTTTTCCTGGTTTCAGTGGGGATCCATCTGAAGATCTTGCGGAGCATGCGCAGGGTGTTGAAGCACGAAGATGAGACGGCGTTGACTTGTCTGGTCATCGACAGGGAGGAGTCCAGGATGAAGCCCAGGTTGCGTGCGTGGTCCGTTGGCTTGGGCGCGGTGCCCAGGGCCGGGGGCCACCAAGAGTCGTCCCAGGCGGAGGGTGATGAGCCCAGGATGAGGACTTCCGTCTTGTCTGAGTTCAGTTTAAGGCGGCTGTTCCTCATCCAGTCGGCGACGTCTCTCATCCCGTCGTGTAGGTTGGCTCTGGCGGTGGTGGGGTCGTTGGTGAGGGAGAGGATCAGCTGGGTGTCGTCGGCGTAGGAGATGATGTTGAGGTTGTGTTGGCGTGCGATGGCTGCGAGGGGGCTCATGTAGACGTTGAAGAGGGTTGGACTGAGTGAAGATCCTTGTGGAACGCCGCAGATGACTTCGGTGGCCTTGGATCTGAACGGGGGAGGCGGACTCTCTGGGTTCTTCCGGCGAGGAACGAGATGATCCATTCCAGTGCTTTCTCTCGGATTCCGATGTTGCTGAGGCGCTTCACTAGGGTGCGGTGGCAGACGGTGTCGAACGCCGCGGAGAGGTCCAAGAGGATGAGGGCTGCTGTTTCCCCGTTGTCGGTTAGGGTTCTGATGTCGTCGGTGGCTGCGATAAGGGCGGTCTCGGTGCTGTGGTTGGCCCGAAACCCGGACTGCGAGGGGTCGAGGGATCCATTCGTCTCGAGGAAGGCGGCAAGCTGTCTGTTGACGGTCTTCTCGATGACTTTGGCCGGAAACGGAAGGAGCGAGATGGGACGGTAGTTCTTGAGGTCGGTGGGGTCCGCCGTTGGTTTCTTCAGGAGGGCGGTAAGCTCGGCGTGCTTCCAGCTCTCCGGGAAGGTGGCGGTGTGGAAGGAGGAGTTGATGATGTCCCGGAGATGGGGTGCGATGGTGGCGTCGGCTTTGTTGAAGACGTGGTGTGGGCAGGGGTCGGTAGGTGATCCGGAGTGGATGGAGTTCATCGTGCGGGTGGTGTCTTCGGTGCTGATCGGGGTCCAGTTGCAGAGGGTGGTGGTGGCGGGCGTTGGTTCGGCGGTAGGGTGCGTGGTTTGTGCGTCGAAGCTGTTATGTATGTCGGTGATCTTGCGGTGGAAGAACGCGGCGAGTGAGTTGCAGAGGTCTTGCGAGGGGGTGATGTCGTTGTTTCCGGTGCTGGGGTTGGAGAACTCTTTGACGATGCTGAAAAGTTCCTTGCTGTCGTGGGCGTTGTTGTCCAGTCGTTCTTTGAGTGCCGACTTCTTGGTTGCACGGATCAGCTGGTGGTGTTTGCGGGTGGCGTGCTTGAGGGCGGTCCTGTTGTCTGTGGTCTGGTCGAGTCGCCAGGTTTTCTCGAGAGTGCGGCAGTTCTTCTTGGATTCCTTGAGTTCGTTGGTGAACAAAGGGGTTTTCTTGCTTCCGGGTCTGCTGGGAGGGTTTTTAGTGGTGCGAGGTCGTCGGCGCAGGCGGTCAGCCACTTGGCGAGGTTGCTGGCTGCTTCGTTTGGGTCCGTTGTGTTGGTGGGTGTGTTCTGGCTGAGGGAGGCGGTGAGCTGCTCGGCGGTGATCTTGCTCCAGCTCCGGCGGGGAGCCTGTTGCGGGTGGTGGTGGGTCGCAGTCTTTCTGAAGCTGAAGTGGACGCAGCTGTGGTCGGTCCAGTGGAGTCCGGTGGCGTGGCTGAAGGAGATGTGCTTGCTGGAAGAGAAGACGGGGTCAAGCGTGTGGCCGGCGTAGTGGGTGGGCGCGTTCACCAGTTGCTTGAGTCCGAGGTTGGCGAGGTTGTCCAGCAGGGCGGTGGTGTTTCTGTCGTTGTTGTTCTCCAGGTGGAAGTTGAGGTCCCCTAGGAGGATGTAGTCGGCGGAGGGCATGGCGTGCGGGCTGATGAAGTCTGCGATGTCTTCGCTGAATAGTGTGCGTGGTCCCGGGGGTCTGTAGATGAGGGTGCCTCGGAGGGTGGTCTTGGGGTCAGTGTGTATCTGGAAGTGTAGGTGTTCGGCGGCGGTGAAGGTCTCGTCGGAGTTAGTCGAGATGCGGATGGTGTTCTTGTGTACGATGGCGATGCCTCCTCCCGTCTGGTTGACGCGGTCCCTCCGGGTCCCTCAAACGCAACTTTCTTTCTCAGCAATCGGGTTACTGGGCTAACTAACTTGGAGACTTGATTAATAAATCTTTGGTAGAAGTTCGCAAAACCAAGAAAACATTGGACGTCCCAATGATTTTGTGGGGTTGGCCATTCCTTCACAGCCATCACTTTTCTTTCGGCCATCTCCTGCCCAGAGGGGGTCAGCATGACTCCTAAGAACTCAACAGTGCATACATGAAACTCACATTTACCGAGTTTACAACTTTGAATGATGTTAAAGATTAGTGTCTCCGCATGTGAAGAACCAAACATAGCTTCTACTTCTGCTGAAGCAAAAAATATAGGTCCGGATTCCAGGGTTCTTCCATCCACGGCGTATACAACTTCTGGCTTTTCTTTGGGCACGAGTGGTATCCCTATTTGCTGTGCTACATCCTTATCCATGAAGATTCCTGTTGCCCCAGAGTCAATCATGGCTGGGAGTTTTATCCATTCTAGGTTAATCCGTATACTGAGGTCAATACCTAAATGTCCCTGGAGGGGAGATGTCTAAATGTTCAAAGAAGGAATATACCACTTGCTCAAAGGAGCCCCTTCACAGTTCCTCGAGCATGTTAGTTTTCCGTCGGTCTTTCATTAGAGGTTACTACCACTCGACCAGCTCGAAACCTGTTCATTTTCGGTTTCACCGGACAATCATTAATGTAAAGTCCTTTCTGACCCCAATACATGCACAATCCTTGCTTCCGTCGAGTTTCTCTCTCGGTCATTGTCAGCGCACCTCGCACTGTACCTATTTCCATAGGTTCATGTGTGGATGTATGGCCATGATCTATAGGTCTTCGATGCTCATAACGAGGTACAGGACGGTCTCGTCTTTTATGTTCCCCTTTACGTTCATTAATCCTGTGGTCCAATCGTAATACTAAGCTTATTAAATCCTCACAGGATGTAGGTTGAGGTTCAATTTGGGCTAATAGATCTTGGAGGTCTTCTCGTAACCCTTGATGAAACACCGCTGCCTGTTTAGATTCCGGCCAATTCGTCTCTGCCACTAATCTACGGAAGGAGTTAAGGTAGGTTAACAGATCCATGGTTCCTTGTTTTAGTTCTAACAGTTCTCTGTCTGCTGTATACGAAGCGGAGCATCTATCAAACACCTTTTCAAACTCGTTTTAAACGCCTACCAATCATAAAGCAGTGGATCATCCTTGCTTAAAATAGGAACTGCCCACTGGGCTGCATCGCCCGCCAGGTAGGAGATAAGAAAGGCTACTCTAGCCTGATTGGTGGGGAAGGCTTTCTGTCTACATGAAAAATGTAACATTATTTATGTGAGAAATACCTGAACCTTATCTGCCTCTCCATGGTATCTCTCTGGTGTGGCTAAGGGGATTGTAATAGGTACTTCCACAACCACCATACTTGAGGGTGCTACCGGAGGGCCCCCAACATCAAAAGGGTTTCTTTGCATACTGTCAACTTTGGCTCTCAACTCTGCGTTCTCCAATACGAGACGCTGCTACTTCAGCCTGAACCTCCGCTAACACTGCTAACACATCCTCTAGGGTAGCCATCCTGCCTCAAACCGATCAGGAGGATAATAATTTGTGGGTCGGATATTGTCAGGCGGTCATATCCTGAGAATGGGTTTGATGCTCAGAATGGCCCACCCCTTGATAGCCCCAAGTCTGAATAGCTGTAATAGCACAGATCAGTGGCATGATCAAGTGAGGGAAGGGTAGGAAGGGAACTGCAAGGAGGAAGATCTGCAAATACACAAGGAACAACGTATTACTTATACCATTCCTTCTCACCACTATTGGAGTACATCTAATAACATAACTCTAACCATTCCTACCTGTAAAGAAAATAAATAGAAACGAGAATTATGTGCCACATTCAATCTGTGGAACTGCGATCTAGTATACTTATATCTGCATTGGAAACAAAAAATGAACATGCATACATTGCATTATTTACTCTCCATACAGCTGAGCAGTTTAGAATTGTATGGCTTTTCCACATTACCTAACCTACCCTTGTTTTTATCCACTTTATATCTCGCCCATCTACCTCTGTTAAGGATAATATGGAAATAACTAAAAAGCAATGAAGACCTGAATTTCACAAAACATTAATTGTATATTACTAAAGGAGTCTTTATGTCAGGAAAGAATATAATCCTAGATAGATCCGGAACAGGTGACCACTCAATGGTAATAGTACTTGGTCTGTTCCAGTTAAAATAATATTCTTCAGTAAACCTTGATTCCCAGTTATACCAACATGATCCTGGTATACCATTAAGCAGGGAAGTAATAATGACCCAGAGAAGGCCCGTATCTTATTTCCTCCAAAGAAGATACATGATAATGGTCTCTCCCTCCGCAAGAGTTCACGAGAGTGAATCCGCCAACGGAGAGAAATGCCCTTAGCAGTACTGATTAGTTTCTCTCCGCATGAGCCATTATAGTTGAGGCTTGCCAACGGAGCGAGAAACTGGGCAGACTTTAAACAATGAAAACGAAAGAGTCAGGAGAAATCTGTGAACTGTTCAAACAGTAGAAAACGAGTGGTGCCCAGGCACCCTTATCGAACCAGGAACTAAGCATCCAAAGGAATATGGACATCGAAGACGAAAACACAATATCCGACGGCGCTTCGTGGGCAAGCCTCCATTAAATAATTGGCTCTGCCCCCAACGTCGCATGTCGGTTCCTGGCAGAGGCTCATGGGATACGTAGTTCCTTCTCCCTGATTCTGTTTCCGGGTCCGGGGAGATACTACCCTGACACTGGAGGAGAAGGGAATCGACTAGGGTAAGAATAATTAAAGCCCTATTCGCTTTCTTAGCGCTCCAACGTATGCGCTTGTGACAAAAAGAGCAGAGCTTTCATGTAGTTTCTACTGGCCACCCTTGCTCTACCCTTGTGCACAAACTTTACAACAAAGCACTAACCTTTGTGGTAAAAAACATAGACAAATAGATACTCCTTTAGTGGCTGATTTGCATAAAGTGAAACAGAAAAACTTGGGATTGATACCAGCTTCCCTGCTGATCCCAACAGTGTGATCTTAGGCAAATATTTTGTTTCACCAATCTTACTTTTTCTTCATTACCTCTCAATGAACCTATAATGTGACTCATTAATGTCAAAGCTGTCGCATGTTAGAGAAATGCAGCTTTTTAATTTTGAAGAGACTTTATCATATGTCATGTGATGTTTGTTGCAAGAATGACATGGCAAGCATTTCCAGGGCTAATGCTAGGGCTCTTACAGCCAAGCCAGACTCTTTAGTCTTTAATATTGTAACAACTACATTTTCACATGTGCTTGTCTACTCTGGCCATATTTTATTGAAGGGAACAATAGTAGTAGAGTTAATCATGCTACTCGTACAGATGGCACATTTTTTTGTCTATTGATGGTGAAAAATGTAATTTAAACAGCCAACATGTAGCATTGTAATTGATGGTAAGGGCATTGCAATTGATGGTAAGGATGTTACTGTTAAGGCTGACTCTTAATCACCTTTCACCATCATTTCGGATGTGATTTTTAATAAGGTATGGCAGAGTAAAAAATTAGAACCCAATGATGTTGTTGTGTATGGTTATGACAAAAAGAAATGGTATGCTTGTTTTTTTATAGCTTCTGTTAGTTTTCAAGACAAAACAAATATTGGTAACGTTAATGTAGCCATTGATGGTCTACATGTATTGGGGTAGCGCCATCAAGGTAGGATGGGGATATCCTTGAATCCTAATGCTAGAGGTCCAGTTTTTTGCATGGATGAGTTTGATCATTCCCAAACGTGTATGGTCAGTAAGAATGAGGAGTTTGAAATGCTGCTAAATAAATATGAGGAAGTTTTCAGAAGTACACTTGGAAAAGTAAAGGGATTTTCCCATGCCATTGTACTGAAGAAAGATGCTGGTCTGGTGAGACACAAACTCAGCAATGTCCCAATGAGTACAAGGCAAGAATTGACTGATATGTTGAAGGATGTTGGACCTGGCCTTTTCTGCAGGGTCACCCTCAAACTTTCTGCCTTCCTATTCTCCTTTTTACTGAATTTGTTTTTGTTGGCTTTAGGACTCTGGGCACTTTACCACTGCTAACCAGTGCTAAAGTGTATGTGCTCTCTCCCTAAATTGTGGTTACATTGGCTTAACCACAATTTGGCATATTTATTGTACTTATAAGTCCCTAGTAAAGTATACTATATGTGCCCAGGGCCTGTAAATTAAATGCTACCAGTGGGCCTGCAGCACTTATTGTGCCTCCCACTTCAGTAGCCCTTTAAACATGTCTCAGGCTTGCCACTGCAGAGCCTGTGTGTGCAGTTTTAAAGTGCCATTTCGACCTGGCAAGTTAACCTACTTGCAAGGCCCAAACCTTCCCTTTAATTACATACAGTTCAGAAAACTTTATTTCGGCCAATATGGCCATAAAAGTATATATATAGTACAATACATTTCAATCGATTCAAGGATAAAACAATAAAAAGAAATCCATTCATCTTGCAACAATGCATGTGCAGCACGTAAATATAACATAGAGGCAATCTATATTTCGATCATCCCAGACCCAATGACTTCATAAAAGTGCCTATGCAATACATTTGCAATAGAAAAATAAGCGCAGGCTCAGGCCCTCTGGCCCTCCATTGCAATAGCTTTTTTGTAAAGTGCTTGTGCCTATCAACTAGAAACTGTAAACATAAGCGTATACCCTAACCCAAGGACCACCATTCAACTTATTGGTGGTTTTACGTATATGTACAATATTTGTAAAGCCAAATATACATCAATAAAATAGTAAAAAGAGCTCGTAAAAAAGTCATGAGTATACATACAGGTAAAAAGACATCCAAAGTCCGTTAAAAATATTTTAAAATAATTAGCCAAAGTCTGTGGGGGTCAACTTCAAAAGAGCTCTGCGTGTGCACCACATAGAGAATAAAAAGCCTGCCTCCGAAAATGCTACAGGGAGACACGTATCATATTTCAATATCCTAAATTCCTCTATGCAGTGCCTGGTTCCCAGGTTTCTGCATAACTGAATCAGCCAACGTTTTCTTGCCTTCTTGTATCCTGGGCAAAAGAAAAAAACGTGGTATTCTGATTCTGCTACGCTATTACAAGCCGGGCAACCCAGAATTTGTGAGCCCGCCCATTTGTTTGTGAAAGCACACAGTGGCAGGACCCCATGCCTAAACTGCAGGTATAACTTCCTCACAGCAGCGGTTTGATGTCATCCAGTACGGGCTCTAATCTGTACTGTTCTTTAATTTCTAAAAACACTGTCGTAAGCTTGCCTGTTGTAGAGCTCCCCTGGAGGCAGGCCAGTTTGTTCTCCCAGTAGCTCACTTTCAGATCATTCCTTGATACTATGGGACAAGTTACTTCTGGATTGTGCCACAAATTGCCCCTTCCCATGGTCAAAAAGATATCCCGGATAAAAGCCAGCCACAGTAGTTTCCCCACCCCTTGTATACTCAGCACCTCTTTCAGTTCTTCCCTGTACTCAACTAGTTGTGGGGTGACCCACAGACGTCGCCAGAATAGAAGTGGTCTAAGGGCAGCTTCTTCTGAGATTGATCTGATCCCAAGGTCTAGGCGAAGCGGTGTAAGGGGGGAGCTATGCGGGAGGCCAAATAGTTGCCTGGCAAAGGTGGTCTCGACTTTTACTAAGTTGCCAGGTGGACAGTGGCCCCAGATTTCAGCCCCATACAAGGCAGCACCTCTAGCTTGCGCTTTATATATTTCTACTACCGGGCCAACAGGTTTATGGATGGAGTTTTGAAATACCTTTGTCAGGCCCCCCGTTGTCTGGGCTTGCTTCAAACTAGCTTTTTTAATTTGTGTCCCCCAGTCCATTTTTTCTGTAATCGTGATGCCAAGGTACTCAAAAACAGACACCCTCTCTAGAGGTCTGCCTTCCAAACACGGATTTGGCCAGGTACTGTTACCTGCATTGAACACCATAAATTTTGTTTTCTGCAAGTTAATCTCTAGCCCCCGTTCCTTACAAAAGACGTCAAACTTATCAAGAACCCTCTGTATGCCCATAGATGTTTTTGAAAGTAATAGAGTGTCATCAGAGGCACTGCTCCCATGCCGTGATACGAATGTGCGGGCAGCGTGGGGGCGCGATCTTGGGCACCCCCTGACAGATGTACAGTGGGGGTGGTCTTGTACACAAACACGCCGCGTGGCCCCTAACCACAGGCATAAACTGCTACATTTCAAATTTCTGTGGAGGGCATACATGACCCCTAGTAAATTGCAACGTATGGACCCCTCACGGCCGCACACGTGCCCGAGATGTCGCTCACCTGAGGCGGATTTTGCGCACATGGCGTGGACCTGCCCTAGTCTTGAGGACTATTGGAGGTCGATTTTTAGGGAGTTGTCCCAGATGGTGGAGGCTGAGATTGTGCCATCGCCCCTATTGGCACTATTAGGATATGTTCATGATCTCCCTAAATCCAAACGCCGTTTCGTTGCCATAGCGCTTCTTCTCGCCAAACGTGAAATAGCTATTAAGTGGGCCAGTTTGCGCCCCCCTACACCCGCTGCATGGCTTCAAAGTATGATGTTTTGTAACACTACTAGTGACACGTATGCGCAGCTGCAACCGCCGGCTTCTCGGCCTGTGGACATTTGGCAACAGCTCCAGATTTATCTCATGGCAGCGCAGGTCAGCAATGACCCTCCCCCTCAGGAACCGGCCGACACTCCTGGGCCAGCAAATTTGTAAAGGTACATGTGTTTTGCGCTATGCCCCCTTGTCGCAGGATTAATGCATTTCACTACTAGACCTTCTGTAGAAAAGACCCATGCGTGCACTATATCTGGCACTGTACGAGACTTTTAGCCATGACTGTATATGATACACTGCTATATAGGATGTTATTACATGATTATTACTGTATTGCTGCACTGTACTGCTATGTACATTATGTTTGCTTTCTTATGTTCATTGACTGTGAAAATCAATAAATAAAAAAAAAATAGAGTGTCATCAGCAAACATCATGGCCGGAATTTTTTGGCTCGCCAGCTTGCGGGCATCTATGTCCTTCCCTGTAATTAAAGCTTCTACTAATCCGTTTATGAATAAGCAGAAGAGAGTCGGGCAAGGACAAAGCCCTGGTGGACACCTCTGTCTACGGGTATAGGCGTGGTAAGTTCTCCGTGTTTGCCACACCTGATTTGGGCAAAATTACCTTTGTGTAATCGCTTCAGGAGTTGACAGAGGTACATTGGAACCCCCAGGTCCAGTAGGGTTGCCCACAGTTTATCTCTCGGCACCAGATCAAAAGCATATTTTAGGTCTACAAATATTACATAGAGACTGCCACCCTCTATGCATACAGTTTTCCAGCGTAATAATTGGAGCCTAAAAATGTGATCTAGTGTGGACATCTTTGCTCTAAATCCGGCTTGGAACGGGCTAAGTACATTATGCTCCTCCATCCAACTCTGTAGGCGACCCAGCAGCACTCGTGCAAATATTTGTGACTAATGTCAATGAGGCTTATAGGCCTATAATTTGTGGGGAGGAGAGGTGAGCCCTTTTTATGAACAGGTACGATTTCCGCACCTGCCCAAGTGACAGGAATCGCCATTCCTGACAGGATGGCATTAGACAGGGTCCACAAGTAGGGTCCCCAGTTGGTGGGTTCACTGCGAAAGAGGTCCCCGGGATCTTGTCAAGCCCTGGGGGCTTTGGATGGTGCTACTTTGCTCAGGGCTGCAGTTATCTCATTAAGTGTTATCATCGGGGTATCTGCTATCTCCTTAGCAGTTATCATGTGTGCGTCAATACAGTTGACCTGTGGGGGGGTAGGCTCAATATCTGCTGAACTGTCTACTGCCTCTGCCTTCGAGTAGAGGGACTCAAAATGATCCCTCCACACGTCTGCCCCAGGTTAGGTTCTATCACCGGTTTACCTTCAGAACTGCCCGTGTTTACCACGTTTCAAAAGGTCATCGTATCATGTATGCTCAGGGAACTTCTCAGGGTATCCAACTTATCGCTTTCCCACCCTTTTTTGGCCTCATCCATATATTTTCTGCAGGTCGCCCTTTTATCTTTAATTAGCGGCCTATCCTTGGCCTTAATGGCAGAGATCAGAGCTGATTTGGCCATACGACAGCTTTCATTAAACCAGGGGTGTCGGTGTTTTTTATATTCCCTGATTCTTTTATTGCGGTAGAAGAAATTGGCCATAGTGTTTGTTAATGTAGTATGATTATCTGCAACTTTCAGGAGTGCAATTGAGGTGCCGTCAGCCAGAACTGATTGCATCGCAATCGTAAGAATCGGGATGATGGTTTGATATAGGGAGCACAACTTTTCTTGGGATTGACATATGTCCACCCATCGAACTCTCTTCCTACAGTTGGTGAGGGTTAATCTAACATCAGTAGGAGGTGCCGAACTAGGTACACTCTCAGGGCATGGCAAAACCATCTCTAGAATCAGGGCATTGTGGTCGCTATCATGACGAGACACAATCTTAAAGTCTATTACCTTGTGCCAAGATTTTGTATCTATCAAGATGTAATCTAGGATGGAGGCATGCCCAATTCTGTAAAAAGTGTAATTGCCTGGTGAATTAGATTTTGTTCGGCCATTACATGCCCTCAGTGAATGTTTTTATGTAAGGGAATTCATCTGGAGCACCAGTGGGGTCCAGACCCTTGCTGACGGAATGTTAGTCTCTGGGATAGCCCAGTGTTGATCATCTTCACTGTGATTGCCTCCGTTCAGGCCATCCAGGGGCTCGTATTGGCAATTTAAGTCCCCACCAAGAATCACCAGGAAGTTATCAGGGATGGTAGGCAGGAAGGCTGTTAACTCACCAAGAGCCCGTGACTCTTGGCTGCGGCTAACCGGTCTGGAGTAAACATTGATTAAAGCAATTGTAATCCTTGATGGAAAATAGAGAAGGATACATAAGATGTCATTTGAGAGTGTCTCCATCTGTTTTACTAAACAACCCAAATGTACACCAACCCAGGTGCAAAGCCCGCCAGAGAGCCTCCCCTTTCCCCCTGATGTAGCAGCTACACTAAACGATGCGTAGCCTGATCTAGACGTATCCGCCCTAGCCCAGGTTTCCTAGAACATACAGACCTTGTGTTGTTCTATGAATGCCCCCATTCAGGGTTGTCCATCTTGGCAACAAGTCCAGCTACGTTCCAAGATAGTAGCCGCAACCTTGGTGGACCCAAATGGCTATCTATGGTGGTAGGTATGGGGGGGGGGTGAATATAAGGCCTCTACTGTACTTATGTCTGGTGCCTGCACAATCTTGTTGGGTGGGTTTAGAGATGATCTGGTTGGTGTAGCCATGTGGTACCTGTCAACTCCTTCGGTTTCATTGTCACATGCCTTCCCACAGGTCCCGCCCCACCTAGGTGGCGTACTCTGTTCTGGGACCTCCCCTAATTGGAGAATTCTCCCCTGTTGCTCCCTCTGGTGATGGAATTTCTCTGGCCGATGCCTTTCAGGTGCGAGTGAATCCTCTCCCTCTAGGGCCCCATATCTATTTGTTGTTGGTATATTAAAAAGTAGCTGCCTGGGGCGTTCATGGACTGAATTGACAGGTTGATAATTCAGGTTCAGCATTCCCCCCTCCCATCCATTCTGCCTTCTAGTTTGTGGAGCTCTCCCCGGAGAGTAAAAATAGCCCAACGGAATGGCCCTTATGCCCCCCTCCTGTCTATAATCGTCCCTACCTAGGATTGCTCGAACAACCAACGGATTTCTGAAGTTGATCACAATGCAGTCCCCCTGTACATCTTTTGGTCTCCACCCCACCCAACCAACTCTGCGTGTTAGGAGGATCTCACCTGCATCCTTATAGGAAAATTGCCTCTGTTTAGCTAACCAGAACAAGCATTTATTTTTTAATTCCTGACGTGATTCTCTGTGCCCCTTCACAAGCTCTGGTACACCTGTTAAGACAATGACATATGGTATTGAGGCGGGAGGGAGATTAATGCATGGCAGGGCTAGCCTTTCTTCACTGGCTTCTGTACGTCGAGTGGATCCTTCCCCCTCCCGCTGTCTATGCTCCTGGCGTTGCCTATTGTCATGTGCTAGCGGGGCGATTGTATTAACCCTACTTGCGTTTGTGGAGCGCTGGTTGGCTTGATTTGGGGCAATGATAGTGGTTCTTTTTTGTTCAGGTGAGGAGTCAACCCTGTTAGTGCTGGGTACAGCCTGTGCTTCCTGGCAACTGGCATTCTCATTCCCCCCAGTTGTTACCCCTCGATTGCCTACCCAAGCCTCGAACAGCAATGACAACTTAACCACCCGTGCTGTCAGAGATTTGAGCTCATCCCTCACAATGGCCCTAACTTGTGTTTGTAAGTCCACCACCAAGTTTGTTACCCATGCTGGGTGTTCGTTGTCTATTGCTAGGCAACTAGCTGTTCCTCGCTCCCCGGTGCCACTGGTGTCCGTTGTTTCTTCTGCACCCTTCTTCCGTTTTGCCCCGAATCTCACAGCTGGCTTAGGTTTCCCTTTTTTTATGTGGCGTGTTGGAGCAACCTCCAGATGCAAATCAACATTAGATAGTTCACTTGTAGTCACGCGCCCCTCTAGCTGACCCTTAGGGGAGTCACTAGCCAGGGTTACTGAAGCACATGCGTCATCAGAGTCTGTCAGGGGGAAGTCTAAGTTCGGGGTTAGCGATAGCCGCCTTTACGTCAGTTCGATTTCAGTAGCTACCACTCCTCTAGCCCTCTGAAGCATCCTGTCAATAGAAGTGGGATGGACTGAGGTCATGGTTTGCGAAATTGTTATTTGATTCTTGTTGATGCAGGTTCGCTTCCCCATTGTTCTGTTTGTTTACAATACGTTAGGATGTGTGGGGTCACCTCTTGTATTTCAGGCTCTAGAACTTATCAGATATCAACAGGGGGCCAGCTGTTAGGCAGGACTTGCAGTGAACCACCCAATTTAAAAGGAAGAGAAAAAACAAATGAAAGGGGCTCGGCGGTGCAATATAAGCACTACAGGGGATTAAAATCACTAACCTCAATCCATACAATGGCTAGGCGCCAGTTCAGCCAGTTACGATGGCAAAACCAAGGGGGGGTGGCCCAGCCCGGCCTTGTCCTGCCGCGGACGGGCCCGCCCTTGGCCCGGGCATGCCCGCGCGCGTCTTGCGCTGCAGGAGCCCTGGCGGCATTTTAAGCGCCTCCTGGCGCGACGTGGTAGCGCGTTGCGGGCCGTAACTTGTGGTCCGGTCCCCCAGTGTAGCACTGGTGGCAGCAGCAGGCAGGCAAGGATGAAACGCAGCGCCCGCGCTGCGGGAGCCCTGGCGGCGTCTTAAGCGCCTCCTGGCGCGACGTGGTAGCGCGTTGCGGACCGGGACTTGTTGTCCGGTCTCCCCGTGTAGCACTGGTGGCAGCAGCAGGCAGGCAAGGATGAAACACGGCTTACATACAAGTCACCCCTAATGTAGGCTCTAGGAGCCCCCTGGGCAGGGTGCAGTGTGTTTAAAAGGTAGGACATGAGCTTTTGAGTTTTACATGTCCTGGTAGTGAAAAACTATTACATTTGTTTTTCACTACTTACTGCAAGGCCTATCTCTCCCACTGGTTAACATTGGGATTGCCTTAAAACATATTTTAAGTGTAATCTCCAAGTGGGAAAGAGGGAGATTTGGAGTTTGGTGTCTCGTGACTCACAATTTAAAAGCAAAACTCATGGTAAAGTCAGATTTTGGATTGTAAGTCTTAAAATGCCACTTTTAGAAAGTTCTGAGCAGAAAAGACATAAGAGCCATAAGAACCTTAAAAAACTACAACTCCCACAATACGCTCACCTTCCCCCGAAAAAGTCGTGCTCATTTTACATTGAGATCAATTTGTGCATACTGCTGTACGAAGCTTAAAATGGCATACAGTATGTATTTGGAATGTCTAATAAAGACTACAGATTGTATCTTACTGTCTCCGTTGTGGTGAAGAACATTAAGAATTAAATAGCAACAAGGAGGGAGAAAACTAATTTGATCAAAAGATTACCGTGGATTACCTGGAGGAACAAGAATCATTGGAGGGAGTTGTTCCCACTCGGCGCAGTGCACCAGTATAAGAGCGCAAGGATAGTGCTTGGTCTTTCTACATATATGTTACTATTGCGGCTTGGGGCGATCCGCATACTACTGGTAGCACGCAATTTCATGAAAACATTTAAGGATGTGTCTTTTCAAGAGAAGGAGTGCAGGCTCCTATGTCTTTTCTGCTCAGAATTTATCGCCTCAACGAGTTTTTGCACCCCGGTGATTAAGTACTTGCGATTAAAGCACAGGAGATCATTACGAATTTGAGTTTGCCACCGCGGAGACAGCGTAAACATGGACCGATAAGAACAGCAGCATTATTGAACGTTTAACATGGATAGACCATTGTGATTCATGAGGATTTTGTTATTCATTCTCATTGTATGTTTTATGTTTTAGTTTAAATATGTGTTTGATAATCATTGTGTTTTTATGAATATAACTACGAATTTTGGTTTTAGTGGCTTATTTTCATGCACATAAATATGGATTCTGGTTTCAGTGACCCAAGGGCTACGCAGGAAAGCATAGTATGTCATTGTTATTAATTTTTAGAGGAGTATTATTTTGGGGCCGTCATTGAGATTTATTAATTTTACATATTAATTTCACATGTTTAGCATGACACTCGGGAGTTAGGAATGTAGTGATAGATAGCGTTCGATGTTTTTTCGGGGGAAGGTGAGCGTATTGTGGGAGTTGTAGTTTTTTAAGGTGGAGATTTCAGGTGCAGCTTTTTGGATAACATCGAGTGAAGGTTGTATGGGTAGGAGTCACGTGGAGGTAATTAAGTGTGCCTGACGGTTATTTAAGAGGACGTGAGTGTGTACGCATTGATTAAACTAACAGCAAGCACAAGGATGTAACTTTTCCACGGAGAGGAGAGAAAATAGGTGAGATTGTTTGAAGTGGCTGTACGTGAAAGTGAATAGGAAAGAAAAGGGTGAGGCAAGGAATGAGGGTACACAGATGTGGTTAGCACAAGGGATGAAAGGAAAGGAAGGGAGTATTTTGGAGGTACTAGTGAGGGATAGCCTGTGAGTTGGTGTGTGTGGAAGGAAAGAAGCACGGTAATGGATGATTAAGGGTAGGTGTTATCTAGGAGTGAAAACGGGAGACTATCAGGAGAGGAACTGAATCTTAACAGGAAGTGATTCAGCTTGAGTTGCTTAAAGACTTCGGTTAGAATGAGTTTGGTTAAGACGGGAGGGTAGTAGGGTGTTGTAGATATTATCACGATCTTTTCTAAATAACTTGGTGAAGGTAGGGGGTATCACATATGAAGTGGTTGCATTAGTATTTTTTATAACGTTATTTATGTTGTGATATTGTAGTGTCAGCATATATGAATTATAATGGTACAATTAAGTGATATTGTTCAATTTTATGTTTTAGATTCCCCTGACGAAGAGCCCATTGGGCTCGAAATGCATTGGGACAATATAAGTCGTGCTCATTTTATATTGAGATCAATTTGTGCATACTGCTGTACGAAGCTTAAAATGGCATACAGTATGTATTTGGAATGTCTAATAAAGACTACAGATTGTATCTTACTGTCTCCGTTGTGGTGAAGAACATTAAGAATTAAATAGCAACAAGGAGGGAGAAAACTAATTTGATCAAAAGATTACCGTGGATTACCTGGAGGAACAAGAATCATTGGAGGGAGTTGTTCCCACTCGGCGCAGTGCACCAGTATAAGAGCGCAAGGATAGTGCTTGGTCTTTCTACTTTTAGAAAGTTGGCATTTTCTTACTTTAGCCATTCTGTGCCTTTGCCTGTCTTTAAATTCATGTCTGGGTTGGGTGACAGCGGGGCTTTGTGCATTCCCGCTAGACAGTCACACTGGGGTGTGACATTTGCTTCCCGATGGCACATAACCAGGCTGATGGGCCTTCCTGAAGTAGATTGGGAGGGAGGAGCTGACACTTGAATATGAATAGGATTGTGCCTGTCCCCACACAAAGAGCTGCATACCTCCCTGTAGTGAGTCTGGAGCCAGGGCCGGAAAGGCAGGGATCTTGTGATCTTCAAAGGCCTCTTCGAAGTCTCCCCCACTTCAAAGGCACAACTGTGTATAATTACTAGACCCCTGACACCGACAAATCAGAACTTTGCTCCAACCAAGGACATTCTGCCAGGAAGAAGAGCTGCTGTGCTGTAGGAGGGACTGCCACTTTTCTACCTGCTTTGCTGTGTTGGCCTGATGCCTGCTGCTTCTTGCCTGGGAGTGAGAAGGACTGGACCTGCTCTACACCTGTGAGCCCAAATTTCTCCAAGGGCTTGATCCCTGTTCTTGAAGTCTCAAGGCCATCAAAGACTTACTTCAACTTTGCTTCAGCTGCTGGAATCTGCCAACTTTGAGCCCAGCCCTGCCAAGAGATGCCAATCCCGTCATGGGCCTTGAAAATGGGTTCTGCAGCCATTTTCCTGCTAAAATTGGCGCAGTGACGACTTGCGCTGATCAGAATCGATGGAGTGCCCTTCGACGCCGATGCAGTGCTGAACCCTGCGCGGCTCGAAGACGATGTGGGTCCCAACTGCAAGGTTCGATGATGATGCAGCGCAGATCCGGGGTCCCGACTGTGAGGCTCAACTATGCAGCACCTGCATCATGAGGGATTCGACGATGACATGGGCCGCGACTGCGAGGCTCGACTTTGATGCATCGACCCAAATGAGTGAATTGGAACCGACGCAACGAGTCTTCACCGCCGCTTGCTCCATCCAAGGAACTTTTTCAGCGGGCCCTGCAAGGGTCCTGTAGCCGGCCTGCCCTTCATCGCGGTCTGCCTTAACTTTGGATTTACCCCGGTCTAGCACAACCTCAAGCCACCCCTAAGCACTATTGACTTTAAAGCACTATATTGTAGTTTTATCTTTAAAAATTCATATCTCGAGTTCTATTTATTGGATTTTTGTTATTTTGGTCTTGTTTTAACCAGATAAATATTCTCCATTTTTCTAAACTGGTGTGTAGTCTTTTTGTGGTGTTTTCACTGTTACTGCATTTTAAATGTTGCACAAATACTTTACACATTGCCTCTTAAGTTAAGCCTGACTGCTCTGTGCTAAGCTACCAGATGGTGAGCACAGCTTAATTTAGGTTGTGTATCTGAATTCCCCATGTCTAGGATTGTGGTCCCTACTTGGACAGGGTGCAAACCTCTGCCAACTAGTGACCCAATTTCAAACAAGGGAGATGGCTCGTTCTGGTGTAATTGAACCAGTTGATGCTGCTGAATGGATTTCTCACAGTCTTGGTTTTAAAAGTTCCAGGAAAATTAAGAATGTGTGTTGACTTAAGAACAGTAAACATACAAATTGTTCTGGATTGTCATATACTGCATATTCAAGTTTTGCTAGCCACACTTAAAGGGGCCACTCGGTTTAGTATCTTTGATTTGAAATCAGCATATCATCAGATTGAATTAACTCAAGAGTCACGTCATATTACCACTTTTATTGCTCCTGATTGTGTTTTTAGGAAGAACCAAATGCCATTTGGTTTAGCTTTTGCTGCTTCAGTTTTTCAAAACCTCATTCATATTTTGTTTGGGGAAACTAAAGGGGTTGTGGCATTCTAAAATGATATTCTGGTGTACTCCATTTCTGTGAATAAACAGTCATTTTGAAAAAGGTTCTTTCTATTTTAAAAGACAAAGAGTTGATTCTACAGCTTGATAAATGTAAATTAATGGCCACAGACGTAGTATTTAGATCACAAGATTTTGAAAGGTGGTATTTTACCAAAAGAAAATAAAAGAAAGCTGTGCAAGATGTGATTACACCAATAAATACAGATCAATTGAGAACTTTCTTGGGATTATGTGAATTTTATTCATGTTATGTTCACATTTTTTCTATGATGGCAGCACCTTTAAGAAATTTACGTAGGAAAAGTGCTAGGTATGAATAGTCAGACTAGTATAACTTGCCGTTTTCTAATCATAAAACTGCAACTCTTGAAGCTGCACCCTTAAATCCTCATTCCCAGAATGATAAAAGTATGATTACACTTGATGCCAGAGCTTGCGGACTTGGTGCTGTATTAGCCAGATCAAACATGGAAAAGAGCCACTATTGCTTTCACTTCTAGAACTCTTACGTTAACTACATATAAGTATTCTACCACGAAAGAGAAGCGTCGGCATGTGCTCGGGCTGTTGAATATTTTAAAACATATATTTGAGAGATAGAATGGTGCAGAAATCCCAATTCCAAGGCTGTTATTGAGTTCTTAAGTAGATACTTTTGCAGAGAAGGGTTGCCCACTACCATTGTGATAATGGTAAACAATTTACTTCTCAGAGTTGTGGTGTTAAACATATTGCATAGCTCTTTATTCGCCTAACATGAATGGTTTAGTTGAGAGATTTAACAGGGGTATTGTTGAAAGTATTCAATTAGCCATCTAAGCTAGTATCAATGTAGAGACTCATGTTCTCAAATTAATTTGGTCTCATCATTGTACTCCTCATAACTTTACACTTTGTCCTCCGATTATGCTGGTTGAGGGAAGGAAACCCCGTACCGGTTTGTCTCTTTGTTGAATCTCCAAAAAGTTGCCTTAAGTACAACTTGACAAAACCTCTAAAAACAAAAGTTCAAGTGTAGCACTAAATATGTTCATGTTCGGTTGAAAGCTGGTGATTTTGTCAAAAATCAAGAAACCCGATTGTTTGCTAAAAAAAAAAGGTGAATCAAAATTTACAAAGTAGTTTTTGTTGATAATACTTCTGTTCTTTTGAACAATGATTCATGGTGTGGTTTGTCAAGACTGGTGAGGGCGAGCGGTGACCTCACAGATGATGATTATGATCTTTTTGTGGAACTAGATTTCAGGAGCTCTGATGCAGCCATGTCACCTTGTAATGTTTGGGTCTAATTGATTTTGAACAAAGGAATGCTACTTCTTCAAATCAACAAGATGTTGATGCTAGTAGCACTGGTCACAATCTAAATGATAAGCCAGTAGGGAAATGCATTTTCCAAGGACGTTTACAGATTATATTGTGTACTTTTAGTTTTGCTAAGTTGTCACATTCCAATCATGAATCCTTTTTATTTCTTCTGTAAAGTTATACAGGTTTCAAATATTTTTTTGTGTAGTATGCTCATAATAAAGGCTTAACCCCTCACCTGCTTGCGGTTATCATTTTTCCACGAGTATTTAGTGATGGTGTAACCAAGGTGCCACACAATCTATCAGGAATGCATGATGTAGTCGTTGTTTTTTTCCTACTGAGAAGCATTGCGAGAGTCGGGTGTAAAAGTATTGGGGTCCTCCCTCCCCCAGCACCGGCTCCCATTTCTCGAATTAAATTTACCTGAATTTACCCTGGAGAGTACCCTTGTTACAACTTCCACACATTTCCATCAACGGCAGCGTAAAATAACGTAAAATGGCACGTCAGCTAAAATCTGTATTCTGCGGTTTTCGATGCAAAAACTTCCTATCGCGGGTGTTTTCAAAGATAGTTAAAATCGTAAGAGAGTTTATTCAGCACAATGGACGAGGCTGTTGCGTGTTGCCATGAAACTGAAAGTAATTAAGTGAACGGAAATATAAAGGGGCTCCATAAAGGCCTTCCAGCCACGGATTCCCTTTCCTTCGTTCTGCGGAACCCGGGGACGAAGGTATGCGTCTGAAAGCAGCGCCTGCTCGGCTGGCCACCTATTGCTGTTCTGGGAAAGGCGTCTTGCAGAGAGCAGCGAAGACCGGGAAGACTGCAACATAGTGCCTCGCGAAGACTGCGCACGGCTTTGTCTTGCTAAGTCACACTTTCCTGTGCCCGGGACTACTTCCTCCGCTTCCTCTCCATCACTTTGTTGTTCTTCGTGTCCCGGCCACAGGGGCACAGCGCGCATGCGCAACGGCCGCCACGGCCCCTTTCTGCTTCTCCACCTCCCATCCTCTCCCCCTCCCTTCATCCGGGTCTTTCTCCGAATTAGCATTGACAGCCGAGGCACAACTTTTCCCGAGGCAAAGTGAAATCAAGGCGCGCACTCTGAAGAAATATAGTCCCCCTACTTCTAAGTCGTTACTAGTCAAAATTAGCTGACTCCTTGGGTCGGATCTTGCCGCTAGCGGCCATTGCAGGCGGTATCGACCTCCGCCATGCCGGATTGGACGCTCTGTGGGCCTTTGGATGGACTTTGGAGCCGCGGCGGAAAGTGAGTGATGAGTCCCGGTCTCTCAGCAAAGAGACGAACAACTTGCTGTGCGGCTGGAGGAGTTGCTCTTCCGATTGTTATTGTTGGGAGATTTTTTTTTCTCCACCTCTTTTTGTTTTTTACGGATGGTCGCGTTTTTCTTGCCAACAGGAGCAACTAACTTCAACGGTACCTGGGAAAGTCTGAGCGGGACAATCAGTGGAGTTTTATATATATATGTTTTTTATTTGATCGTGGGCCATGGAATTGCACAGCTTACAAGAAGCCCTAAAAGTGGAAATCCAGAGTCACCAGGTAAATACAGAAGGAGAAAGGAAACCACGAAAGAGTGTGTGAGCTTTGCGTGGATGTGGACGGAGCTGCCCCGCGGGGTGGGTGGGGGGCACAATCAGAAGGGGGCAGGCTAACCCCAGCCCTCGCCGGGTGCAGCGCCTTCGCATCCAGCGATAAATAATAGCAGCTGATCTGCGGAAATCGAGCTCTCAAGCACCTAACAAAGTACTTTGGTGGCTGTTGCGCTACTTTCGGGGCTCTTGTGTATCTCCCTCCGTGTGTTTTTGTTGGGAGCTTGGATTTCGAGAGTCGTATAACATTGCGGCGATGCTGCTGTGCTGCTGGAGCACAGCAGGACGAGACCTGCATATTTATGAGCACTGTTTACTCGCCTCTTTGTTCCTACCCCCGTTCCGCTGCAAACTCTTTAACTATTTCCTTTTTACTGTCTCTCTTCTTTTTCCTTTGTGTTATTAGAAACTGCTTGCACAGATGAAGCAAGATCCACAGGTAAAAATAAGTCACTTAATTCCCCTTTAGGAATCTCCCTCCCCCTTCCCTGCTTGCCTCTGCTGTCATAGAGCGCAGTACTGCTGGGACGGGCTGGGAAACTTTATCAGCACGCATCTCTCATTTCCAGCCTGTTCTTTTGTGCTTTCCTCCTTCTAAACCTATGCCTACATTCCGCGCAGTACATGATCGTGTCCTTTATTTCTATTAAAATCACTTAATATCAGATTGCATTTCTTCGTTCCTTGATGCACTACCCGAGCTCGCCTTTCATTGGCTGCTTTTTAATTCCATTTTTTTTCCTCGCAGAACTGCGACCTTAAAAAAGAAATCCACGAAAAGCAATGCCGGATAGCAGCCCTCAATGAGAAACAAGTAAGAAACGGCATCGTTTTTGATACAGTTGCTTTATGCACTTTTTTGTTCTTCTTTTTTTAAAGTGAAGACAATTCTAGTCAAAACGTATTTTTAGTCTGCTTTCAAAATCCCTGTAGCCGCACACGTTTCTATGAAAGAGGGAGCGCGAGAAGGTCGAGAGGGCGGGATGTGACGAGTGGGGAATACAAAAATAAGCTACACTTAAAAGGTAAAACAAAACGAGGCGTCCATTTTGAGTCGGTCGACATGTTTTAGGAGCGTGGCAGTGCTCTACTAAGGTTGGCTCACTTTTTCCCCCTCACTGGCGGAGATCTAGGAGCCACAGCGGAGGTACCAGGAGATGCAGGGTAGCCATTTCAGGTTTCCATTGCAAATAATGATTTATCGACCACTTTCCTTGCTGTGATCCGGCGAGCTGGCAGCACTTCACTCTCACACTTTCACTTTTCTGTAACCTGTTAAAAAGCTGATCTGCATTTGGGAGTGAACTTTGCTGCGTCCTGGTTAGTGCCATGAGCGGCAGTGGTGTGTTGTGTGTGTGGAGTAGTGTGGAGTTTGTGTGCCGCGGCTCCTCCTAACGTGAACTGATTGTTAGCTTTCAGCACCATGAACAGATGCCATTGAATGCTTAGCCAAGGCTGCTGCTGCCTCCTTCAGCACTCGAGCAGCAGCCCTCCTCACTTTCCATACATCACCTCAAGGCGAGCCCGCAGAGCCCCGTACCCCTGATAGCGTCTTCCCTTACCAGATAACTTTCATTATACACCCCCCTGAAGGTTGTTTTAAAAATAAAAAAGCCCTTCGGCGAATCTGTGAGCTCCCCTCCTCCTCCCCCATCTGAACTCCATCCATCACCGTTCCTTCGGAATGCAGCTTTCAGCACTAAACTTGGAACAGCGCCTTTATGTGCTCTCCTAATCGTTCTAGTAGCCCCCAAATATATCCGTCCTCTGTCTACCAAGCAGGTTTCTACTTTATTCTGAAAGAGTTCGGCCCCTCCCTCCACCCCCTCTTTCAAATGGGCTTCTCGCCCGAGTTTCTTTCCACGGGAATGTGTCAGCAGCACTCTCAGTTTGGTAGTGGAAGCTTCCATTTTGTGAAGAAGGGGGGGCGCTTTTCTTCCTAACATGGAGAAAAGTCTGCAGAGTTTCACGGTGGGGGATGGGACCCCATTCATGCTGAACATTACCATTTTGATTGCTTTGATGCCATTTTTTGAAGGGGGAGGGGCGGCAGAGTGCCCCACTCTCGACAGAGCACAAAGATGTTTAATCACTGCACACAATCAGAGCGAGGACTTTCTCCCCTTTTCTGTAAGCACATCTGACACTACATGATCGCTGAGGGCTGCTGCAAAAACAGCAAGTTGTTGACTCCAGCAGTACCGCGAGTGGATGTTTTTATAACGAGTAATAGTGTTTATAGCAACAATTCTTCACAGCAACTCTACCGTTCGCCGTGGAAGAGTAAACGTTTTTCAGAATGGGAATGTACAACGCACGTCTTCCTAGTTGTTTACGGATTGCAGAATTTATTTTAAGCGACTCCGCCTCTCCTCGTTGATATTTGTCACGACAGAAAAAAATATATATATTTATACGTTGGAATGTCACATGCAGCGTTATTAAAAGGGCGTGCGTTTGTGTACCGAGGCATTGAAGAATCCTGCTCCTGTTTGCATTAATCACGCAACTTATTTTTTCTGAGCCTAGAAGTAGCTAATGAAGAAATCAGCGCAGCTGTGATCGTGTAGAGTGTACCGAGGCATCCGAGTATGCTGAAAGTGTTTCACACAGTGAGCATACATATTGGCGTTGCAGATCAAATAAAGCACATGCTGCATCCTACAGTTTGTGATATTGTTTCACTTCGTGTCGTGCTATGAAGCTACACACACACACACACTCACACACACACACGCGCACACGCACACACACAAAAGGTTTCAGCGGTGTAGTTTTTGTTCGTTCTTCACTGACTTGTGTTGTATACTCTGTCGTGATTGTGTTCCAGTCAGCAACAGCCAAGGTTTCTGCAGTGTAGTTTTTGTTCGTTCTTCACGGACTTGTGTTGTAGTCTCTCTCGTGATTTTGTTCCAGTCAGCAACAGCCAATGTTTCGCCCACTGCGGCTCACAGACCTGGAGCTTTTTCAAGGCAGGATGATCATGGGAGGTTGTTCCCTGTAGGCATGTGAATACTGGAGGCCTCACTCTGTAAGCTGGGGTGTCACAATTAGATTGTTGTACTAAACGGATAAAATTCTCCAGGAAAAGGTCCATATGCTGTTGATTAGTGGAACAGCAGCAGTGAAGGCCTTCATATTTAAATTACCTCATAAGCGCTACTTCTCAAACTGACCGCAATCCACTAAGCACAGACCTCAAAATGCGCCCGTATTTTCTGATACTTTTCAACTTTCACCGCTGCCCTTCCACTCTTCAACCGGATATGTACATTTTCTTAGATACCTTTATCAAAGTCACCATCGAAAAACCGTTGAATGAATTGTTTGTTGTTTGTATGATATTGAATGTAATCTACTTGAGTGATTATCACAACTGAAATTCTGGTTGCTGCATTGTATTCTTACCTGTGTAGGTTATTTCTGGGGCAGGGGCCGTTACCCATCGTGATTTAGAATGCATGTTGACACCCACCAGACTTACCGTCAAGCTAATCTGACATTGGGTTATCACGTTTTTGGGGCCCCAAAACCCCTCACTTATTTTGTTTATATTTATCATCATAATTAGTACAAACTTCTTTATTCTGTGAAGAGAGGAGAGTAGTAATGTCTTTACTTTCAATTCTAAATGGAGTAACTTCACATAGTGGCACACTTTAAAGATTCAAACCAAATTTAATTGAGGTGAAAATACAAGTCTCATCCTTGATCACACTACGCTAATGCCGATGGAAATCCTTTGGCTCCCCTTGCCGGCCCACACCATGTTCAAAACCAGCTGCATCATTTACAAAGATATCATGACCAGCACTCTGCTTATTGTCTAGATAAGATTGCCATCTCTGGTGGTTCTTGACACGCCCGCTGCCAGGACACCATCAGACTGCAAATTAAGAAGTGTAAAAAAACTAAAAATCAAGGCAGCAGGCTTTTTCCATCTATACACCCAGGCTCTGGATCAACTTCCTCATATTCATTAGACACGCCCCAACACTGCTTCAACTTAGGAAAGAGTTGAAGTGTTACGTCTTTAAAAAACACTGCATCACAAAGCATTATCAATTAAAAGTCTACAAACCAACTACTTCTCCTATCACTTGTTGACTATGCTGAACCTCGACCATGTACCGTTCTCTGGTGCATTTAGGCTGTGCTTGCTTTATAGAAATACCACACGCATACAAACAAACATATATACAATTACACTATGTCCAGTATAAAATGGTGTCCACCGCCGTCAGCTATGGATGTGGTATTGCTTGTGGTGGTGGCAACTGTTTCAAACTGTCAGAGTCAAAAATATGCTTGCTCTGGATTTAGGCCTTGTGAATGTGATGAAACCACAGCAGCAGCCAGAGTTAAAATACAAAGAAAAAAATTCAGCAAGGTTAGACAATGTGTACTGAATATAGAACGATTAAAAAGGTCAGATATCCTGCTTCTTTTTCCACAGAATGTCACCCTGGCATGGTTTGAATTAGGAGTAAGTTTATTTCCAGTCAGTGCGTGTATGCTAAAACAATAGCCAAACTTGGACACCCTAGCCCAGATATAATATATATTAGGTCTCAGTCTTATGCACATCCGTACTTTTATAAGGCAATTTTAAGGACTGTTATACTTTAAATATTTCTACATGATTGACACAGACCTCGAAATTTATTGTAGCAGGAAACCTGAACATTGTAAAAGTGTCCAGTTCCTTTAATCACATTTGCACCTCAGAAACCTGATGCTAGGCCACATTTTGCTTGTCATGCCCAGTCATTCCTAAAGAACCTTTATATTTGCAAAACGTGGAAAGCTACATTCACGATGGAATTCACACTTCATAACCCCTAACATCCCCAGAATCCATGCACAGGAAAAGGTATGGGGGTGTACTTTACAAATATTTGAGCTAATCCAGGCATTGGTGACTGGATATGAAATGTTCCCATCGCAGTTATATCACTTTTAATAAGTTAGTGAGTGCGTTATTTGGTAAATACCCTCATGCCAGACTTTGGGAGAATTTAGGGTGTGGATCTGATGGTTGTAAAAGTTTCTGGAACAATGGAAACCAAAGCACTTCTCACATCTTTTCACACTGGCCAATAATTTCTGTCACGCCCTTCAGCCACGTGAGAGCGAATTCATAATCAATGTCAATCAATCAGCATTTGTAAAGCGCAGCTTGCCCCCCCTAAGGGTATCTGGGTGCTGATGGTGCCATGTCTCTGTCGAAAAGCCAGGTCTTGAGTTTCTTTCTGAAGGATGCCAGGGAAGGTGCTGCTCGGAGGTGGAGGAGCATGTCGTTCCAGGTCTTGTCTGTGATGTAGGATAAGGACATCAGTCTTCTGAAAATGCAAGAAGCATGAGCGACAGTGATGATAGTGGTTTTGTGGAAAGGAGTATGGAAGTGAACCGACTTTAGTGGCAACAGTGTATTGTGCTACCATTTCAACGTTTACAGTATTTGGGAAGGTAAACGTTTTGAATTAAAATTAAAGGACTTTGCACAGGTCCTTTGTTTTTTAATTCCTCTATATTTTACCTTTCCCAGTGAAAGCCATATTGTTAATTTTCTCCTAAGCAAAGATTTTCATTAGTTGATGTTTGTAGTGGCTGTGGCCCTCACGAAGTTACTCATAGTGGTAATTGTAAAATACTGTTAGCTGTATCTTACACACATTAGTCAACTGGATTCAACTTCCAGTGCTCCTGCATGGCCATGGTAAACACAAGTTGGTGTTCTCTAGCACCCCTACGGCTATATGGATTGATCGTATTCCACACACCAGTTGAAGTGCGGAGTGCCGCAAGGCTCTTCATTGAGCCCCACTCTATTTAATGTATATGTGCAGCAGCTATCAGACATTATTTGCGATCTGGGTTTTACAATGGTCTCCTAGGCGGAGGACCCCCAGATTGGAGTCTGTCACCAAATACTCTCGTAACCTTTGACAGACTTAACATCTGTCTGAAAAGGTTATCAAACTGGATGGCCTCTAGCTGCCTCAAGTTAAACGGGGATAAGACAGAGGTAATGGTACCCGGAAACAATTCAGCAATCTGGAACCAATTCCTCCGGCCACCGTACTTGGTAAACTTCCCTCCCCAAGTCCGAAGTAAAAAGCCTAGGTGTCACTCTAGACAAAGACTTGACGATGGCCGTTCAAGCTAAAAAGGTGTCAGGTACATGCTTTGGCCTCTTGAGGTCTCTTCGGAAGACATTAAAATGGCTTCACATGGAGTGTCAGAGAATAGTGGACCAAGGACTAATACTTTCCAGACTGGACTTCAGCAATTCACTGTACCTGGGCATCCCTTCATATGTTATTAGAAAGCTGCAGGTTGCCCATAACGCCGCAGCCAGAGCATTGATGGGACTGTCTATAACACCATCAGCATGTGCAGCCTTGGTGCAGCTTCACAAATAGCCAATAAAAGAGAGAGTAAAATTCAAGGTCGACTGTATAGCTCACATGGTAAAGTACTCTCAAGGTCCACATGTCCTTCAACAGCTTGTCACTCCATACACTACCTCCAGAGATTTAAGATCAGGCAATCTTTCTCTGTTGACCATTTCCAGAGTCAGGAGAGCAAGAGGGGGTAGTATCTTGTGTGATAGCACTTAAATAAAATCTTTTCTAATTTTATTCAGGGCATTACTAGTAAAACATGTTTTGTAGGAATCTCTTATTTTACTAGCTCAAGCCTAATTGTGTACTTAACAAGTTTCGAAAGAAGGTGTTGAACAACGTTTCACTACAATAAAATCTGTTTATTTAGCAATGTTGCCAAAGAGCTTTAGGCAACCTCTACTTGACCTGCTCTTCTGTCGGGATTTTGTGGTGCAAAAGTCTAAACTGGGTTTGGCCTTTACATCCAGTGGGTAATAAAAAAGTAAATCTTGTTTCGAGATCAAACACGAAAAAAGAGTTCCAGCACTTAGAAGCTTAAGCACCAATGGGGGTGGAGGAGGGGGGGGGGGGGGTGGTATTTGGTCGCGCTGGACCAGGTCAAAGTCAACAGTCCAAGACAACCGCAATGGATAAAAAGACTTAAAAATTGATTAGTCTATTGTAACTAACTGATCTAGAACCCCCAAGGTACATCAACAGCAAGAGGGTCATTGCTTAAACAATAATAGTGATCGTAACCTCTGCATCTTTGTACATCATCAGAGTGGTCATATAAGCACAATTTGAAATTTATTGTGTGTTTATGTCATCATGGTATAAGTTTTGTGAAAGCCATGTACAGTTTCGTAGAGCGTAATAATATGTTTTTCTGAATGTGGTCTAACGGACATTTCTAAGTGTATTTAAAATATAGTATGAAAACCAAATAATTGGAAATAAATACACAGGTCAAGATAATTCATTTACTTGTCCTAGAATCCAAAGCTTTCTCTGAATAATTTCAGCTAGGGTAAATGATTATATATATTTTATAGGAGGCCCAACCCAGCTGTTTTAAAGGGCCCGAGCCCCAAATACACTACTTTCTAAAAGTGGCATTTCTAAAATAGTAATGTTAAATCCAACTTTACCAGTAAAGAGGATTTATCATTACCATTTCAAAGAAATGAAACATTACACAGCTACTCCTTTCTAATCAGAAACTACAGTTTAAAAGTGTATGAAAGAATTCAGAATGCTAACCTATGAGTGGAGTAGGCCTCACGTAGCGAAAAACTGATTTGGGTGCTTGCAAAACTGGACATGCAAAACTTAAAAGTACATGGCCTACCTTTTACTTAACAGCACCCTGCCCTATGGACTACCTAGGGCCTACCTTAGAGGTGACTTATGTTTAATAAAAGGCGCGTTTATGGCTTGGCAAGGGGATTTAAATGCCAAGCCGAAGTGGCAGTAAACTGCACACACAGGCCTTGCAATGGTAGGCCTGAGACAAGTTTGAAGGTTTGAATCAGTGCTGCAGGCCCACTAGTAGCATTTAATTTACAGGCCCTGGGTATATGGTGTACCATTTTACAAGGGACTTACAAGTAAATTAAATATGCCAATTGTGAATATACCAATTTCACCATGTTTAGGGGAGAAGCACATGCCCTTTAGCACTGTTCAGCAGTGGTACAGTGCTCAGAGTCCTAAGGCCAATAAAAGAATAAGCAAAAACAGGAGGTAAGCAGGGAAAAAGTTGGGGGGAAGTCCACCCTAAAGCTGACAGTTCTAACAGTCTTCCTGCTCCATAAATCTTTCTGCCTGATGCTTCTGCCCAACCCTTGGCAAAAATATATATGCTCTTTTCCTTGTCTTAGCTAGCCCAATTCATCCATGCTTGGCCAATCAAATGTCAATTTCCAACTGTGGACCCCTGAAAATACAATTATCAACAATATTGCCAACCAAATGGTCATTTATTTACAACAACAAATATAAAAACCAGTATCCAATTGCGCAGTGGGTGTGGGTAAAACAAATGTGCTTGGTGCTCTCTCAACATCAGTGATAGAGACATGTGACAAATAATGATCAGTGGTGCATATTTAAAAAGCAAAATTAGCCTGGCGCATTATCAATCATATTTTATATCAGTAATATATTGGTAAATTATCCGGTTATCTAAGGTACTTTATTAGCATTACAATGTTATGTGTGTGCCCCTGAGAGTTCAAGCTCACAAAGCTGGATAAATAAACAAAATGATCACAGCTGGGTGGAGGGCAAGCACTTTTTGTGTGGAAGCGCACAACTTCTGCCCAATGAAAACATGTACTCCTGGCTCCCAACATGTGGGCGGAGTTAAAGCCTTTCTCTAGTGATGCGTACATAATAGTCTAGCAACAGCTCCACTGTCAAGCCGGACCATAATGAGCAGAAATGCAACGAAAAGGTTGAAAAATTTGTCCTGGGTCGAAAGTTGGTCATAGTTTGTCTCTGGAGACTGCTGCTGATACTACCTTAAAGTCTATTCTAAGTGATGTTAAGCCATTGGTCCTTTATACTGCCCTGTTATTTCCAAGGTAATGTAACTCTGTTCCTGTAAAGAGAACTTAAGTTCCTACATTGTAGATCACTGTAGATAATTAATTCCAGTGACACTAATTTTGCAAACTTTGTAAGTTCTTGTCTTGTGAACAGCAAGAACTTAAAAAAGTGGCAGTTGCGACGCCTGCAATTATGGAACGGATTTTAATGCAAAACATCAATGGGATCTGATTTTATAAGGCATAAAAAACATGTGTGCCAAAGGTTATACTCTGCCAAAAGTGGCTAAAAAGCGATTCTCCCACTGTTGATCTGATTGATAGTTTGGACTATAGAAAGACTGGAAATTTGCTAGCAAAGGACTGAGGAAGGTCCTTGCTTTCCTTGATACTCTTTTGTGATGGCGCGCATGGTCGAAAACTAAGTAACAATTCGAATATCATCCATTCCGCCTGGAACTGAAGGTTGATTTACACATAATAGTGCATTATGGGAAAGATGGTATTGATTCTCAGCCAACAGTATGTGTGACGTGTGAACCCCAATTTGGGCGTCTGGAATCATTAAAAGGAAGCATTTGCAATTCTAGTGAGTGCAATAGTGATTTTGTTTTTATCTTGGAATGTAGCTTGATACGCTCACTATTTTGCCCATTTTGGTATAAATGTATTTTTGTCAAAGTTCAGTGTTACACTGTTATTGGAAACCTGGGTTGTAGAGGCTTTTAGAATTCCAGAGTGGAGGTCTTGCTATCTTATCTTACTGAGGTTGGCACGGGGGACCAGTAATTAAGCTTACAGCGAAGAAGCAGACAGAGCATCTCTGATTCAGCGTATCTGTACAAATTATTACAAATAATACAAAATATTCACCAAGTTAGCACATTTAACACCAGTATGCAGGGGTACCACCAAAAGTAAGTAAATCAAACTTTATACTGCTCAGGTTTGAAGACCGATGTAACAGCAGCTCACTGATTCAGTTCATGAGGCCAAAACAGATTGTGCAGGCCTGAGAAAGGCCTTGGGAATTCCTCAGCCCCATAAGGGTTCAAAACACATAGACTACAGCAAAGAGTAACTACTAATCATTGAAGAAACGTGATAAACTGAAGCACAGCCATCAAATTCAACAGTGATTTCATCCCCTTCTAGCTTATTTCCCTTAGTAGGACACAAACTGAACTTTAGCATGGATAACTGAAGCAAACTAAAGAACCCTGGAGTTACAGTTATCTTGCCCTTTTGATCCTCCTAAAACAAACATTGACAATTACAGTTGTCTTTATAAGACTCACATTTCGAGATCATAGAGGTTGCATTTTAGGCGATGAAGCATGCAAGACTTACACAAACAATACTCCATAAAAATGATTAAGTCACTGATGTAAAGAGTGTTCAATATATAATTATTGACCATTTCGTTTCAGGTGGACAGCCAGTCTTATGCCTGTGGGAGTTTTGCAATGATTGAATGTTTAAAAAGTGACTTCTGTCTGCAAACAAATACTATATGTACGCTGGCTGCTTGTACATGGAGAAGGCAGTATTTTGCAAGTGTATCCTGCCCTCCATAAGCACATTTGTCTGAAAGAATACCAGACTAGGCTACAGCTTCCCCTATGGAAGAAGCCAGAGTCCTCACACGAATACTTATTAAGTTTGAGGCACTTATGGATCTCTTAGTGTTCGCATTTGGGAGCAGATGCAGATCAGTGCCAAAGGCCAAAGAGGTAAAGGCTTCCCCATAGCATAATCACAAACATATGTTCTTAGAAGGTTAAAGTTAGTGTGAATTAGGCCATATAATAGAGCAAATCTCCTGGATGTTTGCACCAGGCTTTCCTTAATTACGAGTGAGAAAACAGGATTACAAAATGCCAGTTAAACACTAAAAGGGAGGCTTTGCATTTAGATTGTTCATGTATGCACCAGGTAACAGTAACGTGGATAGTCCTGGTAACGTATGGTTAAGGAGTCCCTGAAAATTCTTGTGTATTGATCAGTGCGTATTTAGAATCGTTATAGTGTTTCGGGAGCAGACACTCGAAGTTGTAAGGAGGGGCACATAATTTCTGCCATTTGTTCTGGTCGCTTACAATAAAACAATATTATTTGTCATGAATTCTAGGAACATGTGGGCCCTGGTAAATATTCAGATGCGTCACTGGAAACCTATGCAGAATGGTAGGACGTAGGACATTTCCACTCTTCTCAACCGTTATTTCAAGATATCAGCTCCCAGCTGTTTGGAAAGGTGCTGTATTAGTCACTAATTGGCTAAAAATAAAACAAGCTTTCGCACTGCCAATAGGTCTGGCTGAAAAGGATGTTGATTGGTAATGTAAAGGGTTACAAGTTGATAACATGGGAATGGATATGTATATGTGTGGAATCAAAGAACTGTAGATTATTGGTGTAGATTAAAAGGTCAGGTGACCGTTGCACTGTCAAGCCAGACCTAAAAATCCATGTAGGTTAAAGGCTGCTCTCCTCCCATCTGTGCTGCTTCCAAAGAAAAACCCCATAAACTGTCTAGTTATCCAAGACACTTTTATAGCATTACAACGTCATGCCTGTGCCCCTGAAAATTCAAGCTCAGGCAGCTGGATAATTAAGCAGAATTATTATAGCTGTGTCGAGAGCAAGTACTTCTTTGTGGAAACACACAACTTCTGCCGATCCAAAACATGTACTTGTGGCTCATAACATGTGAGCCGAACCAAAACCCCTCTTCTGGTGACTCACATAATTGCCTGGCGACAGCTTTGCTGTCAAGCAAGGCCATAAAAAGAAAGGACCCTAGTAACTATTGATTGCTGGTCAAAGTGTGTCAGTGTGCCAAGTTGTGAGATTGAATTTTTCAGAGTAGGTCTCTGAACACAATATTATTACCTAGACACAGGCAGGATTTCATGCCTTTGGGTACAATACAGTGGCCCTTATAACCATGGCTGATAAACGTTTGATGCACTTAAGTGAGCCAAGTTATGGGCTATGAAGAGAAAGCAGGAAGGCCCATGCTTGCTTATAACTATCTCAGTAGAACTACTATAAGAAATATTGTCACTTGTTATGATTTCTGGCTCAAAAGAATACATAAATTAATCTGTAGCAAAGTGGTTTTGGTAAAGATGTGTGCTTGGGATTCTTTTTAACAACAACTTTAATACTTTGGGGGACTGTTATAACGAGGGGCAGAATCTTTTTCAACAAAAGTGGAGGGAAGTTTATATCCAGAATATTTGATGCTAAATTGTTTGACATATTTCTAGTGTAATCAGCTATTGCAGTGGGTGAAGTGTTGAGTAGTAGTGATTTTGTGTTTGGTGATCAGTTTGTAACGTAGGCGGTAGTATCATTGTGGTAAAAATTACATCAATGACGAAGATTCAGGTTTGTTTATCAGGTTAAAATTGATATAGAGAGGTAGTTAATCAAGAGAAATACTGAATTCCTCCATCACCAAGAGTAAATTGATACTGAACACCTTCTTGGGATACAATTGTTAGTAAAGGCAGCATATTATTCAGTGGTCTCTTGAGAGCCATAAGACTATGGCTTTGGCTTGACAGACAGCAGTACACTACTAAACATGCACATTAGTCAATGGGATAGTACCTGCTAAAGTTAGAGAACTAGTCCTTCTGAATAATTGCTTCTTTTCTTGGGGCACTTTTTTTTCTTACAAAGCATCTTATTTCCAAAAGGAATCATTTATTTGTTTCATATCTTGCGGGCACGTCAGAGCACCGTCTATACATTCTGGCCTTTAGGAGGTTACTACCAAGGAATGGTGTGGTCCTTCTATTTTGGTTTTACTCAACCACTGTATCCTATAATTCTGATTTGCAAAGGCTTTACTTAACAGTTTCATATTTAAGAGCTTTCTGAAGAGCAGGCTGGTCGATATTGTGCATTCAATGGTCTAGGGTCCTTAACTCTGAGGGACCAGTTTCCATGTTTTTCCAATTGAACTCTGGTTGATGAATTGACATGGTGCTAAGTTATTTTAGCTGGAGTGCAACTCCTGTAGTTATCATGTGCCCATCCCATCAGAATGCCTTGTGTTAGGTGTATAGGACTTTGTTTTCTTGATCTCCATCCATATCCACTGTAGTTGTTTAAGATAGGGTTTGGGCATTCTTAGTTTTTCATGCTGTGACCAAATTTAGTGCAATTAATCCAAGATTTGAAAATCTTCTGTGAATGCCAATTTCTGAGACACATTTAACGGGCAGGAGATCTGAAATGACCATTTTATAACACTGTGAGGCAGGACAAGCTCGAGGAAAAAAGGCAAACTGCTTATAGTTTCCTGGCCACTTTGTACATGTTAGGTTATAGATGGAACTATTTGGACCTTGAATTCTAGAGAAGTATATTATACCACTGGTAAATGACTCCCAGCAGGGGAGGTATCAATTGCTGCTATCTGGGCACAAGTAGCTTCGACTTTCTTTATGCAGACATTACCTGTCCCCACCATGCCTTCTCAACCATCCTAGCATTTTGGAGGTTAGGCAGCTGTTAGACCTGGCGTCCTTGGCCTGGTTTCCTCTATATTTTTGCCACTACCTCCTGTATTTGTGGACTGTATGGTGGACTTCATTTTTGCTGGTTTAGATACTCTGGGCACTTTACCACTGCAAGGGGTATGGCACCAATTTTGCTCCCTTGACTGAGCTGACTTCTAGAAAGTAGCCCAGGAAGGTGATCTGGACTGAAGCTTGCCAGACCGTTTTTGATGCCCTAAAGGCAGCCATGTGCACGGTGCCCATACTCAAGGCACCCGACTTCTCCCAAGAATTTGTTGTGCAGACAGATGCTTCAGAGCATAATGTGGGTGTGGTACTCTCACAGCTAAATAAAGAGGGCCTAGACCAACCTGTAACCTTCATTAGCAAGAGGTTACTTCCCAGGGAACAGAGGTGGAGCGCAATTGAGAGAGAAGCTTTTGCTGTGGTCTGGGGTTTGAAGAAGCTAAGATCCTACTTGTTTGGGACTCACTTCCGGGTTCAGACAGACCACAAGCCTCTCAAATGGTTGATGAAGAAGAGGAGTGAGAAACCAAAACTGTTGAGGTGGTCCATCTCCCTACAGGGAATGGACTTTACGGTGGAAACCCGCCCTGGTACAGAACACGCCAGTGCTGATGGTCTGTCCAGATTCTGCCGCCTTAGTGATGAGAACTCCCCGGAGGTTGGGAAGTTCTCCCTACTTTCAACTGAATGAGACACATGTTAGACCTGGCATCCTTGGCGTGGTTTCCCCTATCTTTTTGCCTCTACCTCCTGTATTTTTTGACTTTATGCTGGACTTCTTTTTTGATGGTTTAGATACTCTGGACACTTTACTACAGCTGATCAGTGCTAAAGTGCAAGTGCTCCCTGTGTAAATTGTGATTCTGATTGGTTATCCATGATTGGCATATTTGATTTACTGGTAAGTCCCTAATAAAGTGCACTGTGTGTGCCCAGAGCCTGTAAATCAAATGCTACTAGTGGGCCTGCCGCATTGGTTGTGCCACCCACACGAGTAGCCCTGTAAACGTGTCTCAGGCCTGCCATTGCAATGTCTGTGAGGGCAGTTTTAAACTGCCATGCCGACCTGCCAAGTGCACCCACTTGCCAGGCCCTAACTTTCCCTTTTCGTACCTGTTTGGCATCCCTAAGGTAGGCTCAAGGTACCCCCATGGGCAGGGTGCAGTGTATGTAAAAGAATATGACGTGCTGGTGTGTTTTACATGTCCTGATAGTGAAATACTGTCAATTTTGTTTTTCACTATTGCAAGGCCTGTCTCTCCCATTGGATATCATTGGAGCTGCCTTGTAACATCTTACATGTGTAACTTTCAGTTGGGAAGAGATAGAGATTTGGAGTTTGGGCTCCCAGAGCTCAGAATGTTTTGAAAAAACATATTTTAATGAAGGTGGTTTTCAAATTGTGTGTTTGAAAATGCCACTTTTAGAAAGTGGGCATTTTCTTGTTTAACCATCCCATGTCTATGCCTGCCTGTGGAATCGACATCTGGTTCAGGCTGACAGGGGCTGTTTGTGCATTCACTCTAGACAGTCACACAAGGGGAGCTGAGATGTGTCCTGCATATCCTGATGAGCCATCACCAGGCTGATGGGTCATCCTGGGCTAGAGTGGTGGGAGGAGTTGCCACTGACACCTGAATGCTGTCTTCACCCTCCTGGAGTGTGTCCGGAGCCAAGGCTGGTCAAGACAAGAACTTGTGAACAACAAAGACTTTCTTTGAAGTTTGCCAACTTGAAAGGCCAAAAGGGATATAAATATTGAACCTAAAACCCCAGACTTTGAGAACACTTCTGGATCAAGAGAACCCTGTCAAGAAGAAGAGCTGAAGAGCTATCAGTAGGAGTACAACCCCTTTGCTTTGTGTTGCTTTTATGGGTTGGCCTGCAGTTGCTGGTTCTGTTTTTGGGCAGTGGAAAGGACTGGACTTCTCCTTTGCTGTATCCTGCTTGAGAAGATTCTCCAAGGGCTTGATGTAGAGCTTACCTCCTGTTAAGAAATCTTAGGGACGCAAAGACTTCACCTGCAGCATCCCTGAACCCCACTGCTGGGAGTTCTGACCTGCCGTTTGGTGCCAGTTCTAGTTCTGTGCCCTTGGAGGTTGTCCCTGCTGCAAAAAGCACCAAGAAGAGCTAAAAATCGACGCATCGTCCTTCCAGAGCCTGTTTTTCCAATGCAGCACCGCCGCGCGGGAAGAATTTCTCTGCACCGCCTCCATGCGGCTGAAGAAATAGAAGCAGCACCTGCTCGCGGCCGAAGAAACCACCATACCCCGAGTTCAGCGCACCGGTCTCTGAAGTCCGAAACCACTGCACTGACTCCGACACAGGCCCTGCTGTGCGGCTGAGAAAATCAACGCATCGTGGGGCTGTTGCTGAAGAAATCGACGCAGCGCCTATTTGCTGCTGCAGCATTGACCTCCAGCGCCTCTGGATTTCCATGCATCGCACCTGTGCGGCAAGCTTTCCCGACGGTGCAACTGCAGACCAGAACCGTCTTGGAATCGAAGCCTCGCTTCCTCCTACAGTTCAGATTCGACGCAACACTTCTCCTGTGTGCAGCAGAACTGACGCATTGCCTCCCCGTGGACTCGGGTATCGACTCATTGCTGTGTTTTCTATGCTTCCCTCCTCTGCAGCTGTTTTGCCATGTGAACTTTGACGCATTTGAAGGTACTTTTTGTTTAAAATCACTGCATCCATAGTTTCCTATGGACAGAATTGCTAAAACCTATTAAAAGTCATATTTTGGGTTGTGTATGTTGAATTTGTGTCGTTTTGGTCTTGTTTGGTTTAGATACAGATACTTTACTTTGTAGTGTTTACACTGTGTTACTGTGTGTGTTATGTAGAAATGCTTTACACATTGCCTCTGAGATAGGCCTGACTGCTTGTGCCAAGCTACCAAGGGGGTGTTCATGGGTTATCTTGAGTGGGTAACCCTTTCTCTTACTAGAAGGAAGGGTCCCTATTTGGACAGGGTGCATACCACTGCCAACTAGAGACTCCCATTTCTAACAAAATCAAATTGCCAGTGGAGTCCTGTAGGAACATAGAGGCTGTAGTGCAGCTGAGTAAAAATTGGCCTCAGCAGAAGCACTCTGTGCAGTTTTACAATTCCCTTGGGAGTAATCCAGCCAGAGGAAGTGCTAAACCCTGAAGTGAATCCAAGGGTGGAAATGTCCCTACCTTTGTAGCAATATGGTGGACGATATTTCACTGGTGGAAATTGTCAGATCCAACTCGAATGCAGAACCTAAAGCTCGTAGCATTTTGGACTCCTTTTATAACACAACCATAACCGCTCACCCATTATGCGTCACATATTCTAGCTCTTTTTCTATTCACTCATTTAACATAGAGTTCTCGGCACAGTGCATTGTGATTGGATCTTTGAATTGGCTGCATATTATATTCAGTGCTACTGTGAAACCACCCAATTTCAAGCAAGCCATTATTGCTAGTGTTTTCAGAACTGAATAAAGATTTTATTTTTGTTTTTTCAAACATTGCACAGTCACATACTTTATTACCTCTCAATGCCTTTCTAAAATGAGCGTTCCTAACTATGTTATTGTCATTGCATGTACGCATTGTATATGTGTTGTGATTTGCTAGAGTTGGTTTGTCTTCCTTGGCAGTATGTGGTGTGTGAAAACTCTATTAGCTGGTTCAGCGATTTTACATTGTGAACCTGCATTCAGTGCAGAGCAGCCATAAAAGTGATATCAGAATTGTCAGCCAGCATACATTTCTATGTAACAAATAACGTCATGGAAATGGGCTTTATCTTTGGTAACATACCTTGTATGAAATGTTCAAAATCCCTTACTTTCAGTCTTTGAATGGTGGATATTAATTACTGTATATTACTGTTCACCTGTGAGGTTATATTTCTTAAGCTTATTTTTAAATTATTTTTCAAGAAGATGAACAACCATACTGTCACTGAGCATAAACTTTACTGCCAAGGCAGAAAATAAATATCAATGTAATCTGCAGGCAATTATATATGTTTCTGTGATATGGATTCTGATTGCAAATATTTTGTCTTTCAGTGCTACACTACCTTTTCTAATAGGCATTGCTCCCAATAATCATGGGTGATATGGCTACAGTAGCATTTTCTATTTCGGTCATCATTGTTTCAGAGTTAAATAATCCTTTCTGGATTTCATTAGAAATAGCAAGGGCCTTATTAACATCTCAAAGAGCTAAAAACCAGGGAGGTGGACTTTTTGTTTGCTTAATACTTTCAGAATATATCATCTGCAAAAACGATTCTCTTTAGTAGTGATGTGCACATGTTCACATTGAATCGCTGGCATCTATGTTGCGTAGTTCTCTAGTCCTTTCCTTCAAAACAAAGACTGGAAAGGACATTTACTACTACTGTTTGTGAATCCGATCTCTGTCTCTTTACATGCACCAACAAGTCCACTTCAATATTCGTTTTAAAAATGCCTTTAGCACCCTAAGACTGGACATTCTGTTTCTGAAAGGCCTTAAAGGCCAGGGTTCCCTGAACTCTTTAGTTTGTGTGGTCATTTATAATGTGGGCAGAGGACTAGTCGGCGGGGCCTCCCACCTGATGCAGAGTGGAAGCGGTGATGGAATTTGTTATGATGTCACTACATTTACATGTGTTCTGAAATTAGATTGTGAGGCGGAGGGGATTCCAAGTATGTCAGTTGTGCCTGGCATCTTGGTGTGGACTAATGCCAGGTTGTGTCTCCATTAAAACTATGCTTTTGAACAAGTACTAAGGTGTGTAGGCACAGCTTTCCATCACAACATTTTGGCAACGACTTGAAGTTTTTGAAGGACGACGGAAAAAAAGACACATCCTGGGTGGTCCTGTCTGGATTTTTGGCTGCGTTGATTCGGTGACCTTGTCAACTTTTTGTTGTATGGCAGTATTTTGGAATTGTTCCTTGCAGTCTACATTCGTGGAATTTGCTCGGGAAAACTATAAAGTAAGCCGATATCTGAATGCGTTTGGGCTCACTGTTAGAAGTTCTTCTTGAGCTCATCAGCGCGACAGGAACAGTACGTTCCACTTTGGGAAAGGGTCAGGAGCTCCACACTTTGGCAAGGCAGTGCATGCTGGGAGGAGAATCACTGGAACGCTATTCAGCTGGGGTGCTAGCATTACGTTGCGCGTGGCGGCCATCTTGCATTTGCCCGATGCAGACGGTGAGAGTACTGTGGAACAGAGGAGGGGCACATCGTTGTTCCTTGGACGGCAGTGAGAGTGCTGCGGTACCTGTGGTGAGGAGTAGACATTGTCTTATGACTACGGTGAAAGTGATCAGCACACCATTCTATGTGGTGAAAGGAGTGAACATTACCTTTTCTGCAAACTTCTCATAGCGGCGATACCAGTGACTGGTTATCGGCACGCAAAAGGTTCTGTGAGCTGCAAAGTAGTGAGAACGGCAGTATCTGTGCAGGCTTTGTTCACTGTGATCTGCACACCGCATGGTGATGGGCACACCAAAGATACTTTTTGGTTTCTGTAAGACGACAGACAAACAGGGCTTGCATGTAAGGGTGTTCATTGTGCAGGTATATGGTTTCTGAAGTGACGTAACTTTACACTGTCTGTTTATCTTCATTATTGTTGTTCATGTTGTTTTTGAGTTCTATGCTGTTTTATTAGAAATTATGGCAGCCCTTAATATTATCACTACGCAGACTTTTCTTTCTCAACCAGGTCCCCCAATGATATTGTGGGAGGATTGGGTGGAGATGTTAGAGAATTATATCACACCATTGGCTGGACAGAATTTTGCACCGGCAGGAAAGAAAGCAATATTGTTGAGTGCCTTGGCTAATGAGGGGCAAAGAGTGTTCAAATATTTGCCATCAGCGTTAGGTCCTAATGGGCAGCCTATTGCTGATGTCTTCAAAGAGGCAATCAAGCACCTTGAGAATAGGTTTGCGAAAGAACTCAATTTGGTTATGGTGCGCTATAGATTCTATACGCAACCTCAGACTGAACATGAATCTATTGATGAGTTTGTAGCGAGGCTCGGGGAACTTTCTATTAAATGCCGTTTTGGTGCAGTAACTGATGAACTGATCTGTGATCAACTCATTGACCAGTGTAAGGATAAAAGAATTCAGGAGAGGCTGTGGGCAGCAAAGGATCCAGCACTTAAAAATGCTATAGAAATGGCTAAAGGTATTGAGAAATCGCAAAAGTGTATGAAAGAACATAATAAAAAAAAGAAGGACGTTGCCAGTGTAAAAGATGACAACCCAAATGGAGAGGGTGATGTTTGTGTTGTTAAAAAAAGAGAAGGAAAGGGGATAACTGTGTCTTTTGCTATGGGTAAAGAGAAGGGGTGCACACGGTGTGGCAGCATGTATTATTCCTCTGATTCAAAGAGGTGTTTTGCTATTAGTAAAGAATGCAGGAGATGTGGGCGCAGAGTGTAAAGGAACCAATATGGGGTAAGGAAAGTAAATCAAGGGTAGGCATTGTGGAGGAAGTGTGTGATGACAACTGTGGAGACAGATTCCTTGTTGATGACTTCACTGTGAAAGAGCAAGCAGGGGATAATAGAAGGATTCATAGACCGGTGGCAGTGTTTTCTGTGTGTGGGAAAGAGGTGTAATTGTTGGTTGATGCTGGTTCAATGTATACCATCATACCTCAGAAAATGTTTAGTGCACATTGGGGAAATGTGCAATTGCTTTCCAAAGACATCAACCCTGTAGGGTACCAAGGTGAACCCATTGATATAATTGGGTACATGGAGGGTAATATTCAATATGGCAAGGAGTGCACAAGAGGTAAAGTGTATGTGTCGGTGGACGGTCCTCCAATTCTAGGGTGGGTGCATCAGTTTGATTTGAATAATATGATCAATCCTAGAGCACTTCACCAAATCATGGTAGTTGAGGATACCCTGCTGGATGATGTGCTTGACAGTGCTAAGGGTGTGTTTGGGAAGTCTCTTGAATGTTTAAAGGGATATGTACAGAAGATTTTACTTAAGGATGGTGCTGAGCCTGTGCAGCATAAACTTCGGAGGGTGCCACTTGCTGTGAGGGATGGGGTTAAGACATTGTTGGATGATATGCTCAAGGAAGGTATCATTCAGCCGGTGGAGGTCTCACCATGGGTTTCTCCGGTCGTTATCACTCAAAAGTCTGACGGCCATTTGAGATTCTGTGTGAATCTCATATCCCTCAACCAGGGGATTGTGACTGATGTCTTTCCTTAACATCAGTTAATTGTTATCCATGGTGAAGGATGGTAGGTACTTCTCAAAATTGGATTTGAGGAGTGCCTATCATCAGATCAGACTACTTGATGATTCTAAGGCCTTGACGGCACTAATTACAACTGAGGGTACATTTCAGTTCACTTGCATGCCATTTGGATTGGCATCGGCTGTGAGTGTCTTTCAACGTATGATGGCCAAGGTTTTTGAGGGGGTGTGGAATGTAGTCTACTTTCAGGAAGACATTTTGGAGGTGGGGGAGACTGTGGAGAGACCTAACACAACGTTGAGGATCGTGTTGAAAAAGTTCGAGTTTGGTCTTACCTTGAATAAAGATAAATGTGTGTTCTTGAGTGAGCAGGTAGAATACTTAGGTTATGCCATATCCAATGGTGGAGTCAGACCCAAGAGATCTCTGTTGGATGCTATAAGAAGAGCACCTGCACATCGAAAAGGATCAGCTACAGTCCTTTTTAGGACTAATTGAATACTATGCTAAATTTGTAGACAATTTTGCAGACAAGACGTAAGGTTTAAGAAGGCTGTTGTGAAAGGGAGAGAAGTTTGTGTGGGGAACAGAGCAGCAAGTGTGTTTTGACAACATCAAAACTGTTATTTGTGATGCAGGGATTTGGGCGTTATTTGATAACAAGTTGACATGTATACTCACTGTTGATGCCAGTGCCACAGGTTTGGATGTGGTACTCTCCCAGTTGCATGGAAGGAAATAAAACACAGTTGCGTCTGCCTCATGCACGCTCACTCAAGCCGAAAGGAATTCCTCGGTTATAGAACGTGAGGCGCTAGCTGCTGCTTGGGGGTCTGAGTATTTCCAGCTGTATTTGTGGGGTTTGTCTTTCATCATGCGTACTGATCACAAACCTTTGATTAAGATCTTGTCGTCAGGTGGAGCAGGTAAGGGATCAGCCAGGTTGGCAGCACAGCAGCAGGAATATTCTTACACTGTGGAGTTTGTGCAGGGTTGGAGGAATGTCCAGGCGGACTGCTTGTCGATGTTGTCTTTGCCATGGGAAACCGTGGATGGTGAGGCAGTCATGAATTTTCAGGCGGAGGGGTGGCGGCAAGAGAGATCCCTTTATCCCAGTCTGTGCGGCCATTTTTTAAGGTCTTGGATGAGTTGTCGGTGTGTGGTCCCAGTGTCATCATGGAGGAGGGCGTTTTATTCCTCCTGTAGGGTTAAGGAGCAAGTTGTTTGACTTAACGCATGAGGGTCATTTGAGACAAGGTTTGACTAGCAAAAGGCCCAAGAGTGAATTTTGGTGGCCAGGGCTTGATGATCAAGTGAAGAGGTGGGTAGAGTGTTGTTATAGTTGCAAGGAGAGTGAGAAGAGGTTGAGGGTGGAGTGCAAGAGTGGGCAGGGGCACATTGATGACCCTGTTAAGCCCTGGCATACCGTTTGCTTGGATTTTATTGGTCCGATGGTGGAATTGTCAGGAGGTTGAAGATTCGCTGTCATTGTGGTGGATTTATATTCAAAGTGGTTTATTTTCAATTTTTTAAAAGACATTACCACTAGAAGGACTATTTTAGTGTTGAAAGAAATTTTTCAGGAAGAAGGTGTCCCGCTGGTGTTGGTAACAGATCATGGAACCCAGTTAACTTTGCATGAAATGACAACGTTTTTGAAACAATGTAGGATTAGACCTTCCGCACCTCATTATATAATCCCCAGGGAAATGGTTGCGCAGAGAGGGCCAACAGATTGGTGAAGGGTACTATACAATTGGCCATTACCAACCAGTAAGATGTGGGAGCAATGGTTACCAATATGGTGCTAGCGTATCGCACCACTACCCATAGTGTGACACAGAGGATTCCTTTTCAGGACATGCGTGGCTGTTTACCAGGTACCAAACTAGTTCCAGGTTGGTTGAGGGAGTGGGTTCAGAATGATGGTCATGTACAACCAAAAGGAGTAATGTGGAACAAATTTGGGGTAGGTGATTGGGTTAAAGTTCAGTCGGGGAGAGCAGCAAAAGGTCTCTCCAGGTTCAAGGGTCCTTTTCATATTGTTAAAATGGGCAGGTTCTCCATGATTCTGGAAAATGGGGAAAGATGGAATTTCAGGAATGTTGCATTGTACCAGAGAGGAGAGTGTGTGAGTAACGAGGAAGAAGGGTGTTCAGGCGCTATGTTCTTAAGTGATGAAGAGGTGGTCAGTGGTTACATTGGCACCGATGTGGCTCCTGCCGTAAGGGGAATGGGTGGCACCAGTGTTGGTCTTGATGTGAGAGGAACGGGTGATGCTAGACTTAGTACTAGATTTTGGAGACCTCCCACTTATCTTGAGGACTGCGCTGTGTGACTATGTTTTATTGTATGCTTATTACTTCTTTTCATTTATCTTACTTGTTTTGTACATATTTGCACCCCATTCTGTAGTTTTCTTATACATATGTTGTTTTTATTTACCTTTAAGGGAAGGAGATGTGTTATGATGTCACTGCATCTAAATGTGTTCTAATATTAGATTGTAAGGCGGAGGGGGTTCCAAGAATGTCAGGTGTGCCTGGCATCTTGTTGTGGACTGACGTCAGGTTGGGTCTCCATTAAAACTATGCTTTTGAACAAGTACTTTGGTGTGTCGGTGCATCTTTCCATCCTCACAGAATTCTTGTTAAAAGTATGAGATTATCAACAAATACCTTTTAAGTAAGGATAGGTATGTTATGTAATGAAATTCACAAACTGTAATCCATGCATTGATGCTCAGTTTTCATGACTGCATATGACGCTGTAGCTTCCAGTGAAACCAAAAATATTTTGAAGCTGTCTATGTAGAAGGCTGCCACGAGGCCCCCAGAGTCATTATTTTTCAAAACATCATTTGGTCTGTAGTCTTATAACAATAATATTCAAGGTGTGTAGACTCCCACTTTGCTATTGAGTTGAAAAGACCCATGCAGTATTCTGCCCATTAACTTGTTTTCCCAGTCCACGTACAAAGTTACACCAGATGTGGTACAGTATGAGCTAAAACTGTGGGTCTGGGACTTGGTAGATTTGTTTGTCAGAATATTATTGGCAAACATGTCATTTGCCAGAAATATCATGGCCAAAATAACGTTTTACAAAAATATAATCTCAATGGTTGTAGATTTTCTAGTTTTAACTCCAAAAGAATGATTTTTTTGTAAACTATATTTAGGACACAATATTTTTGTCTGACAATATTTTGGTTAAGATATTCTGGTACAAATTCGCTCACTGAATGATAAACATATGTCAATTCACTAATGAAACTCGAGGTGCATATTTTTGCTTTTTTTTCCCGAAGAAGGTATGGAGGAGGGCTTATTTTTATTTTATTGCAGATATCTAGGGAAGCTGATTGTACAATCGGGGGAACAACTAACTGCATGGTCTTTTGGATTTTAATTGTGTTGTGTATCTGTGGAGCAGCTTTCTTTGACAGTAGGAAAGGAATGTGTAGGAAAGTAGTGTTTTTTTATGTATAAATGTCATGTAAGTGTGTACAAAATGTATTATGTAAAGCAAAAAAACTCTCCCCTAAGACCTATATTTCTTTACAGAAGATTCAATCTGGTATGGGTTAAGGTACAGATACAAAATTACAATGATATGATATTCAAATAAACATATACATTTTTCTTTTTTATTAAAAATTCCTTTTATTTTTCATTTTAATTACTTTCTTATTTGTTATAGTCAGTGCACATCAGTTTATATTTTTAATACATTTACTAAAGGAACACTTTTTCTACAATTTTTTAATACAAAAATTATTATTCCAGACTATTGACCCCCAATAAATAAATAAATCTGACATCAAAACACATTCATTCCTTACACTCGCTCACAGTCATACAAGACACATATACACATTTGGGTATAAGGAACACACAGATGTAAAACGTTTCCAATGGACAATATTGATGACCAAAGCCAAAAGGTCTGGGCGCACGTGGTCGACGCGCGTTTCGGTGGAGTAACACACACCGTGAACCACCTTCATCAGGACCTCGCCCAAATAGAATACTGTGTCACTAGGACAAATCAAAACGGGGGTACTGAATTCAATTGAGAAAGATGCCCTTTCTCCAAAGAAAATAGCTTATAGAGTACTGGACAGCGAAGTCTATATCAACAATGGCTAGCCGTCCCCTTCTGACTCAAGTAGATGCAGGCTTCTAAATAATATTTTGTTCAGTATGTTTGGGTCCCCCTTGCCAATAATTAGAGTTATCAATGCTTGCGTGTTATATATTAAATGGTCTTGCTCTCCCAAGAGCAGAGTGTTTCATGCTCTAGGTCGTGACAATGGAGGTATCCCTATAGTATATGTCCTGGAGTATTCAGTAGGATAAAACTACCATAGATATACCCACTCTATCCGGGAACGCCTCTACGTAGCTCCGCGTCCATCTTCGAACTGCTAATGTATTATGTCACAAAGTCATTTAGGATGGATGCATCTAGATGGCAGGTATTAACAAATCTGTGACTTAAAGGTCTCTTTGCGATTAGTCAAGTATTCTAAGGTTTGATTCCATTGTAAGGGTTTTTTCCAACAACTGTGTTAGCGGTTGCACTCTGGGCTACTTAAAAATGGGAAATTGAGTATTTTCATTGATCTAAATAAAGGAACTTTGTATAGTTGAATCTTGATTTCATGCATTTTTTGTAATGGACTTAAATATTGCAGTAAAGAAATACATGCATAGTACGGCACATATAAATAAAAAAGGTAAATTCATCCTAACTTTATTTATCCTATAGGGGACATAATGGAGTAAGTGGTGTGTGGGCGCTGACCACTAATCAGCTTCGGGCATAAAGGGTCAATAAATAGTCAATGATGACTCCCAGATGTCAGTACAATTACAGAGGGTGCTGAGCATTCTTGAATTGCATTTTTCAATGGGGAACAGTAGTTTGTACTTTTAGTTTATTGAAGCGAAATGTTATCATGTTTCAACATCATTCACATTGTTTTCTAGGTTTTGGAATTAACCTTTTTTAGTTAGTGATGCCTAGGTATGGCCATTACCCTTTTGCATAGTGGTAGAAGTCATTTTAAATTCTAATGATCTGGAGGGGGGTGAAGGAGATGGTGGGAGTGGTAAATAGGAAGTAGATGACCCATGGCAGAGGTGTGTCGCTCTCTGGTGACTTCAGAATAGCAAACAAGCTTACAGTTGTGTTGTGATCATTTGTGCGGAAGGTTAATTTGCTCACACCTACATATATGAATGTATGTATATGGTATTTCTATAGTGCGAACAAAGCCAAAAGGCAGCCGAGTGCTGCACATTCGGGCTGGACTGTTCCCATGAGGCACAGGGTCAAGACTGATTTGCATATGGCTGGGTTCAAACTGGAATGGCATTGTGAGCAAAAAAACGATGGATTTAGGCCCAGATCTCTGTACTGGGGTGAATGTATGACATTGTTCTGCATTCTGTCCATCAACTGTTGTTTTTCCACATGTTCAAAGACAAGCATAAAGTCAAAGAGTAAGAGCAGATGTAGCTGGTTTGAGGATGGTTAATGCATGTGATGTAGTGTTTTAAAGAGGTGAGTCTTCAACTCTTTCCTAAATTGGAGCCAAGTTGGGGTGGTCCTGATGGAGGCAGGAATGTTGTTCCAGATCCTCAGTGCATAAATGGAAAAGGTCTGCTGTCTTGTTGTTTTTCTTTTTTTACACTTCTTTGTCCGCAGTCTTATGGTGTCCTGGCTGCTGGTGTGCCGAGATACACCATAGAAAGTGAGTTTGTCTGCAAGATATGTGGGGATGCTGGTCATGATAGCTTTGTAAATGATGCAGCTGGTTTTGAAGATGGTGCGAGATTGCTAAAGGAGTTCCATCAAGATGGGGTAATGTGATCATTTTTCTTCAGGCCCTGGATGAGAGATGCTGCAGCATGTAGGATGCCCCTATGAGGTGGCATGGAGGCCATGAAGTAAGGCATTACTGCCATCCAGATGTGAGAGTATGAGGTCTTGAACAGCAGTTCTGAAGTTTCTTTCTGGTTTCACTTTCTTTAGAAGAGAGAGCTGGTACCTGGCCATCTTTGTTTTTTGCCAGTGTGGTCCTTGCGGGTCAGGTTGGTGTCCAGGGTGAATCCAAGTGACTTGTCCTTCCTTGAAAGTTGGGGTTTGAAGCCCTTAGGGTTCATGACAGTCAGCCGCGTGTGTACTGTATCTTACTTGTTTTTGGCAAATAACAGGAATTCTGTCTTGGTTGGGTTGAGATTTAGGTAGGCGCTATGCATCCAGGTAGATTCTTTATTATGTGGACCCTCAGGTCGGATGGCAAGAAGGGTAATAATAGGTATTTACGATGGCCTGTTCTTGACGAATGTGAGACTATAGGAGCGCCCCCCCCCGCAGGACCATGAAGTAAAGAGTAGCCTTAAATAGGGTCTTGAAATTCAAATAAGGAGAGGTAGGAAATTCCGATCTTTGCAATACATATATTAACATACACTCATTGAATTAGAGTGAGGGATCCTTTTAGCCCAGAAGAATGCCCCTGACCAGTTATCTGGCTCTTAGAGCTGGCAGAACCATGTCATCGCTTTCAAAGGATGATGAGGCTACGGTACCCCTAAACATCCAGTAATTTATTTATTCACATTTAAATCATATCTGAGGTACCACATTATAAAGGATATACCTTAAGGTATTTTTTAATATAAACTGAATACCTGTTTTATCCAGAAAAATAATACATCTTCAGAACTCCCCCGTTAATTGTGGTTGAGTCTGCCCTGGTAGTACCATCTTACCAGAATAGGATGAGGTGGCCAGTGGTGAAGCATACCACATTACATGGGTGGGACCGCCTCATTCAAAATCTTTTTTTTGACCCATTTGAGGTCCAATAACCTGGGGACAAGGAGTTAGAAATAGGAATTACCCATTCTGTCAATAGATTCACCGCACTGTTTGTGATTTATGGTGTCTCGGGAGGAAGTGCGGTGTCCTCACTTTCTCTCAATGTGATATAAAGAAGTTACAGTAAGTGAATCCCGCCCATGAATTTACAGTTTCAGAAAGCAGAGTCAAATAATTTGCTTCCGTTTATCCTGGTTGTAAGGTACACATTTTGTAAGGCAGGTATTTAACAAAGGCAAATAGAAAGATAAATGCATGCTGAGCCCAAATATAAGTTGGGAAGAGCGGTATTACTGGATGGGAGACTGCTTAGCCTAATTATAACCTGCCTAGTGTTCCCTCTCCCAGATAACTGCAAAGTCCCTACCGACACCCTTCTATGGCACGGGAGAGCACAGAATGCTCTACCACCAGCCCACAGCCTGTGCCTCCCGTAGTGGTCTCCTCGCACATTGCCCCACACTGCCGCGCTCCTTCTACCGCCTTCTCCAGGCAGGTGAAAAATTGAAGCGGATTTGTCCCCGAAATGGGCACTCAACATGCAGATATAGACCTAGTAATTTTGGATCTGTGTATTATTCCACATTCTGTAGGCAAATGCTCATAATAGCAAGATTGTTGTGCATGGATAATGGCCAGAAGCATTATTTCTTGCCACTCTTATCTGCACACATAAATCTGGCCACCTCGTCTTCGGGGTCTAAGCCATCAACAGCTGTGGTGACTCTTGACTGCTACTGCTTCCCTGCTCAGGCCTTGCAGCTTTGACTGTGGGCAAAATGCTCATTTTTATATGTAATTTACCTGCAATAAAGGTTAGTGTTGATTATTCACCCCAATGCTCCTTTTGCCAGTAGTCATGTACAACAATTGTGCTTGTAGTAAATAACCTGTGCTTGAAATATCTTAAACCGTCGAATGGAAAAATGCAGGCCCCTAATATTTTTAACATAGTTATGGTGGAGCAATTTCCAGATTGTCACATAGGAATGCTGATGTAGTCTATTTCGAGTTACACCACCTGTCTGCCAATAAATGAAAAGACATCTGAAATCTAATGCATATTACATTTTTGTTCAAACAATAAAACGACACATTTAAAATGATGTTCATTTTAATGTACGTACTTGGAGATCAAACGTTTTTTAATAAATCTAGCTAGCATTGCATGCAAAACAAGGAAACAATTCCTGTTGTACATATATCTTCCTACTTTCAAAACAAGCTTTCTCAAAGTTGGCCAACTTAAAACTTGCAATTGTGTTTCACCATATTTGAAATGGCAAGGAGGCATTTGTTTTTCGAGCTTCATCATTTAAAATTATTTAGGAACCTTTCAGTTAATGCATGGCTGCAGTGCTTTAAAATCTTATAGCAGTTGAAGCTTGCTACTTTATTAAACATGTTCCATACAATGAAGAGAATTTATGATCAGGAACTCCGTTCCGAGTATTTAAAGAATTGATGAACTCATTCTAACAAGAGCGAGATCCGCTCAGACAATGATAGAAACATGAATAGGGTAGCAAAATCAGAATATTTGTAATTTAGTGAATGCACCATGAAACTAAAGCATGTTTCTAGCTTAAAATATCTTGTCTTTTGACTATATTCTGTCTTCGAAGTTCTGTTGATTGTGTGTCTCCAAATTTCTTTGGTGTGGATTTAGCTGCAGTGTCTGTTGCCTAAATTAAATATGAAGGCACCGCTGATTGTTCAGGATTGTATAGCTCTTAAGGGCAGCGCCACGTGGAGGGCGCTCCTGGAGCCCCCAGCCCGCTCACACCCTGGCCTTTGTGCAGTCTTCCATTCGAATAGTTCATTACGATTAGTATGATTGAAAATGTGCTGCCTGTGACCGGAGGACCAGACCTATATATAAAAAATGTAAATCAGTTTTTATATAGCGCAGCTACTCACCCTTACGGGGCTCAAGGCGCTGGGGGCTGGAGTGGAAATTAAGTGAGCTATTGCCCAGGGTCACATGGTGCTGAGCTGAGCTGTCGCCGGAGCCGGGGATCGAACCGTGAACCCTGTGCTCTGAAGTCAGCTGCCCTGGCCGCTGCACCACACAGACCTATGTGTCCCTTCAGTCATTTTTATGCCCGCAGGGCACTTTATATCACCTGCTACTCGCCCGTTTAAATCCTAAGTGAGAAATGGTGAATTTACCCCAACTGAAAGGGGGGCCATTTCTCTCTTTTTGTAGAGAATTCGGATATACGGTCTTTTCTTTTAGGATCCTGTAGCTTGAAATTCAGTATTGGCATGTTATTCACATCAGTGCACCAAGAAAAGTGTTATGTGTATTTGTGCCCCTATGTTATGTTCATAGTAGAAATTTCCTCTAGAATTCAATATTGCCTTTTTTTCAGCATTTCTTGTGTTGCATCTTTAAGAGCTACACTTTTAAACATCTACTCAAACCCTCTAGCTGCCCTAATACGCAGTTTTGGATTTGATCGCATGTCATGATTGGACGATACTAAGATTATCGTCTCCTTTACTAAAAATTCCTGTTTCGTTTCTGATAGCTTCCATGTCTGTCTCTTTTCTATGGCAATGTGGATGAAGGTGAACATGCTTAAATTGAATAGTGACATGTCAGAGGTATTGATCTCTGGTGGCTCTTCTAAGTGGTCTCCATTTTGGTGGCCTCTTAAATTAGGATGTGCCCCAACCCCTTCTTCCTTTGGCATCATCTTTTCCTCTTCTCTCACTTTTGTGAAACAGGTCAAAGACTGGACATCATCATGCATTTTCTATTTGCAAATGCTTTGTAAATCTGTTCTGTCCAAAGTAAAACTGTTCTTCTCCTGCCTTAGGAGTGTCACAGATCTGTGGTTCAGATTATCATTATGTTGCAAATTGACTATGGCAACTCTTTACACCTTGGCTTTCCAAGATATCTGCCTCTACAGATTCAACTAATTCAAAATCTTGCAGCTAGGCCTCTCCTAGTCCTGCCACCAGGCTACTACATTTCTAGCCACTGTGGCGTCCATTGGACACTTTCAAATGTTTGTCTACTTTCATTAGCATGAGTTACAGGCTGTGCTCAAGCCGTACTTTTGCACTTGGCTGAGGCCTCCCTTGATAATATGCCTCGCATCACACAGGCTTCCTGGGTGGGCGCGCCTTCTGTTATGTTATGTTAATATAACTTGATAAATCGCAACTAATCATACCCTAAGGTATATCTTGGCACTTCGCCAGCACACCATGCCTTGCCCCAGAATATTGAAATTCTCTTCATCTATGTGCGCTCAAACTCGCTATATCTGATTCTGGAAAGGCCTGGAAACGTTTCTTTAGCTTATCTATCTTCTCTGATGTCATGCCCTTACCTCTTCCAAAACCTCCTAGCGCCAGGATACCCGTTCTGGGTCCCCGTCGGGCTTTTTAAAAACCTACTTCATCATCATACAGGCTCCTCTATATGCGGAATTATTTTCACGTCACAGTGACTTGATGGATATTGTATTTAAATTGGTCTTTTGTGTAAGAGCTTGAATATACAATCTTCTCGGTTATAAATAGTGAGGTGTGCGTTACAGCTTTTAAACTGGGATTCTTGATGAAGGAGGTCGCAACCAGTGATCGGGTGATGCTCTCGGGCTCAAAATAAGTGTGTAATGAGATAGGTGATGTGCAAGTGACAACAGTCACAAAACAGTCTTAAACAGACTGAGCAGTCTCTCTAGCTCAGATGTGTCCAGCGTAGGTTCAGAACGAATGGATCTAGGACGGATATACACACTAACTATTGACTACATGGGTGCTATTTATAATTCGACCTAGGTGGAAATGAAAACCTGGCGTGGATCTGCCCCAGCCCTACTGTGGACGCTTGCTTGCTCTAGGCATCCAGGATTGCATGTTTTCAGATCACAAAGTGATTCGCTTGTGTCTCATTACCCCCATTCCACCGGCCACCTAGATTTTGCTGTATTTAGTGGCAATCCAGCACCGGCTTCGGATACTGCCTGACACAGCGATCTGAAGTCGAGCTGGCACTGGCGACACAGTAGACTTACTTGTGAGAGTGACTCACTAACCAGGAGGTTTGTCATCACTGCTCAGCATGGAGGCAGCTTGCGGAAGGCTTGGGAAGACATATGTTGTGGGCTACATGAGCCATCATCTATTTTGCATGTGAGAGATGAATTTCTTTTCTGCCTCCGCCTCATGGAAGTACAACTGCTTTACTTTTTGCATCTAGGTCATTTTGTATGTTGGCAAGGAACTCCAGGAGGCAGCCATAAGGGGTGTGAACTGTGATGCTGCCGGTGGCACCAACGGAGATCTCTGTGGCCCACCTTCCATTTCGCAGTAAGAGGCCGTTGTAACAGATTTGTCCAAGAAGTAGACCTCTGAGGCTTGTAATAAATAAATGCCGAAGCCGAGTCTTGTTTACGTTGCTTTGTTCCTGTTCCTCGCTGAGCAGGCCTGAATGGTGCGCAGTTTTCCATATCGGGGCATCTCATTACCAATGCAAGGGACAAAGGCAAACTATAGCTCTCTTTAAAGGCAAAAGAGTCTGGCAGCTTTCTTTAAAATGTCCTTTAATGAACTTCTGTAGGAGCGTGTCTCTTAGCAACATATTCTATCACATACCAGTGAGGGAGAATCAGTTTGCGGAGCTACAGATGGTATTTTATGTCACGATTTTTTGCACTTGCCTCTCTGTGGTGACTCAAGGGGAATTTGCGACACAGCTTTCTAACTCGGAAAGCTAACGCACTGTTCCCGAGTGCTTCTTTTGCTCATATTCAGGTTTGTTTTCATTTTCTGGCCACTGGCTGCACTTAACAAATGGCTGCTGTAAGCAAAACTGTGTAAATGATTTAAAATGAATGGAACACTATTAATCAGTATTGCTGTTCTCCCTCTGAGATTCACAGTAGACAATGCAGTGTACATTCCATGGTCCAGTGATGGTTTACGCCTCTACATATTGTTGGATACTTGTATCTATTTCATTGCCTTATTCGTGATATTAGGGTGATCATACACTTTAGGTGACTGAAACCTACTGTCGTGCTATTTTAACAGACTTATCCATTCGCCAAATCAATATTATGGGTTACCACAGAATGATGTGGTAGTAAGTATGGGCTTGCCTGAGGCAAAATTCAAAAGGGTCTACTTTTTTATTTACAATTTTTCTTCATTATTATTTTCAACAACCTCTTACAAAATAGCGCCTCTATTTCATATTTCATATTCTTCACACCGCCTGCCAAGCTCATCCTATTCTGAAAAAGTAAAGTTACAAAAGAAAGGAAATAAGAAAAATGATAAAGAGGGAGTGTAACCCCATGCCATACACAGATAAAGTCAAGTTACAAAAAGAAAAGGGACATTGAGAGGGATAACATTTGTGGAACGTCATCCTAATCATAGAAGAGAAAATTAAATTACGAAAGAATGGAGGAGGTTACTAAGACAGAAAGGAAGAGTTTTGTGTTGCTTGCTTTATTTAAAGATGGAAAACATACTATTCTTGTTATTCACATTGAATGACATAACGATTGATTGATTGAGTTACAATGAGTACAATTAGTGTACTTCGAGAGTTTATTGGACAGATGCATCTGGTGACGACAGACAAGGACCTGTCTGAAGTATTTTTTCAAACGATGCTTCATGTTAATGAGGCCTTCCCACTTTTTCCATAGGTTGTTGTAAGGCTTTTCTAGTTTCTGACTAATACTCTATGCTGTTGATAATGCCAATTGCCTCTACTATATTTAATGAATAAGGTTATTGATGGGGCCTAAGATTGCCGGAAAGCCTGTGGGTCTGTTTTTTCTGATTTATTTTAGGCACTGTGCACACACTTGTTTGGGAGAAGTTTCAAGTTGGCATCTTCCTTGCACATCTGTGCTCCCAAATGCACTTTTCATTTCGGTTCGCTTTCTAGAATTATTCTTAGGATTTCAGAGCTGCATAAGAACACAAGTTTTCTTTTGTTCTTTTTTTTATGCCAGTGGTTTCCATATATCAATTTGGCATAGTGTCTATATTTCAATTACAACTTCAAGTTGCGAGGAAGAGACAAACGTAGTGGGGTAACTGAAGCTGCTACCAAAATCATGTTATTTGAGTGCAAATGTAATTCACATAATGATAATGATATGTATGTCCAATATCTAAAATATTTTGAATATAATGTACACCCCCAATTTAACATGTTGCCATCAGTAAATATTTGAATACAGGGACGGTCTTGGACTAGGCGACGGGTAATTGGGGAGAGACCCTACTAGCTAATGTGGCAGTGCAGCGCCTGGATACCCTCTTGGGTGACAAGCAGCACTCTACAAATTCACCTTTCATTACATTACATTACTGTTGTTTACACTCTTTTTGTGTACACTAGAACTAGGTTTGGGTTTCATTGGTGTTCATTTGAGGGCGGTGAGTGTGTGTGTGATAAGAAGCCTTCAAAGAACACCCTTTTTCCTCCACCTTTTATTTGGATCCTAGTTATGGGTACAATAAGTTTGGCCGATGTGTTACATTTGGGACTCTCATGCTATCTACACCCTCCTCTCCTTTTTTTTTCTTTTTTTCTTTCTTTTTTTTATATTGCTCTTTGTTAAGCACTTGCTAGTGTATAACAAACAGAGATCACAGTTTTTAATCATTGACATAATCTTTTACAGACATTCATGCAGTACGGTTGCAGTTATTACAGGAGTAGAGCTGAAGGTGCTGCTAGTTGCGCTGCTTCTACGAGGCCCCCCTCATGAGGCCTGGGAGCCTCCTATGTAGCCTGGAGTTGTGCGTTGCAGGCAGTGGTGGCTGCTAGCAGGGGAAATGAGTGGAGCAGTGTGAGGGAAAAAAATAAAGAAAAACAAAACATACCTGCAGCCTGATGTCCACCGCCTTGCCGCCTCTTCTGCTCGGACGATGTTCACACCGGTTCCCAGAGTCCCATGCTCCAATCGAGATGCTACTCTCATGCTGGTATTAACCAGCATGAGAGAAGCTTTGGGACTGGGCAGAGCGGGCTGGTTTCACGCTCTAGTAGGGACTGGGAGCCTGTGCTCCTGAGCCCTGCTGATATCTCCAAGCAACAGTCTGGAGATATCCAAGTGCTCATGTCTGTTTGGCCGGCCACGGACGGCCGGCTAAACTAACATGCGCACTGGCAGTGCCCTGAGCCCCCCACTCCTCCTTCTGGCCCCACCCTCAAGACTCGGCTGTGGCTCTGCTCCGGAGTAAAATAAAATGGTAATAAAGCAGTTTTACTAACTGCTTTATTACCGTTTTTTTTACATGCGTCTGCTGGTTCCAGCAGTGGGGCGACGCTCATCAGCCATAACGGAGGAGCAGCCCCTGGGTTCTGGGCTGTCTCAGTTCAGAATCTTCATCCAATCTTAACAACAACATGTCATATCCCGAGACCTGCGCACCCTACCCCCATGTCAGGGATGACGTTGTAACACATCGCCCTCAGCCCGTGTCCATCGTTTGATGCCTTTTTTCCACGTCACCACTGTAGATACGGAGGTTGCCTTCCCATTCATTGCTATCACTCGGCGAGCCAGTACCAGCTCCAGATCTATGATTCTGTTCCCTGCTTTGTCCATCTTGGGGTAAGACATCAAGCCCAGCAGACATGTCGTGGTTGTGTTAATATGCTGCCGGCCTGTTACTTGTGTGAGGTGTGTGCAACCTTCATTCCACAAAGGGCGTAGCGTTCAGCACTTCCTTGTCATCTGATAGAAGTCTGCATGCTCCGATCAGCATCTTGGACATTCATGTACTTCCGTGGCGAACATCCTGTGTAGGTGCGCAAGGGGTGAGATATGTTCGGTATACTTAATTGAATTGTAATAATTTGAGGCGTGCATTCCTCAAGACCTGCACAATGTGCCCTGTGACCTTGCTCCAGTCCACATCAGTCAGGCTATTTGTAAGTCTTGGCTCCATCTGTCTTTAAGGTCGAGCAATGTCGGCTCCACTGCCTGGCTGAGTGCTGCATACACGTTGGTGGTGCAATGGTGCTTCGAGTTCCATGTCAACAGTACCTGCAGTGTAGGGTCAACCACAGGCTCTTTGTCCGGGTGCCCCCACAGGCCTGTGTTAGGCCCATCTCAAAGATTAGTAATGTCCACAGCACATAATTTGCGATTAAATGTACCAGTGGAGCTGACATTAATTCATTGGTGCTGTTGGGGTAGAGAACTTAACGACTGAGTAAAAGGTCAGACACGAGGCAATAATCATAGCATCTACAGTGCAGTAGCAGGCAGGAAAATGGGCAAGCTAGATTGGCCTGGACATGTCTGAACTCTGTCAATATCTACAAAATAGGCAAAAATCCCTTTATTCGTCAATTTCACTCTTAAAGGTGCTTACATTATGACGCATATTCAATGTGTGAACCTTGTGTATTCATCGTGGTAAGAGTGAGGCATGGGAGGCACACATTATGTCAGCCCTGGTGCTGTTAGGGACAGCTCTGAGCCCAGGTGTGGCCCATTAGGCCTCAAGCATTTGGTCAAAATTTGCAGGATGTAAAGTCTATTTTTTTTTTGACAATCAATTTTATTGAGTTTTGAATGTAACAACAAACAGCACCATTCAGAGCTACATTGTATATTGTCAGAGTAGGGAGAAAAACACATCACAGTGACATCAAGGCTACACAAGTAAATCAATAATGACGTATCCACGTGTATCTGAAGAGCGTACCACTCCATCTCAGTCGTCTATTACCCCAACCCATTTACCCCACATGCGGCGAAATTTCTCAGGACATCCCCTGGCTACATATAGAGGCCGCTCCTGCGCAGCGCACCAATCCACCCCCCTGCGCCAGCGCCCTAGAGTGGGTGGGGTAGTGTCCAGCCAATGAGCAGCAATGTCCCTTTTGGCAACCACTAACGCTGTATTGAGGAAGAGCTTCTCAGCCCTGGAGCCGTCCAATCCGTCGGTGATGCCCAGCAGAACACGTATGGGATCAAGAGGCACCTCCCAGCCCAGGACCCCTGTCAGGTCTTGTGTTAAAGATTCCCAATACCCCTGTATCGCAGTACACAACCACACCATATGGTAAAAGTCGGTGTGGGGGTGGGAGCAGCGGGGGCAGTGGGCATCAGGCCGAAGCCCAGCGCGGTGAAGACGTAGGGGTGTAAGATAGGCGGCATGCAAAAAATAGACTTGGATCAGGCGGAGCCTCGCTGATACCGCAATCGTTCTAGGGGCCATCAGGGCGTCCCTCCAATACTCATCCTCCAGAGCCCCAAGCCAGCCCTCCCATTTATCTCGGAGTAGGGGAAGGGAATTAGGGGTATTGTTGGTGAGTGAGCGGTAGATCCGAGAGATCCCACCCTTCCCCAAATCACCGGTCAGAACTTGCGCTTCGGGCGGGCTATATTCGGGCAGGGACGTGCCATCTGGAATGTGAGAGAGAAGGGCGTGGCGCAACTGCAGATATCGGAAGAATTGAGAGGGATGGAGGGAGTGTCTAGCCTGTAAATCTTGAAAGGATCGAATATGAGTACTGCTCCAGACGTCACCCAACAAGGTTACCCCGATGAGATCCCATTGCCGGAACCCTGACAAGGAGGCAACTTCACGGAGCCTGGTGCCACACCACAAAGGAGTGTATTGAGTCAGCCTCCCTGCCCATTGAGTATGACGTAGTGATGCACGCCAAGCCAGGAATACTCCGCGCATGACCTCGGAGAAAGCTCGAGGAACTACGGCTCCGTAAAGCATCCCCTGGATAGAGGAGAAGCCCATGGTGTGAAGTTCCAAGCGATACGCCGGGTCGGACCAGCCGCCATTAAACCAGTCGTGGATCGTGAGGAGACGAGTCGCTAAATAGTAGAGGTAGAGGTTCGTCATTCCGAACCTCTACCTCTACTAGCGGGATTCGGCAGTGGGCCAGGGCCAGCCTGGACCTCCGACCCCCCCAGAGGAACTTAGTGGCCAAACCGTCCATGTCCCGGAACCAAGATCTAGCAAAGGAGAGATGTGTGTTCTGGAGCATGTACAAAAAACGGGGTAATATCATCATTTTGTATAGGGCTATCCTGCCCAGAAAGTCTATTTTATAGGGGGTTGAGGATTCTCCCCCAAAAATTCTTTGAGAAATGCGATGGAAAAAAGTGTTTTTTGTTAGCACATTCTTTAACATTAATTCAATGTTTGTAGGCTTTAAAGACTGCTTTTCAAGTAAAGACCGGATTCTCATCCAAATCCATCTTAGTGTATGCACTTCCAAATGGTGTATTTGTAACAACATAATAATAATTTCTATGACATTGTTCAAAACATAGAGGGTTTAATGGCTACATTACAGGGGTACATAAAACACAATTGCATAACGCCTGCTACAAATGTGCCCAGTTTTACATTGGATGCATCAGCAGCACGAATACATTTGTTCAGTGCAGTCTGTGTGCAGTCGCAGCATACATCGTTGCATAAGCATTTGCTGAGGTAGGATTGAAAATGTCCTCGCTGCCCCTTCTAAGTAAGGCTCATAACGAGCCTCCTGGAAATATATCTGAGCAGCAAAAAAGTATTCACCTGCACAGATGCGTAGGTCAAAATTAAGCTTCAGGAGTTTACATTCCCCTGAAAAATATGGTGTAAACGGAAGTGTACTTTGGAACAGCTGTTGAAGATTACATTGGTCACAGTGCTATTTAGGTTTGGAAGCTCCCTCCTTTCATCAGAAACTATAGCACGACATTCACTAAATAGTCCTTCTTTTCCATAGGTGTAGGAACAGTCCTTCAAGTTGCAGGGTTTCGCAGATATAAAACCTGTTGTGCTGCGACAGCAAGATGAGGCAGAGTATGAAGCTCAATGAGGAGCTTCTTGCTGAGGACTGTGTTAAGAGAGTCCCTCCTCATCATCCACCCATGAACCCATTCAGTGCAGATCGACTAAACTCAAAACCCTATGAGCAGAAATTAGAGCTTGTGACCTAAAGTGGACCAACCAAAGCCAAGGAAAAGACCAAAAACAAAAGAACAACACAAAAGGCCATTACTTATTTTGGCTGTCTACTTTCAAAGTAGATGTGACATAGAAGGAACTAATGCCAACTGATTCCCAATACAGCGGCACCCACCTCACAGGAAAAGCTAACTACTGGGTGGGATCCTTCCTTGTAGGCCTAGGAAGGAAATAAAATCAGTAACAGCATGGAACTGCAGATCCAATGACACTACACTGGAACGATCCCAAGGATCCCCATGTCAACGCCATCAAAGACCTCCTGGCCGATCAAGCCCTGACACAAGCATGTTCACTCCCAACACACTCGAAAGGGGCCACCCTAGACTGGATAATCTCTAAGGAATCCACAGTCAAGCTTATCTCTATAGACCCATGTGACTGGTCTGACCACCACGCCATTGCCTTCCTACTACCTGGCACCCACAAAACTAGGGCACCTCAACCGGTTATTCCTAAACGCTGGGTCAGAGACACCAAGAACCTGGACCATAGGGAGCTGGAGGCTCGCTGCAAATCTGACCTCCCCCCCCCCCCTCGCATATCACTATGGTCAGTGACCTCAACGATCACTACTCTGCGACCATATCGAACATTCTAGATGACCTAGCTCCACTAAAACTGAAAAGAACCCAACTCAAAGACAGAAACCCCTGGTTCACGGGATCCCTTAACAATGAGAGGAGATCCCTCCGGCAATCTGAAAGAACCTGGAGACAGCACCCCTCTGCCACACATCTAAAACTTCTACGACGGGCCAGAAATACCTACAACAGAAACATCCTCAACTCAAAAAAGGAATTCTTCAGAGCTGAACTGGGGAACGCCAAGAACAGACCCCGCAAGCTCTTCGAACTGGTCAAGCACCAATCTAACAAACTGGCCAAAACACCGAAGGAAACCCCAAAGTCTCTAATATCATCCGAGGAATTCTCCTCTTTCTTTGTGGACAAAATCACAGCCTTAGGAAACGATCTCAGTTCCGCCATATACTCTCAACCCCTGCTTGACCTGCCTCCTCCTTCCGCGCCGCCCCCACCTTATTCATCTAAAAACCATGCTCACTGGTCCGACTTCAAATTCTATCACGAAGCCTCTGTCTCTAAAATACTATCCACCCTAAACCCGAATAACCATTTCCACCTCTCCGCTCCCCTCCAACTGCCTTACTGCTGTCGCCCATTCCATTATTCCTAGCTGGACTGCAATAATTAACGCCTCTCTCCGGCAGGGAGCGATTCCCGACTCTCTGAAAGCCGGTCAAGTCCTCCCAATTCTGAAAAAGCCGTCGCTGGATCCAGCTTCCCCAGACAACTTCAGACCTATCTCCAACATCCCTCTCTTAGCCAAAGTGCTGGAGAAGTGTGTGCATCAACAGCTGAGTCAACACATCAACAACTTCCACCTACTCGACGACTTCCAATCCGGTTTCAGACCTGGGCAAAGCACTGAAACCACCATGCTCCACATCGTCGACGATGCCATCCAAGCCCTTGACCAAGGCAAAACCTGTCTTCTAATCCTCCTAGACCTATCCTCGGCCTTTGACACGGTCAACCATGAAAAATTACTCGAACGCCTCAAACTCGGGATGGGATTGGATGGCCCAGTTCTTGAATGGTTCAGGTCCTTCCTCCAAAACCGTTCACAGAGATTCCTAATTAATGGCAATCTATCTGCTCCCTCTCCGGTCACGGTTGGAGTCCCTCAAGGATCAACCCTGTCCCCCACCCTCTTCAACCTTTACCTAGAACCGCTGGCCGAAGTACTACGCACTGCGAATATCTCCTTCCATATGTATGCTGACGACACTCAGATCTACATAAAAACTTCATCTCTTGAGGAGATTCTCTCCCTGAACGAGGCCTTGAAATTGACTGTCCAGTGGCTCGCCTCCAATCAACTCAAACTCAACGCAAAGAAAACTGAATTTCTCCTAATTTCCCCTCCAAAAACCAACCCTGAGATTCAAATATGGATTAAGGCTATCACAGCCTTAAATTGCCCACTGACCATCGTGGACTCGGCCAAATCCCTGGGAATTACCCTTGACAGTAACTTAAACATGCGTGACCACATCAACGCAATGGCCAAATCAGCCAGATTCCATCTCAGCTACCTAAGAAACTGAAACCCTTCCTCGAGGCTCCTGACCTAAAAATGGCAGTCCAAGCTCTAGTCATCTCCAGACTGGAATATGGCTGTTCTACCCTCTCAGGTTTACCCAAGATCTCCCTGGCTCCTTTAAAAGCCTGCCTCAACGCGGCAGCCAGACTACTTACCGGCACAAGGAAATTCGACCACATTTCTCCACACCTGAAAGCTTTGAACTGGCTACCCCTTGAGGCAAGAATACAGCTTAAACTAGCATGCATCACACATAAGGCTCTATACTCGAATTCGCCTGCATATCTTGCTGAGAAACTTGTGGTTTCCGGAGGAACCAGAAACTCCCGGTCCGCCAAAGACCTCTTGCTCCAACCTGCACGTTTTCGAAAACAAAAACCTACAACCGGGCTTTCTCTGGGGCTGCACCAAGAATATGGAACTCTCTCCCGCCAGCCATCAGAAGAATCCCTTCTCTGTCACGCTTCAAAAAGGATGCCAAAACCTTCCTTATGGGTAAATTCCACGTTTAAACTCTGCCTTCAACCACCACTGTCACCCTAATCTACCTCCGACCACTGCCGCCCCTCGAAGTAACTACTCACCCCACCAAGAAACCTGGGGTCTTGTCTGGAGTATTGTAAATGCAAATTGTACTTACTATCCCCTATGTACCCCGCACGGGGGTCCTATTGTGAGTATTTGTAAATGTAAATTGTACATACATGTTCCTTCATCCCCCATGTATCCAGCACCCCGCTCGCTCCTATTCGACTGTATAGATCCTTTGCTTCCAAGCCTTTTGTACATTTCCTTGATTCCTGTAAAGCGCTCTGATACCCTAACAGGTCAAGGTCGCGCTCTATAAAACACAAAATAAAAATATAAATAAATAAATACCCCCCCCCAATCCACCCCGCCCCGGCCAGGATCTGAAGTCTACATATGTATGTGGCTGGTGGTTAACTGTGCCTGAATGAGCTGCCTGCCTATGCCTGTCAAGTGGCCTGTGTTCTCACCTGCTCGTACAAAGGTGCTCTCCAGGTAGTCTTGTTGTGTCAGAAGGAGGTTCCAGTACCCCAGTCACCAGCCTCCCCATATCCATGACTCCCAGTTGACAGCCAGAAATCTTATGGGTCCTTCGTCCTTCGCCTGGGGTCACAGCTCCCTGATTTTTGCTTCAAGAGAGACCGTGGTCCCCTCCCCGCTGCAAAGGGCATTTCTCCACTCAATCAAACAATCAAGATTTGTATGGCTTTGCTAATCACCCAATAGGGTAAATAGGCGCTTGCAAGTCCTGGAGGCTCATTCAAACAGTCAGGTCTTGAGGGTTCTCCAGAATTCCAGAAGAGCGGTGATGGTCCGGAGCTGCATGCGGAGGCTGTTCCAGGTCTTTGCTGCAATGTAGGAGAAGGAGCGTCCTCCACTTCTGCTTCGGTGGATGCAGGGCATGTGGGCAAGTGGTAATCTTCTTGACGGTGCGTGGAAGTTCAGGCATAGGTTAATGTAGGCGAATCCTTGATTGTGTAGAACCTTGTGTGTCTGGGGCAGCAGCTTGAATTGGCATCTCTTGTGTACGGGGAGCCAGTGGAGTTGCGTGAGGTGGGGTGTGATGTGGGTTCTGCGGGGGAGGTCGAGGACGAGTCTGGCTGCTGCGTTCTGCATGGTTTGAAGTCTATGTAGGAGGTGTGCGGTGATTCCTCTGTAGAGAGCGTTGCCATAGTCCATTCGGCTGGTGATGAGGGCCTGTGTCACAGTGCATCTTGTGTGCAGCAGAAGCCACTTGAAGATCTTTCGTAGCATGCGCAGAGTGAGGAAGCAGGCAGAGGCAACTGCGTTGATCTATGACTTCATGGTGAGATTGTTCTGAGTTTTCTGGCATGGATGGTATATGGGTGCGGGTCCCAGGTCTGGGGCCACCAGGAATTGTTCCAGGGGTTGTATTGTTGCCGAAGATCAGTTTTTTTGTCTTGTCTTTCTTCAGGTTCAGGCAGTTGATCTTCATCCAGTCGGCGACGCTTGTCATGCATTTGTGAAAGTTTGTCCTGGTGGTGGTAGGGTCATCGGTTAGAGTGATGATTAGTTGAGTGTCGTCTGCGTAGGTTATTATGTTGAGACTGTGAGATCTGACGATGTTGACCAGTGGGGTCATGTATGCCTTGAAGAGGTTAATGCTGAGCCCTAAGGGACACCGCAGACAATATTTCTTGGATTCGGAGGTGAAAGGTGCTAGGCCAACCTCTGTGTCCTTCCGGTGAGAAAGGAGGTGATCCATCTGAGCACATCTCCTTGGATGCCGATGTGGTGGAGTCTTTCAGTCAGCGTGTGGTGGGATATGGTGTTGAAGGCTGCCGAGAGGTCGAGGAAGATCAGAGCTGCTGTTTCTCCTCGGTCGAGGAGGGTTCGGATGTCGTCAGTGGCTAGGATCAAGGCGGTCTGTGTGCTGTGATTGCTGCGGAAACCAGATTGGAAGGCGTCTAGTAGCTGGTTCTGCTCCAGGTGTGTTGTGAGTTGCCTGTTGGTAGTCTTTTCCAGTATCTTGGCTGTGACTGGGAGCAAGGAGATAGGATGGTAGTTTTTGAGTTTGCTGGGATTGTCGGACGGTTCTTTGAGTAGTGGTCTGACTTTGACGTGTTTTCAGGCATCTGGAAATGTTGCAGTGGTGATTGAGGTATTGAGCAGGGTGGTGAGTTCCTAGCCAATCCTTTGGTTTCTGAGGTTAAAGATGCAGTGTTAGCTCCTTAGTGGACCCCTGACCTTGACTGGTAGGTCGCTCCCCCACCACACAGCTCCGTCTGTGTGCCCTGCTGCTGCCCCTGATTGTGCTCGTTTTTCCTTTCTGTGCCCCCTTGCTGCCCCTGATTGTGCTCGTTTTTCCTTTCTGTGACCCCCTTGCTGCCCCTGATTGTGCTCGTTTTTCCTTTCTGTGCCCCCTTGCTGCCCCTGATTGTGCTCGTTTTTCCTTTCTGTGCCCCCCTTGCTGCCCCTGATTGTGCTCGTTTTTCCTTTCTGTGCCCCCCCTTGCTGCCCCTGATTGTGCTCGTTTTTTCCTTTCTGTGCCCTTCTTGCTGCCCCTGATTGTGCTCGTTTTTTCCTTTCTGTGCACCCCTTGCTGCCCCTGATTGTGCTCGTTTTTCCTTTCTGTGCCCCCTTGCTGCCCCTGATTGTGCTCGTTTTTTCCTTTCTGTGCCCCCTTGCTGCCCCTGATTGTGCTCGTTTTTTTTTTTTTTCCTTTCTGTGCCCCCTTGATGCAGTGATTGTGCTCGTTTTCCCTTCTGTGCCTGTTTCCCGCCGCTGCGCCCCTGCGGCCCCGCCCCCTCTCTGCCCATTCGCTGCCCCATTCCCTGCTCCTCCCTCCCACCTCCCCATTTATGGCGGCCGCTGCGTGGTGAAGAGAGCGACCCCTGACCTTGACTGGTAGGTCGCTCCCCCACCACACAGCTCCGTCTGTGTGCCCTGCTGCTGCCCCTGATTGTGCTCGTTTTTCCTTTCTGTGCCCCCTTGCTGCCCCTGATTGTGCTCGCTTTTCCTTTCTGTGCCCCCTTGCTGCCCCTGATTGTGCTCGTTTTTCCTTTCTGTGCCCCCTTGCTGCCCCTGATTGTGCTCGTTTTTCCTTTCTGTGCCCCCTTGCTGCCCGATTGTGCTCATTTTTTCCTTTCTGTGCCCCCTTGCTGCCCCTGATTGTGCTCGTTTTTTTTCCTTTCTGTGCCCCCTTGCTGCCCCTGATTGGGCTCGTTTTTCCTTTCTGTGCCTCCCTTGCTGCCCCTGATTGTGCTCGTTTTTCCTTTCTGTGCCCCCCCTTGCTGCCCCTGATTGTGCTCGTTTTTTCCTTTCTGTGCCCCCCTTGCTGCCCCTGATTGTGCTCGTTTTTTTTCCTTTCTGTGCCCCCTTGCTGCCCCTGATTGTGCTCGTTTTTTCCTTTCTGTGCCCCCTTGCTGCCCCTGATTGTGCTCGTTTTTTCCTTTCTGTGCCCCCTTGCTGCCCCTGATTGTGCTCGTTTTTTTCCTTTCTGTGCCCCCTTGATGCCCTGATTGTGCTCGTTTTCCCTTCTGTGCCTGTTTCCCGCCGCTGCGCCCCTGCGGCCCCGCCCCCTCACTGCCCATTCGCTGCCCCATTCCCTGCTCCTCCCTCCCACCTCCCCATTTATGGCGGCCGCTGTGCGGCCGCGCCGCTGGCGCGCCGAAGGCGCGCCTAAGGCAAGCCCGTCCGCGCCCAGCGCCAGAACCCCTGGTCCGGGCATCCCCCGCGCCCGCCACATCAACAGACGCCGATACGACGCCAGCACCCTCCACGCACTCAACCCCGGAAAAGATCACGCCTGCTACCAGGCCACCCCGAAGCGCACCCAAGGGCCCTTCACCTGCCGGAACTGCAGCTTCGCCAGCACCCGCCCCGCCAAACCACCGCCCAGGAAAGAACCCAACTACCTCAGATGCATCCTCCTCAACATCCGCTCCGCCCGCAAACACGCCATCGAACTCTGGGACCTTCTCGACTCAACCTCCCCAGACGTCGCATTCCTGACGGAGACCTGGCTGAATCCCGCTTCAGCCCCCGACATCGCCATTGCCATCCCGGACGGATACAAGATCACCCGCAGGGACCGCACCAACGGAGTCGGAGGAGGCATCGCCATCGTCCACAGGAACACCCTCAGAGTCTCAACCAACACCGACGACACCCTCAGCACCGCCGAACACATGCACTTCCAGATCCACACCGATCCCAACACCACCCTCAGAGGAACCCTCATCTACAGACCCCCGGACCCCGACCACAGTTCAGCGATTCCATCGCTGACTTCGTCAGCACACACGCCATCGCCTCCACGGACTACATCCTCCTCGGGGACCTGAACTTCCACCTCGAGAACAACAAGGACACCAACTCCACCACCCTGATCGACAACCTCTCCACCCTCGGACTCAGACAGCTCGTGACTACACCCACCCACGCCGCCGGCCACACGCTAGACTCCATCTTTTCCGCAAGCCCACACGTCTCCTTCAACCACACCTCCGAACCCCACTGGACTGACCACCACTGCATCCACTTCACCTACAGGAAGCCCACCACGCACCACCGCACCGAACAAATGCCTCGCCGCTGCTGGAGCAGAGTCACGGAAGACCAGCAAACCACAACCTCGCCCTGAGCCCACCCGCCGAACCCTCCGACCCCGACACCGCCGCCCGCAACCTCAGACAGTGGATCGACGACTGCGCCAACACCCTCGCCCCGCTCAAGAATCCGCCCAACAGCCACACCAGCAAGAAAGCCACCTGGTTCACCGAAGACCTCCAGGCCTCCAAACGAACATGCCGAAAACTGGAGAAGATCTGGCTCCACGAACGGACAGCGGACAGCTATGCCGCCCACAAGAGCGCCACCCGCAGTCACCATCACCTCATCAGATCTGCCAAAAGGGCCTCACTCAAAGACCGCCTAGACAACAACGCACACAACAGCAAAGAGCTCTTCAACATCGTGAAGGAACTCTCCAACCCCAGCTCCAACACCAACGACATCCAGCCGTCGCGAGACCTGTGCGACTCACTGGCCACCTTCTTCCACCGCAAAATCGCCGACATCCACGACAGCTTCAACACCACGACCGCCCCGGCAACCACCGAGACCACTGCCCCCACAACCACCAACCGCCTGCTCTCCTGGACCAACATCAACGACGAGGACACCAGCGAGATCATGAACACCATCCACTCCGGTTCACCGCTAGACCCGTGCCCTCACCACATCTTCAACAAAGCCAGTACAGCCATCGCGCCCCATCTCCGGAAAATAATCAACATCTCCTTCGAGACAGCAACCTTCCCGGAAAGCTGGAAGCACGCCGAGATCACCGCCTTACTCAAGAAACCCAAGGCAGACCCCAAGGACCTCAAGAACTTCCGACCCATCTCTCTGCTCCCGTTCCCCGCGAAGGTCACCGAGAAAATCGTCAACAAACAACTGACCCGCTACCTCGAGGAGAACAACATCCTGGACCCTTCCCAGTCCGGCTTCCGCAGCAACCACAGCACCGAAACCGCCCTCATCGCCGCCACCGATGACATCAGGACCCTGCTAGACAACGGAGAAACAGCAGCCCTCATCCGCCTGGACCTATCAGCCGCCTTCGACACGGTCTGCCACCACACACTACGAACACGCCTTCACGACGCCGGGATCCAAGAGAAGGCCCTGGACTGGACCACATCCTTCCTTTCCGGCAGAACACAAAGCGTCCGCCTCGCCCCCTTCCGATCCAAGGCCACCAAGATCATCTGCGGCGTACCCCAAGGCTCCTCCCTCAGCCCAACGCTGTTCAACATCTACATGGAACCCCTCGCCCACGTCGCCTGACAGCACAACCTCAACATCATCACCTACGCCGACGACACCCAGCTGATCCTCTCCCTCACCAAAGACCCTCACACCACCAAAGCCCACCTCCACGAAGGAATGAAGGCCGTCGCCGAATGGATGAGGACCAGCCGCCTGAAGCTGAACTCGGACAAGACGGAGGTCCTCATCCTTGGTTCCAACCCTTCAGCCTGGGACGACTCCTGGTGGCCAACATCACTGGGAACAGCCCCGCCACCCACCGACCACGTACGCAACCTAGGGGTCATCCTCGACCCCACCCTCTCCATGACTAAGCAGGTCAACGCCGTTTCCTCATCCTGCTTCAACATCCTCCGAATGCTCCGCAGGATCTTCAAGTGGATCCCCACCGAAACAAGAAAAACAGTCACCCAGGCCCTCGTCACCAGCAGGCTGGACTACGGAAACGCCCTCTACGCAGGAACGACGGCTAAGCTCCTGAGATGGCTGCAACGCATCCAGAACGCCTCTGCACGTCTTATCCTCGACATCCCCCGACGCAGCCACATCACACCCCACCTGAGAGACCTGCACTGGCTCCCTGTCAACAAGAGGATAACCTTCAAACTCCTCACCCACGCACACAAAGCACTCCACAACTCCGGACCAGCCTACCTCAACAGACGACTCAGCTTCTACACCCCCACCCGCCAGCTCCGCTCGACCAGCCTCGCCCTCGCCACAGTCCCCCGCATCCGGAAAACGACCGCCGGCGGCAGATCCTTCTCCCACCTCGCCGCCAAGACCTGGAACACCCTCCCCACCAACCTCCGACAGACCCAAGACCTACTGGCCTTCAGAAGACTCCTCAAGACCTGGCTCTTCGATCAGTAGCAGCACCACCCCCCTCTTCCCCCAGCGCCTTGAGACCCTCGCGGGTATGTAGTGCGCTTTATAAGTGACATGATTGATTGATTGATTTTATGATGGAGGTGGTGTCCTAGGAGGAGAGCTGGTTCCAGGTAGACAGTCTGTGGTTTGTGTTCGTTGCGGTGAGGGTGTATTGGTTAAGGAAGTCCGTGGGTGTAGGCTGGGGTTCGAAGTTTCCAATGCTTTTAAATCTGCACTGCCATTCCAGGTAACTGCATACCTAGAGGTCCATCTCTCACTTGCCTCCCATAACCCAGACTGGCGGCCCTCTCCCTAACTACTAATCGCCACTGGCATGACCTCCCCAATTAGCAAACACTCCCATGATCTGCAAAGCCTGAAAAAGGCTGCCACTGTAAAGAAAGGACCAAACTACACATGGAAAGGGGTTCCTATCTTCTCACAGAAACTTAAAATGGCTCGAATCCATGGCAGAGCAATTAATATTTCCCCCAACGTTTGATCGTGGAATGTGTCATACAGATTTTAAAGTTAATGAAGTGGGTATAACCAAATAGACTGGCACTAACTGAATAAGCTGCCAGAGCCTGAGCAGAACTGAAAACAATAGAAATGTGCATGTTGATAATAAGGAAATTATTTCTATAAAATACCCTCTTACATTTGCAGTGTTAAAGGGACGGTGACCATTGTACCAAATCCAAGAGAAACGCAAAATACATGTGCTCCTACCAGAGTGCCCAAGCTCAGTTTGCTCATTATTGATTCTTGAAAGATGCACATATATTGTAAAGCTGAAGGAATACTTGTCCTAAGAAGATCTAAATAATATGAGTAGAATGTGTCAAAGATGAAGGTAAATGCCATGATGCACGCAATCAGCTGATAATTAGTATGTGACTTGTACAGGGTTGTGTTACCTAAATGCAGTGACCAATTTGTTATGAAGGTTCATCTTGTTAATTTGAAGGGAATGTCAGAAAGGAACACTACATAAATCCAAATGATATTCCTCACACAAGAGGATTAGCTCCATGCATAAAAGGTATAAAAAGTATAGCTCTAACTTTGGACACTAGAAGACTGTACTGTGCCAGCCATTCTGTTGGCAAGGCCCACTTCAAAGCTGAACTGGTATGAGATCACATTTAGTGCCTCCTGCATAGACTAAGGTATCCTCCAAAACTCAGTCCATATTTATCCCCTCCATGTCACCTTTACAGGGTGGATAGAGGTTCCATCTGAATTGGGTCGAACATCAACCTGGTCCTTCAGCGTGGTCATATGAAACTCAGACTAGCACCTGATGAGCCCCTCTTTCTATTCCCCTAGAAAATAGCCTGGCCTTGCTGTCAGCAGCACAAGTCTGCAAGGGGGACATCATGCTCATGATGAAGAGTTTGCTGCACCATTTCATGCAAGACTCATGTTGAAAAAAAATAACCGTGATAATCTCACCAGAATAAGGCAACACCCAAAAGGAGACACAGGACTCCTGATTCAAGTGTCACATTACCAAGAAGAACTCATAGAGGTTTTTAAACTGTGAACCTGAAATGCATTCAGTGGGAACCAATAGAGTCTTTTAGATGACCTTGTATACCCCACGTGCATCAATATCAAGAAGAAATTTAAGATTGTAGTCCCGGCGAAACATCCAGAAACAGTGATAGTAGACCACTTGATCAATCATTTCATTTTTTAAAACAAGAACCAAACTAGTATGTTGGTACCAAGTTACTGACATTACTGTAAGCTAATTTAGCTACCAAATATTAAATTAATATTTTTAGCACATGCTCTAGATAAGACATGAACCACGTTCAAGCTTGTGTTTTAGCCGTGAAAGCAGAAAAGACAGTGTTGACAAAGCGATTGGGAAACTAGAGACCAACAGCCTTGAAATATCTCAACCAGGAGCGACCAAAACCTACCCACTGTGTGCGGTGCAAAGGGAACAAAGTTTCCCTTAAAAAACATTATCCTCACTGTGGGCTGTGCCACCAACACACACAGATTAACTTGCGAAAAGGATCACTATCTCTACTGGCCTATTGGCAAATACACACCCAGGTGTCTTTTTCAGAGTTTTAATTCACATCACTTATCAATGCCGCAGTCAGCGGTGTGAACTAAGAGCTGATTTCTGAACATCTGAAGGAATAAGTGTGCTTTTGATCCCGTCATGGCTCTATTTCTGTAAATCTGTGTCCACCGGCCTCCATGGAGGCCAAATACAGTAACTACAGAGATGTCACATCAAGGCAGCAAAAACATACTTCAGTCTCAAGAAGCATGAGCATATAATCCTAGCTGTGATAATACTTTGTTTTCCAGTATATTAACAAAATTAAGGAATATATCTAGTACCCACCAGCCTTTCTGGGAAAGTGCTCAAACATCATGAAAACACTAGCAACCACATTTACTCCCACCTATTGCATTCGTTCAGATCATTTGTATTGGATTCGCCCGACGAAGTTAAATATGAAGGGTCATGGAAGAAGAATACTAATGGAATGATTAGGAGTTTGGTTGATGGAATTTCCCTCTGACATTGTGGCAGATCTACATCCTCTACCGTGCTGATGGTGGAAAATAACCATTTTGTGTTCTCTGTCATGGTGGTGGATTTGTGAACCCAAAAAGGCAGTTGCCACCATGGGCGAAGCCTCTTTGGTGGTGACCACTCCTGTACAATATCCTCCAGAAGCAGTGGAGTTTCTGCCACTAGAGGAGGTGGGAAGGCACACCCAAACTGGGGATATGTTGTCAGTACCCACAGTTCTGTTCTATCTTTACCAACATGTTAGAAACACAATACTTGGCTTTTGCTGAAAGTCTGTCACAATTTTCATTGCAGTCTTTAACAGAAATGTTAACAGTCCTGTCATGATAAATTGTACCCTTCTCGGGCTAGTTATCTCAGAACCGTGGTGAACTCCATTGTGTAGCTGGAGGACTCTCTGCAGGCAGGACTTCCATCATCCACTGACTTCAAGAAGGGCCTGGGGTGTGGACCGAGGACTGGCCACTTTTTGATGGATCTTCTGTTTCTGTATTCCTCTAAATCAGGCTGAAAGTGTGTTCAGGGCCACAAAACTGAATAATCCGAGCATCACTCTGAGATGACTAAAACACCATCAAAGGTTCATGGATGATTTACAATCTTCCATTTAGATAGCCATAGCTAATGCTTAGCAGCACAACATGATGACTCCCCCCACCTTCCACCAAAGGACTAGTCCCTGCTGTATTCTATGCTGTGTCACCTTTCGATGAAATGCCTGCACCCTCTGATTATAGCAGCCCAACTTCTTGGCTTTCAACTGCAAAATTCACCTGTGACTCTTAATGTTTTGAAGTCTCCAGCTACAACACAAAATATCACAGATCAGTGTTCTGAGTGCACAGTTATATAACTCCAGAATAGATAAATATTCAAACAAGTGCACGTCTAGACATGGGAGCGTTTAATTTTTCTTGTAAATTCCTTAGGTATGAGGATTTTCGGCATTGTTGAAAGACTGCATAGGTTTTGGCTATTTATGAAGTTTTATAAATATTGTTTTTTAACTTTGATCTTCTACTGTGGACATTTTTCCATGTGATTTACTATTCATGTGGTCTTCTCTTGTGCACACCTGAAAAATGAGTTTGCTCTGCTCACTTTCCTATACTTTCTGCACCCCTACACCGTTTTCATTCATAAGTTTAGAGGTGCAGGGAAGTGTGGATAGGCCTTAATACATGTCTGTGAATACCCACAAAAGTGCAATTATGTGGGTGCTGACTTCATTTGCCTCACATTTGCCTCACTATTCCCACTAGCATTGTATTCACTGTCATTTCTGATGGAGTCCATAACAAATGCAGAAACAATGCATACTGTGGGGAGCTTTCTCTCATAAGTGAAATCTCTGCATGCAAAGCTACGCCAGGTCGATCTTTGTAAATCCTTAAGACATTTTGAACCTGATTCCCAAATATGTATACATCTGCACGTGCAGGTTTACATCTATGTGTGTATGTGTGTGTGTGTGTAGATTTACAGATTGCTGGAATTCTTAAAGAATGAGGAGTTACAGCATTCACATCTTTTAATGAGTACCTACTAATGTATATTGTCTCACATGCGTAAATCTACGTAGCGTCCCAACTTATAAATGCTTCCTAAATTTCATTTGTCGATGCTAACTTCACTTATTATAGGACACTTTCTCAACATCCCCACCATGGAAACTGATTTACTCCATCCTGTGAAGGAGTAATTCTCCAACAAGTTCACTGCCTATATTGCGCCCCACTGCTCCCACTGTCTCTGGAAGACCCATTCTCGTGTTATAAATGCATATTTTCCTGCTTTAATTCATGAACAACTTTGCCACTCTGCAACAGGTAAAGCCTTACTCTGACTCGATCAGGTCATGCAACTCAAATACCCCTTTCACTAGAGCCAAAGATCCTTTACATGACGCACCTGCTGAACCTCAGTACACAATTCCTGTAGTAAAAGGTCTCTAGGTCTATCCCCAAACATGCAGCTGAAATGTAGGGTTTACTTACATCCATGCAACCAGATATCTGCTTTATCACTGAAGCCTGGTTGCATTCATTAGCTCTTCCCTGCATTCCCATAGTGTTCCCTGACAACTACAAGTTGGGCAGACTTGACCGGAAATCTAAGCCGGGAGGAGGAGTAGCCATTGCTTTCCTGTACTCCCTTAAAGTAGAGATCAACAATTTTCTACTCTCCGATTGGGCAGAGATAGCTGTATTTAAGCTGGAAAACTCGCACAGGGATATAGGGAAAGGCGCACTAGTATATTGCCTCCCTGGCTCCAAGAAAGTCATCAGTTATAAATTAGCAGAACGCCTAGCACCCCCAGTACTATATACAGAGGATTTTCTCCTGGTATGAGACTTTAACTATCATGGAGAAGTAGCTGCTGACCCTGATGTGTCACTACTATTATCTGATCTGGAAATGCTAGGCCTTCACCTGAGAGTTACTGGGCCTATGCATTCGTCAAGTCATACGTTGAACCTCATTTTTTCTAACTCAAGGCACCTTCACACCGACATTCCAGAACCATTATCATGGACGGATCACTTTCTCATCAGCTTTCAGATCTCTGTTAAGGTCATTCTCTTAAAACCCAAAACCAAAAATTGCTTGAGATCGAGACCATGGAGACACGTCACTCTTGAGTCCTTTACCTCTGCTTGTTGTGCACCTACTTTAGATAAAACGCAGGACGTTAACTCTGCCTTGGAAATGTTCAAAGAGTCCTTTTCCCAAGCATTTAATATATTCACTCCACATAAACAACACCCGCCCCCTGCCCCCCAAAACTAGCGGACATAATGCCCCCCATTACACAGTTAATGTGAGATTTGACAAATAGAGTTGCAGAAGATTGGAATGGAAAAAGAGGGCTTCGAAATCGGTCTCTGATAAAAACTAATTACAAACTAGCACTATGAATCTATCACAACAAAATCAGGGCAGCACGTAGGCAATATACCATCAAGAGGATTGATCAAGCGGTAAATTCTTCGAAAGAACTTTTCAAGATCCAAAATGAATTTACCAAACCGTTTGTCTACACCTCAGCCATCCCTTCCTCTCAGATACTATGTGACACTAGTGACTTCTAGACCTGTCAACGGCATTTGATACTGTCTCACATCCCATTGTGATTCAACGTCTCCACGAGATAGGAATCCAGGGAACTGCCCATGACTGGTTCAAAGACTTTCTCAACTGCAGGACCCAAATGGTTTCCATTGGAATCTTTCAATCCAAGTACCTTTCCCTGAAGAAGGGGGTCCCACAAGATTCTTCCTTAAGCCCTACGCTGTTTAACATCTATGTAGCCCCTCTTGTCTAGATAGTCAAGTCCTGTGGATTTGAAATTCTTTCCTATGCAGACAAAACCCAACAAGTCATCTCCTTCAGGCATGACATTGAAAACATCAAACTTAGATTCATCGTCTGCATTAAGGAAATTCGCCACATGAATGTCCCTCAATTGTCTTCAGCTAAATGGGGACAAAACAGAGATCCTTTTGTTTGGCAAAGCTCAGAAATAATGCTCGGAGGAATGGTGGCTTACTGAGCTGGCACCTGAGCCTTCTCCTAGCAAAATGGGCAGGAATCTGTGTCCTTCTGGATGAAAACCTATCTATAGAGGATCAGGTTATATCCACGTGTGAGACCTGTTTCGGAACAATGCGCCTCCTCAGGAGAATTTTTCAATGGCTTCCACTAAGTTCAAGAAAGACTCTCATTCAAGCTTTAATAATCAGTCGCTTTGATTATGGAAATGCTCTAATTCTAGTGTCCAGTGAATCCCTCCTCTCCAAAATGCATGTCATCCAGAACACTGAGGCCCGCCTGGCCCAAAAAACTACCGCCAGACGCCCCATCGACTCCTTCGCTCAGGGCCCTTCACTGGCTCCCCATCAGGCAAACAACATTGTTCAAATTGCTCTGTATCACTCATAAAATCCTGATCGGTAAAGGCCCCAAATATCTATAAGAGAAACTCACCATCTACTGTCCAGTCAGAAATTTGTGAAAAAAATCAACTTCTATTATGCCCATGCCTTATCCGTACGTCAAAATACAGCGGCTGAGCCTTCTCTAATTTTGCCCCTACCATTGGTATAGGCTGCCCCTCTATATTCGTTCATGTATTGACTTCACTGGTTCAAAAACATCTCAAAACCTGGTTATTCTGATCTGCCACCTTTCCAGCTGACTTCTGCTCAGCGCCGAGATGCCCCTTCGGGGTTGAGTTGTTAGTGCTATACTAAGTACCCAATAATATAACATAACTGCCTGCAAACGTTCCAAGGCATTCCTTCATGGTAATGCCAATGCACGGCCAATGGGAGCAAATTTGCTCTATGCTAGTGTAATACTACGAGATTAATTTGCAAGCTAAATTTACATTTCGTAAAAACACAACAATATGCACTCCCAAGCCAAGCCATTTGTATGTGAAAGTTAAACTTACCAATGGCTTCGTGAAATGTGTACTTTGCGTTTAGAGTGGGAAGCCTTTGAAGTAGGCCTGAATTGCGCACCTAAAATGCTTTGAGAATGAGGCCTACAATCCTTTGTTTCTCATGGATTCTTGTATTACTAGCTGCAGAGTCATCATCATTCCCGAATTAACAGACAAAAGTGAAACATAATTTTCCGAGGAATCCATGCATCAATTTACCCTTGCTTTCCATCCGAGATTATTTTGGATTGGTGTCATGTCTTTTGCCACTCTTACGTGCAAACTAGTTAAGTCCGTGGAGTTAATACAAAAGCTCAAATAAAACGGTAGCAGTGAAATCCAATCGATGGTAAAGATATGGTGCTCCGAAAGCCCGTGATTTCGCAATCCAGATTGTTAAATGTCATCTGAAGGTCACAGTAATGCCTAAACTGCCGTCTGACTGACTGATGCGTTCTTCTGAGGCTCATTGTATGATGCCGGCATTTAAATTGTCATGAAATCGCAATTCTAAAAACGCGACCTAGTATAAAATCATGCGATTTATACAAAATCATCATAACCGCTACACACGCTTATATATGAAAAATACTTTATTACAAATGTATTTTGTGGATTACATTTTTTTTAGGTTTCAAATGGTTTCTCGGTTTCCAATTAACTGGTTTATTTCAGGTCATGATATGCAAATAGAATTTAAATAAGGTACACTGCTTTGCTGCCCTGTAAACTGAATTTTTAACAAATTCGTAAGTTGTTTAAAAGAAATTAAACTACACGGTTGCACGACCTTATAATGTCTGATGATGAAAAAAATAAGTATTTCCACTGTTTACAGCAAGAAGGAAAAAAGTAGGGCATGCATATTTGTGTATAAAATTAAGCTGGTAGTGTTTTAATTTTTCGCCCTCCATAAGAATATAACATCAACTTGCGCATTAGTGAAAAAATGTGATCAAAGGCCGTACAGCATTTTCGGGCTCTCAACTATGTAGGGCACTCCCTCTTCCTTGATGCTGAAACAAAATAACGCTTTAAATCATTGACGATGTCTATTTTTTTGTTAGATATTGTATACAAAAATGTTACGTTATTCGTTGAAGGTTGTCTTATTAGAAAATGATTCATCTAATTTGGAGAAAATTATCTCAGAAAAACAAATATTAACTCTACAGATAAATTAAAGACAGATGGGCCCATTATTTCAGCCTAAGCAAAAATGGTTGCTCGCGGAGATCCTATGCAAATACTAAGCAACTTAGCACTCAGGCATTTTTTCTTTATAACAATGGTAGGATACTTCACATAAGAGCAAATTACAAAGCGATCCATATTATGTGAGGAGCTGCAAGTGTGCTGGAGGCGCGCTGTGTAGGACATGTATGGAGCAGGAGCAGTAGTCCTCTGTGGACAGGAGGAGACGAGGAAGGCATGTGTGGCATGGCATATAGTCCACAAGTTCAGTCTCTCATCCCTACTTAGGCTGCCCCTGTGTGTCGCCCTGTTTCCAGAATTCAGGCCCACACTTAAACTTTTCCTGAAAGGCTCTGGCATCAAAGATACTCAAAATATACAAATTAAAGGAAGCTACGGAGCACACTTTTGCATTTCAAACAATCTCATTAGCAGGTGCTTTTTCTCCCTTTATAGAAGAAGGCTGCGATAACATTTTTACAAATGTGATGTCTCATTTTTGGAAAAGGACTCACAGTGTGATGTCACACCAGTAGAGGTTAATTTGGGAACCAAGCTTCTCTCCAAATGTAAAGCTAATACCTCTTCAAAACATGACCGTCACTCAAGACAAGGACATTTTGTAAATTAAAGTGTTGTTTTGGACCAACAGATGATAGGTGTTATATCCTGATTGTATTAGTATATGTTTCCCAGCCTAGCTGTCTCCCTGCTGCTCAGCCAGAGTGAGAGTTGGTATTGGAATGTTGGTATGTCTGTGATGCATGGAATGCTTGGGTGTCTGTGTGGATGAGTGGTGAGAGTTGGAGATGGGCTGAGCAGCAGGCAGGCTGCTCCTTGTGCGGCTGGTGTATGAGCTGAGGAGGCTGGAGTATACGGATAACCAGACTTATAGGCAGATGTACATATTTACCATCCTGCAACTAAGAAGTTAATAAAGAAACTTACAAAACTCAACTCGGCTACGTCTGGTAAGACACAACATATTTTGGCGACGACCTGGACCAAGACTCAAGCCTGCTTCAGGAAACCAGATTTAAAGAACCTGTCCATGGTATGGACATGAAGAATCAGAACCCAAAGAAACCACAAGAAACAAAGATTCAAGCGTCAAGAATGGAGTTCCAGGCAAGACAGCCTCACCAGTGTCCTTGTCAACGGACAGCCCCAGCCTGGATATGCTCCATTGGACTCTTAAAAATGACTGTGATCCATGTGGATAAGTGGTGTGAACCTCACCAACTCAACATCTTTAAAATTGGTACACTCTACATCATCAGGGATATTGCTCTACAAGTTTTGACTAGTATGGCGTCTACAAGCAGATTTGTCTTCATAATGTGTGCGCTGGAACGGAAATCGTTGCACACTGTGTCTTCCTGCTTTAAAATTGACTCTGACAGAGCTGTCTGCCCTGCGTGTGCTTCCTTTGTTGGTAATGCAGTGTGTTTTGTGGAACCTGGCCTCGGTGCCGGCTACAGGAGCGGGACTTTTGCGGTTAGAATGCTGAAATGCTGTTACACTTGGGAAAAATACCCATATTCCGGGTGCTTATTAGGACTTTTGTGGTGAGCCTATGCTTGTTTTGCATGTTTTTTTTGGTCACTGGCAGTTTCCCCCAGACATATGGCAGTTTAACCGCAGTGGTGCGGTTTGAAAAAGAGGCGCGTGAGGTATATAGCGCGCGCTGTTACCTTCGTGAGGATTCTCTGCTTCTCATCCACGCCTTCGCTGCTACGCAGCTCACAGAACTGCCACGGGACGTTCAGCAGCACGAACGTGCCTGGAGCCACCCGGCATTGCCGTAACAGCGTGCCGCCATTTTGGGTTTGTGACAGCACACAGCAGCTGGGCTTGATTTCTTTCGTGTTGGCCTTCCGGTGCATCGTCATGCACGAGCCGCATTCTTTCTTCTCTTTGAGTTCATCCCCAAGCCTATTTGTGTGCATATTCACAATAGAATGCTAATGCACAATCGAGGAGCATGAAAAGAAATACTCTGAGAGATGCATGGTGCAGGTGACTCGGGGATCGTTGCCTTTCCACAAGTTCTTGGATGAGCAGTTGAATAAAGTTTTCGTGTAATAGTAAGTACTGTTTTCATTATCAAATTTGTGAGACATCGCTCACAGGAGGTTTTGCTGCGTCTCGTTTGCTCTCCATCTCTTCACGTCTGGACATCTGCGTGTGTACTTCCATTGTCGTACCGGAATTTGATGAAGACTGGGTAAGTCACATGTTTCAAGTGTACGGTTGCTCTGCTCAAGAAAAGGAACAATTTGGTATAGCACCTGTGTCTGGGTGCCCCCCTTCTGCCTATTTTGACTGAGTTTTGGTTTGTTTTCTCTTACAACGTTGTTACACGCATGGAGGATATAGTTAATGTATGTTGCCTGTTTTTCTTGTATGGTTCTCAGACGCCTTCATTCATTCTAGATTGGTGTTATGTAAGGTTGACATTTCATAAGTACATTTCTTTAGAGTCTTCACTTGTGTGGGCATGTAGATAGATACCTGGCGGTCGTGGCAGTGTGCATGCTTTTATTTGTTTAGTTTGGTTTGCCAGCCACAGTTTTCACATTTACTCTATTGGCTATGCCTACAATTTACATTACATTTTTGGTCACACTTCTACATTGCATTCGTGGGTTTACGTGTTTGGTTGGTGGAGCATTTACGTAAGATGCTATTAGTGGGTGGTGGTCTCACATCTCTTTCATCTCTTTATATTTTCTACACTCCCTTACATGAGGGATGGGCTTGGTTTTAGGTTCCATTTTTACACTGCACTCCCATATGCAAGGGTGGTCTTAGTCTTTGTGGGTGGTTTCCCATTGCTCTGAGTTGTAGTTACATTACATATTGTGTTTTGTGATGTGTGTAAGTCGTCATGCGCTACACGTCTCTTCCTGTCAGTGTATACGTCGCCCTGCGCTTCACCTCTTGCGTGTCTAGTGTGCAAGTCGCCATGCCAACACTTCCAGTTTGTCTTGTGTAAGTCGCCCTGCGCCTCACATGTTGTTGTCTTGTGTGTAAGTCGCCCTGCGCCTCACGTGTTGTTGGTCTTGTGTGTAAGTCGCCCCGCGCCACACGTGCGGTCTAGTCTGTAAGCCGCATTGCGCCTCACGTGTTCCTGTTGGGTGTGTAAGTCGCCTTGCGCTTCACTTCTTGAAAACTTTGTGTTTAAGTCACCTTGTGCTACATGTGTACATTAGTTTCACACCCTTACACAGGGTTGGTCTGTTGGGTCTTGTCCCTTACACATTTGGTTTCACCCGACAGTTGTGGCTCATGGGTGTTGGCCATGGGGTGTGGTCCACCCTTTGCTACAGTTTGCGTTTTTTCCAAAAGTGTTTTGTTGGGGAGGATGGGTTTATTATTGCTTGCCAATATGTTTACCTTTCCTTTCTAATTTCTTAGTGTTCAGACTCTTGCAAAGTTGTATTTTAGTTGGCTTCCCTGAGTCTTGAACTTTTTCTCGGCTTATGTATATGCTTGTTTATAGTTCCTCCCATGTTTTGTTGTTCTTTTCATTTAAAAGGAGGGGGATATGTTATATCCTGATTGTATTAGTATATGTTTCCCAGCCTAGCTGTCTCCCTGCTGCTCAGGCAGAGTGAGAGTTGGTATTGGAATGTTGGATGAGACTGTGATGCATGGAATGCTTGGGTGCTTGTGTGGATGAGTGGTGAGAGTTGGAGATGGGCTGAGCAGCAGGCAGGCTGCTCCTGGTGGGGCTGGTGTATGAGCTGAAGAGGCTGGAGTACAAGGATAACCAGACTTATAGACAGATGTATATATTTACCATCTTGCAACTACGAAGTTAATAAAGAAACTTACAAAACTCAACTCAGCTACTTCTGGTAAGGCACAACAATAGGTCTGTCTACATGAAAATCGAAGTGGAAGCTGTGAATTACACACGAGTCACAAACCAGACTTTGTTGATATTACCTTTCGAATTGTGTCCTTTCAGTGGCTACAAGAGAAGATAGACAACTGGATATTTTTATTCATTAAATTCCGGGTATCATCTAAGTATGACAAATAAAATTAGGCCTTAGTATGTGGAAGTAAACTTTCAATATATAATGTAATTTGCATAATATATGCCAGGGAGCTCTGACAGATGAACTCCATTTTTTTAAATGAAAAACAATGATTTATTTACATGTACAACTATGAACTCCCTTTTTTGTTAAAACAAAGATAGGCCTACTTCATCTTATGCTAATTACTAACGTCGAAGTCACTGTGGGGATGATTGATTTTATTTATCCGGTTGCCATCTCTACCTACACCTCATTCAAGTGTGACTTTTAAAATACTCCATTAACCCCGTTTGGGATAAGTGGGTCTTTGCTCAAAGCAGTAACATAAACCAAGCAATTTATTATAGACTTTTCTCACAGCATGGACCAACTTCCTTTCTTATCTCACAAGAACAGACAATGGGATCCTGAACTGGTCTTTAGAAACACACAAAATGCCTGGATTCGTTTATTCTTGTGCAGTATTTTTTAGCCTTTTCCGTTTACAGTTAATACTAATGCTGCTATACTTTCCCATTGCGGACTACATTATAGATTTAGGTAGAACTAGGAAAATAAGGACATATATTTTGATGTATTTATTTTTTATGTTTGGTGTGCTCTTATATCATAGACCTAGTTTCAGCAAGCAGCAAAGTGCCTACAGGGAGCCAGATACAGAAGAACACATTGGCTGAGTGGTTAAAAAAGAAGAGGAAGATAGGTCTGAAAAAGAGATCGCTGATTTTTCAGTTTTATTAACATATGAGACATTGGATATAGAGTTGTCTGCCTCCAAGGGCAACACAATGTCTTGCTGAGTATATTTTAATTTTTGCGGGATCACCTCAAAAACGCTGTTCGTATGTAGCTCCTTATTTGTGTCGAGTAAGTTTGAGTCCGGCAGAACTGTGCTGGCCATTCTGCCACTTCCCCAGTAGTCTGTAGGTTAGGGCGCTGCGTTTAGAGCAGGATGGGTGCCACAACGAAACCATTGCCCCATTCTAGTCACAACCTCCTGTGGTGTGTGGCTTCTTTAAGCATTTTGTCAGGCCTGATTTTAGTTTCCAGTCCGGCCTTGAAGATTGGATTGCAAAAAATAGAATGTGATGGGAGTTGTATCAGAATCAAACGATTTGTAGATCAACTGCACAGTCTCCGGATACCAAAATCAGGAATTAAGGTACTAGACCACATCTGTTCCCATGAGTAGGCTGGTGGCGAGCTTTACGATTGTTCTAGAGGCTGAAACTCGAAATGGAAAAGTAGTGCCTTTTCTTTCCTGCTCTTTTGAATTTGGGGCATAGCGTGAACCCGGCTTGCGGTGTTGCTGTTCCTGGTGGACAGATAAACTTGATTGCTCTCTTTCTACTGTGGAAGTACCTCTCAGTACAAGTCCTTTTTTTTTTTTTTTTAATGGGAAAAACGGAGATAAGTAGTCAATCGGCTGTCCCCAAGAACGTGACACTCCTTGCACTGGTATTTTAATGTCCCTAAATGCCAGCCTCCTTGTAACTGCCTTTTGAAGGCAAAGTAACAACATTGATATTTGATGCTTCAGAATAGCAATGACCAGCCACTACAATAAGCAACAAAATAGCGCACACTTCTGTTGCATTTGTTTAAACTTCTATGCAAATTAGAGGGAGAAGGGCAGTTTATGTAACCTGCTGTAGCCTTGTTCTTCTTTAATAGCCACAGCTGTGGACTCTCTAAGTGTGAATCGCATTGGCGCATAGCTTTGATGGATGGAAGCAATATGCTCAAGACTCAGTAGCTAGTGGATCTATGAGCATAAAAAGTTTGTTATCCCAGTGAAGCATCATAGACCAACTACATCATTATATACTGGCATGTCTGTTACCAGATTGGATGGATGTGCTTAATTGTGGTTGCATGTTGGATGGAGGTTTGTAATTTTTGGCCTGACTTAGAGTTTGGTAGGCGGGTTACTGCATCACAAACTTAACAGATATCCTGTTTTTCTTATTCCAATAGTATTATATCCTATGCCACTTGTGAAAAGGCGGACAAGATATCCACTGCGTTTGTGACGGAGTATCCTGTCACTGCGTTTGTGACGGAGTATCCTGTTGGCCAGTCTCTAAATAAGACCCTTAGGGCCATATGTATCAAAATGTACATTTGCGATTCTCAAATAGCGATTTTTTGCGAATCGCTATTTGAGAATCGCAAAACGCTATGTATGTAGGATTTGCAAATAATTTTGCGAATCCTACATATTCCTTAATTGCGAATCGCAAATTGCGATTCGCAATTAAGGAATACCTCCCCATTCATTCCTATGGGCCAAGAGGCCCATAGGAATGAATGGGAAGACATTCTCAATTTGCGATTAGCAATTAGAGAATCGCAAATTGAGAATGCAATTTCAAGGTTGCAAGGGTGTCAAAAGACACCCTGTTGCACCCCTGAAATAAGCATGGGTGCACATGTGGCGCACATACATGCCCTAAGGGCATGTATGTGCGCCACATTGCACTTTGAAAAATGCAAAAAGTGCATTTTTCAAAGAAATTGCAAATTACCACCAACTTGAAGTTGGTGGTAATTTCTGCATTCCTAAGGCCAAATTGCACTTTTTTGTGCTTCTTACATTGCATTTAAGGAATCGCAATTTGCGATTCCTTAAATGCAATCGCAAAATAGGGAATTGCAAATTTTGCGATTCCTTATTTTGCGAGGCAGTTTTTCATTCATACATACCACTAAGCCCAATTGCGATCGCAAACGCCGAAATTCTGCGAATTTCGGCGTTTGCGATAGCAATTTGGAATGATACATATACAGGCACATGCATCAAAGTAGGCTTTTGCGAGTCCTTAATTGCGAGAATTAAGGACTCGCAATTAAGGACTCGCAAAAGCCTATGCATGTAGGAATCGCAAAAATAATAGCGATTCCTACACATTCCTTATTTGCGACTCGCAATTTGCGAGTCGCAAATAAGGAATGGCTTCCCATTCATTCCTATGGGCCTACAGGCCCATAGGAATGAATGGGAAAGTGCGACGCTATTTGCGAGTACCAATAGGTACTCGCAAATTGAGCATGCAATTCCAAGGGTGCAGGGGTGTCATAAGGACACCCTGTTGCACCCCTGAAATTGATCCGTGCACATTTGTTGCGCACACACATGTCCCAAGGACATGTGTGTGTGTAACCTTCAACTTTGAAAAATGCATTTTAGTGCATTTTTCAAAGTTTTTGCAAATTACAGACAAGTTTGATTTGTCTGTAATTTGCGGTCCCAAATAGCGAAATCGCTATTTGAAAGTGCTTCTAGCATTGCATTTAAGGAATCGCAAATTGCGATTCCTTAAATGCAATCGTAATTAGGAATTCGCAAATAATTGCGAATTCTTAAATTGCGCATAGGAAACACTTTCATGCATCTCCAAAGGCCAATTTGCGATCGCAAACGGCCGATTTTTGCGAATCGCACCGTTTGCGATCGCAAAAACCTTTGATGCATGTGCCCCATAGCCCTTAGTTTGTTAAAGTTGTGGTGTGTGAGTGCCTGCTCCTTAGCAAGGGCATCCATTGGTGTAGATATGATACTTTTAAATTTCTTCAAGGTGGTGGTCTTCGATCGAGTCTGTTGAGAACAGTGGCTTTAAACTCTGTAATGAGAATTTTGTAAAAGACATTAGGAATTGGGTGTAAGAGTTTACAGCTGTCTAGTCCCAGATAGTGTCCTTCAAATGCTTGTGACTGCTAAAGCAGACAGACTGTTTTCCATCTCCATTCAAAATGCATGGCATGAAGATTTTAAAAATGCATGTATTTCAAATGGTGATTTCTTACAATCGTTTGTCTCTGTTCCATTTAGCGTGCATAATGAACATTAATGCACAATTCACATATTCTCTTGGGATTCACTTCACAGCCTCTGTTTCAAATATTATTTAAAATATAAATTAAAATGTCAGAAGTTTTATCTTAACCGGTTAACTGCTTAGAACGTTCCGCGCCAGTGCGGAACGTTCTATTAAGCGGGCGGGGCCGCGTCGGCCAACGGACGTGCGCAGCACTACCGAGGTAGTGCTCGCGACGGCCGTTGGCCGACAGAAGCACTTAACGGGTTAATAAACATGTTGCTTAAATTGTGGTGTTGATTTGGTTTGTTATGGTCTGTTAGAGGTGAAAACGAAGGCAACATATTAGTTCTTTTCAAAGATCAAAAGGAAGTGGGCCCGATTCACAAAGGTAAACTGAGACGAAAGTCTAACTTTACAACTCTCAGTATTCACTGTGGGCAGTTACGAGTAGTAAAGCTAGACTTTTGTCTCAGTGAAATGTAAGTTTTGGTCTTAAGTTTAACTGAGACCAAAACTGAGACAAAATTCTAACTTTACTACTCGTAAATGCCCTTTGTGAATACCGAAAGTCGTAAAGTTAGACTTTGTTCTCAGTTTAACTTTGTGAATTGGGCCCCAAATGTTTACAGTAATACAATTTTGGTTGGAGTTAATACGCTATATTTTTCTCATACATTTAGGTACACTTATCACTTCACAGAAAAAAACATATTACATTAAAAAGGACCAGTATTTTACAAAAAAAGAGAATGATCACACTAAATATTAAAAATGATAGAAAATTTACCAAAATCATTTCCCACATGCTTAAGTTCAGAAACAATAATCACATGTCAGATTATAAATAAAATATTGAAAATGTTCCTATGCGACTTATAGACAATTGACAAAGGTGTAGGCATCACTTGTGGCTGACCTACAATGCACAGAGTCTTATAAAAGTCAGGACTTGCACAGATGAAGGCTTCTACCTTACACTGAGTAAACCTTGTAGAGAAGAAAATGCCCAACATGGAGGCTGTATCCAGACAATCCTGCAAGAGGTGAGACTTATCTTGCCAAAATCCTTAGTGAGTCAGAACATTCATTGACAACAGATTAGAGAAGGACAAGATAACAATGTATTGTTGACCTGCATGTGTATAGAGCCCGCTTCAATTTCTTGGTTCGGGCCAGTTTCAAACTTTTAATTTTTCTTAACCTATTGATGTTCCAGTGGGACAAAGTCACAAGCAGGGCCAGTTGAGTGATCAGTTATGTCAATAATGTAAGTCTATGTGAATTTTTAAAAGCTCAAATTGGGCTAAGGTATTTTCAATGTCTATGGCTCAATGATGACTTTTATGATGAGCCACCACCCTGTTCAAAGATGGAGGTTTATGATTTGAAAATTGAAAAACGTAAAGGCAGTAACACCTAATCCCAATTCTTCAGAAAACCTCATGCCTTGTCTTTAGTGACCAAGTACTCTTACTGAATGTTGTTGAGTCTTCCCACACAGGCTGCACTGGAAAGTCATATCGTTCTAACAAAGCACAACCTATTCTGTAGTGTACTACCCATCTCTCAGTGAGCTTTGGTGACTTGTCAAGGGCATGAAACACTAGATAATGGAAAATTTCCTAGCTTACGTAACAGAAAGTTTCAGTTCTATTAAGGACACGGAGGCGAGGATTAGGCTGTTCTCTCTTCACTGTTTATTAACCAGCAGCCATTAACATCATTATAAAGGCAAGAAACAATAGTTAAAAAGCTACAGTTCCGGGGGCGCTAGGTGGCGCGCGACCAAGATGGCCGCACACCAGTAAGGCTCTCGCCAGCTGGGCGATAAAATCTCCTACAGACCCATCCTGAGTCACCTACTGGGCTCTTACTTGAGCCGATTTGCTGCCGGAATCCCCGGGGGTCCACCAGCCTTAATGTGAGCTGTGACAGAGCTGCGGGTGCTCTGGTGTGGGGCTGGGCAGCTCAGTGCCTGAGTTTGCGTTGGCAGCCTGCAGCGGGGAGACGAGCCCGCGCGGAACGCAAGACCGCGGTCTGAGGCGGAGGTGTGGGCCCGTGCCCCGCCGCCACTGAAACACTCAGCATTGCCGGCGGCGCAGAATTGACTGTGGGAATTGCTTTGGCCAGGACCTGCATTTCCGAGGTGAGGAGGCGCGCAGAGGGACTTGTCTCCGAAGTGACGCCGGTGGTATCGGAAGGCGGAACCCCCTATCTCCCTTCACGTACCTGGTGAAGCTGTAGCGGGTGGCCATCAAAGCTGCGCCAACGTGGCCTGACCTTTGCGAACGGTTCAGCGGGACGATTTCGGCTGTGAGTGAGTCGGGAGCCGCGCTGCAATTAAGGCGCGTCGGAATTGAGGTCTTGTCTACGCGCGCAAATCAATATCCAAAATGGCGGCGTAGGCCTCGTCCCAGTCAGCGCGAGCGGTGCTGCCAGCGGTACGGCCCTGAAGTGAGGTGACGCCCTTGATCATTACCTCCCCCTGTGGTGGGGGATTGCATTGAAGCCGCTCATACTGCCCAGGGGGACCTGTCCACGCTATCTGCTGACAGACAGAGCATTAGTGCAGTGTGTGTGGAGAGGGAGCAGTTCCCTCATTCCACCCCCTGATTCTTCAGAATACAGGCACTGGCTGCGCAGCGCAAGGATTATACCACTGAGCAGAAACTCGGATTTGATGCTATATACGCCAAGGCCAGAGAGTGGGGGCAGTACAGCAGTGGTTCATTCTTGGAATATAATTACAGAACCTGCACCCCTTCGCTTCCCAAGTGTAAGAGATCATTTACACTCCCGTGGTGAGGGCACAACTGAAATACAGAGAGCGCGATGGGCAGAACCGACACAAAGCAATCTAAAATCCCCTTCGAACCGCGCAAACCATCTAAACCCGGCGCCGCGGACCTTACAGAATCAGATGTGACGGAAAGCCAAGACGAAGACTGGAAGGCGCTACTTCTCAGTATGAAAAACAGCCTGACGTCCATAGACACGAAAATGGATACCATGAATGCGAGGCTGGATTCGGTGGTACATAAGCTGGACCAGCATGACCACAGGCTCAAAGAAGCGGAAACCAGGATATCTGACCTGGTGGATGGAGCCACGGAGAGCAGAGAGCGGGTCTTGCAAATGGACAAGCTTCTCAAGATCATCGCAGAAAAAAATGAAGATTTAGAGGCCCGCTCAAGGCAAAATAATGTCCGCATCCTAGGCCTTGCGGAGACGACCGCTACGGGCCGAATGGAGGATTTCATTGAACGACTCCTAGTGGAGCTGTTTGGGAGAGAATCCTTCTCTGCACACATGGTGATAGAACGAGCGCATAGGTCCCTGACTGCGCGTCCACCTCCAGGAGCACCTCCACGCCCGGTGATAGTCCGATTCCTCAACTATAGGGACCGGGACACGGTGCTACGGTTAGCCCGTGAGAAGAAACAGGTCCCCTATGAAAACACTACACTTGCTTTCTACCCAGACTTCATGCAGCAGGTACAAAAGGCGAGGCGTAAATATGCTGCGGTTAAGAAAAAATTGCAATCTCAGGATATCCCGTATGTGATGCTGTATCCAGCGAAACTCTGTATCACTCACCATGGAAAACAACACTTTTTTCAAAACCCGAACCAAGCCGAAGATTATCTTAAAAGACACCGGCGACTGTCCCCTGCAGAGACGACCGCCCGATCACGTTCCAGGTCCCAATCTCCAGTTTCGGCTCCGGACTGAATGCTGTGCCTTACATCCTGTTGATCTGCAGCTTATCTCTACCTGGACCCCGAGTAGTTCTTTTCTTTGACCTAAATTAGCGAACTATTGCATGCAAAGAGGCTCTAAATAATCGACCGCCCGAGTACTCACCTTCCGCCCATAAATGCTACTGGGCTGATGATGCCCTGGTGGCAGGTGGGTGTGACACAGGAAGGGAGTTGGCATGCCGCGGGCCCCTATTGTCTGCTCCGTGTGGGTGATCCCCATTCTTTAGTTATCTGTTGAACTTTAATTTAGTCCGTAGTTGAGTAGGGAGGGAAGCTATGCCCGACAAGTTGGGGAAGTCGGTGTGGGAGGGGGGGGGGGAATGTTATGCCCTGCAATGCCTGATGATAGTCTGCTACCTAGCCCTCAACACAATTGTACAATGACTATTTGTTTAAAGGGAGGAAATGACTGACACGTCAGAAATCAATAACCAGATGCACATACTCTCTTGGAACGTCCAGGGTTTAAATAACCCACGGAAAAAGCGACAGGTCATAGGATACCTAGAGAGACACCACATTCACATAGCCCTCTTGCAAGAAACCCATCTTGACCCCACGGTTGCACCTATGTTTGCCGCTAGATGGGCCTCCCACCGCTGCTTTGCGTCCTATTCCACATACTCTAGGGGGGTTGCAATCCTTATTAAACGCAATACAGCTTTTGTTTTGGGAGGGACTGACGCTGACCCTCAGGGCCGTTATTGCTTGATTTGGGGGCGACTAGCTTCTAACGACATCACAATTGCAAATTATTATGGCCTTAATGCAGATGACCCCCAGACTTTAACTGCACTATGGAATAAGATCCAGACACTTGGCTCTACTTACTTATTATGGGGGGGGATTTTAATACAACCATGTTCCCGGACTTGGATAGATCTAATGCTACTGCATTACATTATACGACCACTCAAAAACTGCTGGTGGACCTTGTGTCTTCCCACTGCCTCCTTGACATGTGGCGATACACACATCCCACACAAAAAGAGGGAACACACTACTCTGCCGTTCACTCTTCGTGGTCTAGAATAGATTGTGTTTGTATCAGTGGGCATGGCACACTGGGTAGACGCGGTCACTCACCTAGCACGTACATATTCGGACCACTCGCCTGTTCACTTGGCATTGAAGCTCCTGATGGACCAAACCCCTTACGCCCGGTGGCGCCTTAACCCTATGCATCTCCTGGATATGGTTTTCAGGACTGAACTCGAACAAGAAATACAAGATTTTTTTACACGCAATGTGACATCGGTCCCCAGCTTTACCACAGTCTGGGAGGCTTTTAAAGTCACGATCAGGGGCTATTGTATCTCAAGGGGGGGATCCTTAAAGACATACGGAGGGAGCTTAGCCGGCTAGAAAAAGACATTAAAATCTTGGAGCGGATTCTTTCCTCCGCAGAGGGGGGGGGGAGGCCCGTGCCAAACTGCGCGATAAGTTGACAGAGTATGCGAATACGGCAGACAGAGAATGCAAATTCAGAAGTAAATATCATGTAGCACGGGTGTATGGGGAGGGAGATCGCCCAGGGAAGGTTTTAGCTAATTTAGTTCGCCCATCCAAGTTCTCTAACTATATAGCCGAAATACGGGACTCGGACGGGGAAACCCACAGGAACCTCCCAGATCAATTGCGTACATTTGTACAGTTCTACGAGGCCTTATACACCTCTCAACGAGGACAATCACTTGACCTCCCTCAATATTATGAGGACACGGCCTTAGCGTGGCTCGGTGATACTCAACAGGAATCTTTAAGCGCCGAACTGGAATTAGACGAAATCACTACGGCCATAATGCAAATGCGTTCAGGGCGTACACCTGGGTCGGACGGCCTTCCTATAGAATTTTATAATACATATTTGAATCAACTGGCCCCCATACTAAAAGAGGTCTTTTATGAAGCCAGGGAGGAGGGGTGCCTTCCGAGAACCATGAGGGAGGCCCAGATAGTCTCACTACTTAAACCAGATAAACCCCCAACCCATTGCGAGTCCTATCGTCCCCTTTCACTTTTAAACTGTGACACTAAAATACTGGCGAAGGTACTCTCTAACCAGCTTACTCTCCTGATGGAGCGACTGGTCCTGCCGGATCAATCGGGGTTCATCCCTAACCGCGCTACATCTCACAACCTCCGAACGCTCCTGGCAGTGCTACAGGATATAGATCCCAACTGTTCCGCCGTAGCGGTTTTCCTTGATGCCACCAAGGCATTTGATTCGGTGGAGTGGGACTATCTCCTCGGCACCCTACGATATATGGGAATGCCCCCTGCTTTTCTGGGTTGGGTGGAACTGTTGTATACAAAACCGATCGCTACTGTGCTTCTCAACGGCTCCCGATCTGCTAGTTTCCCTATTTCGAGCGGCACACGGCAGGGCTGCCCCCGCTCCCCCATTTTGTTTGCCCTAGCAATTGAACCCCTGGCCGCAAAAATTAGACACCACCACAAAGAACGGGCATTGGTATATCCTTCCAGGCAGCTCCTCGTTTTGCTATACGCGGACGATATCACACTATATGTTAAGAACCCACAGGACAATCTTAATCCTATTTTGCGAGAAATCACTAAATTTGGGGTCATCTCGGGCATAAACATAAATTGGGCCAAGTCGGCAGTATTCCCTCTTACTGATGGGACTAAGCCGCACCAGTTAGACTACCCATTAGTCTGGAAGTGTGATGAAGTTAAATATCTGGGAATCCGAGTCACTAGGGACAAAGAGGAGCTGATGCTTAATAACTACGGAGTCATGATGGACAAAGTAACAGATACCTTCCCGCGATGGATATCCTTACCCGTCTCAATGGCTGGGAGGATTTCATTAGTTAAAATGACTCTCTTACCCAAATTTTTATATCTTTTTACTAATATTCCGTACAATCCGGGGAGGTTTTTTTTTAAAACACTAAAAACGCAAGTTACTCGGCTAATCCGGGGGGGAAGACAAGCGAGGCTGAGCTTAAGCACGCTGATGCTGCCATACGCACAAGGGGGGTTTGAAGTCCCCAATTTTGAATTGTATTACTACTGTGCCCAGGCACATTTTGCAGTGTACTGGTTTCACCCGCCCCCATTCATGCCACATTTGGCAGTGGAAGATGGTCATATGGCCCCTACACCCCCTTCAGGTTACCTCTTTACCTCAGGAGGGGAACGGGACCCATCCACGGTCGATTGCACCAACATGGCCTGGAGGAAGATTGCGGTCAAACTGAATGCCCCAATGCTGTACTCGCCCAGGATGCCCTTGGTGTATCACCCATCCCTGCAGGTTACCTACGAGGGGCAATGTCGCCGAATGCTAGCGGCGCTAAAGTACACTACATGGGGGGATCTTTACATAGGAGGCAACTTCCGCACTAGAGAACAATTTTTGGGCGCTCATGATCCCACTACAATGGACCTCTTTATGTACATTAGACTCGGGCAGAGCATTAGAGCCACCGTACCGTCATTTCCCTCAGAGCCACCCACGCTGCCACCGCTGCATGCACTTCTACAAACGGAACCCCGGGACACGTCACCTCGTTCTTATACAAACATATACAAAAGGCCCCGACATCTTTCACCCCACTTGCCCGAGCGGAATGGGACACAGACCTAGACATACCATTAACTGATGATCAATGGGAATTTGGCTGCAAACAGACAGAAGCCCTTACTGCTAGTAGTCGATTGCGGCTCATTCATTATAAATTTTTACATAGATTATACTATACCCCGGCTAAACTTTATAAGTTCGGACTATGTGAGGAGGATAGGTGTGTGCGATGCGGGGGGAGGGGGAGGGGGCAGATTTTTACCACTTGGCATGGCAATGTCCGCAGGTATATGACTACTGGGTACAGGTGTTCGAGGGCATGTCCTGAATGTTAGATATACAGCTTCAACCGGACCCGGTAGTGGCGCTACTGGGTTGCACACAAGACATAGTTACTGTGCACAGAAAGTTTCTTGCATTGGGTTTCCTTATAGCCAAACGCAGAGTGGCTTGCAAATGGGGACGGGGTGGAGCCCCTAAATTCAAGGAGTGGATACAGGACCTGACTACCTGGCAGGAACAATCGATGTGTTATGCCGAGTTGCTCCCGGGTAAAGTCACGTCCAAAAACATCTGGAAACCACTAATCACATATCTCCTCTCTCAGGAGGAAACTACGGAGACGACCCAGGAGATGGGAAGAGATGGCTTATGTCTTGAGGAGTGAGGCACTCTGCACTCTTCCCCCCATGGGGGTGAGAGGGAGGCACGAAATTTGAGAGGAGGTATCACGAGGAAGTGTCCAGATAACGTACTGGGGAGAGACATGTTTCCTGGGTCTTTCAAGCTGAATTAAGTCATGACCTGTCTCCCGATGGTTGATGTTTCCTATCAGATGTCGTTGTCATATTTCTCTAGAATATAGGCTTGAAGGTGTTGTTCTGTATTTTATTACACTGCTGCGCGGGCTTTAAGGGCTTGGGGGAGGGAGTTGTTTTCATTTATTCCACAGGGAGGGGTTGTTTGATAAATGCTATAATTGATTGTCCTTCATAATGATCATTTGGCGCTGTATCTATTGGAAAATTAATAAAGAAATAAATTTTTTTTTTTAAAAGCTACAGTTCCTATGAATCATTGGGAGACAGTCCCCCCAATCCACAGCCAGCAATGCCCTTCAAGATCCTCATTGGGCGCTCCCTCCTCCTATTTCTTACTGTGACCACAGCCAAAGGTTTAGAGGCTCAATCTTGCTTCCCGGAGTCCGTCCCTTAGAACAAAACAACAATGTCAGGACCTTCCTATCTCAGAAAGATATCAGAATCCTACAAAAGAAATTTATTCAGAAGTTACCAGACAGGGTTGCTATTTTAGGACAACGAGACATTAGGATACATTAGAACAAATCGTACTTACATGTAACTCGAATAGGAATTCATAAAGAATATACTAAATTCAATCCCAAAACGTATTGGGTGGGTAGAAGGCATAACCAAAGGTGGGCTAATCCTTGCCTCCATGGCCTTAATAGTATTTCAACTTTCTGTTACGATAGCTAGAAAAGTTTTCATTCTATGTCAGGATCGGAGGCTAGGATTAGGCTGGTTTAAAGCATTTGCACCACCAGCGATGCCCGATTTTGCGACTGGTTTAAAGTAGAAGCTCTTAAAAGTAGAATCTGAGGAGCATGAAGGATATCCTCTAACTAGGCCCCTAAAGAAAAGGTCTTCGAGGCCATGGCCCTCTCACCGAATGAGCCCCAAACACCGAGGTCTCAATTCCATCCTCTTGCATGGCTCATATCACTCACTGGGCAATAGTGGGAGAGGAAACTGCCTTATGAGGTTTAGTGAAGGAAAGTAGTAAGTGTTGTTCCCCCGGAGAACGGAGATCTTCTGTCATTAATTCATAGGCCTTTATTGCCTTGACAACACATAACTTTGGTACAGTAGGGAACATCGGGTAAGAGACACTTTTTGAGTTGCATTTTGTTCCTCTCGAAATGTTAAATGTCACCCCTTCTGGAGCGAATACTCTACCTGTTATGGATAACGCTCTCATGTCAGACCCAGCGACATCTGTATATGTGTCAAGTATTAATTAGCAGGCCATGATTTGAAAAGGTACACAACTCTATTCACATCCCAAAGTGTAGAATATTTGGGACCGGGGGGAGAGACAATCTAATGCCCCCAAGAAGTTTACAGACTAGAGGGTGTTCCCCCACTGGGTGTCCATCCATCGGAATATGGCCCGCCGAAATGGCAGATTGAAAAGTATTAATGGATCTAAAGGCCAATCCTTCTGAAGCCAAAGGGGCCAGAAAGTTGAGGATATGGACAATTTCTGTCCGCAAGGGATCCAGTTGCCGTTGACGACACCAACCCAACCATCAAGACCAGGCCGAGTGGTATTGTTTGGTTGTACTATCTGCTAAGAACTTGGCGAGTAGTGATGAGGTTTCCCAAGAAATGCTTGGGCCTTTCCAACGTTCCCGGGAATCCTCCATGCCATAAGATGGAGAGAGCCCTCTAGCACTAGATGGTGACCATTTCCTCGGGGATCCTGGAAAAGATCTAGAAGCGGGGGTAGATGAATTACAAAATCCCCACAAAGTTCCATCAGAACTGGAAACCAGACTTGAGATCTCCAAATTGGTTTTACCACTACCAGGTCAACCATCTGTCTCCGAAGTTGGGTAGACAGCCTCATGATCATGGCAAAGGGAGGGAATGCATATCTCTTATCCGTGCTCCAATCTTGGAGAAACACGCCTGTTTCCACAGCATTGGGGTCCAGCCTCCAGGTACAACATGTCTAGTTGGTGATCCAGGTGCGAGGGAATCAGGTCCATGGTGACCGGGCCCCACCTGGATTGTATCTCCAGAAACCGTCTGGTATGGAAGGTGCCATAGGCTGACATCTCGCCAGTGATGTGAATTCCAATCCACCACCTGTTTGGACTTCCCCGGCAGATGTTTCCCCATCACCAAGATCAGATTGTCCAGGCAATAGGACCAGAAGTCGCTGGCCAAGTCCGAGAGGGTCTTTGATTTCGTTCCTCCGAGTTGATTGATGTAGCTGACTGCTGCTACATTGTCCATCTTGAGGAGGACGGAACATTGGACAGTGTTCTTGGTCCAGCATTTCACTGCAAAGGACCCCGCCATAAGCTCCAGACAGTTTATGTGGAAAGATTACTCTGCGGACAACCATATTCCTCCTTCGAAGACGTCCCTGCAATAGGCACTCCAACCTGAACCGCTGGCGTCTGATTCGATAACCCGGTATGGTTGAGTGCTGAAAATGGCTCAACCATTGCAGCTCCTCCTTGGCCTCCTCTGAGAGGAGAACCGATTGAGAGTATGTGAGATCTCGTTGCAGGTGGAAGATCTTGAGGCATTGTAGAGCCCGATAATGAAGGGCGCCCGGAAAGATGGCTTGTATGGAGGATGGCAGAAGACCCACGTTGTGGGCAATTCGTCTCAGAGAGGTGGTGGGTCTGGCCACGGTCTTCTTGAGTTTGTGTTTGATCTTCGTGAGCTTCCGGATTGGAAGACTCGGAGTGGCTTTGATCAAATCCACCACAAATCCCAAAAATCGTAAGGTCTGGGAGGACAAGAGGGAAGATTTCTTCTTCTTGACCACAAAGCTGAGGGATTCCAGAAGGTTGATGGTCATTTGGAGATGCCCTATAATCTCTTGGGGCGCTGGTCCAATAACAAGACGTCATCTAAGTAAACAAGCATTCTGATCCCTCTGGCTCTTAGGTGCTCCAATACGGGTTTTAGCACCATAGTGAACACCACAGAGCGGATGATAGACCAAAAGGGAGGGAGGTAAACTCGAAAATCTGAGATCGCAATTGGAATTGCAGGAAGTGCCAGTGAGGAGGAAATGAGAAGATCGTGAGATAGGCATCTTTTAAATCGAGGCACACCATCCAAACGCAATAAATGTCTGAGGAGATGGATCCCTTCCATTTTGAAGTGGCAGACCAACCACTTGTTGAGCTCTTTCAAATTTATTACTGGGTGTTGGCGCCCGTCCCTTTCTTTCTACCTGGAAAAGGGTTGCTGAGGGAACCATAGGGGTGAAACTGGGCCTGAACAATAGCCCTCTTCTCCAAGAGTTGTGAAATCTCTGTATCCACCAGCTCGGTTTGGGATGGGGAAAAAACTAGGGGACACGGTCTTTTAGACTGGAATGGGGAACCGTAGAACTCTATGTGGAAGCCCCTCACTTTTTGAAACACCCAGGCATCTGAGGTAAGAACCTTCCAGTTGTGGAAAAAAATTGACAGTCTGCCTCCGAGTCTGATCCCTGAAAGGGGTTGAACACTCATCTTGAGAGGAATTGTGGGATGCTTAGTTCCTGGAACTTCCTCTTGAGCCTCTGTGAGGTGAGTAACTTCTGGTGTGATAGAAGTTGCCGAAACAGGATGAGTCCTGCTACTGGCCCGCTTCATCTCTGATCCTCTTCTTGGTACTTACCACGGCTAGCCCAGCACCCCCTACCATGACTGGCATTGGCAAAAACAAGAGGAGTGAAGATCCTTTTGATGGATGTCTGAGCTTTATCCAGGGAATTGAAAGTATTGACAGATGTCCCTAACTCCTGGATGAAGGGGTCTCCAAAGAGGCCCCCTTGTGCAATGGGGCCTGCTTTGGATGTCGCCAATTCCCTAGTTTGGGTTCAACTTTAAATAACAAGGATCTGTGTCTTTCTATGGATATTGTGCAATTTGTGTTTCCCCAAAAAATTGATGGCTTGCTGAGCCCAGCCTGCCAAAGCCTATGGGGAAATAATGGTGCTGAATGTCTTAGCATCTTCGGCATGTCCAGAATTTTGGGCAAGGGGCCTTCCACGTCTAATAGTTTATCCTGACATGTGCGCCAGGAGCGATCTATCCCTTTTTTGGGGTCTCTTACAAATTTGGCCAAAAGGTGGCCATTCTGGTGTCAATGCCAGGAGTGAGGGCAACTTTGTCGTCCAACGAGGGGCGCAGGCATTCGGCCCGGAAGCAGCTGCTGGCTTCTTTGTCTAGAAGTTTCCGCAGGCGGCCTGCCACATAGGCCACTACTTTTGGAGCTGGAGACCACTCTGCAGAACATGGGTTCAGCAAGTTGTCCGTGTCCAGCAGGCCTGAATCTGGGGCTGCAGGGCTGTTATCTGACTTGTGTTCCCCTGTTAGGGAGGAAGGATTGCTTGACGGACTCATTTCAGAGCACTGGACTTCCGAGCAGACTAATGACTTTGCTGCCAACCCCGCATCCCCAGTGGTTAGTATTCACACCCCGTAAGTTGCCAGACCTTTGGCCATTTCCAAACACGGGCAATTTATAGGCAATTTAACACTGAGTTCCTTTCTTCCTCAGCTGGTAAGCTACTGTCCCCAGTGCGACTAGATTGCCCCATGTGGCGCACTCGACAAGTTATCTCCATGACCGCTGTCCGGCTTCAGCCGAAGCGGACGAACACTTTCGCCACCTGATTATCCGTAAGTCCACAGGCTGTATTCCTTTTTCCTCCATGAACCTGTAATGAGAAACCATGTCTTTCCTCTTGTGCAACTTCCACCCCTGGATACCCCTACAAAATCATTCCACGCCATTGGCATACAAGGTGACTTTTTTAATATATCATTCTCATTTGAGCATACAAGTTCTCTCGTACCATGCACTCACCTTTGTACATAATGAGCTTGCAAACACATGGGCAAGTATTTAAAAAACCATAGGCATTTGTCAACGGTGTAAAAAATGTGAGGGAGCCCCCCTGCAAGATATGCTGAAGAGGCCCCTCACACACACATCAGTAGGGGCTGAGGGGGCCCCCTCTAGTATGGATAAGCCTGTGGGCCTTCTCACCGCAGGGGCCTTTTTTACACCCCTGGCATTTGCCAGTAACAACTTTTCGCACTCCTTTCCTAGTAGTTTTTATTTACTAAAAGCTGGGCCTGCGTGACAGCTTGGCCCTCACAATGCAGCCTACCTGAGAGATCTTCTGGTGACATAGAATTTAATCAGCTTGGCATGTACAAACACATACCGGTACTTGTACCTGATTTTTATCTGAAGGCGCAAAAAAGGTTCTAGCTCCTGAAAACTGTTTTTTATTGTATTTATTGTCCTATTCTTTTCTTCCACTGTCCTGAGGAGGCCCACAGTTACAAGGGCCGAAATGCATCAACATCATGTTTGGAGAGCCATCAAACCTTAAAACTACCAAACAACAAGCTGGACACATTTTAAAAGAAATAGAGGACAAGATTGTCCTCAGTGTGATGTCACCTAAAGGACTACCTCCTCTGTGGACTGCTTATTAAATAAGGAGTGCACCCACACAACTCAAACCAACTGGAAGACCAAATGTTTTTCTAGTTGTTACATTTATGTTATTGTATGAAAAAACTTTGCGATAAATTCCACTTTTCTTTTCTTTTGTGTTTATTTGTATGTTTAAATGTTAATTTTAAAGGCACAATCCAGGTGCCACTACCAAGAGTAAAGCCTGCTGTACAGCTAATGAGCGAAATAAACAATGTATTTTGAAATCAAACGTTTACAACACTGACTAATTTAAGTATTCATTGTGTAAACGAATGTACGATCTTTTCCCACAATATACCATACTTTGGTTTGCTTTGTGCACATGAGCTGCAGATAGGGCATCTATCAATAAGACAGAAATACCTGTTTGTGTCAGGCTGACACATTGCGGGTGAGGTCTATTGCTAACAAGGGTTATGCTCTTCGACCATAAGCCGGTGCCAGAATTCCTTGTTACCTTGTCTTGATCTCATTCAAGTTAGCTCTGTTCTTCGATTGCGCTGTAAATGAAAGAAGCATTTGGCAAGATGAATACATTTGTCTTTAATGTGCTAACTAATGAAACACTGACATGCACAAATACTGCAATGTGTGCGTTAGCATGTTTGACATGCCTCTGCGCTTTGCCAAGGCTTGCTTCTTTTGGTGTATGCATGTGTAAAACCAGCTGCCTAAATAAAACCTTCAGACTTATCATGTGGTTTCTTGCCAAATAAAACATAATCCTTTCTATTTGTCTAGTAGGCAGATCAATAGTGAAGCCTTTCGATTATTTATTCAGCATTGGCTGCAGTAATTTACTGTTTGGCTGGATGATTACATTGAAAATGGTAAGGGATCCTTCAGTTTAAAATAACTTTTACAGATTGAAATCTATTACATGTTTATTTTTAACTTATAGAATGATGCAGAAGCATTTTCAGATACTTATTTACAACTATAACTGACTAGAACACACACAATGTTCACTTGCAAGTTCAGCCTGGTGCATAATAGAGTAATGGATTCTAAAGTATCTGTACCTAGCAGAATGCAGACACATTATATGACTTAAGTTGGCATGCTAGTTCTGTACCTTAAATCTTGTTCCATTGTTTCCATTGGCATGGATTCTGTACCATTTCCCCTCTCTGATTTATCTTCCTGTCTCTTACTTTCAATGGCCTTACAGCTTTAGTACCTCAACTATCTTCAGTAGTTATTGCTTTACCCCCTTGTTTTTCTGGTTCCTTCTTTGTCGGTGTTCAGTTGTTTTTTGGGTTGAAGATAGTGAGTCATGCGCTATATCAAGAAACAGAAAAAAATATCTAGGATGGCCTTTAAGTAATTACATTGATTCTGCAGCCATCTTAGATGAGATTGTCGACTGTAGGTGAATGAATGAATAAGCCTTATAAAGAGCAAACTTTGCCCAGAGGCGACAAGGCGCTGCGGAAAGGGGCCAACAGACGATAATGTGTAGGGCTCACGGTGATGAATGGGTGAAAAGCCAAGTCTTCAGGGCCTTACGGAAGCAAGAGTGAGACTCCAGTCCAGAGATTGAGGAGGGAAGGGAATTCCAGAGTTTGGCCGCAGCATAAGAAAAGGCTCTACCCCCCCCATCTTACTTTCTCAAACCTTGGGACTACCAGCAGATTCTTACTGGCAGATCTTAACTGCTTGATAGGAACATATCTTTGAAAGAGCCTTTTAATGCCTTCTGACCCAGTATTATAGAAAGCCTTGTGAGTGAGGCAAATGGCTTTAAACAGGATTCTTCGGCCAGAAGGGAGCCAGTGCAGCTTACTGATAGTAGCCGAAACCGAATGGTATTTGGGAAGGCCCATCACCAGCCTGGCAGCAGCATTCTGCACCAGCTGTAGTCGATGCACGAGTCCCTTGTTGATACCCAAGTAGAGAGCATTACAATAGCCCAATCGGGACAACACGAGGGCAACAACAGTCTGTTTTAGGGAGGAAAAGGAAAGAAATTGAGAAATCTTCCTTAGAGTCCTAATAATCCCAAAGCAGGTGGACACCATTCTACTAATCTAGGTGTTGTTATCTTATCACCTAATCATAGTGTAATGCAAAAACTGGAAACATCATCGAAATAGTGTGTGTTGATCCAACATGCAAAGATCATTTCATCGAACCAATGGCTGAAAGAAGCTGACAAACTATTCCCTTTCTGTGTGTTTTTCTTGCTTGTCATCACATGAGTTTGGTAGTCAACTAAAGCTGCCTGCAGACAGATATAAAAATAAAAGAAAGATAAACTTTCTTCTACTATTCCTAAATAATAGCTGGTTTGCACATTAACTTGTATATAACTAGATCTAGCAGAAAAGCCTTGCATGGCACCACAATCTTTTTCTCACTCCATGGCATCATATAATTGCTTCAAATTTCCTTGTCATTTAGCTAAAATAAATAATGGTGTACCTCTATTAAATACATTTTAAGGCTGTGTTATTTGCTTTTTTGATCTGTGCTATTATAAAATGCTCAAGGCCCAATTCATAAAGACCGTCCACAGTCGTGTCGGAGGCTCCTCAGTCGTGGTGGAATCTCCGCACTGGTGGCGGGATCTCTGCACTGCAGTTTCTCTTTGCGGATATCCCGCCACAAATGCGAGATCCCACCACGTCTGAGGAGCCTCGATGATGACTGCAGAGGGTCTTTGTGAATCAGGGCCTGAGCATTTTATACAAGCACAAATCAAAAATACAAATAACACAGCCTTAAAATGCAGTGCAGAGATCCTGCAATGAGTGTGGAGATCCCCCCACGACTGTGGAGTCTCCACCACAACTTCGGAAGCTCTATGTGAATCTGGCCCTTAGTTTGTACAATCATGTCTTCTATCACACAGGTCCCTTGATGACGTGAAATACCCCTACAGTCCACTGTTGGGAGTACATTGATCTATGTATGTATAACAACTGCAACATATCAGTTTAATTTAGGTTATCTGACGGAGTGCCTATCATGTTTTCACACTACAGCTCTTGATTCCAAATGTACATTTGTTAGAAGTAGTATTCTTACAGTGCTAGTTCTTCACGAACAGCATATTGTAACAAGGATAATAATTTGTACCACATGTTCACAAATTATCACATTCAATTTAGTATAATTGTGAAAGCATCCCTTTAGGACTTTTGTGTTCATTGCAATTTAAATCCAAAAGGTTTCATAACCAAGATTTGTTTTTATAAATACTTTATTTATACTTAAATCATGAAAGAGCATACAGCACATATTGTTCTTTAGCAGGCACTGTAGCCAAATAAGATGTATCTGTTTATCAAACAAAGCTATGCCTCTGCTGTGGGTCAACTTCTGCTATAGGTCAATGGTAAATGTACATATAAGGCCTGATTCACAAAAGTAAACTTACACGTTTGTGCTTTTCCAGTATTCCACAAACTGCATTTTAATAGTAAGTTTACGAGTGCTGAGAGTCCGCACGTAAAAAATTAGGCCTGTCCTATCTACTTATGTGAGGAGTCCCCCCGCGGCAGAGTCGCCACACTCTGAACTTACTATTAGAATGTAGTTTTGTGAATATCGAAAAAGGGTAAACTTTCTCAAACTTATACGTTTAGCTTTGTGAATCAGGCCCATGCTGTTCATTTGTACGTACAACATTTGTTTTGCACATCATTTTCATTCATTATACCTCAGTACATTAAATTTACTATTCTAATATCAACGCTCGAGAACATGAAGTACAATTATCTAAAAAAATCAGGTCTCCCTCGTGGAAAAAACGAAGGAACAAAGCCCTTTACCCAATACTTGTGATGTGTATCGGGCACTTAAAGAAATTTAGGCGAGAAAGAAAAGTAAAGGTAATTTATCATTTCAATGCCTTTTACTTGGTGTGATTAAAACTATTAAAAGACATTGTAATCAATCCTACGGACAAAGGTGGGGCAATCATAGTAATCAATAAAAATGAGTACATGGAGCAGGGATTAATCAGTGATGAAATTTATGATATAAAACTTGATTTGACAGCACACGGCAAATACTGAATTATATAAATGAGAAAATTCAGTATGGTTTTGACGAGTGATGGATCAGATATAAAGGACTCGAATGTTTGACAAATAGCATACCACGAACTTTCAAGTACTGTCTCACCTTCCCAAAATACACAAGAATTCATTAAAACCACCAGGAAGGCTGATAGTGTCAGACTGCATTTCTTTAGTTAAGACACTTCCGAATATGTGGATTTCTTTTTGAAACCCTTTTCCCAGTTTACAGAGTTATACAGCAGATGTAATAAAAAAAAAATATATAAGGGATGCCTTATAATAGGGAAATACAAGCAGGTGACAAAATGAAGCACTGGAGTTGATATAGCTATATCTGAACAGAAGGTTGAGCCCACTCAGAATACCTAAGGACAACATTCTGTGACTAGCCAAAATTTCACTTACAAATTATTTCTTCCTCTTCAATGGAGACTTTTACTTACTACCGAAGGGGACTGCCATGGGATCGTCATTGGCACCAGAGATGGCAGTAATGTACAATATTGCTGAATATGAAGATAAATTCATGTATAGAAGTGTTGATATGGAATAATAAATGTCAAGTATTATTGTACAATAAATGATGTAAAGAATAAAGCATTTTGTAAATACGAATAAACAGCGCATGTACATTTAAGGTTGCCATGGATCCATAGCAAAGGACCAACAGAGTAAGGGTCCTCAGATGTTTGGCCATTAGTCCGCCCACCCTATTGAGAGAGGGTGGACAGATGGTCAGCTTTTACCTAGTGGTAAGGGACAGTGAAAACTGTAAAATTAACCCCACGCCAGAGCTGAAAACTCCCTTGGTGAGGGGGGTCAGGGTTTTACTTTTTAGGTCTCGCCTAGCTGCTCGCTTGCGAGATCTATTGTTGTCGATTTAGCTTCCGAAGCGGGGACAGGAGATGTGCAATCGCCCGGACAGGCGATGTGCACGGCTCGCGGCCTTTGAGCACAACGCGTGCATGGCGCGCTTTCACTTTCCTAGTTTATTCCATTCCACAGCTGCAGCCGGGAGGCAGTGTGTTTGTGTACACTAGTTTTGTTTACTTTTCTCTATCGGTTCATTGTGGAGCTGCATGCTGGAGTCGATGTATGTGATGCAGTGCAGCAAGACCCCAACACTAAGCATTGTCTCCGGGGTGTGTGCTCTCAGCATGTTGTGTTAAACCCTCACAAAACTCCACGCTGTGTCACAATCCTTGAAATACTGTCCGCGGCCGCCGAGAAGTTGATGTCTGTCTGGAATAGGACACTCGCGCGAGTGCTCACTCGAGGTATTAACTGCATGTTGTGTTAAACCCTCACAAAACTCCACGCTGTGGCACAATCCTTGAAATACTGTCCGCGGCCGCCGAGAAGTTGATGTCTGTCCGGAATAGGACACTCGCGCGAGCGCTCACTCGTGGTATTAACTGCATGTTGTGTTAAACCCTCACAAAACTCCACGCTTTGTCACAATCCTTGAAATACTGTCCGCGGCCGCCGAGAAGTTGATGTCTGTTCGGAACAGGACACTCGCGCGAGCGCTCACTCGTGGTATTAACTGATAATGCTTGGAGTAATAATGCTTGAAGTCCTCGTATCATCGCCGACGTGCCCTACGCACCGTGTATTTGTGAAGGTGACACTCATTGTCCTACTATGTAACTCGCCTTTGTGTCCCTGTTTTTCTAAGTGTCAATGTACGTGTATTTTAAATACATTTCCAGAGCACGGAAATAGTGTTTTTTATTAAATACATTTTGAGATTATATTGAGGGCCCCAACATCGATGTCCCGTGCCGCAAGGCGAATTAATTTAAATATACTCAAAGACTGTTGTGTTAGTAGCAGTAGTAGTAATATTAGTAATAAAAATAGTAATAATAATAAAAATTATTGTTTTTGTTCTTATCCACATAGGCGTGATAGCAACAGAAACACGTTTACCGTTACAACTTGTTCCATATGGTAATTGCTGTTATTGCTGACATTTCTATTGTTTTCATTAGCATGTTACTTTTAACATAAGCCTGGTCCTCGTATTACTATTATTTTAGTGTAATATATATATATATATACGAAGACAAGGGGAACGGGGGAGAGGATGTGGCGATGCCGCGTAAGTTTCGAGTCTCGGCGTTGGTGCAACATCCTGTGAGTCTGGGCAATTCACTTAATCTCCCCGTGCCTAACAAAAATGGATGTGTCCTTGTGTAATGTAACTGGTGCTCGTGTAAAGCACTCCAATAACTTCGGGTCGAGTTTGCGCTATATAACAAAAAACTGCAAATTGAAAACAAAGCAAGGGTATCCCTAAACTTCCATTACATGATCGTTTACGGATCCTTGCGGTGCTGTTTGTTAGCGTCAGACACTGGGTGACGCCTGATCTAGGCGCAGAACCCAGAGGTGACTTTTGAACACACCTTAAGATATATTCCAATAAGGGTTCATTATTCTATACAACGCCAGAATGGTAATGCGTCACATGCATAAAGCATTCACCCGCTGCTTTGACTAGCTGCTTTTTTTTCAAGTGGAGCTTTGCACTAATTATGTGAACACGTTTATTTTTCTTCAATCGTGAATCAGAGAGGGAGAAGAGATCTGGAGGTAGAGAGAGAGAATGGATCAGAGAGGGAGACGAGAGAAGGAGAGAGCGAGAATGAATCGGAGACGGAGAAGAGAAAAGGAGATAGAGAGAGAGAATGGATCAGAGAGGGAGACGAGAGAAGATGAGCGAGATTGGATCCGAGAGGGAGAAGAGAGAAGGAGAGAGAGAGAATGAATCAGAGACGGAGAAGAGAAAAGGAGATAGAGAGAGAAAATGGATCAGAGAGGGAGACGAGAGAAGGAGAGAGAGAGATTGAATCAGAGACGGAGAAGAAGAGAAAAGGAGATAGAGAGAGAGAATGGATCAGAGAGGGAGACGAGAGAAGAAGAGAGAGAATGGATCAGAGAGGGAGACGAGAGAAGATCAGAGAGAATGGATCAGAGAGGGAGAAGAGAGAAGGAGAGAGAGAATGAATCAGAGACGGAGAAGAGAAAAGGAGATAGAGAGAGAGAGAGAATGGATCAGAAAGGGAGAAGAGAGAGAGAGAGAGCGAGAGAGAGAAGGGATGGATGGACGGAAAGAGAAACTTAGTGTGAGGAGACAAAGGCAGAGGCTGGGTTGAGCTGTCTTGCCAGCTCTGCTTACGGTTCCCCACTCTGGCCTTAAGCACATGTAAATAACTATCTCTGGCTTTGCATGTATTACACTACACATCACGTCACTTCAGGGACCTCTGCCCTTCTTATCACCTGCTTCTTTTGAGCCGAGAGGGGCACATCACCTAGGTTTAAAATCCCCTTCCGTTACTGGCAGGTGTGTCGTGGATGCCACCACAGTGTCACGTGTGCTGTTCAATAATGCAGCCTACCAGCCCGAGGGGGCACGGTGCTGACCAAACTTCACATCTCCCCTCGCTCTGCCTGGTGATGCTACACGGGAAACTGGGTGCGGCGTTGTATGGTATTTCAATTGCATTGATATAGCGCCTACTACCCACGAAAAGTTGTTGAAATGCAAAAGACTGCTCCCTGGGAAAGGGGAGCATTCAGGTGGGGTAAACGGGGGTGGGGAGGGAGGAGGTGGGTTAACACTTTGAAGATCACTACTGAGGCAACAAGAGCCGACCAGACAGGATTCACTTATTGGGAATGCTACTGGCGTGTCACTTCCAGCTTTAACTGCCACCCAGCTGGACCATGGTATTTATATTTTCATTTCATTTTTATAGCGCGAACTCACCTATCAAGGGTTTGGGGCGCTGTACAGTGTATTGTAATAACAGAAGTAGAGTAAATAGTGTGTTTTTAATATTATTTAAATCAGAATTCCCCCCTTTCTTAGATTTGGGGCTTTGCCCTCTCATTTCAAGTGCCTGTGGCGAGGTCGGTGGTCTTGTCGCGACCCTGAGTCTCGGCTGCTCCCCTCATGAGACACAGCTAGGCACTGGACTTCTGCTGCACTAGCGCCTAGCTATCCTTGTTGTGCTGTCGCGGAAGCAGATGCTTATTTGCGGCTGCAGAGGGCGGCGCCATCTGATCCGTAGAAGCCTTTTAAAACGACCAGGATCTTTGCGCCTTTACTGAGACGTAGTTATTTGATGCCCCACAAGCCTGGCGAGTTACTTGAATTGCCCCCAAGATGCTGTGTGTTTCTGCAGTGTAATAACAAGGGGAATAAAGGCTTAGTAAAAACAAGCATTTGCAATGTAATAGGTCTCGCATTTACGCGAGTTTGAGCTATTAGCATTGTAAATAACAACATCTTTTATTTATGTTTTGGTTTTTAAAACATAAATAAAAGCCATTGTCATTTACAATGCTTGTTTTATTTTCAAAAAGAAAATCCTGCTTTAGGATAATTGTTTGGGGAAAAAAAAACATTGAAAGTTTGCTGCAAGGCTCCATCATGTTTACGGAGCCATCTGTCAAACTTTCAATGCATTTAAAGTTGCCTCACAGACCTCTCTCTCTCAAAATTTGACGGCTGTGTACTCCCTCCGAGCAACAGAGAACTTTACTCCATCACCCTGACGAAGTAAATACCCTTCTGCCAAACTCGAAATCAGGCCCTTTGTTGTAGCGAGTCATCTAGCTTAGTAATCATACTATCTACTCGGTCCTACCTGGTCAGAGTATTCTTCGTTGCTTCTATCACAGATGCTGCTTTGTGTACATTGAAATACAAATTATTCCCCTATTGTCCTGATTATAAGTCGGGCAGAGCGGCATTATTGTTTGAAAACCCACTTCACATGATTCTAAGTGGACAGGTTGTCCCACATCCTGTTTTTGCCGTGTGCTGGAGAACCAAACCCAATTTTCCTGGCTGGTAATGCCAGCCCAGAAACATTACACAAGGTTTTAACTGCAACAGCAAGCAAAGCCTCTTGCTCCAATGTTTTTTTCTGACAAAGAGCATGCAATGCTCTCCCATCAGATCTTTCCTTTCCCTCCCCTACTCTCTAAACCCCACTTCCTTCCCTCACTCAAATTTTGTGTAGTTTTACGACCAAAAAAACCAGTGTTCACACAGTAATTCTCCATTCCGTAGAGCTTAACTTGGAATTAGGCTCCAGTGGGGTGGATTTACCACATGGTAAATGCAAATTTTAATGATGCTTGTCTGTTACCTCTTTACTGTCCAACTTGTAATTAGAGCCTAAATGCCCCAGTCAATGTCCAGTTGGCCTTCGCTCATACCCCTAATATTTAAAACCTCTGTTCGGCGATCTGCTTCAGTAAAGAATACACATTAATTTTGCAGCACACTTTTGGTGAAGCTGCGAAAAGGTTTTATCAGTCTCCACGATGCCCAGTAAATCTGACAGAGACTTCTAGCTGCAGATTCCTTACCTTAGAATTATCCCCAGGTGTCAGACTGGATCTGTAAAACAGCAGTACCTCTGTGCGCCAGTAGGTGGCCTCATTCGACTCTGCATGACGTTGTCCGCGCCAGAAGTGATGTGCCTGGTGCCTATATAGGTGCCACCCCAGGTTGCTGACGTCCGTTCTGTTCTTTCCATGCCAGTCAGTGCAGATCTGGAAAGAGCTACCCCCAGTCACTTTTTGACTGACCCTTTTTTGACCATTAGTTGAAGTGTCCCCGCCCCCCCCCCCCACTGGTATGGCAGGTATGTCGGTGACGAACCCACATCTTGTTTGCCTCTAGTGCCTGGATCGCGACCATGACGCGAAGACCTGCGTCGACTGCCACGCCATGCACCCCAAGGCATTAAGGGAGTGACGCCGGTCTCAATCCCAGTGGACAGGAAGGTCCCGGGATCGGTCGTGGAGCCATCGATCTCTGTCGAAGTCTTCCAGGCTTCCATGTAAGTCCTACAAAAAAGAAAAAAATGAAGAAGTCAATGAGGTCTTCGACTTCACCCTGTCCATCAAAGTCATCTGACCAGACGAAGGAGTATTGTTCTTCGAGGCCTAGCTCCATGGTTGAGCCTGCGCCTGGGCCTGGGCCAGCTCTGCACCTCCCTGAGTTTCCGGGAGCGACTCCCGCTGAACTCTGTGAGTTTTATGAGGCCATGCACCTAATTTTTGGATGGACTCTCCCCACAGGTGCGCCTTAGGGCCCGCGGGGTCGGGAAGTGTCCCTACTGGCTCCCCACCAGCAGTTCCACCCACGGTGCCAATCGGGCCCCTTGGATCCATGGATAGATCTAGGCCTGTGCTGGTCATAGCATCTCGACTTTCCCAGACGCTGGTCTTGATGTCGCCGCTCCCGGCTCCGCCGGCTTTCCCCAGCGGTGACATCCCCATTCTCATCCCCGACACGGAGCCGAAGGGGCGGCGTCTGACTCCGGCGCCGACTGGAGCCATACTCTCCAGACCATAGCCCTATTCCTACGGGTGAGGGCTAGGACTAGGGGAGGGTTAGGAGGTGCACTGGACGTTGAGGAATACTACCCCTTAGATCCCAGCATGGACTGGTGTGAGAATTCGGTGGACACCAGTGGACTGAACACCGTCCCAGACCTTAGCCTACCCTCAGTGGCAGTGCACATAAACAAACGGCAATAAGGACGCAAACTTGCACCCAAAACAAATACACAACAATAGAGAAGGCAAGTGTATACAGGCTGCCTTGCACACAGGGCAAGCGTATGACAACAATGCATTGCTCCAGCAAGGAAAAAATACATTGATTGGTAGAACAACAACACAGTACATAACAGGCTTTAAAATCAGGTAGAGGATTCCATCATATCTGAAGGAAACTGTAGATTATAGTGTTTCAAACAACACCCCCAAACCTTGAAATCTTTGCATGGGCAACCTCTACTCCTTTAAGTAACCTTCTCCGCCGCCATGTAGAGGTCCATCCCCTTCTTCCATTCCCCCAAAGTCAGGACCGCAGGGTGACCCTAGTGACGCGCTATGTCACGCTTGGCCAACACAAGCCCTTGGTTGCAAAAGAGTAATTTCACCCTGGGGACGTCTACATCTCCTGGGACTCCCAATAGAATGTATTTGAGTTCAAGAGGGATGTTTTCCCCTAACACATTGCTGTGTTGCCCCCACAACCCATGATCAGTACACCAGAATGGCTGGGAAGCTCCATATCATAAATGTACCCCTGGTTACTCCACAACGCAAACAGTCTGGGGACGCCACCCTCCCAATGTGGTGTAGGTGGTCCCTATTTGAGTTAACTCGGTGCAGTGTTTTGAGCGGCAGTCAAGACTAATGTCTTGTCAGAGGTGCTTCCCCCGGGAGTGACCCCAAGTCTCCCATTTAATGAAGCCCTTACTGACATCCTGTTTGGGGCCTGGTCCAAGCCCAGAACAGGGGCTCCTGTTAACAGGACAATTGCTCACCCCAGGAGACCCTAATTTCCTCATTGAACACCCTTCCCCGGAGAGCTTGGTAATCCAAGCCTCCACGTCCCATGTAAACCCTGGCGCATTCCCTACCACCTTACCGGATAGGGAATCCAAAAGTCTGAGCGCCTTCGGCAAGAAAATGATTTTTCTTACCAGCCTGGCAAGGCAGTCCGTGAACACTGCATGCCTTTTGGGCTGTTACTTCCATGCACTGTGGGATTTGGCTGCGCACTTGCTACCCATGGTACCGAAGGAGGCCCGGGCCGTACTCTCCCAAGCTATGGCAGACGGGAGAGATGCAGCCAAATTCACGATCAGATGTGGGTTGAACAAGTTTTTTTTCCCGGTGGCCCTATGGCGCTATGCCTGGCTGAGAACGACTGGCTTTTGAGGGGATGTCCAAGCCCTGCTTATGGACATGTCCTTTGATGGCTCCTGTCTCTTTGGAGACAAAGTGGAATCGGCGATGGAGCATTTCAAGGATAGCAGAGCTACTGCCAGGCCCATGACCATGGCCCCCAGCCAACCCTAGTCCGCCTTTTGCTCCTTTCATGGCCATGGAAGGGGCTTTCGACCGCGTCCTTACTCACTCAGCGAACTCGGCACGCAAGCTCCCCAGCCTCTGTGTGGCAGAGGATGCAGTAACCCCAGACCTAGTGGGCCGGCAGAAAGAGGTCAAGCCAATCCACCACCTGTCCGGCAGCTGCAGCCCCTAAACCCTCTTTAGTTTGTCCTCCAACCAAACATAGGCAACCAGTGGGAGGCAGGATATGCCATCACATGCACCACTGTAGGTCAATAACATCAGACTGCGGGGTTCTTCAGATTGTCCAAAAGGGCTACTCCTTCCCCTTTGTGACTATGCCCCCACCCATGCCACCCACTTGCGGTAAGCTGACGGAGGACCATCTCTCCTTACTCCGCCGGGAAGTGACGATTCTCATTGCCAAGGGAGCCATTGAGAGGGTGCCGATGCCAGAAGTAGGCCATGGTTGTTATTCCTGCTACTTTCTGGTGTCCAAAAAGGACCTAGGCCTTCGTCCTATCCTAGACCTGCGCCCTCTGAATTTCTTTCTCAAGAAGGAGAAATTCAAAATGCTCACACTCGCTTGAGTCCCATCTGCACTGGACCCGGGAAACTGGATGGTAGCATTGAACTTGCAGGACGCATATTTTCACACTCCCATACTGCCTGCCCACAGGCATTATCTGCAGTTCACTTTAGGCCATGAGCACTTTCAGTTTGCCGTGCTCCCCTTTGGCCTTACTAGCACCCCTCGGGTGTTCACCAAATGGGATGGCAGTGGTTGCAGCTCATCTGCGTAGATTAGGGGTACCAGTCTTTCCCTAACTTGATGACTGACTGTTGAAGGCGGATTCACCCCAGGCAGTCATCTCCCACCTCCAGACTATGGTGGACATCCTGCCCTGTCAGGGGTTCACTATCAACGTGCCAAAGTCACACTTGACTCACCCTCGGATGCTCCCTTTCATTGGAGCTGTTCTGGACACGGTGCGGTTTCGGGCTTATCCTCCTAAACGGCAAGTCCAGGATATTCAGGTTATGATACCGATGTTTCAGCCTCTATCCTGGGTTTTGGTGAGAATGATTCTCAGGCTACTGGGTCTCATGGCCTCCTGCACCCTGCTTGAGACATATGCCCGCTGGCATATGCGGGCTTTGCAGTGGGACCTGAAGTTCCAGTGGTCAAAGAATCTCTCTGACATGTTCCAGATCTCGGAGGAAACTGCAAAAGATCTGCAGTGGTGGTTAACGAACCGCGATTGGGTCAGCGCAGACCCCTCTCCCTTCCCCAACCAGATCTGACAGTAGTGACAGATGCGTCACTCCTGGGATGGGACGGCCATCTGGGAGAGGTGGAGATCGGAGGCATCTGATCTCCAGCGAAATCCGGACTCCACATCAACCTACTGGAGCTCTGGGTGATCCGACTGGCTTTGAAAGCCTTTCTACCTTCCAACAAGGGAAGGCTAGTGCAGGTGTTCACGGACTACACCACCACTATGTGTGTTGTACTGCAACAAACAGAACGGAGTGGGGTCGTGGACCCTCTGACAAGAGGCCTTGCGCCTCTGGACATGACTGGAATGTCAGGGCATATCCCTAGTTGTTCAACACCGTGCCAGCTCTCTGAACGCTAGGGCGGACGAACTGAGCTGAAGATGTCTAGCGGATCCCGAAATGGTGTCTCCATTCAGAGGTGGTGAAAGGTCTCTTTTAGCAGTCGGGAGAGCCTTGGTTATATCTGTTTGCCACTGCCGAGAACACTCAATGTCAGCAGTTCTGCATGCTGGACTTTCCAAGGCAGCTCTTGCTTGGAGACGCGTTTCTCTCAAGTGGAGCACAGCCATCCTGCATGCCTTTCTGCTCATACCACTCCTGCCCAGAATTCTCAATAAGATCAGGAACGACCGTGCCCATGTCATCCTTGTGGCTCCAGACTGAGCTTGCAGAGTTTGGTATCCTGAGCTGTGGAGCATGGCCATCGGTCAGGCTGCCCCTTCAGGAGGATCTTTTATCACAGCAGCAGGGAAGGGTTTTCCACCCGAACCAGTCAACACTGCTCCTTCATGCTTGAGATTGAGCGGCGACAGTTAACAGCTTTTGACCTTCAGCCCAAAGTCTGAAATGTTAACTTGGCAACCAGGCGTCCCTCTGCCAAGACAGTATACGCCTGCATCGGAGCAAGTTTGTGGCATGGTGTGCAGAGAAACCGGTTGACCCTCTTTCTGCTCCCCTCTCTCAAGTCCTTCTCTTTATTCTTTCTCTTACCCAGCAGAGCTATCTTTCTGCCATCTCAGCCATCCCTGTACAAATCCCGTGTTGTAAATAGGTTTTTGAAAAGTCTGCAACACATTTCCACCTTCACCCTTCATCATGCCTCAGTGGGACTTTATTCTAGTGCTCACATTTCTGATGTGCGCTCCTTTTGAGCCACTGCACAGCTGTCCTTTGAGGCTCCTTACTTTCAAGATTGCCTTCCTAGTGGCAATAACATCTGCTCGGAGGGTCAGTGAGCTTTAGACTTTGACATCTAAAGCTCTATACTTGAACATCTTCACAGACAAGCTGGTTCTTCGCACTAGAGCTTCCTTCCTGCTAAAAGTTGTCACTCCCTTTCATGTAGGCCAGTCCATCACCCTGCCTACCTTTTACAGTCCACCACAACCATCTGAGGAAGAGGAGCAACTCCAACGACTGGACAAAAAAGAGGTTTGGTGTTCTACCTTGACTGCACCCAAGAGTTCCAGGTGGACGACCAACTCTTCTTGGGGTATGTCAGAGTAAAGAAGGGGAAGGCCATGCATAAACAGACCATCTCCCGATGGATCATGCTCTGCATTAAGATCTGCTACATATTGCCCCAGAAGCAACCCCCCTGAGGGCTTGCGTGCTCATTCCACCAGAGCTAAGGCTGCGGCCACTGCGTTAGTACATGGCATGGAGTTCTGATCCTGGACATCTACCAGGCAGCAACGAGGGTTTTGCTACCCACATTCACAAAGCATCACTGCCTGAATAGTCTGGTCCTTCAGGATGGACTCTTTTTGCGTTCGGTCCTGCAGGACTTTTTAGTGTGAAACAATTTTGCAGAACCATCTCCGGGGAGGTATTGCTTGGGTATCTATTCTAAGTTAAGGAATCTCTGGCTAGAAGTCTCTATCAGATGAACAATTTACTTACCTTCGGTAACGCATTATCTGGTCGAGACTCTAGCTAGCCGCAGATTCTTTACCGATCCATCCATCCTCCCTGCTCTGAAAACTCATTTCTAGGGACAGGGTAGTTCCCCCTTTCAGAGCCCTAGTTTTCTACACCAGTGTTCAGTGTTCTTCATGGCTCTGCCCTGCTAGCATGAAAAGTCGCGAAAAGAAACTGACAGCATGCTGGAGTGGTGCCTATTTAGGCACCACTCACATCACTTCCGGTGTGGATGCTGCTGACGCCACGCTAGCCGAACGACGCCACCTACCGGCACGCAGGGTGTACTGCTTACAAAAAAGTTCCGGATCCAGTCTAATACTTGGAGGTAATTCTAAGGGAAGGAACCTGCGGCTACATAGAGTCTCTACAAGATAGGGCATTAATGAAGGTAAGTACCTTATTCTTCTGACCAATGCCAGTCCATTGTTGTGCCCGCACTTTTCCCTCACCACTGCTCAGTATGGGGCCTCCAGTTTGGAAGTTGATGATGGGGCCCCTATTCATTGGCTATATTAGTGGTTACCACCAGTCCAGTCATTGCGCCATATGCCACCCGCTCCAAATGACCTGCAGGCCATCTCTGTGAGAAAAGCCACGAAGGACCCGCTGCTCCTTCTTTATTAGTGCTGCTGGGGACCCATATCACTGCCCACTTCAGGTATCTCTCCAGTCTCTTCACGGACACCTCCCATTATCCCCCTCGGTCAGTCCACCCACCTTCGTCAGCCCGGCACTCTATATGCTCCTTCAGTACGGGTTGGCTGAAGGTCACTCCCTGCTTCCAGGGGCAATGGTGCCGTGTCGTTCCAGGACAACCGAGGCTTTCCCTTTCCCCAACACAGAGCCAGCCATTTTCCAGTTCCCATTCACTGCACCAGGGCCTGTCTACTCATCTGTACTTCAGTAACTACAGCAGAGTGGTGCTTTGGTTTGCAATAGGCCCCGCTGTGTCAATCCTTGTGGTGTAAGTTATCTTCATCTCGATGGTCCGCTTCCACTGTGTCTCATCCTCATCAGAACTACTCATGCATGGAAATGGGTCCAATGCAGGTAGATTCTAATGATTTTGATCCTAGGTCATAGGAGCTCACAGCTTACGCTGCCATCTTACTGCACAGCTCATTCCCCCTCCCCCCCCCAAAAAAAAGATTTGTTTAAAAAGAAGATGAGATGTATTATTTCCTTTCAGTTAAGCTTTTTTCTGGCAGCTGGAAGCCTGGTTTGCCACGTTGGCTTTTGTTTTTTTCCATAGTCACAACAAGTACACTAAAAGCATAGTGTGCCACTTTGAGAGAGAAAGCAGCAGTGAAGGATCTATACTATATTTATTATAAATGCAGAAGCAGATGGATCCCTGGCAGTTGAATTTTTCTCTAACAGCCACAAAGCACCAGGAGAAGGCATTCTTTGCCCAAATGCATCGGTTAAGAGCTAGGATATAAGAGGAAACTTTGTACAAATGCTTTTCATAGGTCTGGATATGGATGCAAGCGTATTTCTATAAAAAGATGTCAAGTGGCATTCAGGGTTGGGTTATTGTGCAGAAATGGTCTTAGATGGCTGTCACAGGATGTTCTGCACAGACAATGTTGTGTGTGTGTGTGTGTATGTATGTGTATAGAAATATATATATATATGTGTGTATATATATGTATGCACTGAAAAAGCAAGGGTTAAAGTAATGTTATAGTTGGTTGAATATGTCAGTGACAACATTAACATTCTGAAGTAAAAAACAACACGGAAATTCACCAGTTATAGTTAGCATAGCTAACTATAACTTGCTCTGCCGCCATGCACTGCTTATGACCTCACATAGTACATAGTTCTATGACATAATTTATGGCATCACTCATGACATCTCAAATTACATAATTGATGGCATCACTCATGACATCATCCAAAGAGTGTGGTAGTTTATTTTATAGTTTACATAGTGGCCGGTAACTACCATATTACTTTTCTACCTTATTTTCTACAGCCTGTGTCCAGCTAATGGTTGTAAGTATTTACAAAACACATATGCTTCTAATGCATCATAGGTGTGTAAAACTATTGAACACGTTATAAATCTTTGAATTAAAGAGTAACTTTGGTGCAGATGACAGTTTATGATTTGTTCCACACAATTTTTTTTGTTCTGCATAAATAAATTCTATCACGGCAAAGATTCTACGTATTAGTTACTAATTATTGTAAGCAGCCTTGAGTTATTAAACAGGATTGTCTCAGCACGACAATTTTTACATAACATAGAAAACTGTGAAGTGTGTGTTATAGGGTCAATGTTGCACATAACACATGCTTGCTACACCTAAAGGAGTTGTATCTGTGATGGCATTAGTGATACTTCATATTATTCTGCACTATTTTGTACTTACCGCAGCCAACGTCCCCAAGCCTCATAAGTCCCCATGGTCCCCATCCCCCGGGGTCAAATATAATTAGAAGGGGAAGCAACTTTTAACAAACAGGTTGCAATTCTATTTTGAATGATGTCCACAGGTTAGAAAGGGGTATGCACAACCCTTTCAACTTGCACAGTAAATGTTTCCCTTGCACTGCTGTTTTAGTGGATGCACTAGGCACTTTAGCCTCCTTGTCAGACAGGTGCGCTTTAACAAGTATGTCTTTTTTGCAATCTTGTCACTGCTTCATTAGGCAGGTTGAAATTGCCCTTTCTCACAGCTGCACAAAGTATATGGTTTAATTGGACAAAGCTCATTGCACTAGGCACCTTGGTAAAGCACTGCGCATATCACTAGGGTGGTAGGAGTGTTATTAATAAGTTTAAAATGCCAATGCCTTTTTCGCACAAATTGCATTAACGTACTGTTAAGGCTTGACAATGTCTCTTTTGTAAAACAGCGTCAAGTTTTCATTAAGCATCATGAATAATGTTGTCTTACACTTAACTCTAGCAGGTGACGGGAGCAGCTGTTCTGTCCTAAAAATGTTTAGAATGACTTTGCCTTTTTGCACAGTAACCTGTGGATTTTTACACGCTCCACAGGTTGAACGATCCTTGTTAGCTCAGGATCTTATATCTAGTTATCGGTTTTATAATGTACTTTTAGTGACCTCCCCGCGAGTCATATGCAGGGTGCAGGAAAGCCAATGGTTTTTTCTTAGTCAAAATATCCATATTTTTATCTTGTATGCCCAATTTTTAAACTGGTTTGGTGTGCCTGTGATGGTCACACCGGTGCTTAGATTGCCTGAAGTGGAGATTTATTGTTTTACATGTATTGTATTGGTGATTATGCTGTGGATTTTATGTATGTTTATGGTTTTTATTAACTAATAAACCTAATTTTTGATTGAATGTTTGATCATCTAACAGAGGAATGGGGCTGTGCGCCCCCCTTCCCTTCAAAGGCCCCATGGGACCTCATAGCCTGGGGAATGGGGTGCCTAGGGCCTTTTAAAGGCTTAGGGAGGGTTGGCTCACATGTGTCCTCTTCCCTTACAAAATACTGTGGGACCCAGGGGATGAGGTCTTCAGGGCCGAATACGGCTCGGGTGGGCTGTGCGCCCTTCCCATAAATAATGAAATTGGGCCCGGAGGGATGGGGTTTGGTGTGTCCCGCATGGCCCCCTCCCCTTATTAAAAGCATTGGGCCCCGGGGTTGGGTCCCCCAGGCCGAATATATCTATGGATAGTCAGTGTTTCCATAGGAAATGTGTTTTTTGTGTTGCTAATAACTTTAGCCCTGTTTGATGAATCTCCACAAAACTTTCCCAAAACGTGCTCTTTTTTGCCTAGTATGTGCATGGAACGTTTCTGGGTGATATGTCAAGCTGGGGGCCAACAAAAAAGGGGGGCCCCAAAACACAAAATCCCCATGCATTTTCCATAGACTTCCTTAGGCAGGGCTGCCACAAAAGTTGCTGAATGGAATTACACCACATTTGGCAGGAAACTAGATCTTGGTCTGCAGATTGTGCTATTTGTGATATGGTGTAAATCCGTCCAGTCGTTTTTAAGAAAGTAAGGTAAAAAAATATTTGTATAACTGGACTGTTGGTTCTGCGAAAGGATGCTAGTGTCTCGCGGGAGCGCCAATTTAAAAATAGAGCACTCTGATTGTGCCAATTCGCTCCCTCAGGAGTTAGACTCCCGTCACAAAAATATTGCTGGAAGCCATTATAGGACTTGGGGACTTATTCCCCTGTCCTGAACTTTAAAAAAATAAAATGTAAGGGGACATAGTAGGGACACCCTGATCTCATAGGTCCCATAGAGAGACCCAGAGGGACGCCCCGGGGCCAAAATTGAAAAGAAAAAAGGGGCAATTTTTGCCGCAATCCCATGGGATAAAAAAGAAAGGTGGCCACACTGTTTAATTAAGGGAGGGGCGCGCGGCCCCCGCCGAGCCTTTATAGGCCGTGGGGAGTGCACCCCTGGGGCCGCATTACTTAAGGGGAGCCCACCCTTGGGGCCGTATTAGATAAGGAGAGAGGGCCACCCGAGCCATTATAGGCCATTAAATATGTAATTTAAAGTTAAGTTAATACTGCTGTAGCATTATTTCTTTCATTCTACATTTAAAAAATAGTAAAAATATATTGATGTTAAATATTATTGTAGATTAAATGTATATATTTTAAATGTAGAACAAAAGAAATATGCTCTAGCAATATTACTTTAATTTTGAATTAAATCTTTAATTTAAAATTATATTAAAATAATTTTTTACAAGTTTAAATTAAAACATAAATTCCCACCCAACGTGAAAAAAAATAATAATAAAGGAGGTAGTGAAGAAAGAGATAGCTATCATCATCCTTGCCTCCGTGTTCATAAAAGAATTGAAAACTTTCCTTTTCGTTTATTAGAAAATGTTATATTCCTAAACCGAGAAAACCTTTGGAAGTTATTCCTAAACCCAGGAAACCTTTGGAAGTAAATATCTGAGACCACCTTCTAAAAAGCAATTATAGCGCTGGGTTTCAAAGCTCTGCTGTCTGCAGAACATGCACTAACTAAGAGATATTTCGAGTTAATGTATATGATAAAGATGCCAAAAAGAAGCACACAGACCCCTTCAGCGCTGGCCAGTGCAGAAAATGGCATCATTCTCCAGCCCAAGTCTAAGATATGTAGCCTAATTCATCAAATTCGAATACCATCTCTAAATTTGGAACCGGATTACATAGACTGTGCATTTGTAGAAAAGTGAAAGCTCTATATCATTCTTTTTGCTTCATTTTGTTCTAACCATGGAGATTCATGGATCAGAGTTGTCTTTGTTATGCACATTACAAGACTTATAGTAACAAAATGTATTTTCTGTTTTTTGCAGTATGTCACTATTCGTTTTCTCCATTTTTCCTGCTACAAAAATATTACTTGAATATCGGCTAGAGCAAAAACGTGTACTCGCCAACATGGCGCAAATCGGCAAGAATTCAGTAAATTTATTTTCCAATCTTTGTTCTTAGTTCTTGACATTTTTATGGTGCGCGCCTCCAATTTACGTGGCCAACTATATTACTTATTTGTATAGAACATTACGGCACGATAGGAACCAAGTAATTTTGCCTCTGATTACGCATGTTTAATTCTTTTTTAAGTACTCTAAAATAAAACAAATTCCCTTTGCTCTATTTTTGCCTTCACTTAAAATAATTTCTTTATTTTATAGACTGGAACAGGCTCTGTTTGCTCCTTTCTGCATAAGCTTGCGGATAAAAATCATTTGCTCCTGGTTACCCCGCCTGTTGTGCGGTGGCTGTGAAAGATGAACACTTATTATGTTTGGCTGACCCTCCGTGTTAGAAGCCAACAAAATTGCATCGTTCGACCCCCTATGAATGGCGGCAACCATGCAATAACTGTTTAAGCCCTTTTACTCTCTCATTCACACGCATATTGTGAAAATCATAAACTTTTTTACATGTACGGTTGTAAAGATTTCAGCAAGGTTTTCTCAGAATGTCTAGTGACCATTAGGGCAGAAACCGCCATTTGTTTTAAAGCATGCTAAGTTGTGTGACAGGCTTATAATGTGATCTATTTATTTACTACAGTGCCTGCCGAGCTAATTCAATCAGTGCTGAGTTATACTGTAGGCATACTTTCTCCTTGTGCAAGGCCTTGTACATAAATTCTGAGGTTTCGCTGATGTACGCCATGCTGGGTCAATGGAACTTCTGCTAGCATGGAAAAGCGTGGGGCGCTTACTCTGCAGTCTAGAAGATCGCTAAATTCTCATGTAGACCACGCTTCTACTCAAGCAGACGAGCGCATTAGATTTATTGGGTTCTGGTGTGAACAGTAAAATAACTTGAAGAATGGTTAAGTAGAGTCAGTATGAATCACAGTTTTAACATTTTAGCATTGCTTCTCCTGTTACCTCACTCTTTGAATGGGACTGAGCGAATTGCAGCGGGGGCTCCTCTGCTAAGGAGGAGCGTCGCCCCACTGCTCTAAGAGCAGTGCAATGGAAAAATAAAATGATAATAACACAACGTTATTATCATTTTATTTTTAGTATTGAGCTTGCAGCCAGGTTAGGGCAGGGCAGGGCTGGGCTCGCATGACGCCACAGGGAGGAGGAGTGGTTCCTGCACCATAAGTGCGCATGACGGTTTGGCCCGCATTCTTGGGCCGACCAAACAGTCATGAGCACTTAGCATTTTCCCAACCAACTGTATTGCACAGCCTGGTTGGAGAACATACAGAGCCTCCCACAATCATGACGCTGCTGTCATGCTGGTGACAGCAGCGTTGTGATTGGCTAGGGGACTCTGGGAGCCTGGGTGCTTCCTGTTTCCTGCCTCGGAGGAGAGGCGGCGGCTGGCGACCAGCAGGTAAGTTTTTTTTTTTTTATTAGTTTTTTTCCTTCAAAGCCCCTTGCCATTGTTCCCTACCAGCTGCCACTGGCAAACTGAAGTTTTATTCTCTCCTTAAATTCCATAAACCTCACCACTTTAAACGGTGTTTCTCTGAAGTGACCTCTGGAAGGTTACCCTATATTTCCAGACTTTAAGGTGGTAATGAAGCACTAGGCCAATACTCGTTGTTTTTTCCACTTAGTGGCTCCTGTGCTGATTTATGCCTGGTGGCCTTTTGTGTATTCATTCAAATTTGTATTACCTATTTATTTAATTTTATATAGCTATATTTTAACCTCAACAGTTAACAAACCACGAGACCAATGTCTCAGAAATACCCACATCAAAGAAGGAAAAACAAACATAATTGGGAATAGGAAAAAAGGAAGATGGGCGGTGAGTATAGTATGGTAAAGGGTCTATGGTAAAAGGCAATTTGACATTCTTCACTTGCTAAGGGAAAGAGAAGGGGTGACAGGATTAGAAGATTGTGTGAACTAAATAATATTCTCCAGTATTTAATAAAGTGGCAGTTTTCAATAAAAAAAAGCATATAGCTCCACCATTGAAATACTAATTTAAACTACAATATTATCTTCGTTCTTATCATTTTTGTAGGCCCTAGGTTCTGCAGTAAGTTTGCAAAACCGTGCCCAGCATTTGTTTCTAATGAAGTTCCTTTGATGAAGATGCAGTGACGCGGTTTGCAATTAATTGCATTTTTGTAATCGGTCATGTACCTAATAGATTAAGGCATCTACACTATCTTTGGTTAATCAAAAGGTAGACGTTATTTTGATAAAATATTAAACACGTCTCTTGCTTTTTGACCTGTTTCCTTATGCAAAGTGTTTCTGTGGTGCAGGAATATTTTCCAAACAGATAGCTGATAATGGCATCATACCGGAGCTTCTAGGACAGAGATCCTCCAGCAGTACATTTATTTTAAGACTGCTATTATCCCATCAGCCTTGAGTATTCGTAGAATAGCTGGCGCCTTTTAGGTCACCACATACTAATTAATATAGAGACGTTTCTGAGGCTTGAGTCAAGCCCTGTTACCTTGCCGACTCTATATTTTTTTAATATAAATAAATATTTTTGTAAGTTATGTTGCGTGTATTAAACACTGTATGTAATTCAAATGGAAATGCTACTTTCACCCTAGTGCAGGTATAGTACAGAAAGCAAAGATGAAGGAAAATCGGCAATGCACATTGTCTCTGGCATCTTACCTTTCAGCATTTGTGTCCAGAAAGAAGTTTGCTTGTGTGTGTGAGTATATATATATATGTGTATATATATATATATATATATATATATATATATATATATATATATATATATATATATATATATATACACGCACACACACTCACACACACACACACACACACACACACACACACACATACCCATCTTTCCTGCATCTTTTCCTGGCTAAGCGACTGAAAGGTGACAGCGTAACAGGTATTCTGTTTCAAGTACAGGAAGGAAAACATCTTTTTAGAGAACAAACCAGATTTTTCTTTTTTGTGTGGAATTGTTTACTACTTAGGCAGCTATGAAATAGATAAGCTTCATCATTAGTTCATAGGGGTTTAAAATCTCGTTGAGTTGCTCTTCATGTTAACCCCCTGGCACTATAGGTGAAGACAAGGACTCTGCAGTGTTCAACTCGTTAGTGGCCTTGTGACCCACCTGGCACTCCTGAAAAACATCATAAATCAGCGGCCAACCTTAGCAAATGTCTTTTCAAATTCAAGATTATACCTACCCTGAAGAACTCTAATGTCTCCCTCTGGCCACTTGCTTTAACTTCTAGATTTGCTTCATCATATACAAGGTGGTTAGTTCCAGTATTTTACTATGCCTGGCAAGCAAGATCAATATCTCTTAGCAACACGCGACACAGCAGCAATTGTCTAGGGAAGCTATCCAAAAGATGCAAGATGGAGAGAATTAATCCAACTATGACCCAAGGATGTGGAACACCATCCCATTGCACACCTGTCAAGCTCCCACTATCCTCCACTTCATTAAAAAGCTAAAGACACGCCTTTTCAAATAACGTCTTCACAGGTTAAAACCCCAATGACTGGACCCAATGAAAAGGTTTGACTGCCTCCACTATTGCTGATGACTCCCTCTCAGTTACTCTTACATCACTATTTCCCCTCACCCACACCCCATCCTTTGCCTTCTGCTCCCGGCCCACCTCCTAGCCTTTTCTCCTGATCATGCTTGACCAGCCCTCTACATAACTAGCACCCAAAAGCCTTATAGCACACTTCCTTCTGTAATCCGCCTACACAACTGCTATTCCCTTCTCTTCCCCCGCATTTATACATTCACCTCTCTTTATTTTAATACTCCCTCTTGTACAGTGCTCAGCTGCTTCATAGTTAAGTTTGCAAATTCTAAATATGACATAATAGATCAGTGAGCTGTACCGGTGTGTCAAATAAATGAATGATCAACAAAATATTCATAAGAAATTAAAGTTAAAAACCTTAGACCACGAGTGGAATTGCTTAACAGCATTAGATCTGAAAATGTATGTTTTTAAAATCTGATAAATATGAGGAAAAAGTCAATATAGCTTGGTTTGTTGTAATTAGTTAAGTTGGCAGATTGGTAAAAACTAAAATTAGTTCCACAAGCAAGTAAAGAAAAAACAAAATAAGATTTCAGTTCTCCCTTTCACTAAATATTTGTGGGAGACAGCAGTAGGTAGAATAGTCTGATTTGATTAGCATGTCTGAACGTAATGGCAGCAAGAGAGAAAGTATATTACAATTAGTGATAATTAGTAGCACTGATTACTTGAGTTTGAAATGCTGTCTGACAGATGTTTTTCCATGTTACAGTCTTAGAATAAGAGGGCACTCCACCCATGAAAGGTTCTTAGCTGCCTGGGTGGCAAGACCCTAGTCTAATTGTCATTCACATATTCGGTCTCTTCATCAGTTAATTAGTGATTACACATCCATGTATTCAATACTCCGTCACCCGTTCTGTCAAAGTTTACATGAACTTCAGCTGGTGCCTTCTAGGATTCTCACGACTCATCAGAAAATGCAAGAAGAAACAAATGAGCTAGAACCGCTCGTCAGGTCGTATTAAAGAAAGACTACCATGTATGTGTGTGTGTATACATACACACACACACATATTGTGGTCTTACTTTAAAAAATGTGTATACATATATATATATATATATATATATTTATATATAGATGTGTGTATATGTATATAGATGTGTGTATATGTATATAGATGTGTGTATATGTATATAGATGTCTGTGTATATGTATATAGATGTGTGTGTGTATATATATATATATATATATATATATATATGCATACACACACTCACACACATATATATATTCTAAAATATATATATATAGATGTGTGTATATGTATATAGATGTGTGTATATGTATATAGATGTGTGTATATGTATATAGATGTCTGTGTATATGTATATAGATGTGTGTGTATATATATATATATATATATATATATATATATATATATATATATGCATACACACACTCACACACATATATATATTCTAAAATGCAATTTGGGGAAACTGAGTAACCTGACAAAGGACTTGTGATCTCTTCTTCTGTTGCACTCTTATGCTGAAATCTACACTTAAGTTTCTTTAATGTAGCCCTCCACATCCTCCGCTAAATAGCACTTACAACCCCTGGGCAGTTGCCAGTGGTAAAACTGCCTGTGCATTATAAGCCTTGATGCAAACGTGAGCAGCTCTCTAAATGACCACATCTTTTTTCTAGAAATGCTCAAAAAGTGTACATTTCAGCATCACTGTGTTTATTTTTTTAGGAGATATACTCTACAGTTTGGCAACTTTCCAGTACACGTTTTATAAGGCAGAAATCAGAAGTTTCAATGTTTTCAGTCACACCCTATTATGATTAATTCATAGAAAGTTAATTTGAAGTCTGCGTATTTCTGAATAGTATTTCAAATGGAGCTCACTACCTGCAGTCCTCTTATGGCGCTGTCATTTGGAATGAGTTGTTCTGCTAGTATTTGGTTGTATTTTGTACATCCTGCACGTTCTGTCCATAACAGGGTTTATTTGTTGTCATCGATCTAAGGCCATACCTTACTGATGAGACGAATAATGATGTGCACTTTAGTGCATATTTGGCGTTGATTATTGAAAGTGTTTATTCCACTGTGATACCCAGTTGTTTATATAGCTTACTGCAAGTGATAAAAAGCCTTTCTATTCAGGCAGTAAAAGTAATGTTTTTAAAGTGCTCGCATTTACAAAGCACTACCAAAAATCTCTTTTATATCATCTGCATTCTTATTGTTTCATATGCATGATGCATTTTTTTATGATTCTCACAATTATCTGTTTCATGTGACTGACGGTTCTTTCTTATGTTGCTTTCCAAAACAACTCATTAAGCTTTTGTTTTCTGAATACATTTCTCCAGTATTATATCTTTCATGGCTTCACATGCTTGAATCTTCCCCATCATGTTGGGAGTCTCACTGTAACAGCAATAAAAAAGCAATTCTAGTAGATAGGCCTTAGAAAGCCCATTGAAAACAATAGACATTGTTAACCCATTGACATTGTTTTAAAGCATCCAAACCTCAGCCAATCCGAGCCGAGACCCAGAAGCACTCTTCCCTTGTAGAGCCACCATACCTCAGATTTCTTACTGCACGTCGTGTGTTAGGGAGTCTCCCTGAGCTCTGCTCAGTCACAGTGTCTCAGGTTTGACCTTTTGACTTCTCAGCTCTATTTGTGACTCTTGATCCTCCATCTAACATCTGAGGTGCAGTTCAAGGAGGTTTTCCTAATTTATTTTTTTTACAATGTCTGAGTACTCCAAGAAAAGGCTTTTTAGACCTTGCAAGTCCTGTGGGAAATCCAGGCAGTTTTCAGAAGTCCTCCGCAAGGAGTCCTCATACTGCCTGTACCCTCAACACAAGCCAAAGGAAGTACTGCCCTACTTTCTCCGCCAAAACATTGAAGGACCGGGAGGCCAAACTGCTTCTCTGTGAGAAAGAAGAAAGCCCAGTCAGACTCTGATAGTGAAGAAGGGCACACTTCTTCTAAAAAACTTAAAAACGAGGGTCCTTCCCCATCTCGTAAAGATCCTAAGAGGGCGAAATCTCATTCCAGGAAAAACAGTTCTGAGAGGTTGAGTGATAAGAATCGCCCTGGATTATCTCCCTCTCACGATCTTGTCGTCGTAAGCAGTGACGACGACAACACCATCCTCGACGAGACCGTCATCGACCGCCATAGTATCGATGGTCATTAGACCATTCTGATCCCTACAAAGGGCATTCCAGTGTCCCTGTAGGCTGACATTTCTAAGGTATCACCTTTGCCTCCCTTTAAGCTATTGGAGATGCAGGACTCTGGGGATGAGGGTCTGTTTGGCCCTGCGTACAGTCCATCACAACTAAACGTCAAGTACCAAGAGAAAGAAGATGAAGAGGTTGATCAGGGTCCTCCCACCTATCTCAACAGTGATGACTCTTTTCGAGACAGAGGCAGAGAGTCTGCTCAGGGATATGATACCTCTCAAGAGCATTATCCCTATGAGGAACCAGGGGAAGAACATCAGGCACAAGGACCCACTATTGTGGTCCCTGTCTCTCTGGTTGTGGACCAAAGACTATTATAAAGGTTTCCGGATGCCAATCCATCTGCTCCCCAGAATCCGATACGAATGGGCGTCCCTGAAACCTCTCCTCTACCAACTAAGCATACAGAGGGCTTCCTATATGATTTCAAAGACACAGCTCACTGCATGATAAGTTCCATACTAATTGTGGATTACATCTGGGAAGAGAGGCTAAAACTGATAAAGTCACTGGTGTCAGTGGGGGCAGTGGTGCCAAAACAGGAGAAAAAATGCTCCAGTGTGCCATATCGGTCATCCTAGACCTGACTCTGTCATAATGCAGGTGGCTAAATGGATAGCTAAAAATCCCTCTTCTCTGCGCTCGGCTCCTCCTGATAAAGAAGGTTGTCAACTTGATAACATCGGCAAGAGGTTCTCGGCCATGTCTGCAACATCAATAAGGGCCTCAAACCATCAATTGAGTTGCGCAGGTCAGAATCGGACATTGATCTCTCTCCTCCCTAATGCCTCATACAGCAACTGTTTACTTGATGCATGGCTCTGCTATCTGTGTTATTGTATTTACTTGCTATGCGGCCCCGTGGCCGCCCACTGTACTGTCACAATTGTTTAATAAAAAGATTATTTAAAAAAAAATAAGGGCCTCAAACGCTCTAGCAATTTTGGGAAGATATGACTGTCAAATGTGGTCCGACATGTTGGTGTTTTTAGAATATCTTCTGGAACACCTAAGAAAGGAGGGAAGGAGATACTAATGGAAGGAGAAACAGCTTCTTTGGAAATTATTGAGACGTGATGGACATCTCCTTGACTGCTTTCTGTCAAACAGCTGGAGCTCCGGTCTTATGACATCATGGCTTGTTAAAGGCAACATCTTTCTGCCCTGAGGTTCAGGCAAAACATTTAGACATGACCTTCGATAGAGAGAATCTATCCAGAAAGCACGTAGACGACGCCCTTCAATCCATTAAGTCAGACTCTGAAACTGCCCGCTCATTAGGCCCACTCCAAAAGAGATGTTTTCCTTCCTTTCTGGGAGGAAGAGGCATAAGGCAGTTTACATCTCACCCACTTTACCAACAGGCCAGGTACCAGCCTTACGCCCAACAGGGTTTTCAATCAGCCTGTCCCTCACAAACAACTTACAAGTTGGCTAGAGGTTCCACCTACTCTAGGCAGCCATCTCGGAGATGTCCTCCATCCGGAGGAAAATCTCAGGACTCCTCCAGAAGACAATGATATGTTCCAGGCACCAGCTATCTTAGTCCCAGATCAACAACTCAGCAGTTTCCTTTTTTAAATTCTACAATCATTGGAAAAACATCTCTTCAGACAAATGGGTGTTAGACGTAATCCAGCACGGTCACACCCTGGAATTTGTTCAAAAGCCTCCAAATATTTTTACCACACAAAACATTGCACCGGAATCTGGTTGTGCTGAAACAGGAGATCAGTATGCTTCTCTCCAAAGATGCTTTAGAGGAAGCTTTGCTGGATCAGCGCTACAAGGGATTCTATTCCAATTTTTTCTTCATCAGAAAGAAATCGGGCAAATGGAGGCAGGTGATGGACACAAGGCTTTTAAACAAATTAATCAAGAAACATTCCTTCAGGATGCTGTCCTTACAGGAAAATCTACAGCTTGTAGATCAGGATTTAATGGCATCCCAGGATCTGCTGGATGTGTATTCCCATATTCCCATCCACACCAAGCATCGAAAGTTACTACGGTGTGAGGTGGTTGGGTGCCATTATCAGTTCAAGGTGCTTCCTTTTTGCCTTGGATCCACCCCAAGGGTCTTCACGAAAAACATGACTCCGGTGGCGCCTTATCTGAGACGATCAGGACACCAGGTTTTCCTGTACCAGGACCACTGGCTTATAAAAGGACCCACCTTTCATTCAGCCAGAAACTCGACTCCTGTCTGTCTCAGGCTATTCGAATCTCTAGGCCTCAAACTGAACAAGGAGAAATCCTTTCTGATTTAATCAACATCAGTAGTGTTTCTGGAAGCAGTTCTAGATACGAAGGTTGCAAAGGCCTTTCCTACTACGGAAAGGATTCATCGACTCAAGACAACAACAAAATCTGTCAACAAAAAAGTCCACCTCGGTACGAAAGTACAAATTGATGTTGGGGATGATATCATCCTGCATCCCGTTGGTCCCAAACTGCCGTCTGCATATGCGTCCATTACAGGAAGGACTGGACAAGCAATGGATTCAGTGTCGGGCATCCTTCGAAGATTTCATTATGATCACTCCTCATATGAAGTCAGCAATGTCTTGGTGGATGGACACAAACAACATTTCGCAGGGTTTCTCCTTCATCCCTGTTCGACCAAACATAGTAATGATTACAGATGCCTCCTTGGAGAGATGGGGAGCGCACATGCAGGATTTGGAAATCCATGGAAAGTGGACCGCCCGGGAAGCTTCATCTCACATCAATCTCCTGGAGCTGAAAGCAGTCTTCCTTGGCCTTCAAGCTTTTCTCCCCTGGCTATGCAACTCCTCATTATTAATACGAACAGACAATATTACCACATGTAATAACTTACCAAGCAAGGAGACACATGATCAAAGATTCTCTCGGCTCAAGCACAACAAATCTGGGAATGAGTACTCACCACCAACATCACCCTAAAGGTAGAACATGTCCCAGTGAAACAGAATGAATGGGCAGATACCCTAAGACTGACAGACAAACAATGCCACGAGTGGGAACTCGGTCAACGTCAGCTAAGGAAATCATTTCAACGTTTGGGGACCCCCGACCTTGATGTGTTTGCTACCCAACTCAACAAGAAATGCCGTCTTTACGCCAGCAGGTACTCTCTATCAGGGCCTCGAGGAAATGTGTTCCATCTGGCATGGACGGGAATGATTGCATGTGTTTTCCTGCCTTTTCCACTCACCCCCAAGGTCAACAGGAAAATGAAACTGGAACGGTGTCCTCTTATACTAATAGCTTCAGCGTGGCCAAGACAATACTGGTTCACAAAGCTTCTTCACCTACCGGAGTGCCCACACCTCCCATTCCAACCAGCGGAGGATCTTCTTTCTTTGAACAAAGGACAAAGACTTCATCCACAGATTCGATCTCTAAACTTGTCTGCTTGGCGCCTCACAACACTAAGTTTGAAACAGTGAATCTCTGAGGATTGCAGAGTAATACTACAACAAGCTTGAGCGGAGTCTACGAATAAATGTTATTCTGCAAAGTGTAAGAGGTTTTGTGTCTGGTGTAGTTCTTAGTCGCTGCATCCTATTTCTTCCTCTCCAGAACAAGTTCTTCCTTATCTGCTGCAGCTTGCAAAGGCTGGTCTGTCTCATGCGTCTAATAAGGTTCACCTGGCGGCGATATCCAGATTTAGGAGACATGAAGGAGAGATCTATTTGTGGTCTAACAGACTGATTAAGGAGTTTATGAAGGGACTATTTTGGGCCGATACTTCGGTTAAACCTCCACCAGTGGCATGGCAACTACATACAGTCTTATCTCAACTAATGAGAGCTCCTTTTGAACCAATAAACAATGCCTACTTAAAGTTTCTGTCCTGGAAAGTTGCCTTTCTTTAAGCCATCACCTCAGCAAGGAAATTAAGCGAAATTCAGGCTTTGAAAATCCATGAACCATTTTTGCAGTTTCGAGAGGACAGGGTCATTCTGAGAACCAACCCAAAGTTCATCCCAAAAATGCCAGCAATGTTTCACCTCAATGAGCCCATTGTATTAGCAACTTCTTTCTGTAACCCATCCTCGCCAGCTGAAGGGGCTTCACATTCACTGGACATTAAACACTGTCGCAAGTTTCACCTAGAGAGAACTAAGTCGTTCAGAAAATCTGATCAACTGTTAGTCTCCTTTGCTTCGCCGAGAAAAGGACAGGCCCTATCAAGGGCAGGTATCGCTCGTTGGATAGCTGCTGTTATTGCATTCTGCCATGAAAAAGCAGGAAGATCGCAGTCGACGAAAGTGAAGGGGCACTCCACATGGAAGGTTGCTGGGGGTTTGGCCCTGTTTGTGGGAGTATTGATTCCTGACATCTGTATGGCAGCCATGTGGGTTAATGCCCATACTTTCACAAGCTGTTAGTTCCTGGACTTATGGCAAAAAGCTGATGTGGCAATCAGACAGGCCCTGTTACGATGTCTGTTTTCATAAGGTAGGCAAGTTTATATCATTTCTGGTTACGGCTGATTTTGATCTCTCTCCCTCTATCCTTTTATTGATATATATGGTTTCAGATATGTACGCAGGTATATTCTCATATATATGTCCAAATGAAAGGCCCCAAAGCACTAATCTATCCATTGACCAAATACATGATCTAAAGAATGTATATGATCTTGCCTTAAATCTAAATGAGGAAGAGATGCCTGAAACACAGATAGTAAAGGACTCGGAAATTAACACCATGGGACATGAACATACGGAATTTAAACCAAAATCCAAGTTCTGTCCTACTCTGAATCCAGGCAAGAGAATTGATTTATATAATGTGAACTGATAGTAGCAGACTTAGAAAATCTGAACAACAATAAACATCTAAATCGGAATGAGAATTTAACAAAAGCTGAGAGAGAAGCGCCCAAAAACTGATAAACAACCAAGATATTGAGATTAAACCAGCAGACAAACGTGGAAATGTTGTAGTAATGGATAAAGTCCAGTATAGAAAAGAAGCATTGAGACAACTAAATGTTTCTAGCAACTATAAAAAACTGAAACAAAATCCAATCAATGAACTAACTTTGGCTATGGAAGATAAAATCGACTAATGGAGGGAAAAGGGCCTTTTGAATGAAAATGAAGCGAAATTCTTGAAAAATGAATGTCCAATAATCCCAACCATTTATTTTCTTCCCAGAGTACATAAAACATTAAATAACCCCCCGGGAAGACCTATACTATCGAGTTGTGGAGGCCTTTATGAATCCATCTCAATTTACGTGGACCAAGTACTAGCTCCAATGGTGACATCATTGAACTCAAATATAAAAGATACTGGAGACTTTTTAAGAATATTGGAAGACACCCACTGGCAGGATGGATATCTTCTAGTTACAATTGACGTAGTATCACTATATACGTCTATAAGCCTTGAAATAGGACTTAATGCCATCAAATATTTTTTGTGCCAAAAGGATATAAAATATTTGGAACAATCAAGAATGATAATGGAAATGGTGGAAATGTGCCTCAAGAATAACATATTCGTATTTGATCGCCAACTATATTGTCAAATATGTGGAACTGCGATGGGAGTTTCCTTCTCTCCAAAGTACGCGAATCTCACCATCGGTTGGTGGGAGAACACTGTGACTTGGAGAGAAGGAAAGGACCAATACACGGAAAAAATCATGCTGTGGCTGAGGTTTATCGACGACCTTTTCATAATATGGAATGGTACAAGAAATTAATTTATGGAATATTTTAATCTATTGAGCAACAATGCAATGGGTCTGAAATTTACATACGGCACTAGCATCGAAATGATTCAGTTTTTGGATGTACAAGTATATATAGAACAACAAAAAATAAAAACTATGGTTTATCAAAAACTAACTGCATCAAACAGTGTACTACATGGATCAAGCTTTCATCCAAAATCATTGAAAAAAGTATACCCTATGGGGAATTTCTAAGAATGAAAGTTAACTGTTCAGATGAAAAAGAACAACAGATAAAAATCAAAGAGACTGAATGCAAATTCCAAAAAAGAGGATATAAACAATCTGTCATCAAGGAAGGCAAGAAAAGAGCTGAGAGTGTTACCCGAGCACAGACCTTGTTAAACAAAGACAAATAACACCAAAACAAAAAAAGATGATCAAAAGATCAGGCTGATCTTGAAGTACAGTAAGGAAAATCAACAAACAATGAAGATCATGAACAAACATTGGAATGTTCTAAAAAAAAGATCCAGACATTGGGAAGACACTAGAAGAGAGACTGGATGTGACGTACAGAAGGGCCCTTTCACTGAAGATAAACTGGTGCATAGCCACTTCACGAGGTCAAAACCAGTAACATGGCTACAACAACACCAGAAAGGATTCAATAAATGTGAGAGATGCAAGGCATGCCAAATAGGGAAAAACTTCAAGGAAATCAAAGACGCTAAAGGGAGAATATTTGTAAGCGATGAAAAAATCAACTGTGAAACAACCTATGTGGTTTACATGCTAGAATGTCAGTGTGGCCTGCGATATATAGGAAGTACAATCTGTCAACTCAAAAAGAGAATTTAAGAACATATCTGTGCATTACAGAATAACGATATAAACTATGCATTGACAAAACATGTCAACCCACCACAGACACCACTGGAAACATATGAACTACCTGGGGATTGCCACGGTACCGGCCAGTGAGAGAGGTGGAGATAGAACATTAAAACTGAGACGCCTTGAGTCTAGAGTGATCATTATGTTCAAAACCAAACAACCTCATGGGCTGAATGGGGATGAAGAACTGTATGTACATTTATAGTCATAACCATCAGACATAATATGAAATGATGTATTGGACGGATAATGCCCATCAACAATGGGTGTATGTGAGAAACAGCATGGCACTAAGCCCTCTGAACGGAGTAAACTTTACTCTATAATCGACTAAGGTATTAGAGTTTACACTTTGGGAATGTACAGTACTCTGGCACTAAGCCAACAAATACACATGGGAAATCTCTCACAATCAATGTATTGTGGAGAGATTACCAGCATTTATTAGGCACGAGCCTGATAATTGTCAACAGAGTAAGAAGAACACGCACACACGTACGAGTAGAAACATCCTGGTATATTTGTACTACAACGTCCAATACAAATTTCTCTGAAAATGGGTGCAAACAATTAATTAGTCGAGATATAGAGAGACTATCATTTGAATACTTGCAAAAGCAATGACATATAAATATGGCAACTCTAATGTGTAAGTGCTCATGTCTTTAACAGTATGGACTACATGTCCCACAATGCCTCATTATGGGCCATGTGGGCAAGTACAAATTAAACACTAAAAATTGACTCACTAACCGTGATCAAGACCGAGAGGGTAGAAAAACGTGTTGGTTGATGGTGGCAAGTAAATAAAAAATTGCCTCAACGGAATCCCTGGAGTGCGACTGATTCTTCTTAGTGGCAATCAAATTCGAGATTGGATTCCACCTCACAAGTACGCACCGGCCGAGTTGCGCGAACTCCCATTCGAAAACGAGCACGCACACTAGGCTGCAAAGTAAAAAGCTTCTTTATTTCATCCGGCCTTCCTCAGCCCAAGAAGTCAAGAGAGACTCGTTTCAGCTGACACAGCAGCCTTTATCAATCTGAATATATATATATATATATATATATATATATATATATATATATATATATATATATATATATATATATATATATATATATACAAAGAAGCAGAGAACTCTGGGTAGTTCTCAAGTTTAGATGGAAAGCAGCTCCTGTACAGAGCACCCTCAACACCTGCGACACTCTAGATCTGCTCACCTCAAATGTCTGCTTTTCTATCAAAGTCTTTAAGCATAGGATTAGCACAGTGCCATCCACGCCGAGATAGAAAGGGACAAAGTCTTTTGCCATTTCTACAGCAAAGTCTTTAAGCATAGGACTAGCACGGTGCTGTCCATGCCGAGCTGTAAAATGACAAAGTGTCTGGGAAAAGCTATACCTCTCTGAAGAGCTCTAAGTAGAGCGAAACACTGTGTCAGGGGTTGCTTTTACTCATTTCAGGTTGGATTGGTTGGTATTTTACCAATTCAAAGCTGTAATACTGTGCCTGGAGTGGTAAATGGCTTTTGTCTTTTTACAGCTCGGCATGGACAGCACCGTGCTAGTCCTATGCTTAAAGACGTTGCTGTAGAAATGGCAAAAGACTTTGTCCCTTTCTATCTCGGCGTGGATGGCACTGTGCTAATCCTATGCTTAAATACTTTGATAGAAAAGCAGACATTTGAGGTGAGCAGATCTAGAGTGTCGCTGGTGTTGAGGATGCTCTATACAGGAGTTGCTTTCCACCTAAACTTGAGAACTACCCATGGTTCTCTGCTTCTTTTTTGCATAATTTATGTGTCACTCTATGCCTGAAAGGGTATTGTTATGAGGCATATATACAACACCCATACCAGGCAGACCGATAATCTCTGACATAAAAAGTGTGGGTGAGCATATTACGCAATATGTGGACTTCTTTTTGCAGGACTTCGTCAAAGGTCTCCCAACCTATGTAAAAGACACCGGAGACTTTCTGAAAAAAGTGAGAGAAATCGAATGGACAGATGATCTGATGCTCATCACATTAGACATTGAGTCGCTATATACTAGCATTGAACACCACACAGGTCTTAAAGCGGTTAAACATTTTTTGGACACTAGATCTGTAACCTATTACAATCATAACAAAATGCTCTTAGATTTAATTGAGTGGTGTTTGTATAATAACTACTTCATGTTTGGGAAAGATCTATACAAACAGTTCAGGGGCGTTGCGATGGGAGCCTGTTTCTCCCCCAGCTATGCTTGCTTGCATGTTGGATGGTGGGAGGAACAGGTTCTCAGGACAGCGCACTCTAAAATGTACTCTCTACATGTCAAATACTGGCTACGTTTCCTAGATGATGTTTTTGTGGTGTGGCAAGGAGATCGGGAGAGTGCAACAAAATTCATCCATGACATCAATATTAATACTTCTAATTTAAAATTTACATCTAATATTAGCAAAACTAACCGAGTTTTTAGATGTAAAGGTACACGTAGCGGATGGAAAATTGGAAACAACACTATACCGAAAAGCCACGGCTGGTAATTCCACATTACACGCCAGCAGTTCGCACCCAAAACACCTAGTAAGAAGTATCCCATAAGGGGAGCTTTTGAGACTAAAAAGGATCTGCAGTACACAGATAGAATTTGAAAAATGTTCACCAGAGGCACTGACAAGATTCAGGAGAAGGGGTTATAATGAAAGCACTCTCAGTAATGCTGAGAAAATAGTGAGAGCTAGATCCAGGGAGTCCCTCATGATATCAGGGGAGCAAGATAGAGAAACCCCACAAATACTACCCACATCTGGGGAATCTAAAAGAATAGACGAAAGTACCCCTAGACTGATCACCATGTTCAGCAAGCAAGAGAGGCAGGTGAGGTCCATAATCAAGAAAAATTGGCCAATTGTACTCACGGATGGAGTACTGGCAGCTAGACTTCCCACAGTACCCACAATAACTTACAGGAAAGCAGTCTCCATGAGATCGCAAATAGTCAAAAGTAGCCCTGAACTTAGTTCGAACAACATGTGGCTCATGAGTCAGATTTTACAAATGCTCTACGTGTAGAGCATGCAAATTTGGAGTCAATAAAACGCACTACTCTACTCAGCCCGGGTGAGACTGCCATTAGAGGCAGTTTCAACTGCAGAACGGAATATGCGGTATATGTACTGACATGCACCTGTGGCCTAAAATATGTGGGCAGTACCAAGCTACAGGTGCATGTCAGGATCCTGCAGCATTTGCGGGCTATTGTGAACAACGATACCGCATATCCAGTCGCACGCCACTTTAGGAACGAGCACAACAATGACCTCAACTGTTTAAAATACTATGTTGTTGATGCGGTTCCTAGCCTCCGTAGAGGCGGCAATAGGGAACGCATGCTGCAACAACTAGAGTCGGGTATGATTCTGGAGTTCGATGTAAAGCTCCAACTGGGCTTAACAATACTGAAGATCTCCACAATTTCCTGTAAACAAGAGATGTGGACAATATCGTAACCTCCCGCGAAAAATATAATTATATATACATATATAGCCCTTCATATACCATTAGTTATGTACTATAGCAAAATTAGAAGCAGGGTTACATCACTTTGAGATTCAGAAAACCGCCACTAGATATAAGTATATTCGTATTACCAAATCACCTTCGAGAATACAGTTATGCTTATACAAGTATTTTAAAACACTATCAGCACTTTTATTAAATCATGGTTGCACTAGTAGGCACATAGCACTTTTATGCACTTAAGCACTTACTTTGGAGCTGCTAGGCACATTAGCACTTTATGATTACTAATACCTTTAATACAGAAAACAAGAGAAAAATAGGCGCTTCATTTTATGATATGATGGTTTAGTAGCGATTTTAAGGCTGTTGACAATCAATACCCGTTTTAGCATTCATGCAGTTATATAAGTATGTTCTAGACATGATACATCTATTTGGGTATTTTTTCATGGTTACAGGAACAGCATCTTTAATATATGTATTTATTGAGGATGTACATGTTTCAATGTTTGTATATACAAATCTATATATTTAATTATTTATTTATACACATTAAGTTATACATATTTATGGCCTTTAATAAGCTATTTTAAGATTTGCCGTAACAATAATGTTGTCGCAGAAAAAGTAAGAGTAAAGATAAGATAATAAGAGAAAAAGAAGAAAAAAAGAATCACGAGTGCTCCGAAAAACAGACTATCACTGGGAAAAGTAAAAGATCAAGTATTTCTTTTATGGTGTTGATCATGTGACAGAGGGGGGTGTGTAATAAAAGGTATGTTGTACAGCGTTTCCGTATCTGATCAAGGTCACTTGTTGACCGAAACTCGTCAGATTTAGAAACCTGTGAGCAAATAAAGAAACTTTGCATCATACCCATTGGAGTTCGTTGCTCTCTTCTCGCCGAAAGGAAGTGCATGAGGTCGTGTGGTTACTCGAGATATATATATATATATATATATATATATATATATATATATATATATATATATATATATATATATATATATATATATATATATATATATATAGACCTTTCTTCACATATGGTATATACTTGTATCTATGAGTAACATTAGTGCAAGGGAATATTACAGTCAATATTGCAATTGTTTTCATGGTGGGATGGTTCGCCTAACCTACCTCCAAAGGTCTCTTAATTCTGCTTGCTACCCTGATTCAAGCATGTGAATCTATGAAATTTATAATACTAGAGAAAAAACAAGTTACTTACCTGTACACTGTTGTTAACCAGTATTGATATCTTTCATAGATTCACATGTGACCCGCCCTCCTCCCCCTTCAGGGACACCATTTACATACTTCTTAACCTTAATTTTTTGCACTTGTGCTCGGAATCCGAGGTATAATGGCTCTGCAGGGTAAGAATGCTTCTGGGTCTTGGCTCTGATTGGCTGATGTTTGGATGCTTTAAAACAGTGTCAATGGGTTAGCACTGTCTATGGTTTTCAATGGGTTTTCTAAGGCCTATCTACTAGCATTGTTTTTTTATTGCTGTTACCGTGGGGATCCCACCTTGAAAATGGGGAAGATGCAAGCATGTGAATCTATGAAAGATATTAATACTGGAGAACCACAGTGTACAGGTACGTAACTTGTTCTTTTTAGTATTTTGCTCTTCATCTTGAGGTTCTGATTCTTGCAACTGCACGGTAGGTTTTAGATGTTCATTTCATGTGCACTACTGAGTCAGATCGATATAGCTGACTCTCTGCCTGTGTCCTGGAATGTTTGTTTCTTACTGTCCTGATTTTCCTGAATATATTGGCAATGGAGAGCTGCATCCCAGTTTGGCCCTGTGGGTTTTTCCCATGTTGGTCCAAGACAATCTCTTTTACCGATGTGATGGGTATCATTTATCGATGTGATGGGTGTCTGTAAGAGGCTGAAGACACAATGGTTAGGGTTCAAAAAGACTTCCAAATACCATGAAAAGTCTGCTTAAATAGACATTCACTTTTGTTTCCGATATTTGGGTCTTACCAAGAGGGTGGGTGTAAAAGCTATAAACGATATCCTCAACCATAGAGAATATATGTAAGCTCCTTAAAATCTAAGGTGAAGTTTTGCCTTTTTCTGATTGATGATCCTAAGGCAGTGCACAACAACTCTTTTTTCCCCAAGTTTCTTTACAAGCTGTAACTAGCCTCTGACTTGCCTTAACTTGCATATATCAGCTAGGTAAACACAACAAGACGATGGACGGAGTGCTGAAACTTTTCAACCACTCACTCCCAGTCACAGATCTGGATTTATTCCATCGTTCTTTTGATACTATGCCACCCCATGTTGGACCCAGCTATATGCAAATCAGTCTTGACCCTTGAACAATCCAGCCCGAACTGCCAGGACAGGTCCTCCCTTGACCGGAAACAAGCATCCTGGGACCAGTTTCGGGGTTTCACCCCTCATCAGCCAGGCTAGCTTGACTCCAGTGGCTTGGAGAGCACGGGACCCACTTCTGGGCATACTATTCCCATTCGGGGTGACAAATGCAAAAAGAACAGTTGACGGACAGAATGCTGAACAATGTCAAACATTTTAAGGCATGGGCAACGTGGGCTCTGGCCCAGGGCCCCAGCCTAACAGGGGAGCCCCTGATAGTCAGCTCTGTACTGCAGAGAGTCTTGGCCTGATAACTTTGAATACTTTTTGAACAGATAGCGTTTTTCTATCATTTATTTTTAGTTTGAGAGTCTATTACAGATATTTTGCAGACAAAATGTGTTTATGTTCCAATCAACATCCATATAAAAAGTTTCTTCTAGATCAATACAGGACCTCACATATGAGAAATGGGAGGATGTGACAGAGATTATTTGCAGTAATATTAGTGAGCTGCTGCTGTCTTACAATACTGAAAACACACATCACTATCCCTGAATATCAGATGCACACACACATTTAGAATGTGACCAAAGAGGGCATGAAAGAGCTGAAACTGGATTATAAAATCAAAGCTGTTTCGAACAGGGATCCAACATTAATTTGGCCCAGGGCCCCCAGAATCCTTAAAACGTCCCTGCCACCATATCAATAGCTTTGTTTCTTTAGATTTAATTTATCCCCTTCCTATCTACATCTTCCTACCTTCTCGCCCACCATAGCAACCTCTACTTTTTCTTCTCACATTTGTTCCAGATCTGATATCTGATATCTGTGGTCTGTGCTTTTTCTGTTAATGCTGTCTCAGGTTGCAGTAAAAATAGATATTATATAAAATCTCTATTTACTTATCAGCTTAAAAGAAAATGTTGCATATCGTGTAGGAGTTATTAAATGATCTGGGATTTTCGCAAAACTGCATTTTCATAGAAATCTGGCTTTTGACATTTTGGTATCATCAATTTGGTATTAACTAAATCGTTTTTTACCATGCTGCATTTAATAATTTCAGCTAAAAGAGAGTGCAATCAATCAATCAATCATGTCACTTATAAAGCGCACTACATACCCGCGAGGGTCTCAAGGCGCTGGGGGAAGAGGGGGGTGGTGCTGCTACTGATCGAAGAGCCAGGTCTTGAGGAGTCTTCTGAAGGCCAGTAGGTCTTGGGTCTGTCGGAGGTTGGTGGGGAGGGTGTTCCAGGTCTTGGCGGCGAGGTGGGAGAAGGATCTGCCGCCGGCGGTCGTTTTTCGGATGCGGGGGACTGTGGCGAGGCTGGTCGAGCGGAGCTGGCGGGTGGGGGTGTAGAAGCTGAGTCGTCTGTTGAGGTAGGCTGGTCCGGAGTTGTGGAGTGCTTTGTGTGCGTGGGTGAGGAGCTTGAAGGTTATCCTCTTGTTGACAGGGAGCCAGTGCAGGTCTCTCAGGTGGGGTGTGATGTGGCTGCGTCGGGGGATGTCGAGGATAAGACGTGCAGAGGCGTTCTGGATGCGTTGCAGCCGTCTCAGGAGCTTAGCCGTCGTTCCTGCGTAGAGGGCGTTTCTGTAGTCCAGCCTGCTGGTGACGAGGGCCTGGGTGACTGTTTTTCTTGTTTCGGTGGGGATCCACTTGAAGATCCTGCGGAGCATTCGGAGGATGTTGAAGCAGGATGAGGAAACGGCGTTGACCTGCTTAGTCATGGAGAGGGTGGGGTCGAGGATGACCCCTAGGTTGCGTACGTGGTCGGTGGGTGGCGGGGCTGTTCCCAGTGATGTTGGCCACCAGGAGTCGTCCCAGGCTGAAGGGTTGGAACCAAGGATGAGGACCTCCGTCTTGTCCGAGTTCAGCTTCAGGCGGCTGGTCCTCATCCATTCGGCGACGGCCTTCATTCCTTCGTGGAGGTGGGCTTTGGCGGTGTGAGGGTCTTTGGTGAGGGAGAGGATCAGCTGGGTGTCGTCGGCGTAGGAGATGATGTTGAGGTTGTGCTGTCGGGCGACGTGGGCGAGGGGTGCCATGTAGATGTTGAACAGCGTTGGGCTGAGGGAGGAGCCTTGGGGTACGCCGCAGATGATCTTGGTGGCCTTGGATCGGAAGGGGGCGAGGCGGAAAGGAAGGATGTGGTCCAGTCCAGGGCCTTCTCTTGGATCCCGGCGTCGTGAAGGCGTGTTCGTAGTGTGTGGTGGCAGACCGTGTCGAAGGCGGCTGATAGGTCCAGGAGGATGAGGGCTGCTGTTTCTCCGTTGTCTAGCAGGGTCCTGATGTCATCGGTGGCGGCGATGAGGGCGGTTTCGGTGCTGTGGTTGCTGCGGAAGCCGGACTGGGAAGGGTCCAGGATGTTGTTCTCCTCGAGGTAGCGGGTCGGTTGTTTGTTGACGATTTTCTCGGTGACCTTCGCGGGGAACGGGAGCAGAGAGATGGGTCGGAAGTTCTTGAGGTCCTTGGGGTCTGCCTTGGGTTTCTTGAGTAAGGCGGTGATCTCGGCGTGCTTCCAGCTTTCCGGGAAGGTTGCTGTCTCGAAGGAGATGTTGATTATTTTCCGGAGATGGGGCGCGATGGCTGTACTGGCTTTGTTGAAGATGTGGTGAGGGCACGGGTCTAGCGGTGAACCGGAGTGGATGGTGTTCATGATCTCGCTGGTGTCCTCGTCGTTGATGTTGGTCCAGGAGAGCAGGCGGTTGGTGGTTGTGGGGGCAGTGGTCTCGGTGGTTGCCGGGGCGGTCGTGGTGTTGAAGCTGTCGTGGATGTCGGCGATTTTGCGGTGGAAGAAGGTGGCCAGTGAGTCGCACAGGTCTCGCGACGGCTGGATGTCGTTGGTGTTGGAGCTGGGGTTGGAGAGTTCCTTCACGATGTTGAAGAGCTCTTTGCTGTTGTGTGCGTTGTTGTCTAGGCGGTCTTTGAGTGAGGCCCTTTTGGCGGATCTGATGAGGTGATGGTGACTGCGGGTGGCGCTCTTGTGGGCGGCGTAGCTGTCCGCTGTCCGTTCGTGGAGCCAGATCTTCTCCAGTTTTCGGCATGTTCGTTTGGAGGCCTGGAGGTCTTCGGTGAACCAGGTGGCTTTCTTGCTGGTGTGGCTGTTGGGCGGATTCTTGAGCGGGGCGAGGGTGTTGGCGCAGTCGTCGATCCACTGTCTGAGGTTGCGGGCGGCGGTGTCGGGGTCGGAGGGTTCGGCGGGTGGGCTCAGGGCGAGGGTTGTGGTTAGCTGGTCTTCCGTGACTCTGCTCCAGCAGCGGCGAGGCATTTGTTCGGTGCGGTGGTGCGTGGTGGGCTTCATGTAGGTGAAGTGGATGCAGTGGTGGTCAGTCCAGTGGGGTTCGGAGGTGTGGTTGAAGGAGACGTGTGGGCTTGCGGAAAAGATGGAGTCGAGCGTGTGGCCGGCGGCGTGGGTGGGTGTAGTCACGAGCTGTCTGAGTCCGAGGGTGGCGAGGTTGTCGATCAGGGTGGTGGAGTTGGTGTCCTTGTTGTTCTCGAGGTGGAAGTTCAGGTCCCCGAGGAGGATGTAGTCCGTGGAGGCGATGGCGTGTGTGCTGACGAAGTCAGCGATGGAATCGCTGAACTGTGGTCGGGGTCCGGGGGTCTGTAGATGAGGGTTCCTCTGAGGGTGGTGTTGGGATCGGTGTGGATCTGGAAGTGCATGTGTTCGGGCGGTGCTGAGGGTGTCGTCGGTGTTGGTTGAGACTCTGAGGGTGTTCCTGTGGACGATGGCGATGCCTCCTCCGACTCCGTTGGTGCGGTCCCTGCGGGTGATCTTGTATCCGTCCGGGATGGCAATGGCGATGTCGGGGGCTGAAGCGGGATTCAGCCAGGTCTCCGTCAGGAATGCGACGTCTGGGGAGGTTGAGTCGAGAAGGTCCCAGAGTTCGATGGCGTGTTTGCAGGCGGAGCGGGTGTTGAGGAGGATGCATCTGAGGTAGTTGGGTTCTTTCCTGGGCGGTGGTTTGGCGGGGCGGGTGCTGGCGAAGCTGCAGTTCCGGCAGGTGAAGGGCCCTTGGGTGCGCTTCGGGGTGGCCTGGTAGCAGGCGTGATCTTTTCCGGGGTTGAGTGCGTGGAGGGTGCTGGCGTCGTATCGGCGTCTGTTGATGTGGCGGGCGCGGGGGATGCCCGGACCAGGGGGTCTGGCGCTGGGCGCGGTCACGGCGCGGACGGGCGCAGACGGGCTTGCCCTAGGCACGCCTTCGGCGCTCCAGCGGCGCGGCCGCCATAAATGGGGAGGTGGGAGGGAGGAGCAGGGAATGGGGCAGCGAATGGGCAGTGAGGGGGCGGGGCCGCAGGGGCGCAGCGGCAGGAAACAGGCACAGAAGGGAAAACGAGCACAATCAGGGCATCAAGGGGGCACAGAAAGGGAAAAAAAAAAAAAAAACGAGCACAATCAGGGACAGCAAGGGGGCACAGAAAGGAAAAACGAGCACAATCAGGGGCAGCAAGGGGGGCACAGAAAGGAAAAAACGAGCACAATCAGGGGCAGCAAGGGGGCACAGAAAGGAAAAACGAGCACAATCAGGGGCAGCAAGGGGGGCACAGAAAGGAAAAAACGAGCACATGTGCTGCAGTTCATGTATCCTCACAACTGCCCCTTTAGTGTGTATTGTAAAGTGGGGTATGTGCTGATCCCAATGAAAGTCAACTTCAACCCATCCATGTCATTAAAACGTGTTTCCAGTTGTATATTGAGTTTTCATTAAAGTATATTTTTAAGAACAGAACGTCCTTCTTCTAAATGAATCAAATTCCTGGTGATCACCCTAACATTCATGGTACAGATGTTAAAAAAGTACCAGGAGATTCTTAGATTCATGGAGTAGTGAACTTTATACTCGTTAGTATCACTCATAAATGAAATAAAAAGTGTTGTCTGAAAGACTTGCATCTTTTTTTCAGACGGAAATGAATTGGAGAGTCATTAGAGCACTTTGTAGAAATGCCAAAGTATACAAAAAAAGTGATGGATGGAGTGGCTGAATTAACCCCAGCCACTGGTTATTACCTGGGCCGCACCCTAGTACATTTATTTTGCACACCGTATCACCTTAGTTTGGACCCAGCTATATGCAAATCAGTCCTGATCCTGCACCAATAGTAAAAGTCCAGCCCGAACTGCCAAGCCGGTCCTTCCTGAACCAGAACACAAGCAACCTAGGACTGGTTTCACCCTAGTTAAGGCTCATTAAGCAGGCATAGCTTGGTTCCAGTGACACAGTTTGCACGGCACCCATGTCTGGGCATACCCATCCCACCTAGTGTGACACATTAAAGAATACAAAAAAGAGATATATGGAATGCTTGAATTAATCTCAGCCACTAGTAATTGCTCGGGCCACATCCCAGTCCATCATCATTGTGCACACCATGTCACCTCAGTTTGGACCCGGCTATATACCAATCAGTTCTATCCCTGCTCCAATAGAAACAATCCAGCCTGAACTGACAAGCTAGGTCCTCCCTGAACTGGAACACAAGCAAATTTTGGCTGGTTTCACCCTATTTTAGGGCTCATCAGAAAACCAATGGATTGGGATGCAGCCAGTGGCTGAGATTAATTCAAGTATTCCATTCATCACCTTATTGTTACAGTTGATGCTCGTTAAGTGCGACGGGTATGCCTAAATGTGGGTCCCATGCTCACTGTGCCACTGGAATCAAGTTATACCTGGCTGATGAGCCCTTATGAAGGCGGAACCAGTCATGGGTTACTTGTATTCTGGTTCAGGGAGGACCCAGCTTGGCAGTTCGGGCTGGACTGTTCCCATTGGAACAGGGTCATGACTGACTTGCATATAGCTGGGGTCAAAATGAGGTGGCATGATGGCCAAAAAACTATGGATTGGAATGCAGCCCGAGCGATTGCCAGTGACTGAGATGAATTGAAGCATTCCATGCATCACCTTGTTGTTGCAGTAGATGCCCTAATTGCGGACGTGGGTCCTGTTCTTACTGTGCCATTGAAATCAAGCTATACCTGGCTGATGAGCCCTTATCGGGGCAAAACTAATCCTAGGTTGCTTTTTTTTCTTTTTTTTAAGCAGATTTTATTATTTTTCGACATTTCTCTTCATTTACATACATATTTAGCGTAATCATTTGACAGCAGTACTATGTGAATTCCATACAGTTTACATCTGTCATAATCATCATATCTTAGATATTACTAACCCTTTATTAAACAATCCCTAACTCCCCACTCCCTCCCCTTTACTGCAGGTCCGACATTGTTGAGTTCACTTTTGTATACATGTTGGCTCACTCCAGGGTCAATCCTGTCCCCCACCTGTATTTGGCCCATCATCTGGCGTTCAATAAGCTATAATAGAGCTATCTCCTACTTTAGGTAAGATGCGTCGTTGGGCCCCTTCCAAGTTCCCTTGTTCATGACGGGGCGGGGTCCCTTGCCGGGAGTGTGTTGAGGGTGAGGATCGGCCTGAGTCTGGTTCTGGGTTTCTCATTCCCTCTACCAATGCCTCCCACGCTCTAGCCCGTTCTGTTGCTCCTATTCCTCTGCGTGCATTCCTAAGTAGCACCCTGCTCTCATATCCCGCCCATGTCTCCAGTTCCCGCCTCCACCCAGCCAGCCAGCCGGGGTCCTCCCGGCGCCTTCCAATGTTTTGTGATTTCTCGTTTGGCCAATATAAGGGCAAGGTCCAGAAACCTATCGGTGACCCTAGTTTTAGCTGTGTGGGGGAATAAACCGAGAAGGCATTGCGCTGGCCCACCTGGCACTATTCGCCCTATTATTGCAGCCACAGTAGTCGTGATCTCTTGCCAGAATCTATGCGCCACTGGGCAATTCCAGAACATGTGCATCACATCCGCTCCATTTTCTCCGCACCAAGGGCAGCACGCATCCTCTCTGTGTAAATATCTATTAATACGCTCCGGGGTGAGGTAGGCCATATGAAGTATATAGAAGTTAATTAATTTAAATCTGGCATTTCTCGAAACTTTAAGTTCTACCTAACGCATTGATCCAGTCAGCATCCTCCACCGGAGTACCGAAATCCGCCTCCCACTTGTTTCTTAATGCAGTCAGGGGTTGAATGGAATCTCTGCCAATCGCTCTAATCAGGCATGTGACCGCTTTGATCTTACCCCCTGCTGTTCCTATATATCCACTGGTCCTAGGTTGCTTATAGTCCGATTCAGGGAGTACCTGGCTTGACAGTTCTGGCTGGACTGTTCCCATTGAAGCAGAGTCAAGACTGATTTGCATATGGCAGGGGCCAAACTGAGGTGGCATGGGGAGTGAAAAAGGATGGATTTGAATGTGGCCTTGAGCAATTGCCAGGGGCTGAGATTATTTCAAATATTCCATCAACCACATTGTTGTTGTTGTTGATGCCCTAAGTTCAACGGGTATGCCTAGACGTGCGTCCCGTGGCACTGTGCCACTGGAATCAAGCTATACCTAGCTGATGAGCCCTTAACAGGGCGAAACTAGTCATAGGTTGCTTGTATTGCGGTTCAGGGAGGAACTGGCTTGGCAGTGCTGGCTGGACTGTTTCCATTGGAGCAGGGTAAAGACTGATTTGCATATGGCTGGGTCCAAAACTGAGGTGGCATGGTGGGCAAAAACGATGGATTGGGATGCGGCCCATAGTTTTGCCAGTGGCTGAGATTAATTCAAGCATTCTATCCATCACTTAGTTGTTGCAGTTGATGCCCTAAGTGCGATGGGTATGCTTAGTCGTGGGTCCCTTGCTCTCTGTTCTACTGGAATCAAATTCTACCTGATTGATGAACCCTTTTCAGGGCGAAACCTGTCCTAGGTTGCTTGTATTCCAGTTCGTGGAGGACCTAGCTTGGCACTTTGGGTTGGGCTGTTCCCATTGGAGCAGGGTCAAGACTGATTTGTATATGGCTGGGTCCAAAGTGAGGGGGCATGGTGGGTGAAAAATTATGCATTAAAATGCGGCTTGAGCGATTGCCAGTGGCTGAGATAAATTGAATGCATTCCATCCATCACCTAGTTGTTGCTGCACTTGTAAAAAGGTCAGGCTCTAAAACTTTATCCAAGAGCCCAGGAATATCAGCTAAGACTGACATATTACTACTTGATTTATTCGTATAATACATGGGATCCTCTAATCCCATTATTAAAACTCCTCTCTAATTTCCGTATTACAAGTGACTTGTGATGCCTTCTGTCTCCTGTAATAAATAAATGATGTAGTTGCTCCCCTGTAAAAAGTTATTGCAGTTGAGTTCTGATGTCACAGTGCCTGCTGCCAGAGTCAGCATCCAGGTGAAAAGCAGGTCACGGAGCATAAATGCAGCCTTAATTTAAAAAAGAAAAACGGGCACTAATTTTTCTTTCTTCTGATATGTTTTTCTAAAATGAAAAGTGTTCAACAGAAAGGAGGTATTTATGGCAACTTATTTATTTTTTCCATGCTATAGGTCTTAAGAGGAAAGATAGAATCTCTCCATGTTTCAACACAGCATTTTTATACTGATTTACATAAAACTCATCCTAATATCTTTTGGCAAAATTAACTGCCTTTTGGTGTGTTTTCTTTTGCAGCAAATGTTCTGCTTTTATTCTTCGTGTGTGAAATGAAAATGAAAGAGCAAGACACCAAGGATTTAAGCAGTTTGTCTGAAGGTTGATGGTGTGACTGTGTATTATAAGAAACAAAATACCCTCTGTCGTACATTAAAAAGATGTTCGCAAGTCTCTTTGGAGTTCCAGGACAATATAGAGGAACTTTGCCTTCGCTATAGTTCTATATGGTCTTCTCGGTGACTTGCAATATCTTTATATTGTACGGCAGGAAGTACTTTATTCCATATATCTAGACAAGCGCATGTGGTGCAGTTTGGTAAGACTTTCTGGAAAAACATAAGATGTGTTCCTTCTTTTACAGTAGCTACTGTAATCTTATCTTAAATGGGTCTGTATATAGAAGAACACTATTATCTTGGCGCACGTTGAACAAACCCCTGTTGTTCATGGTAATAGGCAAACACTTCAGGCAATGTGCTTTTTCAGCTCCTTCTTAGTATTTTGCAAATATGTACTGCTGGAGGTTTTATAGCTCTCTATATCACTCCATATTAACTACAAATATTGGTCACTGCAGCAGTGATTACAGCAGATGTTCAGCTTGTCAATATTTTGGCTGCAAGTTATAAGGATCTTTCAGTTATAATAGCATAAATAGCGAGCCTATTAGTAGCTCATGTCCTATTATATAGTCGGCAATTGAACTTATTCTCTTGCTGTTTTTTCAACAAATGTCCATCTTAAAAGGCATCGCTAACTTTTTAAAAAAGAGAGGCAATGTTTTTAAGTTACAGCTTGCGGTTGATACATTTCTGTAACAAAAACTTGACAAGTTAGCTGCCGCATAGTGCTATTTACGAACATTGAAAGATTATGTAAATAGCTTTTGAGTTTTTGCAACATTGTAATTAATGTAGTTAAGGAATAAGAGCCATAAAAAATGAACAAGATATCTGAATGATAGAAAAACTAAAACTGTTAATTCTTTTAGATATTCTTTTAGAATACTTTTAGATGAATAATTTTGCTACAACTTTTCTGGTCAGTTTGTTTTCTCTGGGAATCTTGGCAAATACAAAAAGACTTCCATTGTTCAATTGTGTTTTTGGGTAGTCTTAGACTTATTGATTAGCAAGATTGCTGGAGACTTTACTCCCGTTCTTACGTGCAACAGCTTGGCAGCTTTTTGAGATATTTTCTTATCATAGTGGTGTAGTGTCTTGCCAGCACCAATGCTAGTGTTAAAACAGTCTGTGTTTTCCTGTCAGTCTGCTTCTTTATTATGATTGGCATCAAGTGAACAGTCGGGTGAGTAATCAATGTCTTCTAGTCAATATCGCCTCAAATTCCACCACTTACAACTCAAAATTGTTTCTAAAATTTGGAATTCACATTGCATGTGGTAAAGATTTGCTTGATGTTTTCGTAATCAAGGATACTCATCTATGAAAACCATCCTTTTTATGAAGTATTACTGTTGACATAGATGTGCTACACGGGTAGTTAATTGTATTTGTTTGTATTTAAATGCAATGGGTTATATCAGTTTCAAGGTTGTTTTCCATTTGTTTGTTTTTTCATTTTGTCTGATTTTTGGGTCTCTTATTGTCAAATAAAGGGCCGGACACTGGTCTTTCACATTCAGGTGGACCCTGATAACAGTTTATGTACCTTTCAGCTTACCAGCTCTTTGACCCCTTCTCATTCATAGGAATTAAACTGGTGACCAGGAATTTAGACTTTGGCAACAATCATATATGCTTCTAAGATCAGCAACCTATATGTTCTCCTGGTCAAAGAGACATCATACATTGTTTTCTTGTGTTTATGGAAGAGGAAAGAGCTTATGATTCACCTTTCCTTCTTCACAAAAGTATTTGTTTGTCTTCCCAGTTATTTTACCTGTGCTGCACAAATTAAACTGGACTGTTCCCATGAGGCACAGGGTCAGACTGATTTGCATATGGCCATGTCTGAACTGGGGTGGTGGAGTGAGCTAAAGAATGATGATGGATTAAACCCAGATCAGTTGACTGGGGGTGAGTGTTTGATTAGCTCAAACGCTCCGTCCATCATCCCCTTTGGTATCGCACAAATTAAACTGGTCATCAATTTTGTGGGCCCTTATTCTGTCAAAAGGGTAGCCAAGGGATTACCAGACATCATGGCTACCTCCTTCCTCTGAGTATCTCATGCTTTGGATTTATCTCCTGTTTAAGTTTGACTAGAGGTGGAAGTAAGGGTAGTTACTTCTGTAACTTTAGCCCTTTGATTGTCTCTTCCCATTCAGTCTTTAATCTACAACCTCTCCTCCACGCAAGGAGCTCCTGGACTAGGAGTTACTGTGATCAGTACTTGTCCCCGTTCTGTGGGTAGATTCTTCATTTTTATAAAAGGAAACGTTTGAAGTAAAAGATGTTTTCTCAAACCCTAAGGAAATCTGTAGTTGAATAAGCAATAGACTATTCACCATCCTAATAACTAAACAGCTTTACCAGACATGTTAATATTTGTAATACTGTAGGGCAAATATGTTGTCAAATCTATTTCAAATTTCCAACTCTTTTGTTACTAAGATTAAATGCGACATGGGTGGAACAGAATTTTCCTACATTGAAAGAAATATTTAAAGATGTGACAACAGGTGTGAGTAAACCGTTACTTCTTTTTACCATAGTAGAATGCTGCAAATTGTCTAACTTTATTTGATTAACTTTTAAGTGGTCATATGGTCCGCATTGATTGTCACAGAACCTGTTCATAGCAGTACACCCAGCTGTGGAATAGATTTCACTTAACTAAGAGAGAAGGCTGTAAGGATAGAAATTATTCTCTTAATCGCGGGCTTCCCACGAAACACTAAGGTTCTGGAAATAGATATTGCTTAAGACTTGTGGAACTGGTAGAAGGAGAAACGTGATTTTTCATGTCATTTTTGATAGATGCATTTGGGCTTGCTGGAGGGTCTTGAAAGCTTTAAGTCAACTTTGACTTTTTTGACTTGCTCTTTTTTTTAGGTTGAGCCTAGCGCAGCACGCATGCGCTGCTCTATGGGAGGCTTCTTGTGAGCACTCCAAACTTCTCTGTGTGGGTCTGACTCCTCCCACACATTGGATTGGCCTTTGCGTGTGTATTTCAATAATGAAAGCACGCAAATGGCCAAAGGCGGGTGCATGTCCCACCTCCTTTCCAATGTGTCACTCCCACTGCGTTTTGCTCTCGGGAGCGAGCAGCGGCGCGCAGGGTGGCAGCAGCATTCCTGGTGGGTCAGGTTACACGCTACGGGCCGTGCTTTCGCTTTTGCTTGTTTTCACAATGGCGACAGCTTTTTTATATTTAATCTGTCTCTCCCCTCCACGTACAATGGCGACAGCTTTTTTTTATTTAATCTGTCTCTCACACGCTGATACCTAATGGGTTTAATTCCTGAGGAGGTTAGACCGCGATTTAGTTTATATTGCTGATTACTTCTTACTTGACCCTTTCATTTCCTGTTAACTTTATTTTCTCGGATTATGAGGAGGTACTAAGACACGTTTACACAGACGTCTTCCGTGTTTACCCGGTTTCCATACATAAACTTGATTTGTTTAAACAACGTTTTCTTTAGTTCCTGTTGTATAGTTTCGACTTGAATTTGTATCCTGTTGCCAGAGAACGCAACCGAACTAGAGGGAACAACATGGTTTACCATAATGTGTATTGAAGTACCTTTGTTCTTGTGCCTTAACATCAATTTTATTTTTGTTTGAAAAAAAGCCAAAGAACATTAGAAGTGGACTGAGCAGGGTGTACTTATTATGGATTTCATCTCACATTTTACTTTCAGGAACAGTTAAAACAGATCATCATTGCATAACGTGCAACTGGTTTCGCGATAATATTCGAGCGCTCAGCCTTCTGTGTGCTAGTAGTGAGTTTCCCCACACGTTGTTACTTTTAGCCTTCCCTTCCCTGTCCATGCTATATTTAGATTGTGGGACAGTAGAGAAGAAAGAAAAGTGAATGCAAAACAAATCAAGAGTCTATAATAAAAGTTGTGTTAAGGCCCTACTTCAAATCTTTATGCCTAAAAGCAATGCACGCCTTGTTTAATTATCCAAGGTAAATGAGTCATCTAATTCGACTCGCTATTACATTTAATCATCTGACAAATTCCAGAAGCTGCCTCTCGGTCATGTTTCCCTTCATTTATCTGCAGTGGGTATAAGCGGTTAAACATTTAAGTTGCCCCTCTGCCCCAGTACCGCGCTTCCTGCTTCTTCCTAAAGGTGAAGGTGTTCCAGCACGACTTGCAATTGTATTTTTGTACCTTACAAAGCACTTTATTTGCCTAAAGTTGGCGCATACAAAGAAGTTACAATTGTCCTTTTTTGTTTTTGGGTGACGTGGACTAAATTGGAAAATTTCGTAACCAAAGAGTAGAAAAACATTACAGATACAAGTGACTTTTGTACGTCTCGTAATGCATTTCAGGGTGGCAGGTGATGTCAGATGCAAGGTCATGCAAAATGACTACACTTATGATGCTCCGGTGCAGCTGTGTGTGTGACCGGGAAGCTGTCTCAGCCGGGCTGACACACAAGACGGGGGGGGCTGAAGCCCTTTCAGCCCAATGGGCGTTGCGCGCCTGCCAGAGACCGACCGACCTCTCTCTCTCGCAGTAGATGACGTCACGGACCTCTGTACTCTAGACTGGGCCAGAGACAGCTCGCACACACACAGTACATCACGTGACGGACAGCTGTACTCTAGACTGGGCCAGAGACAGCTCTCTCTCTCTCAGTACATCACGTCAGGGACAGCTGCACTCTAGACTGCACCAGAGACAGCTCTCTCAGTACATCACAGACAGCTGCACTCTAGAGTGCACCAGAGATAGCTCTCTCTCTCTCAGTACATCACGGACAGCTGCACTCTAGACTGCACCAGAGACAGCTCTCTCGCTCTCTCAGTACATCACGTGACGGACAGCTGTACTCAAGACTGCGCCAGAGACAGCTCTCTCTCTCTCTCAGTACATCACGTCACGGTCAACTGTACTCTAGACTGCACCAGAGACAGCTCTCTCTCTCTCAGTACATCACGAACAGCTGCACTCTAGACTGCACTTTCAAGAGTAAGCCAGGATTTCGTGCGGCATGGCTAAACAAATAAGGCCCCAATGGCGAGACCTATTGGCTATGCCAATGCTTGGTTTTTTTTTTTGCATCATCCGTGCTAGAGGCTCCTGAACTGTCAGACACTCACAAAAACAGTGTGCTTCATGGACATCAATTACAGGCAGCAACTGCAACCCCATAGCCACTGTTGCGACCCCTACCACCTTGCTTATGACCCCTGGCTGTTTGTCAGCCTTGGCAAGCGCTCTGGTGGCATAAAATCAGCCGAAGTGTGAGCAGCGCTTGATTGCACTGCTGTGCTGTAGCTCTGCCTGCAGAGACATCATGATAGCCTGCAAGCTGGGCCTGAGTGGGGGATAGAACTCGTCTCACTCATTGCTATGTTGACCCCGGGCTGGCCGGCGCAGTCCTTGATTTGATATGTTGTATGTATCTGCTGCGAACCGGGGCCCGGAAGCTGAGCGAATGAGCACTAAGCACGCCCAGAATGGCTTGGCATGATTGGACAGTGACTAACTACACCTGCTGCAGCTAGTAGCATGTGTGTGTAAGTGCAAGTACTCCGTCGAGCTAACAGTTGTCCCGCCCGCCATATTTAGATGTGGGCTGACTGATCTGCCCTCTGCATTGACAGAGTGTTTTCCGTCACGTAAATGGCTCACCGCTGTCAACACGGCCGGCCCCTCTGCTGGCTAACCATATTCGGTCGCCGTCATGGTGGCGGTATTATGCCGAGCATATTTAAATTTCACAGTTGTGCTGGTGTTGTCCTAGCGGCGGATTGCTGATGGAGTGATTCCGTCGCTGGATGCGTTCAACATTGTATTATTCCTGTGGCTTTTGGATGGATGCTAGCATCACACACCAGATGTGTTTTGGCTAATTGTTTTGACCTACATACATACTATAAAACACACTCCATTTCACACCATGATCCTTTGCCATTCCACCTCAACAGAACATTGTTCCTGAGAACTGTTTCAGTGAAGTCATGAGTTTGTTTTGCTTTCTCTGCTTCTCGTTCTTTTTATCTTTTTTTTATTTTTTATTATCTTGTGGGGTATTAAATTCATTAAAGTTTATTATCTCATAATGACCGGGAGGAGAAATCCACGTTTTACTAAGGGAGAATTGTCAGTCATGGTGGATGAAATTATTATAGTAGAGCCACAATTGTTTGGAGCCCAAGTACAAAATACAACTATAGCTCAGAAAAGTCAAATGAGTGCCAGAATAGTTGACAGAGGAAATGCTGTAGCAAACAACCTGTGCACACAGGAGGAAATATGGAAGAGATGGAATGACCTGCGGGGCAGAGTGCGTTCCCTGGACTCCATGCGTTACCTGGAGGCCCAGCGGACTGGTGGAGGTTCTCCCAGCCCCTCCTTACAACTTTTTCCCCTGGAAGGAGAGGGTCTTGCAGATTCTACATCCTAAAGGCTTGACAGGAATCCCTGGTATAGTAGAAGCTGGTAAGTTATACTTTTGAAAGTGTCACTAAACCTAAATGTCGTTTTTGCTTTTAATTTAGCTGTCGCTAATGTGTTTTGCACCTTTTTTAGACATATAATCCCATATATAAATATTTTTCTTTCAATTGTTTTAGGAAATTTGTAGCATTATTGTTTTTCTGGTTTTACTAATTGTTAATATGTGTTGTCAATGTGTGTGTTTTTCTTCATGTTTAAATTTTTTTTTCCTTGTTTCTTTGAATATATTTTGTTGTGCTTAAGTTAACAGGTATCAAACTCCATTTAAATTCACATGATATCATGGTGCTTGTAAGTGTTTTTTCACCCAATAACATATTTGATATATGTGTTTTATATTGTAAATGCACATTTTCACTGCATATATCTTTTACTAGGTATGTTCAACTTACCATTTTGCAAGGGTTGTTAATGTTTAATTGAAATGAGTACAACTACCATGATGCCTTATGGTATTGTTTCGTGAAAATAGTATTGCAAAGTTATTTTGGTAATTCTCTCTTTTCTTTCATTTTTTCACATATGTTAAAGTGTTATGTATTTATCAATCTCTATGCTGTGTTTTAAAATGTAATTTATGGTTTAATTTTGTATGTTGTCACTTTCTTGTAATTTTATTGAATTGATGTTTGTTTCACAAGTCAAAGTATGTTGACTAAGAATATTAATGTATGTTATGTTGTATGCTGAATATAAGTTGTTTTGATAAAAAATATGATTTGCAATTTTCATATGATTACTAATGCTATTTATCTTTCTAAGTTGTTTAATTTACAGATTTTTAATTGCTAGGCCTTGGATTGGTTTATTTTGTATTTCTCCTCTCTATTCTGTTGTGTTGAATGTTTGCTAAATTTTATTTATACTTCCTAATTTCTTATCGTTTCAGGGCATAATTTTACCTGCTTTTTAAAAGTAGTTTTGTCTGAAATTTTAACTATTTTTAAATTTATCATAATACTACTGAAAGGTATATTCATCATAATAAATCCCTTTTTCCTTTTAGGTTGCTTAATTTTTTCCTACAAACGAATTTGATGTATCATCCAGATTACATTTATTTTTATTTATAATAGGTACAATACCCAATGTACGTGTGGACAGCCATGTGCCACTCCTTCTGACGATACCTCCACTTCAGACCAGGAACAAGCCTTCAGAGAGGAATCCACTCCTGCAAGTCTGAATGATGAGGAGCAGGCTGGTCCGTCTGGTCTGCCTGGGTAGACAGCTACAGTGGGTCTCACTCGGCCCATACCTACACCTCCCACCTCAGCTGTTATCACACCTAGCCTCTGGATACCTCCACTTCCTGTGTCCAAAGCAACATCACCTCAATATTGTGCCCCCCAGTCGTGGCTGCTGTTGAATCAACACCGCCACCACCTCCAGTTCAGCCAGGTGTCAGTGGGATGGGACACACAGGGTCATGGGCACAGGGTAGTAATGGTCGTGGGCGGGAAGCTATGGCCGACAAAGTGAGGCCACTGTGTGCATTGTCACCCAGGCCACCATCGACCAAGTCTTAGGATCCCTCAGTCAGTCTCAAGACATGATGGTCCAGGTTCTTACAGAGCTCCAGGAGATGAAGCAGTTGCAGAGCAAGCACAATGTTCAGATGGAAAATCTTTACTCCAATTTGGACTTCCTGACTGGGGTTCTGCATGATTGTTTTACCCACGTGTGCTGAGCTTTTCCAGCAACATCTTCCCCTTTCTGTGGTCCAACAACATCTGGGCCAACTACATCTGCCTTAGCCACAGAAAGGGAGGCCCTTCACAAGAGGAAACACCTGCTCCCACCTCAGTCCCTGCATCTGTGGATTTACCAGTCCCCCTCGGGAGGGGACGTTCATCTGGACCACCAAGAGAGGATGGCAAGACCTTCACCACCACCACCAAGAGACGCAGAACCTAATTTCCTCCAATCTGTGACTAGCATTCACTCTGTGGACTATGTTCTGGGCACCTTTACCTTTATGGCAGCTGTATTTCGTACATTGATTTCAAGCAATTATGGCTCCTCAATATTAGTTTCATTCACCATGATTGACTTATTATGTTTTTTGTTTATTTTTTTATTTACATCCTGTTTATTGATTTGGTTTTGTTGAATAACAATTTTAAAAATAAACAAAGACTGGTATTGTATTTCTTTTATCAATGTGTTCACTTTTTTAAGTTCCATCATACATTTTAAAAAGTTACATTAAAAAAGTTTGTCTATTCATAAATAAATTCCATGTGTGTAATGTTTTTCACATTTTTTAAAATATGACAAAAATGAACAAAAACCACAAATCATAAACTAGTATATGATTTAATTGGAATAAAGAAATGGTTCTCATATTTTCCTAATACTCTATAACTCATGCATATTCCAAAAACTGCATGCAATATTTTCATTCACAGTTCCAGACCTTGCCAGCATGAAAGAACGGGAGATAATAAGAAAAAACAGATTAAATAGGCAAACTCATATTGATGTATGCCATCTCAGCTGGAGCCAGATCATCTGCCTCACAATATGTAACCCATATCAATAACACCAATAGTAAAAATAATGCCAGTACTCCCTTTTGTGGACCCAGGATCATTCCAGTACTCTGTTGCAGTATCTGGTGAAATGTCGCAACCAACTTTAAGTGGTGTGCTACAAGAAGTTCTTCATTCAGTGATGAGACACATCAACAGCTACATACAGTTAACACAAAATGTGGATTTTGCCTATGTGAAGGGCGGTTTGTATGCTTTGGGTGGCCTACCACGAATATGCCTCACAATTCCGCAGCCTGTCACCCCGCATGTTGTTACAACGTGGTCGTTACCATGACCTCGTTGTAACAATGCATACCATTACCCCGCAAGTCGTACCAACGACTTGCGGAGGGGGGCGCTGGATGTTGGAATAGTATAATTTACTATTCCAACTCCAGTCTGTGCGGACAGTAGGGAAAGTGTTGGATTTTAGATCCAACACCTTCTTCCCCCCTCTACAAGTCGTTGTTATGACTTGCGGGGTAATGGTATGCGTTGTTACAACTCGGGCGTGGTAACGACCGCGTTGTAACAACATGCAGGGTGACGGTTTAGTGGTGAAGGTTGTTCACCGCCTACCACATGTGGTTAGAGCAATTTAAGCAGCACATATTGCCTTGGTGGCAACAATCAACAGAAAACAAGTCTAATGCAACCTTAACAAATAAAAATTCAGTCTCTATGCAAGTTGTCTTTGTACAAGATCTGTACATCCAAAGTTTGTGTGTCTTTCACAGGATCAACCCATATTCCCTTTGTACTTCGCAACAGCAGCATATAATTGCAAATGTCACAGCGTTGAAATGTCCAAATGAAGATGACGTGGTGAAGGAACCTAAAACAGATTAAAACAAACAAACTTTCTTTGTATGACATTACAAAATAGACACATTACAAATGACAAATTTTGAGGACACATTTTCTAAAAACAATTAAAGATAAACAATGTAAATAAACATAGTAGTCAATGTGTCAAAACATTTTTGCCTTGAATTTACCTTCACTTGCCCTTTTACAAAAATGTCTAGCACAGACTTTTATTCTCATTAGATTACAAGTTGGTTTTAAATGTAATATAATAATATGTGAATATATACTTACACTCGTGAAGAAGTTGTCAATAACAACTTTACATAAGTCTGTTCCTTTCTCTTCACCACTATCATCTTCATTTGGCATTTCAACATCCTCACCCGGTGGCTCATCATGGTTTTCTTCCTCTGCAATGTACAGGATGTTCCATTGCAGGGCTATGTTTTGTAACATGCAGCATGCCATGGTGATTTTGCACACCTTACCGGGTGAGTAGAGAAGAACTCCATCAGTCTTATCCAGACATCAAAATCTGGCCTTTAGGAGCCCAAAAGCTCTGTGTTCTTTCATGGGCCTCACTGAAGCGGGCCTCACTTCCCCTGGCGTTGTTGGATCCCTCAGCGGTGCTAACAACCATGGTCGGTTAGAAATAGAATAAGCTGAGTCTCCTATGTGAAATGAAAAAAAGAGCCTACTATTTTTGATCTCTGAACTTGAAATCAACAAAAATAATATTAGGGCTACTCTCTAACTGGCTGAAGCGACCGCCCCACGTTTGAAAATAGCCCGCGGTGTGAATTGAATTGAATTTATTTATTTGCATAAGTTAATTAAAACCATTGCATTACAATAAAAACATTAAAAGAGGAGAAAGAAGAAAAAAAAAACACAATTCCTAGAAGTTAAAAACTCTGGTAAGGTGCTTTAGTTGGGTCCGGACGTTTGACTCTGTGCTTCTTCACTTGTTTGCTGTTGGCCGTTGTTCTTTGACCGGTCCCCTGTGAAAGTATCAGCCGTCTGGTTCCTCAAGTCTGCTGGACTTACTTTGTTACCATTCCGCACGCTAATACTCTTCCTCTTATGGAGTGGTTGTGCTTATCGACTGAGTTGGGAAGTGTTCTTTCACGGTCCTGAGGTTTTTGAAATAATCTAGTATCAGCGTTTGGACCTTACGAGGGCTGCGGTGGGGTGCAGTTCTGTGGTACATAGCACCTCTGATCAATTGTACAAATCTTCCACAGCAGGCCAGGATGTGAGGTTCTTTTTGTGCGAAACATACTGCAGAGGCCTCATGGCAGGTAGTTACTTTTTCTCTCAGGCATAGTTCTCTCAAAAGAATCCTCCTTTCTGTGGCTAAGGTCGGGCAACAGCACAGGAGGTGTAGCCATGATTCACGTTTGTAGTCACACAGTCGGCATGCTCCTTCAGTGTTTTGGTTTGCCCAGGTCCTGCCGAAATCCGTAATTGGAAGTGCCAGCAATCGCATGCACATAATCTCTCTCCTGGTTTTGGGGTAGAGGGGAACGGTAAGGTAGGGCTGAGGTTTGTTTACTAAGTATGAGTCGTTCAGCGGGGTCAGGAAAGATAAGGTTTTTAATTTGGCCTGGTCTTGCTGGAACGAGACTAGCTGGACTTGTTTATTGATTCGCGATTTCCAGGTGGCGTATGAGATGCTGGGAAGAGCAAGTGCTGGTTTGTTTATTTCAATAGAGGCCATGGCTCTCGTAAGCTGTTTATTCCATGGCGAGCCAGTTTTTTCGAATAAGTCTCTGAGGCAGCTCTTTAAGGATTCCCTCGGAGATTTTAGAATTCGGATGTAATATTTTAGAAAGTCGGCCTCAAGAGTTAATCATTGTTTGACCAGCCCGAGCCCCAGCCTAAGTCTCGCCCTAGAAAGGTGTTTTGGGAGTAAAAAGATTTTTTTATAGGCCACACATTGCGCCCGCTCTAGAATTTCCGTACATGCTCCAGGAAACGCTTGGTATTAACAGACTATACTTACCAACAAGCCAGGCCTTCTCAGGTCCAGGTTGTGACATTTGCAGGTGTTTGGTGGTGTCCCGTAGTACAAAGGAATCATGTGTTGATCCTGGAAAATGCGCACACACCCTTGTGATATTCAAATCTGGTATGCACACTATTTGCATATTAATTGAATGGAAGTTTTTCTGATTGTGGTGGACTTGTTCTCTGACGTGTGATGGCACCAAGGCAATATGTGTGCTATCAATTGCTTCAACCACATGTGGTAGGCAACCCAAAGCATAAAAATCTCCCTTCACATTGGCAAAATCCTAATTTCGTGGAAACTGTATGGAGCTGTTGATTTCTCAACATTGAAGAAAGAACTTCTTGTAGCACACCTCTGAAAAGTTGGTTGTGACATTCCACCAGGAACTGCAACAATGGCCACAAAATGGAGTACAGCTATTAATTTCACTATTGGTGTTATTGTCGTCTTATTCCTATTGTGAGGCAGAAGAACTGGGCTCCAGCTGATGACCTAGATCAAGAATAGTTTGTCTATTTAATCTTAATGTTGTGCTTATATCCCATTCTTCTATGGTGGCAAGGTCTGGAAATGGTCTCATAACTTGAAGCTGTTGTCTCCTCACTCTCCCTGGGTTCATATGTCTACATTTAAAAGAAAAACAATTGTTGTTAATTGTTGCAAACGTTTTTAAAATAAAAACACATTTCATTTAGTTTAAAAATATATTTTTAACATAATTTCACACATCAATAAAAAAACATTTAAATGATATTTTGACGTGTATTTTGTTTAAAAAGAAATGTGTAAATAATATTTTAATGTATTATTTTCATATTCTTATTTTTTACATTTTTTTAATTAAATATTCCGTCAACGGAAGTATTAACAAAACCGCGTAACTATTGCATTTAAACACGGTTACACACTACATAATAATTTTTTGTCATAACAAATGAAAAACGTTAGCATTTTGTATATGTGAACAAACTAGCCACCATTTTGAGTGGTGGTGCCGCACTTAACATTCACAAACACACTATTTCACAGTCTAAAATGGGGGAGGCCTGACCTCACCGTCAGGACATTTCCAAAGAGACGGAAGTCGGCGGAAGTTGACCGGGTAGTAGATGTGAAACTACACGAATGACACAGCCAAAGGCCAACGTGTATGAAAGCTACGTACGAAAGCCAATGGATGTGTCTGTACGCGACGTTTTAAAAAAGCTCACCTCCCTCCTAACAGTGCAACCAACAACACCTCAACTGCTGTTTCCAACCTCTGGGAGCCACAATGCCAGGAAAAGCAGGAGACGAGGCCGTAAACTTCTCGCTAGAGGAGCTGGAGATACTGGCTACTGAAGTCCAGTCCCTTACAGCCAGCTGTATTTCTCACCAGAGGAACAGGTACAGGTTTAAAATAAAAATGTAATTCTGACTACTTTTTTAAATATTTACACACAGGCCTTTTAGTTCCTGACTGAAGTGTAGTGATTGAAGTGACGTTTCAGTTTTTTTAATTACATAGAAACATTGTGGTGTGTATTTTTAAAAACATTATTATTAAACAACACCACAACGTTAGTATGTGTTGTGTGTTTGATGCCCTGTTTTTATTTTTGATGTGTATTTGAAAATATATATGTATATTTAATAATTTCATGTGAAGTCTACAAAATGAACATTGTTAATTTTGAAAATATATCATATTTTTAATACAAATGAACATATATATTTTCCTGCCAAACAAAATTGATTTATGCTATTTGTATTATCCCACAAATACCTCAGCCTAGATGATGTCACTGGTTTGGATTAGTAAAATAAGAACATAACCGGGGATAAGTGTACTCAACAGGTTACTTCAAATTTTGTTTTTATTTTATTTAAAATAAAAAAATTATGCTGTTGCAACTTTAAAAAATGCTTTTAAAAATGCTTGTGATTGGTTTCTCACACCTGTGTTACATCAATACAAACAAACAAAAGTCACACTTTTTTTTGTTTATTCATTTTTTGTATCCATACAGGTCAACTCCCATCAGAAGAGATCTGGGATGCTAGTGCCAAGAAGGTGCGGACCCTGGGCGTCTGCAAATGACACAGCATTCATTGCAGGAAGGGATGGGAGGACCTACGACGCTGGACCAAGAAGTCAGCAGAAGTCCAGCTGGCCAATCCTACCAACATGCCAAGCGTGTGTGCTGCACCTTGACACCCCCTAATGACCTGCATACTTATGGTGGCCTATCCCCAGCTTGATGGGCAGTTGAGAGCCCGACAGCAGCACCAAGGGGGTAAGTTTTGTTTTTGAGTGTTTCATTTTAAATAATTATTTTTGGTTTCAGCAACAAATGATGTCATCATCATAAAGGTCGACACATGTTCAACGCACAAGAAGAGTTCTTGAAGGTGTAAGTTTTGCACAAGGTGTATGATGATGTGTTTTGTATATTAATTTGTGGAAAAGAATGCCAATATATTTCTTATCACTACTAAGTATACATGAGTTTGTTTGATGTTATAAGGGACATTTGTACCAAACAGGCCAAAAATTTTAATTGTGTCAGGTGTGATGCTCCTTCACAATTGTGAAGGACATTACATTAGCCCTATTACAGGTGACATAGCATAAAATGCACTTATGATACAGTGGAGGTTCCAAACATCACATTTGTGAGTTAGTATTGTAAAAAACAATAGTGAGCATGTGAGCCAAAATTACTAGAAACATAAGATTAAATGGCTATATTTTTTTATTAAAAACATATTACAAATATGTTTTTAATAAAAAAGACAATTTCATTTGTTAAAAGTCTGATTTGCATGATGTCTTACTCCTTTATAAATGTGCATATAAACTAGTCTGTTTTTTGGAAAATTAGTTTGATAGGCATACATTTTTTTTTTAAACAGATAGGAATGTGAAAACATGGATGACAGAGTAACACTCACCCAAAAACATTATTTTTATGTCCTTTGTTATGTCCAAATGATTACTCAATAATGAACAAAAATGTATTACTTAAAGGTACTTTTGCAGATGGAATGTTCCATCTCATATATTTATTTTTTTATCCCATCTGGACACCTCAAAATCAGACACAAAAAAAGGTTAGGAAATTTTAGAAATGCATCAAGGCTTAATCTTGTTCATATTGTAATGTGCATTTTTCTAAATCTATATGAATCACTGTATTTAAAATTGACTGTAATGTACCAATTTTTGACTAAACTGAAAGCCAGAATATATATATTTTTTTTCACAATGCTAAAACAAAATTTAAAAAACGTAAGATATTTTGGAGACAAATTTAAAATTTTTGAGCTCTGTTCTAAAGTGAATTAGAAATGTATCAACCCCTATGTATTTACATATGCTGTAGAAGCAATGTGAAACTACAAATAAAAAATGTTTTAATTTCTTCAACAGCATAAGTAAATACATAGGCCGTGATACATTACATTAATAAGCAACTTAAGTACTGAATCCATAAAATTTATTTTAACATTTGAAAAATACTCAAGTTACTTGAAGTATGTTTTACCATTGTGAAATGCCCAAACAAATTAAACAAGCTTTAGGTTTATACAAATATTGGTACAACATTGCAGTAAATATTGACACACATTGATTGATACTTTGCCTTGTGCATACAATGTACAAAGGGATTTTTGCTTTATATTACTTTTTGTGACATAAGTTCACTATTAAAAACAACAAATCAGAACCATTCAGAGGTGTTAAACAGTTCCTGGAGAAAATTGAAAATGGTTAAGAGAAATGATCAAAAATAATATATGAGCAGTAATGGATAATTACAAAACTGTGACCAGATGGTTTCTGAAGATGTCCCCTATATGCAGGAGATCATGATAAAAATAAACCAAAGTTTAAAATCCTTGAAGCAGGTGAAATATGAAAATTTGGAAAATGTTTTGAAGAAAAAATCATGATCAGTTATATTTACACTGATACAATAAAACTATTCTATACGTCTTTACAGGATCTTCAGGAGCAGGCGAAGGGGACCTTGGCCAAGAAGGCGTGGAAGCAGTTGTCCACTGTGTTTTTTGGGTGGTGAAACATCTGACACCAATGGACACAGTTGCATGGAGGGTGAGGGGACTGGAACGGAGGGCACCACTTCGTCGTCATCTTCAGAGGCCTACACAAATGACCAGTCCTTAATAGGACCCTACAGGAACTGTACCAACTTCATACTTGTCCACCACTCAGAGACCCATCTCTACCCTCCCTCTTGCTTCCCCCAGTTGGCCAAACCCAACTATCTAAAAGGGCTGGCATCTCCTTTGCAACAGGTACCTCACCCCCTGCCCCTGTCACCCTAGCTGCACTGAGTGAGGAAGCTATTGACCTCTTGTACAGCATCTCTTTAGGCCTGACTGAGATAGTGGATGGCATCCAGGGCCTTGCAAAAATAGCCTCCTCGCTCACCCCAGCATCCCAACCAGCCCAACCTTCTGCCGCAACTCAGGTCCCTTCCTCAACCCAAATCCCAACTCCCATCCCCAATCCCAAGCACACTCACTTCTTTGCAGGCACCCACTCCAACAGACACAAGCCGCACAATCACACAAACACACAAAGAAACACAAACAACATACACACACTATTGACACTACACCCACAGGCACCACAACCCCCACCATACCCACAACCACCACAACCCCCACCACAACCACACCCACAACCACCTGCACACCCACAAGCACTGCAACCACCACCACACCCACAAGCACCTCAACCACACCAACCACCTCAACAGCATACTCATCCAAAAACCAACACACCCCCACAAAAGCACACCTACACACAAAACAGCAACCAAAACCAAACGCACACACTCACCTGAATTCCAAACACATACCAGAAAACACATCCAAACATACACTAGATCCACATGCAACTTCCAAACATACAGACATATGCACATCACCCACTCCAGCTGCCTCTACCTCCAAACCCCAATCCTCTCCCACCCCTCCTACCCGTACTCCTCCTCCTGAATTCACATCTTACCTCTCCTTAACCCCTGTCAAACCTTAACCCACCCCTCCCAAGAAAGATCCTTGAGGTGCCTACTCTGTGCCCAATAGATGCCCATTCCTGAAGAGGGTACCATTTGGCAGTATGTATAGGAAGCAGGTTATGGGCAATACAATGACAGACTGTTGTCATGGGAAAGCCTATTGTTCTCCTTTTATGTTTTGAATTGAATACAATATTTATGAGAGGAATATCTCATGTATTAATAAAAAGATTTTAATTTTACAAAGTTTGTCCTAACATTATTTTTCATTTACAATTATTTGATTCATAAAAATGTTAATGATGAAAATGTGAATTACATATTTTTACTTACAATTATGACAGGAACTACAACAGTTTTGTTAAATGTCTTATTTGTAAAGTCCATACACTAGTAAAAAAAGAATGTGATGGACATAAACATTTTGGTGCAAGCATTCATCATGATAATAGACATTTGCACCAAAACAAAATTGAAATGTTGTTTTTAAGTGTTAATGCAGGTATGTTTATTCAAACTTAATAAGTGAATAAATGCACCTTACAAAAACTAAGGGGCCGATTCCGGCCGGAAATCTCTCCGACCGAGCCGGACCCGGAGAGAATTCCGACCGAATCGGACCCTAGCAGTCCGACCGGACGAGTACGATGCATTCGCATGCTATCGGACTCGAGTCGGTCGGACTCCCATTGAAGTCAATGGGAGCCGGTCGTACAACGCGTACGCGGGCTCCCATTGACTCCAATGGGTGCGAGGCGAACAAGGGCGCCCCTACAGCGGGTACGCGTCCATGTGCATCGCGGCGTACATGCACAGGTAGGGGGACCCATGGGTCCCCCTGTGTGCGACTCGCGCGCCTACGCGTACAGGGGGTCCGACGCGGACTCCCAAAGTCCGGCTCCGACAGCTTTTTCGAGCCGGACGGCGCGAGTCGGTCGGACTGCTCGCGGCGCGCATCGTACTTACCCGGCCGGGAAACGTCTCCATAGCGCGGTGCGAGTCGTGTCCATGCGAGTCGGTCGGAGCGTGTTGAAGCCGCGTTCGAGTCGGTCGGCGATTTCGCGGGAGCTTGCATCGTACTCGCTTGGCCGGACCCGCGTACGATTCGGTCGGGAAGCAGGGCTCCGAATCGGATCCGGTGAATCCGAATCCGATTCGGAGCACTACCGGCCGAGATCGGAATCGGCCCCTAAGATAATTTAAATGTAATAAAATGCAGAACATGCACTAGACACGGAAAAATGTTCCATAAAAGATAAAATGATTTCAGTTTAGGACTAGCATTGATTTTACATATATATTTTGTTAACGTTTTACCTTGTCTAGTGCAATTACTAAATTATATTCAATTTAAAAAAATGGGCAATTCTTATGTTTATAATTTGATAGTTTATGAAAAATGAGAAAACACAACTGTATGAACACATTATAAATTTTGTTTAATGTCATTTTTTGTGTAAATGTCCATTAACATGAAGGACGTTTGCAACAAATGTGCCAATGATAAAATTATTTTAATACAGGTGTGTTTCTTTAAATCTCTTAAACGACAAAATTACACACATATGCATTACACATTAGTAAAATATTGCTTGTAAAAGAGTTATTTACAAATGCATGAGTCCAGAGCTAATGTAAACAGACAATTGAAAAGGTAACCAGTAAAAAAGAAGCTTACCTTCAATTCTGACGACAATGGGGTTGATTTGCTTCGTGGTCAAGTAGCAGCAGCAAAGGAAGGACTTGGACGATTGGGCTCATGATGGAAACGGAAGTGGAAAAAGAAACAAATAGTACGTTTCTGCCTTATATACCTTTGAAACTGCCAACTCAGGGTGTGGAAGTTTCCCCGCCACGGTTACGTAGACAGGCAGGCACATCATGATTGGCCCGACGGAAATATTGGCTGGATTCCCTCCAACAGCCGCTGGCAGAGAAATCAACAGAACAGCGACAGCAGGACAAGATCCACCAAGATCTAAATCAGACTCATTGTCTGTTTTGAACACCACCAAGGCCAGAATGGCCGTACCTCCTGGGGAAAAACCCACCCATTGCTCGATGCCCGGTTGGGCCATTCTTGCCTTGGTGGTGTTCAGAACAGACAATGAGCCTGATTTAGATCTTGGTGGATCTTGTACCGTTGTCGCTTTTCTGCTAATTTCTCCGCCCGCCTACTAGGCGGTCCGCCTGCTCCATTTAGATGCTGGCAGGTCGATGGACTATAGTCCGTCTGAGTGTCGCCATCTCTATCTGAATTTTGCTCCCGCGTCCACAGCACCATAGGCTAAAGCGGCTGTTGGAGGGAGTCCAGCCAATATTTCTGCCGGGCCAATCATGATGTGCCTTCCCGTCCACGTAACTGAAAACTGCTGAATATACAAAGAACTTTGCAGTGCTTTTAAAACTGCTGCACTGCTACAAAACCGGACCCCGCTAACAAAACCATTCCCCCAGCAGTTTTAAAAGCACTGCAAAGTTCCTTGTACATTCAGCAGTTTTCAGGCAACAATAAGTCTCAAGTTAACTCTGGTGAATTTTTAGTGTACCTGCTGAAGAGAGATGGGAGTTTTGTCTAGTGGCAGTTTTCACTTATCTAAGGTAGCACAGAGGGTTAATATGCCTGCTTCAAAGAATGTGTACCATGCATATCAAAGAACAATATTTTATGTGGATAGCTCAGTGGGTTACTGCTTTTGTCATTGAGATTCTTTTGTTACTGTGCAGTTCATAAGTTACATTCGTAATCTAGCACAGTGAGCTATGAACTGCCATATAAGAGCTGCATGGTACAGGTTAGAAAGTTAGTTTTTTTCCCAGTTTTTCTAACCTGATGTTGCTAAGAAACGTTTGTTTGGGTAAAAATAAATTCTTATTATTAAAGTCAACCCTATCCACTGTGTTATGTTCTGAATCATGAGTTTGTGCTTCTCAGACCAAGCACTGTTAAAAAGTGCTTACCAGTATGCATGACATGTCAATCCTACCTACACCTTGTAGTCTCCTTTGCCTTATGTAACATTTTTTATACACTGATTTACAGACCTTTGTTCATTGTCTCTGCATGTGTGTGTGATGGATTTTGAAAATGTGGAACATTATGCTTTGGGAGCAGTGATTAATGGAGCCATTTTTGAAATGCGGACTGTAACATCTGCATTTGTAAAGCAAGCATTCATGCCTTTGGGCATTCTGGCTGTTAGATAAGATGTTCGTTGCTGGTAAGATATGCTAATGCAGAACAAGCATATTATTGATCAACACAAGTACTGTATCAGTGATGTGCATGTTTTCTGTAGAAGAAATTATTGATACCCTCACGAGTGATAAGCTGCGTACAATAAGTAATGTATGATTGATTGATAGTAAACCTGGAAAGGTTCAATGGCTCCACAGGTTTAGAAGTATATATACCATGTCATGGAAAGGAAGGTTGCTGGTAGAAATTGACCTGCATTAAATAGCACTGTTATCTACTTTCCAAGACTGAGATTACATGGTACTCTTAATTTCTGAAACAAATGATAAAGTGAACTTGTTTTGAACATTATAGGCCCATCAACCTTCTCATTTTATAAGTGATAATGATGATGACTGATCTCAAGTTAACTAGCGTATTTTCCATTGTTGATCACTATTTGATAGGTTCTTAATCAATGCTACATTATCTTAATTGTATATCTAAAGATGCTACCTGAAGCAATATACGTATCTGCATTTTTATTAGAGTTTGAAGTATGTCTGTTTATAGGGTACTTCTTTTGTATCTGTAGAGATTTTCCAGCCTGTGCATGTGAAGTAACCAAAAGTTAGATTCATCACTTCCTGTGATAGCAAAGGTCATGCAATATCCCTTTCCTTTAATTTCATGGGGTGCAAAGGTCACGTGATGTCACTTCCTGTGATGTCATCGGGTCAAATGCCTTGCGATGTCACTTCCTGTGACATCATCGGTGTGAGTCAAAGGGTAGATGATGTCACTTCCTGTGATGATACCAGTTCAAAGTTTCTGGGATGTTACTTCCTGTGACATCAGGCGGGGGTCACATGGCATGTAATGTCACCTCCGCTACCCCTGGCATTTTGATGAATCAACATCTATGGTGTGCTTGTGTTTTACATCTAATTTTATAATTGTTAAGGAAATTGAAACTTAGGGGAGGGGCAAAATTAAAATCTGTGGCAGATTTCATTAAATGTAATAATCTATGTTTATTGTTTCGGTTTTTTTCTAGCCATCTATCAATTCACTGTTAAATTCGTGAATTTCGTTAATGTTTAGTAAAGTTGTATACCATGTTTAGGTACTCAGTAAAGCATTGATAACGATGTTAGGCGAGACAACATAAGAATTACATTGCATCTAAAAAATGCAAAAGCAGGAGAGTGTCGATGGCCACTTCTTTAGTTATCAGAACAGTAATACAAGTGAAACTCAGTGTCCCCGTTATATTGAGTGAATGAATTATTGTTTATTGTTGTAAGCAGTTTAAATTAATATAATTTAGTCATGGCCCATGACGAAGCAGCATGTGATAGTTCTTTACATCTCTGCGCTTCCGCCATGCTTTGTGTAACATTCAGCCATGGACTACAGATAGCGAGAAGCAAGTTCACTGCATGTCTGCTTTGAAGAAGAGCCATCCATCCCACTTGAGAAATTTGATGGAGGGATGCTTTTTATAGCCCCTGAACAGCACCTGTCTCTTATGAACTACAGGAAGAGTTGACAACACTCACTTCATTGAAAATCCCATTAATGTATTGTTTTTTTCCCTGAGTAATTGCTTTCATTGTTGTAATGGAAGCTACAGACCGTGTGTGTTGTGGAACAGCCTGCCAGTCACCTTTTGTGAGGCAGTAACATTAAAATAATACATTGCGTGCACTTTATTACCAGGCCTCGTTCTGTGTTTGGCAATTCAAAAATGGCAATATTTGAACTCCAAGGGAGCTATTTTGAGCCAGATATACCACCTTGACAACAGTGATCAGATTGCCCAGATGTGTGCTGCATGTCACCCCGTGCAAGAGCGCAGTTACTTAGAAAATAGGAATTTGAAGGAATACTCTGGCCTTAGGATGGGTTACAGTAGTTTAGAGAGCAGTTTGTTTTCAACCTACCTGCCGTTTTCTAGCTTGCATCATTTGCAGGGCATTTGAGAACCAGTGCAAGTTTTAAGGTCACAGACTAGCTTTAGGTAGTGGACTGTGTGGGCATGGAAATCTCCGAGAGGGGTTTGGTAGCAATCAGGGTACGGTTGAAGTTGGTGACAGGTGGCTTAGTTCGGCTGCACAGTGTTATGAGGTGGAGCTAGTGTGATTAATGTTCAAGCTCATGCGACTACTGCCCTACCTCCTCCTGGAAGCAGCAACACAGTTACCTTGGTGAAAGTTGCTAGGTGACAATAAGATAAAAACATCTGTCCGAAACGCTACAAGACCCCGAGGTGGATTCCAGTGTGTAGCAGTTGATTGCAGAAAGTCACAGATTTTAAAACATATTTTCTCTCCTTATTTTCTCCCCATTAACTCTCTCCCACTCACTTCTCTCTCAACTCCCTCACCCCATGTCCCATCCACCCTTGCACCTCCAAGGTTTGTTGGTTACAGTTGATCAGTGCTTAACATTTCGTAGTCCTTCAAGCGCAGTGGCTCATTTGGCCTGCCTAATTTCAGACAATTTCGGACAAGTAAGTGTGTCGACTTATTTAACTCTAGAGAGAGAAACCCAGACATAAACATCTCTGTCTGGTTTTTAGGTCTCGACCTAGCGACGCAGCGCGAAGCGCTGTCGCTAGCGAGACTTATTGTCGTCGACTTGCTTCGGAAGGGAGACAGGAGATGTGCACGCGCAGAACGGACTGCAATTGTGAACGCGCCCGTGAACGTGAACACGCACGTACAGACACGCGATCTGCACATCTCCTGTCCCCCTTCCGTCCTCGCCAGCCGCAAAATATGAGGCTGCCCCTACTCTTCAGACGCCCAGCGCTCCTCTTGTTTTCAGTTGGTATGGCGCCTCACGGGGCCTGGGTGGGGGCGAGAGAGGGAGAGAGAGAGTGCACAAGGTTGGGTGCTGGCGGCTGCTGCGTGTGCGCACGCTATGCTCGTTTGTGTCTTTTTTTCCCTCCCCACTGACCTCGGGGATGCAGGGCACGTCTCCGCAGGGCAGCACCGACAGGATCTTCGCCGTGCATGCGCCCGCTCATGGGACACGCCACCGGCCGTGGAGCACGTCTGACCAACCTGGTCGCTTCTCCGGATGGGAGCAGGCGGCTGGGCACAGCTTAGGTCGCAGTGCCAGGTGCGTTGCGGCGGGCTTTCGAGAACACAGGGGGCGGCCACAAAGGCAGCAGACAGGAGCTCTTCTGGGGCTGCCGGGATGTCGCAGTTGCTGGCTGCGGTGAAGGCTTAGGTAAGACCCGCCTCGTCGCCAATGTAGTGGTCCAGCGTGGTAGATGCCCCGGTGTCACGCAGTGCGGCCTAAAGTAGGGATATGCATAGCTGCCAAGGTTTCAGGTTGCTTACGTGTGACATTTCCATAATTTCAGTGGAATTATGAGTGACATTCAACGACTATGAGTGACACTTTATCGTGAGCAAAATAAGCAATGATGGAAAGAGATAAATATTAGAAATTACAGCCTTTTGTCAATGCAAAGCACTAAAATGTCTTCAAACTGCTCAAAATCCACCAACATCAGTCAGAAACGTAATAGCAATAGTGCTGAATGTTTGCAAAGGGCTGTAGAGTGTGCAAGGGGAAGCTTGTCTGTAGGATAAAATTGTGCAGACAGCTGCAGGTTACCGCGCCTACCCTTGACTCGAGCCCTGGCTATCCTGCTGTCGTGCTGTTTCTAAGCCTCTGGGGCCTAATCGCTAATTCCGAGCGTTGATTCCTCTCCTGCTTATGGCCCTAGGCACCCACCAGCTCACAGAGGCATGTTAACAGCAGACCTACCCAGTGCTTCAGTCGAGTTCTACCTTTATGGATCTCAGTAATGTATCAGCACAGCCGGAAGGGCTTGTCTGGTGTCCGTAACTGACCTGGCTGTATTTTCGGCTTCCTTCTCTGATTGTTCTGTAAAATGAAGGGAGTTCAATCTGTGCCTTCCCTCTTCACCCTCAGGCTGCACACAGATTGGCCTCCCTTCATTTTACAGAAGAACCAGAGGAGGAATCCGAAAATACAGCCAGGAGTTTCGTTTCATAGCTTCCTCTTCAGTCGATGGCGTTAGCAATAGGTTGTGATCATGGGACCATTAATGACGAGAGTAAAGATGATCGGGAGCGGCGGGACTTGGTTTCCTGACATGAAGACAACACAGAACAAGCATTTGCAATGCAATAGGTCTCGCATTTGCGAGAGTTTGAGCTATTGGCATTGTAAATGGCAATGCCTTTTATTTACGTATTGGTTTTGAAAACATAAATTAAAGGCATTGTCATTTACAATGTCAATGGCTTAAACTCTCGCAAATGCGAGACCTATTGCATTGCAAATGCTTGTTCTCTAAGGCATTCAGAAACATGTAAGATCTTACTGTGTTTATCTCTAAATTGCTGTTGATTAGATTACTGTGTTCCCGGGAAGACCAGCCAAAACCCATAAATTAAAGAAAACCCAAATGTGGGTGCAACTCAGTTAATAAAAACGATATTTATTATAGCCATCTTTTGGAAATGCAAAGCTGGTGCCAGCAGAATGAGGCCAGGATCATATTTAGAAATATAATTTATAAGTTAAAGTCCTACAGTTAAATCACACAAGGTAAGATAGATAATTGTTTTTACTTTAAGTTACCACTTGAGCTTTGTAAAGCAGCTCAATTTGTAAACAGAAAAAACGACAAAAAAAAGATTTTATGAACATCCAAACAGATGGTGCCAAGTTTAACTAGGAGACACCCTAAAAGTACATTTTAAGTAATATTTTTAATGTATGTATTAGTATTTTATATAGCGAAACTTAGTGCTGTACATTGCAGGGTGTTGGGAGAAAAGCTACAAGATAGTGTACATCAAGAAAGGAATTACACAAATACATTTTACATTTTTGGGTACAGAGTAAACGAGTGATTTTGTCAGAATCACAAGATGTTGAACCAGTCTCCAGGTTCCAGGTTGGCAGCTCTAGCATCTAGTCCACATTTCCTTAATGTCCAAACTAGTTCATGAGCAAGAACCCAAATGACTCTTACCCCTCTTGTTTAATTCTGGTTCATGGGTCGTGCCTGTTGGACCATATTTGTCCCTAATTTCCTCTCATTTCTTCTCTTCATCACTCCTGAATGTCTTCAATGATCTAAAACAATCCTGATTTAGAGAACTAGATTTTGTGGTTTTTTACGTGTTTCTTGTTGGGCACAAAATATTTTGTTGTTTCAGTTTTTTAAACGTGTTTTATGCCTTGTGCAGCTCTTGGTTTTTGCTACGGTTTCTATATTGCCTAACGTGGAAGGAAGAACTAGATACATTCTGAGATGTACCATGTGTTTCTATGCCGTGTCTGTCTGTATATCTAGTCTGTTTTTCTACTTTACAGTAGGAGCAACCGGTTTATTGTGGCGCCGCTCCAGTTATATCCCTGAACTTTACCTCCCAATTTTCATGTCAAACTGAGGTTCTTAAAAGTCCTACGGGTAAATTTAACTTGCTCATCATTACCCAGGACAGCAATTCACTTTCAATTCAATTCAATTCAATTCAATTCAATAATAACTTTATTTCGGCCAGTTTGACCATAAAAGCACATGTAAAATAGCTTGCAATTCATTTACTTTAAAATCAACTAAAAAACGGGGTACATACAGTTTTGGAATTTAGATAAGACATACCCAGGTATGGCCTAGAACAGTATGGAATACAGTACAATCTATGATAGCAGCTAACTAAGTGAGTGTTCTATTCATGTAAATCGCTGTGACAGTCAAAGGTAGGAAGCAATAGTGGCCATTTTAAAGTGCATGAGCAGAATATACATACAGTTTACCAGACAAAATTTAAAAGATCAGAGCTTTATCTTCTCCAGTAAAACGTTCAATTCTCTAAAACATCAATCCAGTATACCAATAAATTCATGTTATAATTAAATTACAACATTAAAATAGTTCTAAAATAAACAGTTAATTCCTTTAAAATGCCTTCGTTTGACAACTGAAGTACAGGAGTTTAATCATCATTTTCTAAAATTGGTTTTAAAAATACTCTACGAGTACACCACACAGAGAATAAAAAGCCTGCTACCGAATATACTATAGGGAGGCTAGTATCATGTTTCAATATCCTGAAGGCCTCAGAACAGCACCTGGTTCCTAGGTTTCTACATATCTGAACCAGCCACTGTTTTCTCGCTTTAAGGTATCCGGGGCAGCAAAAGAACACATGGTAATCTGATTCTACGGAACAGTCACAGACCGGACACCCCAGAGTTTGCGAGCCCGCCCATTTATTTGTAAAGGAGCGGAGTGGCAATACCCCATGTCTAAACTGAAGGTAAAGCTTCCTAGCAGTTGCCGGCTTAATGTCGTTCAGCGCCAGCTCTAGGCTATACCGGTCCTTGATTTCTAGAAAAGCTGCAGTTAGCTTACCTACTAAGGGATTGCTCTGGAGTTGAGCCAGTTTATAATCCCAATAACAGTCCTTTAACTCTTTCCTGGACACTATGGCACATGCCTCTTCTGGATTATCCCAAAGGTTACCCCGTCCCATATTCACTAAAGTATGTCGAATGTGAGAGAGCCAGGGTAAATTCCCCGCCCCCGGTAGGCTCATCACCTCTCTTAGTTCATCCCTGTATTCTACAAGTTCTGGGGTAGCCCACAGACGTCGCCAGAGTAAAAGGGGTCTGAAGTTAACTTCTTCCGCAATGGCCCTTACCCCAGATCTAATCGGAGCGGCGTAAGTGGGGAGCTCCATGGGAGACCAAACAGTTGCCTAAGAAAGGAATTTTCTATCTGCGTAAGACTGTCAGAACGGCGGTGGCCCCACATTTCTGCGCCATATACAATGCCGCTCCCCTGGCTTGAACCTTATATATTTCTATTGCTGGGCTCACATGTTTGTGGCTGGATTTTCGAAAAACCTTCGTTAGGCCCCCTGCTGTTTGTGCAAGTTTCAGGCTCGATTTTTTGATTTGTGCCCCCCAGTCCATTGTTTCTGTGATGGTTATGCCGAGATAATCAAAAGCGGATACTCTCTCTAGGGGTTTACCGTTTAAACATGGATTTAATCGGGTACTTTTGGCTGAGTTAAACACCATGAATTTCGTTTTTTGAAGGTTAATCTCAAGCCCTCTTTCTTTACAAAAGGCATCAAATCTATTAAGTACCCCTGTATCCCCATGGGAGATTTTGATAATAATAGAGTATCATCGGCAAACATCATAGCTGGAATTTTGCGTGATGCCAGCTTGGGGACGTCAAGATCTTTCTCAATAAGTAAAAAATCAGCTAACCCGTTTATAAACAGGCTGAAAAGAGTCGGGGCAAGAACACATCCCTGGCGGACACCTCTACCTACAGGGATGGGGGCCGTAAGTTTTCCTTCCTTGCCAAATCTAATTTGGGCATAGTTTCCTTCATGTAACCGCCTCATGTCTTGGCATAGGTATACCGGAACCCCCAGCTCACGGAGAACTGCCCACAACTTATCTCTTGGGACCAGATCAAATGCAGATTTCAGGTCTACAAATATAAGTAGAGGCTGCCACCCTCCAAACACACGATCTTCCAGTGTAATATTTGTAGCCTGAGGATCTGGTCCAATGTGGACATTTTTCTCTAAACCCTGCCTGGAGGGGACTAAGTATCTTATGCTCCTCCATCCAGCTCTGCAACCGAAACAGCAGCACTCGCGCAAAGATTTTTTGGCTTATGTCTATGAGGCTTATAGGCCTATAATTTGTGGGTACCAGCGGGGAGCCCTTTTTATCGATTGGGATTATTTCGGCTCCGGCCCAACTAGCGGGAATCTTCATACCTTGTAAAACGGCATTAAATAAAACCCAAAGGTATGGGGCCCAGATAGTAGGTTCACTACGGAATAAGTCCCCAGGGATCTTGTCTAATCCTGGCGCTTTACCTGATGCTATTTTACATAAAGCACCCGTTATCTCTTTGAGTGTTATTGTCGGGATATCGTCAATGGTCCTAGGGGTAATCATGGGTGCAATCGGGCAATCAACCAGTGGGGAGTGGCCTTTATATACTGTATCGACCTTTGTCTCTACACTCTAGTAGAGGGACTCAAAGTGGTCCCTCCACACATCTGCCTCTAGGTTTGGCTCTATTGGCGATTTAGCCTCAGAGCTACCTGTATTAACCGCCTTCCAAAAAGTCCTCATATCACGGGAACCCAGGGAGCTTCTCAGAGTGTCCCACTTATCTCTTTCCCACCCTTTTTTCGCCTCACTAACACTGGTCCGATAGGCCACTCTATTTATTTTAATTAAAGGACGGTCGTTGGCCTTGATAGCTGTAATCAAGGCTGTTTTGGCCATTCGGCATTGACCATTATACCAGGGGTGAGGAGGTTTCCTATTGGGCCTGATATTTTTCATGGGGAAAAAGAAATCGGCCATAGTTGACATTAGCCTAGTATGGTTCAGGGCCACCATCTGAAGATCAATTGAGATGCCGTTGGTGGGAACAGATTTGGTTGCATTCAAGAGGATCGGGATAATGGCTTCATACAGGGAGCCTAACCTTTCTTGTGACTGGTTTATGTCTTCCCACCGTACTCTCTTCCTACAATTGGTGAGAGACAGCCTAGCATCGGTTGGAACATGCAACCCTGTAGCACTCCCGGGATTTAACTCGTATAACTCTAAAACAAGGGCATTATGGTCGCTATCGTGTCGCGTCTTGACCTTAAAGTCGAATACCCTATTCACATTTCATAAGTATGAACCCATAAAAAAGTCCTTTCATTCAGCATTACACCAGAAAGGCCTGTATCTTCTGTGATGTTGAACCATCTAGCAACTGATAAGTACAGGGAATATGCAATATTCTGGAAGTCTTGCAGGGTTTAAGGTGAACCATCATAAGAACTTCATGCCTTGCCATTTGTATTTGGGGGTCTTCACATTGAACGATCGCGAATAGTTGTAATTTATGTGGAATTAAATGAAGCGTCGGCAAATTATTAGGACAGAAGACTTGTTTGCAAATTGAATGACCTTAGCAAGATATGTGATATACTGGGTTAGGAAATACTGGGGTGGAAATTGACAAAAGAGTACTGGAAATAAATTATGCCTTTTGCAAATTTCATGAGCATCTGTCATATGCTTCTTTTTTTTTTTTTTTCTAGTTCTCATTCTGCCAATTTACTTGCTGGCTATACTCGTCCCCTTCTCTGGTAAAAACCAGGCCAGGTTGGAGTCCTTCCAATCAAGAGAGAAAAGCCGTTTCCAATTCCACCCTTCCCGGGAGTGCCCATAGCACGGAAGGAACACAGGACCCACAGCTCAACATTGGCTTAATCAATGGACTGCAGATTTTGAAACCAATTTACCAACTTAAGCCATACTTTCTCTCTGCTACTAAAATCACACATTAAGTCCTGCTTACTTATATGCATAACACTTTTTTTACACTCCAGGAAGTGCGGTGGAAGATTTGCCTTCCATGATTTGCAAATCTCTCTTCTTCCTAATAAAATTACGTAAAAAATAAATCTTGCGTCTAATCTACTAATGGTAATAATATTATCATGCCAAATTCCAAAGAAGACCAGGGCAGGACTGACCTTCACAGTGATACCTGTGACCTCGGTTAAAAATTGGCATACCTCGAACCAAAACTTCTCAATTTCTAGACATGTTAGAAACATATGCATGTCATCAGCTACAGGATCTTGGCATCTTGGGCATTCATAATGTATCCCTAAAAACTTTTCTAATCTCGCCGGAGACCAATATACCCTATAAACCGTGAAAAGGTGGTTTCGTTTTAAATAGGCGGGTTTCACACTTTCCCTCAGCAATGCAAAGGAGGCCAACCATGCTTCCCTCAAATTAATATTCACAATTCCCTCACCCCAAAGCCTCTGAATGTCTCCTTCTAAATCGTCTTCTGCATTAATCAGAAATTGGTACCACAGAGCTACCTCCTTCTTAATAACGCCAATTTTAGTCGCTTGAGCTAACCAAGTATCATCCTCCTCTTCACTCCAATTTTGGTCCCTCCACCATGCAGAGATCTGGTAATATTTAAACCTGGTTAAATTTCCCCCGCAATTTGATTCAGAGTTTCCCAATTGACTAGCTCAATTCCCATCTTCAGATCCCCCAGCAAGAAATACCCGAAACCTTTAATGGGAGACTTAGTGAATCATTCAAGCATTCTGGAGTCCCCGGGGACTCCCAGATCGGGTCCCTAGACGCATAATATGGGATACCTAGCTTTTTCTGAATATAGACCCAAGTTTTCAAAACACCCAATAAAATCTTCAACCTTACTTTTTTGTAGAACTTCGGGTCTCCAAACTTGAACAAAAATTGGTCTTGGCCCTCCTTTAGTTCTCCAAGCATGGCTCTAAACAGACTGCCAATAGCCGAACTGTCAACCCTATTTAAAGCATCCTGCAATTCTTGAAAAGGAAAGCATATCCATACGTCCTCAAATCCGCTAACGCCAGCCCACCCTTCTCCAATCTCCTCCTCAATCTCTTCCAAGATATGCGTGAGCCCTTGGAAGCCCAAATGAAGCTTCCTAGTCTTCCTTGTAATTTAGCAATTTTCATTCTATCAAACGATAATGGTATTGAATTAAAAAGAAACGTTATCTTAGGTAAAATAATCATTTTGATAAGATTCACCCTACCATACAAATTTAACGGAAGGTTTGCCCATCTGACCAGCAGTTTCTCTACTTCTTGCCTAATCTTTTCCCAATTTACCTTAGTGACTTCGGCCAACTTCTGCGTAATTGTCACACCAAGATAACGCATACTTGATTTTGCCTGTACTTGTTGTACTGGTTGGTTCCATTCCATAATTTCAGTCTTGTTTATATTTACTCTGTATCCTGATACTCTTCCAAATGCTTCAGTTTTAGCCATTAATATGGGGATAGACACTTGCGGATTTAGAGTGTAAAGTAAAAGATCATCTGCGTACAGCGCTAACTTAATCTCAAAGTTTCCGTGTCTAAAAGGAATAATAGCAGGGTCTTGTCTGATCCAAGCCGCTAATGGTTCAATATATATATCGAACAAAAGCGGAGACAGGGGACATCCCTGCCTAGTCCCCCGTGATATATTGACACAATCAGTTAACTCCCCATTAACCAAAACCTTTGCTCTTGGAGATCTATACAAAAGTTGAACAGTTTTTATTACATTATGGGGAAAACCAAATACCTTTAAAACTTCCCACAGATATGACCAGTGCACCTGGTCGAAAGCCTTTGCGGCATCTACTGCCACCAGCGTTACAGGAAGATTATAGGTTTCTGCTAGGTCTATCACTCCCAATATTTGAAAAGTTAACTCATTGAGCTGCCTTTCGGGAATAAAGCCCTTTTGATCTTTGTGTATTATACCCTTAATAACCTTTGCAATTCTGGCAGCCAGAATTCCCGCAAACACCTTATAGTCCGTGTTTAACAGTGATATGGCCCTATAAGAGTCGACCTGCGAGGGGATCCTTGTTAGGTTTCAATAACAATGTTACTGTTGCCTCAGCCCAACTTACAGGGGGATCTTCTCCCTCTCTTAGTATTAAATTAAAAAGTTCCCTGAACACTGGTACCACCTCATCTGAGAGGTTAAGATAAATCTCAGTTGGAAGGCCATCCGGCCCTGCAGCTTTCCCTCTGGCCATTTTCCTAAACTGTTGTCGGATCTCCTCTTCTGTTATATCCGCTGATAATATTGCCTTCTGGTCTTCACTCAAAATTGGGAGTTCGATTTCCTTAAGGAAACCTTCGATGTTATCCCTCCCAGGGGAAATGTCCTCCTTATACAAATTACTCATATGTCTAGAGACCTCCAGCCCAATTTTAACATTAGTATCCAATGTGTCCCCTGTCATATGGTCAATCAGGCATATTATTTGATTACGCACACTTTCACTCTTAGCTTTCCATGCCAACAAGGCACCACTCTTCTCGCCATAAGCAAAATGCTGCAGTTTGCTAACCCTCCATTTATCTGTCAATATTTTATCCAGAGCTTCTTGATATTCTGATTGCAACAATTCTAGTTGTTTTCTAAGAGAGGCCACCTTGCTAGAGCTCTCAAGGGAAGCTTTCTGTACCTCTTGCTCTTTATTCTTAATGGTTTCCAGCAGCCTTTCTTCTTGGTGCCGCTCGCTTCATTTTTTACTCGCCATGATACCCGTACCTATGGATCTCAAAAAGGCCTTAAAGGAGTCCCATACAATTTGAAGTTTAGCTGACCCCCTGTTAGCTTCAAAAAATATCGCAGCCTCCTCTTTCATTTTGTTAATTACCCCCTCATCCAACAAAATTGTCCTGTCCAGAGTCCATCTGACTATACCTCTCTTATTAGGTATTTTTAGTGATAAGAAGACAACCGAATGATTCGAAAGTATAGCAGGTACGTGCTTGATCATTTCAACACCAGATACCAAGTCATGGTTCAATAGAAAATAGTCGATTCGGGAATGATGACCATACTTTTTACTAAAAAAGGTAAAATCTCTGTTATCCCTCATCTTATTTCTCCAAATATCAATAAAATTGAGCTCTCTAATCATATTTTTAAGCACTGCCATAGTTTTTGGTGGCGTAACGTAGTTGACTTTGGAGGTTCTATCCAAACTTTTATTAAATACTAAATTGAAATCCCTCCAATTACCACTGGGGTATTGAACGGCATTAAGCATGATTCCAATTTGATTAGTGCGTCCGGATTATCATCATTGGGCCCATAGTAACTGACTACAATTACGGATATTCCTTGTACTTTTATCTTAACTAGGGCCCACCTCCCAGAAGAATCTGTCTGCTGCCTTTCTACTATAATACCCGCATTCTTTCTTATAAGTATGGCCACCCCCTCGTGTTACTACTTTGATCTGAACAGACATTATCTTGCACCCAAGACCATTTTTTAAAGGCATTCACACATTCGTGCTTTGTTAGGTGAGTCTCTTGCAATAATATAACACTCGCCTCGGATCTCTTCACAAACTCCATTACTCGACCTAACTTCTTTGCAGACCTCAAACCATTTACATTCCAGGATACAAAGTGCACTAAATTCTTTGTCATCTATCTATCCTTAAACCTCTACTAATACCTTCCAAGTCGATCTTGTATTGACCTACCCTTTGTATACATACACTAATACACAAGTCAACATAGGTTTGTAGGGACCACCCATCACATAGCTGAAAGAGGACTATATTTTTTATTTTTTTCCCAAATGCTCCCAACCACCCGTGTCCCCCCACCCGCCCCCTGGGGAACCCCCACCCTATCTCTAAGGCAAAAGGCCTTCGAGGTCCCGCCGTGCAAAGGAGAAAGAGTCTACTACGAAAATTATAAAAGGTATATAAACAAAAATCTTATATATTGTATATTCCTATACATTTCCTGTACATTTCCTATACTTTTAATTACCCATGTGTATCTCTTACGTATAATGTGTCTAACTACTCAACAGTGTGGATTCTCTATATACACCTATATACATAAACTGTCCCTATTTTGGGTTTTCCATCTGTTCTAGCAAACCATCAACCTCCATAGGGTCTCTGATCACATGCATTTTGTTGTGCCACATTATCTTAAGCGTAGCAGGAAATGTCATTTGGACTTGGGCCCCCTTAGAACGCAACTCATTCATTTTGGAGCCCAGCTCCCACTGTCGCTGAGAGGTTCTTTTACCCAGGTCCGAACGTATTTGATAGGTGACATCCCCGTGCTTTATCTCTCGCTCCTTTGATGCTCGCCCCAACACCAACTCCTTGATTGAAAAAGTTAAGAAGTTAACTACGATTCTTCTTGGGGCCTTTCTCCCCGGGTGCAATCTATAGGGGTCTCTATGAACCCTTTGGAGTTCTTTATCCCAGGCAATATCATTCCTATCCTGAAGCAAATCTCCCAGGAGTTTACATACGAAGCCCTTAATGTCCGAACCTTCTGCATTTTCATGCACTCCCAAAATGCGAACATTGTTTCGTCTAGCATGGAGCTCCAGCCTTTCCAGATCTTCTTGTAAGGACCTATTTTCTTCTCTAAGGCTCGCTATTTCTTTAGAGTTCCCTGCTATGGCCTCGCCCAGCCTCTTCACGTCCTCCTCCAATGCTGTCGTACGCAACGCAATCCCGTCCACCTTTTGCTCAAGAATCCCACATTTGTCCTGTATAGCCTTCTGATTTTGTTCGGAGGTTTCAAACCTAGACATCATATCCTGTCTTAAACTCAGTAGGAGATCTGTCACATAAGTTGTCAAGGGGGCCCCTCCCAGGACACCATGCTCCATCCTCACCCCTTCTTCATTGGATTCTGGGGGTCCCTCCCTGTTAAAACCCTCCTCTGACACAAGTTGTGGCGTTGGCGTAGGGATAAATTTAGGTCCAGGTTTAGGCATAGGCTTAAGCATAGGAGTAGACGTGGGAAGAATATGTGTAAGAGTACTCAGAGCCTCTGGGGTACCAGATATAAATTGTGTTTGTTCACCGTAAGCCTCAGCATTTGGCTTTGCCGGACTTCAGGACGCAACTCCACCCCCCTCTGGGATGCCAGTCCGGGTAGCTGCTTTGTTAGGTTCGCGGCGGGGAGAATCTTGTGCGTCTTGAGTTCGTGGTTCCTGTGGGTTTATTTCTCGGACTTTCGGTATAATCGTGGGCCTTTTTACATATGAGCCCCAATATTGGTTCGATTTTAGCAGGACGCGACTCCGCCCCCCAAGGAAGCTGGGTTCGGGCAGGGGCCTTTATGAGGTCTGCTCGGAAGGCAATAACAAGGGTACATTGCATATATAGAGGGGCAGAGGGGAAGGCTTGTGTCTCCATTGTTTATGATCGTATTTGGCAACTACAGGGGGCTGAAAAGGATGTTGAAAGAAGCTGGATTAGGGGAGTCTCTCTCCCTTTAATGACATCATACGAGCAGATTCTAAAGTTTATTGAAATCCAGGAGTGGATGGAGAAGGAGAAGGACCCTGCATCAAGGGATCTACCTCCTGAATGTTTTGAGCACTGGGAGATCAGAGGGAGAGAAAGGAACAGGGGGATCTGAGGCGGAACGAGTTCGGGGGCAGGAGCTGCCCGCATCAGAGGGGCCAAACACATTCAGAGGCCGTGAGAATTCTGGAGCCCTGGGAGAGGTTCGTACACAGTTTATTTCAACTGGAAGGAGTAGATATCTTTTGCGTTCTGTCCCGGAAAGGAGGAGTCCCATTGTGAAACAAGTTGGTACTCCCCAAGCTATAACTCCGGTTAAGAAACCTTCAAAGGGAGGAAGAGTGAGAAAGTGTAAAAAAGAAGCAGCAGCTTTATTCTCTAAACCACCACCCTCGCTCAGGTCATATTTTAAAATTATGGAGCAAGTGGCAGGCCCAGTAAGGACTGAGAAGTCTCTCCAGGATATAGGGAAGGGGGCAGGAGCTCCAGTTACACAGATAGGGCAGAAAGATTTGAGCGAGTCACTGAGTCTCGAGAATCGGTTCTCTCCTCTTATGGGGATTGGGGCAGAGAGCGTAGAAGAAATTATATCTGTCATATGCTTCAACAAAATGAAGAAGCTGAAAAGACGAGAAACAGTTCTCAAAAGTAGGGCGCATGATCTAGAAATTTAAAACTAAGACGAGGCGTGAGGATTTACATATTACACACGTGTCTTAGTATTTTTATATATTTTGGTTGAGCCTGGGCAGCCCATGCGCTGCTCTGCTCTGCAAGGCATGCTGTATTCAGGTATGGACTTGAAGCTCAGCCCACTCTCCAGCCATATTTGTCATTGGCTTGTGTCATTGTCCTTTGTACACTGTGGCTTCTCATTTGTCAATAGGATTAGTAGTCCCTCCTTAGTACCGTATTGTCTCATTTTGTAACCTCCCATCAGGACATTCTGTGTTACATGTGTTGTTGTTACTCGGTAGGCTTTAATTATAGCCTCCAAGCACTATTTAGTTAAATGGTTTGACACGCTCTCCCTCAACGCTTTATTTTTATTTTTTTCCTAGCACAGCACACCACGCTGATACAGTGGTGGCCGTGCCTTTAGTTTGTTGTTTGCGGCCGGAACGCAGCGGCATGGTTTTTTTTTCTTACTATTTGTTCAGTTTTTGGTTTACAAGAGCTCCATACGGCGCTTTCACTTTAATGTCGGCCACGCCCCTTTCTTTAGACACGGCTTGCCTAATGAAAGGTGCACGGTCGCTATTAAAGTGAAACCTTGGCATGGGGCACTTTTACAAAAAAAGCATTTGTTTGTCAAGTTGACAAACAGGTGCTTTTTTTGTAAAAGCGGCCCATACCACGCTTTTATTTTAATGGCAGCCACGCCCCTTTCTTTAAACGAGCTGTGCCTAAAGAAAGGGGCGTGGCTGCCATTAACGTGAAAGCGCAGCTTGGGGCGCTTTTCCAAAAATAGCATTTGCAATGCAATAGGTCTCGCTTTTGCGAGAGTTTAAGCTATTGGCATTGTCATTTACAATGCCACTAGCTCAAACTCTCGTAAATGCGAGACCTATTGCATTGTAAATGCTTGTTTATATTTGTGTAGCACTTTAACCTTCGGGTATCCATGGGCTGATGAAAGTCCAGTTCCGCTTGAAGGTTGATCGGCAGAGTGTTTCCATTCTGTGGTCTGCCACCAGGAACCTATACTAGTCCCCCCCAGTTTCCTTGTGAGATGATGTGGTTACCACCTTATGCTTAGATGCAGATCTGAAGGTACACAAAGGGATGTAGGTTTAATGTTTTAGTTATTTGGGAGTGTGGCAATGCATGCATTTATGAACCATGTTTGCAGCTTTTATATTTAGTTAAGAGTGAGCTTTTTTTGAGGATTGGAATACCTGGGTGAAATTTGAGAAGAGCTTTACTGTTTTGACTGTAGCTTTTTAAACCTTTTGAAGTAAATAAGTTAATCCTTTGGCAGGCTGAGGGACAGGATGTTGCTGAAGTAATATTTTATTGAATAATTGCCTGTGCAACTATTACTTGCTCCAATTCTCCCAAAACGTTTCTCCCATGTTCTCAGGGGCCTTAAATAATATTGATGGCTTTGAATCACTAGGTTTACTAGTGGTTCCGTCTTAGGGGCCGATTATGATGTCGGTCGGAGTTGCCTCCGACGGACATCATTGCAGAATCGTGACCGACCGACCTCCGGTCATGGGTCCCAACCGCCTAATTAAGATGCATCCACGGTAAACAGCCTTTAGTTCGCGGCTGCTAGTGCGCATACCATTACTTCGCAAGCGTTACTACGCTTGCGATGTTACAACGCGTACCATTAGTACGCAAGTTGTTACATCGCAAGCGTTGTTACAATGCATGCGTTGTAATGGTATGCGCTATCCACATCGTTGTTTGGAAGGAGCTTCCGTTTCCAAACAACGACGTGTAGATCTGACGTCGCTGGAAGCCGCTGGAAGCCGGAGAAGAGAGGAACCACGGAGGAGAGAGAGGTAAGTGTAGTTTTTTTGTGTCATGCAGGGGTAGTCTTTTAGGTTGTAGGGTTGTGTTTGAGTAGTGTAGGGTCGTGCTGGGGCTAGTGTTTTAGGGTTTAGGGTAGTGATGTGGTGTATGTGTAGTGTAGGGTAGTGTTTTAGGGTTTAGGGTAGTGTCGGGGGTCGTGCAGGATAGTGTTTCAGTGTAGGGAAGGGACTGGGGGTAGGGGCAGGGTCGTGCTGGGGGTAGTGTTTTAGGGTTTAGGGTAGTGTTGTGGTGTTAGTGTAGTGTAGGGTAATGTATTAGGATTTAGGGTAGTGTTGGGGTGTAGTGCAGGGTAGTGTTTGGGTGTAGGAACAGGACTGGGGGTTGGGGGAGGGTTGTGCAGGGGGTAGCGTTTTAGGGTTTAGGGTAGTGTTGTGCTGTTTGTGTAGTGAAGGGTAGTGTTTTAGGGTTTAGGGTAGTGTTGGGGTGTCGTGCAGGGTAGTGTTGTAGTGTAGGGAGCGGACTGGGGGAAGGGTGAGGGTTGTGCAGGGAGTAGTGTTTTAGGGTTTAGGGTAGTGTTGTGGTGTTTGTGTAGTGTTATAGGGTTTAGGGTAGTGTCGGGCAGTGGTGAAGTGTAGTGTTAGAGTGTAGGGTCAAAGCGATACAAAAGGGGATGATGGACGGAACGTTTGAGCCAATCAAACACTCACCCCCAGTCAACTGATCTGGGTTTAATCCATCATCATTCTTTAGCTCACTCCACCACCCCAGTTCAGACATGGCCATATGCAAATCAGTCTGACCCTGTGCCTCATGGGAACAGTCCAGCACGAACTGCCAAGCCATGTCTTCCCTGGACCGGAAACAAGCATCCTAGGACCGGTTTCTGGCATTCCAGCCGTCATCAGCCAGGCTTGCTTGAATCCAGTGGCAAAGTGAGCAAGGGACCCACGTCTGGGCATACCCCCGCCAACTTAGGGCGAACAAAGCGATACAAAAGGGGATGATGGACGGAACGCTTGAGCCAATCAAACACTCACCCCCAGTCAACTGATCTGGGTTTAATCCATCATCATTCTTTAGCTCACTCCACCACCCCAGTTCAGACATGGCCATATGCAAATCAGTCTGACCCTGTGCCTCATGGGAACAGTCCAGCACGAACTGCCAAGCCATGTCTTCCCTGGACCGGAAACAAGCATCCTAGGACCGGTTTCTGGCATTCCAGCCGTCATCAGCCAGGCTTGCTTGAATCCAGTGGCAAAGTGAGCAAGGGACCCACGTCTGGGCATACCCCCGCCAACTTAGGGCGAACAAAGCGATACAAAAGGGGATGATGGACGGAACGTTTGAGCCAATCAAACACTCACCCCCAGTCAACTGATCTGGGTTTAATCCATCATCATTCTTTAGCTCACTCCACCACCCCAGTTCAGACATGGCCATATGCAAATCAGTCTGACCCTGTGCCTCATGGGAACAGTCCAGCACGAACTGCCAAGCCATGTCTTCCCTGGACCGGAAACAAGCATCCTAGGACCGGTTTCTGGCATTCCAGCCGTCATCAGCCAGGCTTGCTTGAATCCAGTGGCAAAGTGAGCAAGGGACCCACGTCTGGGCATACCCCCGCCAACTTAGGGCGAACAAAGCGATACAAAAGGGGATGATGGACGGAACGTTTGAGCCAATCAAACACTCACCCCCAGTCAACTGATCTGGGTTTAATCCATCATCATTCTTTAGCTCACTCCACCACCCCAGTTCAGACATGGCCATATGCAAATCAGTCTGACCCTGTGCCTCATGGGAACAGTCCAGCACGAACTGCCAAGCCATGTCTTCCCTGGACCGGAAACAAGCATCCTAGGACCGGTTTCTGGCATTCCAGCCGTCATCAGCCAGGCTTGCTTGAATCCAGTGGCAAAGTGAGCAAGGGACCCACGTCTGGGCATACCCCCGCCAACTTAGGGCGAACAAAGCGATACAAAAGGGGATGATGGACGGAACGTTTGAGCCAATCAAACACTCACCCCCAGTCAACTGATCTGGGTTTAATCCATCATCATTCTTTAGCTCACTCCACCACCCCAGTTCAGACATGGCCATATGCAAATCAGTCTGACCCTGTGCCTCATGGGAACAGTCCAGCACGAACTGCCGGTAGGAGTGGGTAGGTCAAGGAAACGCGGAATTCGCAGAAAACCTTCACATATAAGCAATGCCTTACGCGTGACCTACCGGGTACTGTTGAAGCCTGGTTAGTCTACAGAAATGGGTAGTTCCAGGTCAAACAGGTACACTATAAGATAGACAGTTGGTTGATTTGATTCCATGTCACTACTTTTTTAAGTGTAGATAGTTTCACTATTTTGGTCCTGAAGAATCGCAGGTAGAGTTTACTTCAAGCGAGAAACATGTTGACCTTCTATTATCAATAGGTACGCTCAACCCCAAAACATTTTACTTAGGAGAGCACCTCATTGGTTGTTTTTACCTAGGGTAGGAGACCCCGAGAATAAAGTTTGGCTGTTCTGGTACTCCCAGCCCTATTTTAAATCACTTTCCAAAAACTCTCACATCTACACACTTCTGGCCCCACACCCCCACTTCACCATACGGCTTTTGGATAAAAGATCTCCGATAAAGTGCCCCTATTATAGGGAGCCCGTTGAGTATTGCACCGCCGACTCGACGAGGAGCAGCCCAGATGATGAAGCATGACACCCGAAAGGGTGTGTGAGGGCATTAAAATCCAAGATATGGATTTCCAACTTTGAACCACTCCGGGTCAAGTTGGTTATTGTTCCCCCTGACTTTGACTTTCTATCACTAAGGAACAGCATAATCACCGTGTTTATTATTACCTCAGGGTGCCTGCCACACGATACAGGGATCAACAGGGGGGCACCATAGGTGCCCCCTCGGCCCCCAACCGGAGGCTGCAAAGAGAAGGGGGCCCTGCTAGGGGCCCCCAAACTCGCTTTCTGATAGGCTTTCCATGTCGGAAAGCCTGGTATGGAAAGCCTGTGGGAAACCGAGCATCCTATTCCCAACGGCAGAAATGCCGTCCATTGGGATTACGGGCCAGTTTCCGACGGGCTCCTTGAGCCCGCTGGAATCCAGCCGGAATGACCGGCCAGTTTCAATTCCCACTGCCTAGATTGGAATTAGGCGGTCGTAATTGAAACAGACGATCTTGGTCGGAAAACCTCCGACCTCAGGGCGGAGGCTTTCCAACCAAGATCATAATAGGCCCCTTAGTTCACTTGAACTCGTTGAATTTTTACCAATGTTTAGATATGTTACAAGCATGTACAGTGGAAAATCTTGTGCTGTTGGATTTAAAGCTATCCAGCAGTATCCCAGTATTTTCTCTACTGATGATAAGCTTGTTAATGTCCATTCACTGTTAAGTGCCTAGAAAGTGGTTGTTCCCTGCGTCCATGTCCAATACCGGCCTTCCTATGATTCTGAAGCAGAGCTGCAGATCTTCAGCATATATTTGAAATCCAACGTCTAGGTGGGATCGTGAGCTATGTAGTTGCTTTATTTATATGCTAAATAAATCTGGCAAGAAAGCTGGGTTTGAGGATATCCCCACGAAATGTGTTTGTTGTGGAGTTGAATTATTGCATAAGGAGCTGTGTATATTAGTTAGTCATAAAGGGTGTGAGCCATCTCTGGGTTACATCTGTTGTTATTGCTGCTGCTTTAAATCTGCGAGAATTGGATGGCATTACTATGCTTATCATTGGTGGATGATATACACTCTTTGACGTCATGCAAGTCTGTTTCTGTTTTGACCTGGTGGTCTGTCACATCACTTCCAGTCACTTAATAGGTTTTAGGTTCCTGTGTTCATTGTTGATTGATGACTTTATTTCCCACCAAATTACTACAGGTGCTAAAAAGAATGCATGCATTAGGTCATTTGATTGGTTTTATGGATAAGCTTTTTTCAAGCAGGTGAGATTGGTGCTTTATTTAGTTCTGTTGGAATGGTTTTCATTTGTCTACAATGGATAGATTATCAAAGTTAGCACTGGTGGTACTAGTGCCTCTGCATAGTATTTTATCATCTTTAGATAAGAGAATCCTTTGGCATGTGTAGGTTTCATGTTGTTGAGTGTGTGTGTGTGGATAGGGTCCTGTGTTGCTGTTGCCCAAGATGATTTGATCTTTGGGGTTGTGATGGTTTGTGAATTCAGGTGTTTGTTGATGTTTAGCTGGGAGCTTGTCTGATTATTCTGAGTAGGGCGATTTGATATATTTTTCTGAATTCTCTGGAATATGTTTGTGATTATTGTGCATTTTTGTGCACAATTTGATTTATGTACATGGAGTGTGCATTTAGTGATATGGGCAGTGTCCAGTTTGATTTGGATGTTGAGTCTTTTCTTAGTTGTATTGTACCCTGCTTTCAATTTTGATGTTTTGTGGTGTGTTTTCTTGATCTTTTTTGCTTTTGTGTGGAATTTCTCACTGCGCTGTTACTTGCCTTATGCTATCTTCTAGAATTGTCGGGTTCCTTTAGGTCTCATTTGATCTGTTTTTTAATCTTTGATGAAACATTTTAGCTGAACTTTAGTCCTTTTTTGGTCTGCCTTTTTAGTGTGGGCGAACAATGGTACAAGTTTATTCAACCAGTCGGTTAGTAGTTTTTTGTTCAATTCTTCCAACCACCCTGTTTGAGTTGAACTACCATTTCATTATCATGTTTTTTGAGTTTATAATTCTCTGGACTGGGTAGAGGAGGGAAGTGTGTTTGTTTTTGTGACGTTGAATGTATACTGGTCAGAGTGGCAGTTGGAGAAGTTCAACTTGTTTACGCTGAGTATCTTGATATTGGATGCTTTAGTAAGGATCCAGTCCAACGTGTAGAATGTGCTAAACTTTTATGTATTTGGACTAATGATCTGATGTTTCGATGAAGGTGGTATGCTCAAGATACTGAAGTCATCCAGGGTTAGCTGTCTGTCACCGTCAACTGCTGAATTTCAAACAAAGGTTAAGAATTCTCCTTCAAAGTTGTGATCACTCTTGAGCAGTCATTGTAGTACAATTAGTGTAAAAGAATGTGTTTGTGTTGGGTGGAGCTTGGTGGTTAGAGTTCTACGACAGTAGCCTAATTCAAGATTATTGAATGATGCCTACTCCTCTGTTGTTTGTGTGGTATAACTGTAATGCGTTTGTAGGAGAAGCATGCCTATCCATTGTCTCACACTGGTGTCAATTCATGTTTTAGACAGGGCAAGAATGTCAAGAGTATGGCTGTTTTACTTAGTTGTGCATTTTCAGAGTGCTCCCTGGAGTTTTAGAATTTGGCTTTTTGATTGAACGGCTGGCAGAGAATGATAATTGTTGTTTGATTTACTTCTGTTAGATCTGTAATCGTGGTTCCCAGTAACTTGTTTTGTGTTACCATATGCTGCGCCTTAATATGGCAGAACGGTGACATAAAACGATGAGAGGCAAAAATAGGGAGGCTAGGGTTCACAGCAAGATTTACAATAAGGAGGCAACAGAAGATTGTTACCAATGCAGGTATGCTTGCTAAGCCCACACCCAGAGTGTTTTGTTCAGCTGTGGAAGGTGGACCTCCTGAAAAGTGAAGACAAACTTGAAACAGTCCAGAGGTAGACTACAAAATTGATGTGTGCATTGACTCCCAGGAACAAAGAGAGCTGCTAGAACGTAAGCATCTGTCAGAGAAGAGGTTTTTCATATTCCCAGTGTATCAGCACAGTAGAGGAAGTAAGTATTTTTTAGCAGAGCTGAATCTAGATGAAAATATGTACTCTCTCACTCTAGGAATAGGGACCATGAGGTATGATCTGAGGATTGGATGAGGTCTTGTGATACTTATTCTTCAATTACAGTAATTAATGCATTGAAATTACATAGAAGGCAAATTGCCTTGAAAATGTAACCATGAATCCAAAGATGGCTGGGACTGGCGGAGGGGAGCAATTGTACAAAGAAATAAAGAGAATCACTGAAGAACAAGCAATGTCTGTAGTGGCTGCCAAATTATTTGTTAGATATCACATTTCTGGCTAGAAAAATCTTTAAATTACGTGGGTCAGATACACAGCTTTACTGATGGCGGGTGGGCAGCATCTGCATGGTCTGTTGGCCCTCGTGAACTGCTAATGTTTTTATTAAACAAAGGAAAATATTGTACCTGAAGAAGGCCATCTATTGGTTCCGTAGGAAAAGAAAAGGTGTCAGTATCATACAGGTCAACGATTCTGGCGGGAGACTACCAACCAGGTTTGAAACCTAGTCTCCTGCCTTACCAGTCATGGTTGCAGAAATCCGATTTTGATTAATCTGCTGGCTACAGACAAGGCGCTCACAAATTATGTGTAAACTTTGTCGAGCTGCTGTCTTCCCATATCTTGAGCCTGCCCTAAAGCCAGCTATGAGTCTCTATAGGTTGAAATGTACAGCGTGAGCAGACCCACTGGTGGGGACTGAGGATAGGCATCCAGTGCCTGCCTATGCACTGCCTATGCCTGCATTTAGCAGGATACATGCGACTGGAACTGGTCCGACTTGCGGTATGTGCTGGCTGTATCCTGCTGCTGCAGCCCACCGACCTGCCTGCAGGACTCCGATGCACTGTAACCGTAAACACTGGTCACCTTGTCTGCCACAGCACTGTACGTGCTTCGCCTGAGGTAGTGAAAAAAAATTGATCTTATCAGATCAGGTAAGTCCATGCCAACCCACAAAAGCACACACTGTCTCTTGTGAGGAGCCCCCCGAGCCACGATCAGATCTCTTAGCCTACTGCTTCCTAAACCAACACAACCCTCAAACCAGCTCTGCTCAGAAATCAGACCAAAAAGAAGCAGTGCACCATGTCTGCCTTATAATCAAGAGATGTGCACTCCTGAGCTCTGAAGTTTTCCGATCCCATAAAACAGTCATACATTCAGTGAAGATTTGTCCTTTGTATTCTGGTAGTTGTAAACCTGAATTTTATACACTGAACTACGAGTACTAGTGTGCATAGGAAGCATTTGGCCTGCACAATCTAGCTAGGCTGGTCCAAAGTGGGAGAAACTCGAGGCAAGACGCCAACCTCTCATGCCTCTGCACACTATCACAAACCTTCTTAGGTGCGTGTCCTTATAGGAAGTTTGCAGACAACCTATTATTGACAGTGCCATATAGTGCAAAGTAATAGAACGTTGAATAAACGAATAGCGCTGCAATACCTGGTGCCCATCATCCTTCCATTCCATTGAAGCTGCGAATGACCATACTAGAAGAGAAAACATTGCAAGATGGCAACTGAACTCCGGAACAAGGCTGCAGAAAAACAGAGGAAAGGTTGAGCGCAGAGAGAAGGGCCGAGAGAAAGGCATGACAGAGCGGGCCGAGAGAGACAGATTGACTTATCATATACATTTATAACATTAATACTAATTACTCACTTCATGGAATTGAGTATACTGCATTCTTCTTGCATGTGTGTATAGGACCTCTTTCTATAAACCACAATTTATAGCTTACACTTAGCTAAAATAATCTCTCCCAGTTACACCTCAGTATGTTTTGCATTATTCATACATTCGCAGTCACATACATCTCTCCCTCTGATGAAAGTTGAAATGTTGGCATGTATGCAGGGCGGACATCATAATTGGATTGACCTATCCTACAGATTTATAGAAGAAGTAATAAACTGGATGATGACTGAGACATCATTCAAGCTTTTTTCCCTAGAAAAGGAAATTGTTTAAAAATCACCATTTAAGTTGCGACACCTGTGTGCAGTGTAGGCATGAGTGTGTGTTTAAGGGACAATGGACCTTGCAGAACTAGGGACTGGACTGAGTTGATATATTTTTTAACTTGTTTGCCATTGTTTTGATTCACCTTACCTGTTGTCCGTCATCTATGTTAGTTGCACACGATGCCTTATGAAGCACGATAACGAATAACAACGGCGGGATCACGCCTCATTTGCCCTAGTTCCTTTCCATATCTGTAATTTTGTTTTCCTTCCCCACGGCTTTTCCCAGAGAGCATATGCGGATGACTTTGTTTAACAGCTTGTCTTGCTGGGGGTGGTGGGTAGATGGGGTTGCTGTAAGAGTTTTGTTGACACTCTATTCACGTTTTTCGTAGTTATTTATTTCGGAGTTGGGCTTTAACAACTGTCACCAATGGCTAAGAAGATGCGTTTTTTAATGAGACCCAATCTGCTTTTTTGAGTTTATCCCGGAACTTCAGACTGTAGTACTGACGTTGTGTGAGATCTTGCAAAGCTTTTAATTTGGTGGCAGTCGGTGTATTCGTTGGATGATCTTTGTTTACGGCGAACAGGAGATGGGTCGGTTCTGTTAAGCAAGGAGCAGTTGTAAAGTCTTTTACCTTCGCAGTGAGGCTTCCTCGTGTAAGGGAGCTTTGTGAAGCACTGATGGATGCCCGGGGATTATACGATTCCGTAAAATGCATCCTGGAGATGGAAGACAACCACATACTCCCAGGAGATGGATTCCGGGGCATTAATATTCCAGCCCATTCAGACATTCACGCAGGGAGCCAATAACTCAGCCGGGCTCTAGCAGGCCTCCGGATTTTACTATCCGCCGAGCAGCAGTTTGCCAGGACGCGACGCGCCGCTCCGCCTCTGCATCGATAGTTTGGGGGTCACCAATAAACGGCAGGCCCGACCTACGGATGTGCTCCTTTGTTTCCAGAGTACTATATATTTCTGATTGGGGACGCTACGTTTCGTCGGTTGCTCTTTATTGTAAATCTGGGGACGGATAATCAGAACGTGTTTGATGTCACTCAGTGGTACCGAGCAGCTTGCTAGAAACAGAACTTAAAGTAGTGAGTAAGGAATCCGTCTTTACTCTTATGAGGCCTATTGAGTGCGGACATTGTCATTACAAAGGTTTTAAAAGACCGCCGACTCAGTAGACATAAAGCAGAAGGCATTATCTAGCTCCGGAGAGTTCTAGCAAAGATTTCAAGGTGGGGAGCTAACAATTGATAATCCCCTTTCAGAGGGTCTCTCTGTGAAATGGGATCATTATTCAAATTGGCCGCTTTGTGTGATCTTGGGCCGCTGTCTGAATGAGCTGGGGAAAAAGTTGCCTTTCAGGTTTTTTTATTTTAGAAAATGGATGGTGCGTAATAGAGGTCAAATTAAAACTCGAAATGATCCTAATTTCGGGGTTCGCTAAAACAAACTGGAATCTTGTGCCAATGCGCGGGCCCAATCCCCATGTTAGAGGGAGAGGTTGCAACCTGCCCTTTTCATGAACAAAAAAGGCTTTTAAAGCCTCCAGCACCGAGAGTTTGATAAATGACACCGCGGGTCAGCCATGCAAATGAGGGAGACTTTGAGGACGCGGCATTTTATGGATGACCATTCTGAAGAGCTGTTGTAGTTTTATCATTTAGAAGAGTACAAGTCACTCGGTCAGTTATAGAAGTGAGCCCTTCCAAAATCTGAAATAATTTGCAAAGTTGCAGTTGCGGAAATCAAGTGATAAAAATTCCACTTTTTGCTGGCTCCTAACAAAGAAATACACATGCAAACTTGATTGCAAAACATGAATCCCTTTTTAATGCCAATAGGTTCTTAAAAAGGCAGAGTCTGGGAAGGACCCAGTAGCGAACATGATGATACTATATAAGAAGTGTTGTCTCAAATAATTAATGGAATGCAGTAATTGGCTTGTTTAAGGGAAAAAAATACATTTTTACCCAGCCCCTTTTCCGTTCAAAATCACTGTTTTATGTACAAGGAAAAGGCTTGAGATGGCATTGCCTATTCTACAGTATATTTTTTTGTGTGTTTAAAAAAAAAAGAAACTACCAGAAGTGAAGCCAATGTTGGTGGAACAACAGTGTAAACGTAAGTTATGAAGGTATTGCCATTTAATTTTTTTCCTGTTTCCTAATTTTAATCCCAATCATTTTGTCATATTTGTTTGCCCTTGGAATGTGCCTTTTTATTATTGAAAGAGTTCTATCACTGCTGTTTGTGAGGGTTTTTAAACAAACCTAAATGAAGTTAGATTCACACCTTCATCACCACCCCTTTCCAAAAAGAGCACAAAAACCTAAAAGCCTGGATGCATCAGCATACATTTTTGGTGCATTGCTGCAGTAGTGCAACAAACACTCCTGTTGAAGTCTGTCTTTACTGACTATCCATTGCTTCGCCAGAACAAAGATGGCTGACAGGTTCTGCCAGAACGCATTGTCAGGAGACTGCTCTCTTGTTTATTTCCCCCCCGCCCCCGCCTCTCTTTTCTATCCCTTTTCAACTCTCGCCTAAAACATAATTGGGGGAAGAGTCAGGGAAAGGAACAGCTGGCTAGTTATACAAATGGTTTTAGGGGAGGGGCCACCAGGGGGCCTGTATGCAGCCCTGCTCACAAAATGGCAGGCTGCAAAGAGATTTACCAAATACATTCTGGCAGATGGACCCCTGCTCCCAATTACTAAGGACAGATGCAACTCAAAACAACAAATCCACAAGCGCTTTCTGTTGAGGAATTACACTTCAGTTGTAATTAAAGCAAAGAGAAAGAGGCCTTACAATGACTCCCTTCATGTACCTCAGGAAGACGGAACTTTTGAATTTCAGGCTTGTTGCACCGAACTACTTCACAGATATTCTAACATAATGGAAGCCAATGGCCTCCCTTTTCCTGAAGGGAAGAGATTGGAAATGTTGTCCGAATGATAAATCTGTAGCCGTGACATCGAGGAAGCCACGATTTTCAGATAAAAATGCGACGAGCTTGAAGTCGCGAGAGACGTGTAGCTTTCTTATTACATTCAGCTGGAATTGCAGCGTAAAATAAAGTAAGTGTGGAAGTACAGCTTTAGTGCTAGATGGAATTGGAATTGCAGCGCTGTGTAAATCAGGGTACAAGTGCAGCTTTGTTATTAGATTGAGCTAGAATCACAGCTCAAGCTGAAATAATCATTTCCAACAGGAAATATTGCTCTGAAAAACAACTCATTTTACATTAGATGCCACAGCGCCCCTCCCCGCCAAGTTTATGTTAAGCAAAATCAATTCTACGACGCGGGTGAAATGTGAATAGTGTAGATACAACCTATTTCTAAAGATGTTTGCCTTCCAGAGAAGCACAGCCATTTGCATTTCAGGCCTTGCTCGCTGCCTTTGCCACTGGAGTCTTTTCAAATGTTTTACGGATGCAAGTATTTTTCTATGGTGTTGTTGAAACATAAGTTTAATGATTTGGCATATATAATAGTAATTACGTTGTTGCACAACAGTCGATTAATGACAGTGAAACGTGCGGCTTCGGAGAATATATAAGAATGAATAGATTACGGTACTTGTCCCAGTTAATCCCTCGCGCTCTAACATCGGCCCCCTTTGTGGAGTTGTTTTTGTTGAGACAGCTGTAGGCACTGATGTCATATTTTTTAGTAGTTAAGTCAGAGAAAACTCATTGTTGGGCATTTAATGGTTGGAACTTAGACGGCACTTCAAAGATACTTTAATTAACTCCGTGCCCTTTTGTTTCCTGAGGTAATCACGCACGAACAGTAAGGTACAATGAATGCAATTTAATTAAACAGTGTTGGATAGACTGACTACAGAGACCGCCAGTTCACAAAGACATTTGCTCGTAAGAACACTCGCACGTTCAAATGCCACTATTTACGAGTGCAAATTGACCTTTAATATTCACAAAACGTGAGTTTAAACAAAAATCTCTTCAATCACTTACCCAATTTTGGGTCATATTACGTGTGAGTACTCCTGGACCCAGCGGTGAGGAATGCACTTTCAGGGTTGGGGTGTCTTGGAAAGTTTGGGCACGCTAACTAACTTGTAAGTCTGTCAGTATTCATCTTTTTCTCTGTCTATAGGCATTCGGGGATTTACTCCTGTTGAGAGCAGGAGTAAATTATTTTCCAGCGTGAGAACGAGAATAGAGCACCCGAAAAATTATTTTGAAGTAATGCATGGAGGTTTCTGCATAGGAACTACTTTCCAAGTAGATAAAAAAAACAGTAAAAACGTTCAACTGCACTGATGCCAGATATTTTTGCATGCATTCGTGTATACTCTATACAATTAAGCATGTATAAATAAATGTCTTTGCATTGGCGTATTTAGGAATTCTCAAACGTTTTTCAGAAGTCTTTCTTGGAATTTGCAGCTGTTGCAACTTCCCATAGGAACTCCTCTAAATCTCCAAGAACTGCAAAAATCGGAAAAACTACACAAAAACATAGGTGTAAATCCGTCAGTGTAGATGTTTACATTTCTTTGTGAATTAGGTGGTTAATACGCTGCTCTGTAAATGTATTCTCTATATAAATTATGGCCATATGATGTAATGTACTGAATGGTATGGTAGGTAGAAATTGTCGGTGGTAATTCTTTTGGGTTAGGTAGAGTTTACAACATGGACCTTTGGCTGTATCCTGTGCCCTGGGGCACAATCTACGAATAAACTGTTGTTGAATCTGCACTTGTGTGTTTAATCTCTTCATTAGTAAGGAGGATGTTATGTACAAACGTTTGAACTTTAGAGTCTAATACAGAAACACACTTTGCTGATTTTAACTTGAAGATTTTAATTGTGGACATATTCTTGGCAAACCTAAAATTGGCAGAGTTGTGTTGTGATTATCTGCATTACCAGATCACGCTGTACTGGACTGTCTGTACGTGTGTGCGCGTAGAGTGAAAGTTGGCGTGTGCGCCCAAATGACCATCTACTGGAAGACTAGGAGTTATATGTTCACAGAGCCTTCTTCATCATATTTAAAGAGGAAAAAACGCCTTTTTTTTCTCTTCGGTTTTCAGTTTCTGGCTGATTGCCTTCGTTCCATTGCAGGTTGGTGTTAAAGGTGGACATCTAGTTTTGGTACCTGGATTATTTTAAGGCACTTTCTTACCATCAGGGCTGGACTGGGACATAAAAAATTCCTGGTTAGCAAAATAAAAGTGACCCCCATTATTGAATCAGGAAAAAAGTGTCCCACATTTGAAAATCAAGGCAGTTCAAAACTTGTAAAAACACACTATATAGGTATTTCACAAGGTATGGGAGACTGCATGCTTTCTTGGTTCCTTCAAGCAATGTTTGGGGTAATACCAGGGAAGTCAACAGTAAAAATCAGCCCACCAGACCATCAACCAGTACCACAAGCAGCCAAAACACTGGCCCATACGCTGATCTGTAAACCAGCCCTTCTGTCACTGCCAGATTGCCTTATAGGCCAGTCCAACCCTGTCTGCCGTAGCACTGCTGCCTGAACCCAGGCCTTGCTTTGTAGAAGGCCACATATGGTGCCGACCAATGCTTGATTAGTGCTTTGCCTAGAATTGGAGGCAGATGTACTTGCTGACAGTGTTGTGACACTTCCAGCTCTCAGTGCAGGTGCTCCAGCTCTCAGTGCAGGTGCTCTGCTCGCCCTTTCATTATCACTGTTCTTAAACAAAAACTGTTATTAACATTTCAATGTAAAATGTAGATACTAGAATGTGAGCCTATATATAGGGACAGAGTTACAAAAGCATTTATGAGTACGGGTGTAGTACAACAGTAGTACTCCTTTTCCTACTCCTACATGCCATTGTGAATTGCCCGAGATGTGCGACTCCCTTTTAGAACCAATAGAAAGGGCAGTGCCCTCTTCACAATTTTACTAAGTATATATGATTATTCCCTGAAAGATGCCGTTTTCTGCCATTTTCACAAAGGCATGTAAGAGTCTGTAAAAGAGTACTATAGGAATTCAACTTTAAGTACACCAAAAAGTCTTTATGAATAGCCTCCATAGAATAAACTTCCTTTTGTAAGATTAATAAGGGACTTAAAGTCAGTGGCGGCTGGTATGTAACGGCGCTATGGGTGCAGGTTGTGGGGCCGGTGGGGGGAGAAGGAGGCGGGCATGAAAAAAAACCCAAAAAAAACACTTACCTGTCTGCGGTCTGCCGCTGCCTCCTCTCCCTCTCCGCCTGCTTCCAGGGCAGGAAGAGGGAAGCAGGAAGCACCCAGCTCCCAGCCTCCCGATAGCCAATCCCAGCACTGCAATGCAGCGTTGTGATTGATCTGAGCGCCGTGGATCGGCGTTCAGCCAGAGAATGGGAGGCTGGGCATGTTCTCCATGCAGCCTGTAATGCAGCCTGCATGAAGAACATGCAAAGTGCGCATGACGCTTTGACCGGCCCGAGACGGCCGGCCAAAGCGTCCTGCACACTTGGAGTGGGCAAACCACTCCTCCCCTGCTCCGTGAGCAGAGCAGCCCGCCCGTACCCAGCTGAGCAAGGGGGAAAATAAATGATAATAACAATGAGTTATTATCATTTTATTTTTTCCTCTTTGACCTGCTCAGTGGGGCGACGCTCCCCGTCTTAGCGGAGGAGCCGCCGCTGCTTAAAGAGCAATGGCCCACTTAGTTCTAATACTGTTGTAGATCCAGTAACTATTGGAGAATTTGTAAAGTCTCAAAGCTGTCCTTTAAGAACTGGGATCTGCAAAGTGTGCAATGCAAGTTAGTGCCTAGAAGCCAAAAGCTCATTTCCATGCAGCGTATTTTTCAAGCCTGCTCTGGCAAGTTTGTCTGAGGGAAGTAAAGCCTTTGTCTGCTTCTTGGTTGATCGTCTTGTTTAGATCTTTTCTTTTTACAGCTGGCTTTAGCAGAATGCACTAAAAGGTTTAGATGTTGCTATGGCTGATAGAGCTATAGAGTACATGGTTTTATTAAATCCGTAAAATAAATATTTTATGTTAATTTGAGTTCATTTCTGAAGCACATATTTGCCTTGGAGGAGTCATTGTGCTAATGAAGACCGGGCGTGCAAGCATCCAGATGTAGTGTGCTAGTGAGTGGTACCCTTTATGGTCGGCGGAACCTTTAGTTGTTTTCTAATAGTCCAAGAGTCTCATTCTGACAGAAATTAGTAAAACCGCACTTCGAGGTTTGCAACCTGGAAAGGGTGTAAATTTGCTGTTTTCAGGAATCCTGAAAATGAGGATATTCGCATGTCAGAATATCAATGTGTATATTCCTGCATGCAAAAAAATGAGAAAGTGCAACCTTTTCTATTTTTTTCCCTCTTCAAGGAAAATGTTTTTCCCTGTGGTTTCTACTCCAAAATGAAGCAAGTTTGTATGTGTAAGCCTAACTTACATATGCAAATAGCTTCAAGAATGAGGCCACATTTGTCTGGACTGATTAAAATCGATAATGATAAGAGTTTCATGGACTTGGGGTCTAAAGCCTTCTTCGCTTATAGTCCGGTTATGGTTGTTTCATTGAAAGCCTTGAGGTTGTAACAAAACAGCTCTCTCAGAAGGTCACTAAGGAAATTGAGGTTCAATGTTGTTCCTTAACAAGTTGAATACTTTCCATTCAAGAACTTTAAAGCTTTCTTCAGATCAAATTCAGCAGTTCACATAGCAGAGAGGAACTGTACAAGGCAAACATATGAAGTCACCATTGCCTTTAAAAGTCAGTGATGGGCAGGCATATAAAGCCACACCCCCACCCATGGAGATTTCATTTATTTGAGAAGATCTCCATGTATTAACGTTTCAGAGCAATCAGAATCAATCATAGTTGTGTATCAGTAATAGTGAGTGTCATCCTGCATATTATCCACCAGTAACCTTGATGAACCTCTTTGTGTAAGTAGGGATCTCCAATACCAACAGCTGGAACAGACTGACTTAACTCTTGTGATAATGACTACAGCGATTAAAGATCCAGCAGAACATTATTTTTGAGGAGTTGCGTACCTTCTTACGATTGTTTACTTATCTCACCAGATTTTTACATCACGATTGATATAGGTAGCTCATTTTATCTGCTGGATTAAATAATACATTTGCCTTAAAGTGCTAGTGTAAACCAGAGTGCAGTTTTTTTGTGTACTTTCCAGAGAAGACATCAGTTGGTATCATTACATTCAGGCCGTTTGAGAGCCATGCATTTACTGGTCCTAAAATGTGTGAGTTATTATTGCTATTCAGGTACTCTGGTTCAGAGCTCAATCAATGTATTTCTCATAACACCATGGCCTATAAATTAGGTCGCCCGCTTACAGTTTTCTCCATGTCCACCATTACCACATTGATAACTAAATTATTCTCTTGGATTTGCTTCATAGCATCACTCGTTTTCCACCAAATGCCTTTTTGAAAAGAGTGCTTAGTGTCGGGTTTATACAATCCATATTTATATGGAAGAACCAACCACTGCTCTGTAGCCTTCCCGAGAGTAAAAGGCAATCGATTCATTCAGGAGGTGCCAATCAGTGTTTAGAAATGTTGGAGGTACATGAGATGTTTAATGCTCGATTGGGCTGATCAGGATTAGTTTCCACTGTGTACTTTGCTTCTACCGTAAAACAGGTCACTGCTGAGGATATAGTGGTACATTTAAAAAAAACTGAATGTTGAATCCTTTCTAGTTAACCAGGGCTTTCTTCGCAGAAGATGTAACACTGTGCATGCATTTCAGAGGTGACCGTTCCTGTGAGTTGTTGTACAATAATAATTGCCTGTTTTATTGCGTAGCGTTTCATAGCGCGTTCTGCTGTAAATTACCTGTGTTGCTAATATCAAGTGTAATAGTACATACCGACCTCAGAACAACGGAAGGCTGAGGTAGCCTTGGGGAGTTTTAAAGTTGTGACTTTACTATCTCAGTTGCGAGCGTTTAACCTGCTGAGTGATCTTGTCAGTTAAAAAGAAACGAGAACATTGCTTTTATACAATTAAGATAACAACTGAGGAGACTCCCATAGTAAAGCGAAAGTTTAGATTACCCAAGCACTCTTGGTCAGTTTCACATTTTGTGCGACTTCAAGCACTCTGTTCGGTTTCGATGCCTTTTGACACTTTTCCTTGATGGTTAACTCATAATGTGTCTGTTATGAGAACCGCCCCTTTATAAACGTGAACATCCTGTTATGCCTGTGGTGCAGACCTGTTGTGGTAGGCAATGTTCTGAGGTGTTAGATACATGGTAGAGATGATGCATGCTTTCTCGTGATATTCCAGCACATGGGTGTAAGTGTTACTTCTGAGTTATATCCAGCGATTTTGGAGGTGATTGATTATCAAGACTGATATCACTTGGTCAGGCTAATAATAGGTCTCCTGGGTAGATTCCATCATTTTCCCAAGCTGTGAACTTCCTACAATGACAACTTCAGACAGCGACTCTCAGACAATCTGGGTTAAACAGGATATCGGCCTCAAAATCCGGGCCCTACCCACAGAAAACAATGATATTCTTGCAATCAGGCTGTTTACTATTTACATGGTGTGAGCAAAAGCTTTCTTTAGTAATCCATTCATAAGATGAAAATCATACATCGAGCGATGTAAAAAATAAAGCACATTCTCTTAAGTTTCTATGGTTTTACATATTAAGACATACCTTACTTTAATTTAGTCCACACATAGTCCTAACAGTAGATCATCTAACCTACTACATACATGACACCACAGTAAACATAGCACACATCAGCAGATTCATTTGACCCTTGACTAATCCAAAATATGTCTACTACAGAATCCATGCCAAGCTCTAATCTGAGCTGGCACATGGGAGTGCTAGAACCCAAGTTCAAGACACTGTAAATAAAGTTGTTTTCTGCTACTGACCATTTAGTGGAATTCAAGTTTCCTCAAACTTCACTGTTGTTACGTCCAGGCATCACTGACTGTGACATATGAGTAGTAAGTTTACTGATTGACCGCCTTGCTGTAGCCAACCTACATTAGTGTTAGCGTGTGGGAGGACTTATCAATTCAAGCAACCTGCTGTAAGAGTCCAAACACGAGTAGCCTGGTAACAAGGTGTGGGAAAACTGAGTGCGCTGTTACTGTGTATTATTTCTGTACTTGGCCATCACGAGTTTTCACCTCCGGAATGGGAATAATTTATCTTATAAATCCTGGAATCATACCTTAATTTCAAGTGGCACCTAGAATATTTTTATCGTCTTGCATGCCAAAATCATCTTTTAAATCAAGAAACTAAAACAGAATGGCAAGTCCTTTAACATCACATATTTCACATAGATTAAATAAAGCTTGACACATTGTTCAGTTGTGCCCATGGCTTTACGAAAGCTTGCATCAACTACTGTAGCCAATAACAAGTTTCAGTAAGCAAGTAAATAAATATTAGCAATGTATTATTACCTTTGCCATATTGTAAACCCAGTGGCGTAGCTTAGGGTGTTTCGCCCCAGGCGGCACTCTTTTTGTGGGCGGGTAAGGTGAGCAAGTCCTGTCTGTCGACTAGCACTGAAACCTGTAAGTAAATACGAATCCACTATAAACGTGTGGACTAGAACAAAGTGGATGCTAGAGATCATATTACTGGTTTTATCATTGTAGCGGAATGAAAATTTGCCTAGCACCGTAAAGGTAAGTTTCAATTCTATTAAGGACACAGAAGCGAGGATTATGCTATGTCTATCTTCGCTTTATTACACAACAAATTTCATAGCAGCCCAAAAAAAACCTTTAAGTAAAAAATATCAACTCCCATGAACCAAAGGGAGATCCACAATATCATAATCCTTCCATAGTGTCCATGAAACCACATATAGTCCCTTCACACTGTTAGTGCCTCCTCTTTCTTGGCGCGAGTTACGCCAACAGCACAATCACTGGTCCTGCTTTGAACCGTCATTCCCTAGAAGAAATAGAGACAGCGTAAGGGTCCAACCGAAAACTGTGTGAGCACAAAGATGCCGACATTCCATCAACGAAACTGAAGCTCACAAAAATGACAGTTGCTAACAATTTTTAAAACTCTTATAACTTATGAATGGGTTACTTACCACAGTACGGGGAGGGTTCGCACAGAAAGTGCCCCGGGCGGGATAATTTTCGCCTCCGTGTCCTTAATAGAATTGAAACTTACCTTTATGGTGCTAGGCACATTTTCATTCTATGTCAGGACCGGAGGCTCATATTAAGCTAGTTTAACGCTTACTCACCACCAACTGAGCGACCTCTATTACTGGTTTGAAGTAAAATCTCTTGAAGGTCGAGTCCGAGGACCAGTCCGCTGCCCGCATCAAGTCCTCCAGACGGGCCCCATGGAAAACGATTTTGAGGCCATAGCACCCCTAGCCGAATGGGCCCCGAATTTTTTCGTGTCATTGCCCGCTTCTTGCATGACCCAACGCACCCACCTAGCTATAGTGGGGGAAGAGACAGCCTTGTGCGGTTTCTTTAGGGCAATAAGCAACTGACACTCGCCCGGAGGGCGAAATTCCTGAGTCATTTCTTCATACGCCTTGAGGCAGCCCACGACACACATCTTTGGAACGTCCAGGAATGCCGGATATGAGACCGTGCGGGTGAGAGACTTGGTGCGACGACTCACCGTGAAAACCACCCCGTCCGGGGAAAAAACACTTGCTGTAATGTCCAAGGCTCTGACATTCGAGACTCTCCTGTTGGAGATTAAGCATAGCAGCATCGCCAGTTTGGCCGAGAGTTCTTTCACAGAAAGATATTTATTCGGTTGCCAAGACAGAAAAAGGTTCAAGACCAGATTGACATCCCACAAAGACGAATAACGCGGTTCTGGAGGCAAGGAGAGGCGAATACCCCGCAACAATCTGCAAATAAAAGGGTGTTCACCCACGGGTGCCCCTTCTACCGGGGCATGACCCGCGGAAATTGCTGACCTGATTGCATTGATTGAGCGGAACTCCAAACCTTCCGCTGCTAAATCAGCCAAGAAATTTAAGATCTGAACGACGTCTGCAACCACGAGATCCAGGTCCCTTCGAAGACACCAACAAACCCATCTTGTCCAGGTGGACCGATAACGTTTGGTGGTGCTGTCTGCCCACGCTTTTGACAAGAAAAGTTCAGCCAGTCACGATAGGCCCGGGAGCGACCAGCGTTGCCTGAAAGTCGCCACGCCATCAGCTGCAGGAAACCCTGAGCTTCGAGGTGGTGCGACACCAGGTCTGGATTCAGAAGAAGATGCGGAAACTGGGGGAGTTGGATTGGAGAATCCCAAGAAAATTCCAGTAGAACCGGAAACCAAACTTGCAATCTCCAACGCGGAGTCACCATTACCACCTCCACCTCCTGTCGGCGGATCTGGGCCGCCGCTCTCGTAATCATTGAGAACGGGGGGAAGGCATAACCCTTCTCCAGCTTCCAATCCTGTAGGAATGCATCCGTGGCCGCGGCCAACGGATCCGGCCTCCAACTGAAAAACCACGGCACTTGATGATCGAGGCGCGATGCAAAGAGATCTGCCGAAAACGGCCCCCGTAGGTCCGACAACCATTGGAAGGCTTGTGGGTCCAGCTTCCACAGACTGGAGTCGTGCAGGTGCCTCGAGTGCAAATCCGCAACCTGATTAGCTTGGCCCGGAAGGTATTCCGCAGTCACCGAGGTGTGATGGGCCAAGCAAAAATCCTTTGCCAGGTTCGCCAGGGCTCGGGAGCGGGAGCCCCCCAGGTGGTTGAAATGTTGTCCATCCTGAGGAGGACACATGACTGTACCTTGTCCTTGGTCCAACAACGTACTGCGAAGGACCCCGCCAGGAGCTCCAGGTAATTGATATGAAGGTTTTGCTCGTCTAATGACCAGACGCCTCCGGTGGAGAAATCCCCGCAACGGGCACCCCAACCGGATCTGCTGGCATCGGATTCGATGATCAGATCTGGCACGGAACCAAAAATCGCCCGGCCGTTCCATGCTTCCATGTGAGTCAGGCACCACGCAATCTCCTCCCTCGCTTCCGTAGTAAGCGGCACCGACTGGGCGTGCGACAAACTTTTCCACAGGTGATATGCCTTCAGCCGCTGGAGGGCACGATAATGGAGGGGGCCCGGTAAAATTGCCTGGATGGAAGAAGAGAGAAGGCCCACCAGCCGGGCAATTTGCCTGAGCAACGCGCAGGTCTTGGAAATGGTCTGACGCAACTCGTGGCGGAACTTGGCCATCTTCCTAGACGGCAGACTCAAGGAAGAGTGGACCGAGTCCACAACGAATCTGAAAAAAATCACTCTCTGAGAGGGGATGAGGACCGACTTTGGTTCGTTGATGACGAACCCCAACCCCTGCAGGAGGCTCACTGCTTGTTGGAGCTGGTTGGACAAGGTCCTGGGACACTGCGCCATGAGGAGAATATCGTCCAGGTACACGATCATGCGGATGCCCTGGGCCCTGAGATACTCCACCGCCGGATGGAGTACCTTGGTGAAACACCATGGCGCTGAGGAAAGACCGAACGGAAGGGAGGTGAACTCGTAGACCGATCCCTCCAACGAAACTGTAGGAACCGCCGATGAGGAGATTGTATCGGGACTACCAGATAGGCATCCTTTAAATCCAGCCTCACCATCCAGTCCGATGGAAGCAGAACGTCCCGAAGGAGGTGGATCCCCTCCATTTTGAAATGGCGGTATACCAACCACCCGTTGAATTCCCGGAGGTTGATAAGTGGTCAACATCCGCCATCGGATTTGTCCACTAGGAATATATTGCTCAGGAAACCGTCGCGATGCAGGACCGATTGACAGATGGCCCTTTTACGCAGGAGCGCGGAGACCTCCTCGTTCATAAGTTCTGCATCGCGAGTCGTAAAGCAAATGGGTCGAGGATGGCACTCCTGCCGAGGGTGGTCGTAGAATTCTATATGGAAACCCTGTACGATTTGTAAGACCCATGCGTCTGACGTGATGGAAGCCCAAGAGTCCCGGAAGGCCGCCAACCGACCCCCAATGCGGACCTGGGCCGCAGGTAAGACACTCACCGTTGGAATTGCCGCCTCCAGCGTTGTTCTTGTAGCCTCCCCGGCCTTTGAAGCGTTGGCCCCTTGTGGGGTAGAAGTTAGTATAGTTCGCGCTGGTGTTTTACTGACCGCGACCCGAGCCTTGTCCCTTGGTAAGGTAAGGTAAGGTAAATTTTTATTTGCATGATTAACAAAAATCTTACAATTACTACATTCTTAAAAGAAAACACACCAATTTAAAATACAGACCAATAATTTTAAAATTTCTAAAAGTCTAAAATAGTTTTCTTAAATAAACATAAACACAATTTATAGACATTACATCAGACCGTCATCTTTCCAGGACTTAATATAAATAGTGTCAGTTAATATTTCTATAATTTATGTGTGATATCATAAAAATAGTCCTAAATTTTGTCCTTAATTATTTTAGACTTCCAGCCTTGTCCCTTGGGGGGATTTTGCTGGAACCCACGACCGACCGAGCGGCCCCTGCCTCGGCCGGCCCCGTGGAAAACCCGCGGGTTGAAGACCCTCTTGATATTAGACTGCGCCTTATCCAATGCGGTAAAGGTCGCCACAAACTTACCAAGCTCCTTAACAAAAGGGTCCCCGAAAAGGCCCCCCTGGGCTACTGCACCCGTCTCCGAGGAGGCTAAGTCCCCAAGTTTGGGGTCCAGCTTAATCAACAACGAGCGGCGACACTCCGTTGACAGAGCGCAGTTTGCGTTGCCCATAAAGATGATGGCACGCTGGGCCCAGTTGGACAGCACTTCGGGCGAGATAGTGGATCCAGAACCCTTAGCCTCCTCTGCCATGTCCAAAATTTTCGTCATAGGACCGATGGCATCAAGAAGCTTATCCTGGCATGAACGCCAGGATCTGTCTATGCCCTTACGCGGGTCCTTCATGTACTTAGCCAAAAAGGTGGCCATCTTTGAGTCCAGTTCCGGGGTGAATGCCACTTTTCCCTCAAGAGTGGGCCTGGGGCACCCAGCCTTAAGGCAGCCACGGGCCTCCTTCTCCAGGGGCTTGCGGAGAATTCCCGCGACAAACTTAGCTACCTTGTCGCCAGGGGCCCAAGCAGCGGACAGTGGATGGACAATCTCGTCAGTGTCCAGCATGCCTGAGCCCTCCTCTGGGGCAGAGGAAGGAAGGACCGCAGGGCACCACGGGCGTGAGGGCCCCGCCTCATTATCCGAATCTCCCTGGGAGTCCTTATCAGGCTCAGGAGAAGCCAGACCAGGAGTCCCCGGGGGCTCGGCTGCCATAAGGGGGGGTGGGTGTTACTTTTGCTAGAAAGGCACTCTTAAGGCGTTCAAAAGCGTCTTTGTCCACCCCCTCGGTGCATTTCTTTTTAGGGGGGGTTTGTCCCCCGAGAGGGGGCTAGGAGTGGAGGCAGGGGGCTCTGCGTGGGCCTGCGTCAACTTTGCGCACTCCTAGACTATCCTATCAGACAGGCGTTGTTCTATAGGCCCAACCACCTCATGAACCACTCTATAGATGGAGGAGTCGACAGAGTCTTAAAATTCATCGTCCCATTGCATATATGCTTGGGACTCCTCGTCCTCATAAGTGCAATCCTGCGCCTCCATTATTTGCAGCAGACCAGGCTAATACCTCCCTCGCAGAAGGACTTATGGTAGCGCAAGTACGCTTAAAATATATGGAAGCTGAGTGACCAAGACAGCGAAAGGCGCAGACCAGAGGTCCACAATGGGGCTTGCACGAACCCTAGCGCACAGAAACAGCCCTCAGGAATTCCTGACAGGGCTCCGCTGTCTCACCGTGCGCCTTAATGAGGTTAAAACCTCTGAAATTCCACTTGTGCAATATTACGCCTTCAGGCGTCACAGCGGGCTCACTCGCAATACAGACCCCCACCGGGGCGTTCAAATACACAAAATAATGCAGGGATACAGACCCGACAGCCCGGGCGTATGTCAGTCAGACAGCGGGGGACAAGGCTCTATCAGCATGTCTCCTGCAGCGCGGTCTCTCCGATTTGAAGAGACGCACGCAGCAGGAGCAGCGAGCCGAGACAGTCCGCCTAGCGGGCCTTCAGAGCACTGCAACAATAACGGCGCCGGCCGCGTAAGGAGCACAAAAGCGTTCCCACGGCCGGGGGAATCTGGAAAGCAAAACGCGAGCGCCGCACACAATAATTGAGCAATAATTGAGCAATACTCCGTGAACTTTCCCCGTGGGACGCCGCGGAACGCGCGCCTCAGCGGGGAAAGAGTTTTACCATCATAATTCTATTGAAAAAGCATGAGACAAGAAAAACACACTTAACTGGCTGCGAAGCAGCGAAGAAAGAGGAGGCACTAACAGTGTGAAGGGACTATATGTGGTTTCATGGACACTATGGAAGCGCTATGATGTTGTGGATCTCCCTTTGGTTCATGGGAGTTGATGTTTTTTACTTAGTTTTGTTTTTCGGGCTGCTATGAAATTTGTTGTGTAATAAAGCGAAGAAAGACATAGCATAATCTGAGCCTCCGGTCCTGACATAGAATTACCTGCTTGACTAAGGAGGAGCTTACAAAAATTCTTCCCTGTCGAGTCAAGGAGAGAGATTAGGAAGTTATTAGCAGGAGCATTCCTCTCGCCTTTCTTGTGGAATGCCACCACAACCCATTTAGTTGCCCTATTTTATATACCACATTTATGACCAGTAAAATAAGAGGTTTCTATAGAATAACATAAGAAAAAAAAGAAATAAACCCACTAGAATATAGTTAAAGCTTGGAGCCTGATGAGTAGGTGTGTAAATAAGGAAGCAGAGCACTACTGTGGGCTGGATAATTCATCATCAAAGGCTTACTGAACCTGGTGTAGCAAATGTTGGTCAGTAGCTTTCAAAGGTGTCTGGAGAGCAGTATAAAGTCCCAATATGTTCTTATCCTCCTTGGTAGGTGAGGTTGTAGTTGAGCCATCTTCTCTCTTACGTCTAGGGTGCATGTGTTAAGCTCATGACAAGTTAATTGTGCTGCCAAGTAGTTGCAGTGCAGTGACCCAATTGTAATAATATTTACTATGTACTGCTATATTGATGTCAATTGAAGAGATAATAGGTGCCTTTAAGTTAATTACTTTCTTTACTACTAATTTGTCAACAAGGCTTAAATCTAGTTAATCTTTTTGATTTATTTTTCGCAGCCAGTTTGCTGAGCAACTCGTCACTCTTTTAATACCACTCTTTATTATGGTTCTATTTTTCAGCTCAGTCTTATTCTTGTATCTACCACCCCTCTAATCTCTCGCAAGTCATATTTTTGCTTGAGAACAACAAACTGGGTGCTTTATGGTGATTTTGAATAAAGTAATTTATGGCTTGGACATTAACTATTTTTGGTTATTCACGTAAACTTGCTGATAACACCCTAAATAGATGATCCCTTTGTTCTTGTTTACTTCTTACCCATGGGACTGCACCCTGTTAGTCAACTTATTTTCCACACTTTGACATGGGTGATTTATGATACTTATACCATCATCTGGTTCCTACAGCGGGGCTGGCAAAGTGATTTCCAAGGATTTGAGTGTGATGATGTAATGGAAGCCTCTGTAAATGGTAGATTTTCTCCCAGGAAATCTTTTGTAGTCTATAACCTAATTCTAATATTGTTGCTAGTATTGTTACTTGTCTGGATGAGAGTATTGTAGGTGAAGGTGTCATCTCCATTTTGTGAATGATTGAACTCTATCTCAGCATTTCCCCTGTGTTTCCTAGGGCTAAACTAGAATATATTTCAAATTATCCACAATGTATGAAAAGTCCACTCCCAGTAAAAAAGCCTACTATCATGAGACAGAGTGTTAGCTATATCCAAAATTTAATGCAGATAAAACAAACCTTTTGGTTTTAGGGAACCATCCTTCGAGCTGGGAAAGCATCCTGTGGCCTTAAGAGCTGGGAAACCCTCCATGAAGGATCAGAAAAACTGTACAATCCTAGAAGTCACGATCAACTCTAAATAATCCTTTTCAAAACACATTAATTTGGTGACTTCCACATGCTTCCTGATACTTTGAACACTCAGGAACATTTTACCCCCTGGACCAAAGTACAAACACGCCACAGTAATATTTGCCTTGATTCTATCACGATTAGACTACGGAAATATGTTGTCCAAGTGCCTCCAAAGATAACTCATTGACAAACTTCAGCTCAATCAAAACCTAGAGGTTTGCACGGGGCGTAAGCTCAGTAAATTTGGTTACATTGCTGAAGCTTGTTGCTCTCTACTGGTACCTAATTGATCAACGAATACTGTTTAAGATTCTCTGTATTGCCCCTGAGATCTTTCACGGCCTTGAAAAATTTGAACTAAAGAATATCCGTTCATCCTTTTCTGCTCCTCACACCTCATGCTGATCTCGGTTCCGAGTGAAGAAGGCACGGCATGACATTCGCACCACTGGCTCCCACTTTCTAGAACTCGTACCCCTGAATATCAGGACCCCGAAGAACCATCTATCTTTGAGATGTGCAATGAACACCGGCCTATTCTGCTCCATGCCTTCTAGACCCTGATTTCTTCCTCTGTTTTTTTTAGTTTCCTATCACCAAGAAACCTTCCTGGGTGTCGGATGCATTTTATAAATAATTAAATGAATGACTAACATAAAATCACGTTTGTATCTGCAATAGAATGACCGAATTCGGAACAATACTGTAGGCTACTGTTGTGCCTGCCCTTGTGCCAATCCCCTCAACTATCACCTGCTCCCTTTTCCTCTTGGAGGACAATAGTTTGCTTTCTGCTGTTGCTTTTGTTTTAAATATATTTTTTCACATGTAAGAAAACACTATTACAGCAAAGCAAAAGCAATAGGAGCGTATGACAATCTCCAGTTCAAACATCGAATTAAGCAGCATACTTCGACTGCAAGGGGAAGAGGGAAAACACCATAAACTAGAGAGCGAGACCAAACTGTAAGAGCTTAAACATTGGAGTCTGTATCATGGCAAGCTGATGTTAATCGTATGAGGGCAATGATGTCTGAGGGGTAACTTTAGGCCCTTTCGATGGCATAAAGCCGTTGTGCAGGTGCCTCTGTGCTGTCATGCGTGTGGGGACACTGCAGCGTGTGGGTCACTGAAAGGGGGACAGCGCAATGGACCACTACGTATGTGAGTGAGGGGACAGGCGTCCTGGAGCATCGTGAAAGGCTTATGAGATTGGATCACCTACAATCATGAAGTGTGGGGGCGTCCCTGGGGGAGAGGGAACAGGCAGCGGGCATCCACTAAGCTGACGGTCCTCGTGGACCTCAGAGCCTCCCTGCCACAATGCTTACAATCTGAGGTAGTAATGTTGTGTCCATTTCGAGGGCACAGTGACCATTTCAAGGTGGGCGCATATCATTTGGTGCCTCAATGTTAGTAAGGTAGGTTTCTCAACTTACTCTTGCCCATCCCCTACTGCAAACTATCACTCTTTCTCAAAACATATTTATCAGGACAAACAACGCTCTGAAAGGTCACAGAACAAGGTTAGGCTAATAAAGACATTTTCCAGTTGCCCAGCTACCAAAAGTGGGCATTATTGATATACTTTCGACTTTGAAGGATAGACAGATAGTGTATTCCTGACTGGCTGTAAGATCAAACATGGTCCAAGGACTTCATCCGTATATATCTTTGTGTAACTTTACCCAGATCTGTGTAGGACGTATTCCCATAGGCTAAAATGAATAAACACAGTATGACATTACGTTGCAGGCTAATCAGACTTTTTTGCGGGCCATTGGTCAAAAACGTCATGCTGAACCCCAGGTCACAAGCACCAGTTTCTAGTTTTAACAAGCATTGGCATAGCCAATAGGTCTCGCTTATGGGACCTTATAAGTATTTAGTTATGCAGCACAATATCCTTGGTACAACAAGATCAACTGTTGCATGGCGAAACACTTATAAGGTCCCAAAGGCGAGACCTATTGGCTATGCCAATGCTTGTTATTGTTCCGAAATTCAGTCGTGCAAATTCTGTCAAACCCTCTGGGATTCTTATCCGTGACCACATGGTGGAACCCGGGCCCAGCAACAGATGCTTTAGCCCACTCAGCCACCAGGATGTCTTATCCTGCGGTAGTGCAGTCCTCCAAATCCCCAGCAGTTGCCACCCACCTGACACCACCATAGGGGGTAGCTCCTACAACCGCTTCAAATGAACCTTTCCATGTAGGAGTGATGCTTCCTCCTTTGCCCCCTTCAAGCCTCAGCTCTTGCAGCAGATCCCTAATCCTGGGAAGAGAAAAGTAGGTTATTCAATAAATGTACGTGTGATGGCAATGCACTCCGTGTTTTTTCTGAGTTTACTCCATGTTTTGATTTTGGTTTCAAATTTGCGTGCCGATTGGAACCGTGCCTCGCCTCAACGCACGTGTGTAAAACTTCAAAACATTTGCAGCTACCAGATGCTACAAATCCAATCGCACAGCGTATCGGCAAATCATTGCAAAATTACTCTTATTTCGGAGAATCCATGTTTATTCAAATTTATCCAAAGTTTTCCATAATTAATCCATCTTTTCACAACTTTATTCCAACTGTTCATAATGAGACTGTCCATCGACCCAATTTTTTCAAATGAGGCAGTTATGCCCATCCGGGCCTTTTACTACGTCACGTGGGTAACTTAAATCATGTTAAGCAGCTAAAGATATCATTAAATTCCAATGCATTTCGGGCCTTTTTGCGCCCTTCGTCAGGGATAGGTCCACAGATGGCTTTGTGTATCCTTATCATGAATTATGACAGCCTCATTCGTGATATCATTCCTTTGTACATGTTTTTAACAGTTCATCCAGTTGAATCATTCTTCTGTTGGGTGCAGATCGCCGGAGAGGCAAGAGATTATTCAATAAATGTACGTGTGATGGCAATGCACTCCGTGTTTTTCTGAGTTTACTCCATGTTTTGATTTTGGTTTCAAATTTGCGTGCCGATTGGAACCGTGCCTCGCCTCAACGCACGTGTGTAAAACTTCAAAACATTTGCAGCTACCAGATGCTACAAATCCAATCGCACAGCGTATCGGCAAATCATTGCAAAATTACTCTTATTTCGGAGAATCCATGTTTATTCAAATTTATCCAAAGTTTTCCATAATTAATCAATTAATCAATTATGGAAAACTTTGGATAAATTTGAATAAACATGGATTCTCCGAAATAAGAGTAATTTTGCAATGATTTGCCGATACGCTGTGCGATTGGATTTGTAGCATCTGGTAGCTGCAAATGTTTTGAAGTTTTACACACGTGCGTTGAGGCGAGGCACGGTTCCAATCGGCACGCAAATTTGAAACCAAAATCAAAACATGGAGTAAACTCAGAAAAAACACGGAGTGCATTGCCATCACACGTACATTTATTGAATAATCTCTTGCCTCTCCGGCGATCTGCACCCAACAGAAGAATGATTCAACTGGATGAACTGTTAAAAACATGTACAAAGGAATGATATCACGAATGAGGCTGTCATAATTCATGATAAGGATACACAAAGCCATCTGTGGACCTATCCCTGACGAAGAGCAAAAGGCCCGAAATGCATTGGAATTTAATGATATCTTTAGCTGCTTAACATGATTTAAGTTACCCACGTGACGAGTAAAAGGCCCGGATGGGCATAACTGCCTCATTTGAAAAAGTTGGGTCGATGGACAGTCTCATTATGAACAGTTGGAATAAAGTTGTGAAAAGATGGATTAATTATGGAAAACTTTGGATAAATTTGAATAAACATGGATTCTCCGAAATAAGAGTAATTTTGCAATGATTTGCCGATACGCTGTGCGATTGGATTTGTAGCATCTGGTAGCTGCAAATGTTTTGAAGAGAAAAGTAGGTGCCATCCATCTCTCACCGATGAAAGCGCCTGTAAACTGGTCAGAAGGCCCAATAGCCTCCATACCTGTCCTCAACCCTCTCGCACTTCATTGATAGCACTAATAATTGTTTCCAAATGCCCTCATACCTTCTGGCAATTGCTACCCTCCTGAACCCCACATATCCCAACAGCTGTCCTCCTCTCCCCCACCCCCCCCCCCAACCAAACCCCAGCAGCTTCTCTGGCCACAAGCAGCTGCTACAACGGGCTTCAGGCCCCATTCCCCTGGTACCTAGTAGGGTCCCCTACCCCACATCCTCCCAGATCCCAGCTGTTCCTCTCTCTCCACATCCCATATGGACAGCCTCGGCTCCTCCTCGCCATGAGCAGTCTCTACACTTGTTTCTGAGGGCTCCATGGGCCCCAGTACTTTGTGCTGGGATTGTGCACCCACCCCTTACCTTGGGCAGCTCTCGCAGCTGGTTGGCGTCCAGCAGCAACTCCTCCAAGCTCCGGCAGTGCCGGTACAGCTCCTTGGGCACAGCCCGAAGAGAGCAGTGCCGCCAGTCCACGGCCTTCAGCTGCCGGTTACAGCGCCACAGGGGCATGCACTTGAGCATGGCGTGGGCTCAGCGGGCGCGCCGCATCCCGGTCTCCAGCACAGGCCGCGCACCGGGCCTCACTCTCCGGCAGCCACTCCGCCCCAGCCCGCCCCTTGCGCACTCCTCCAAGCACAGCGCCTCCTGCCGGCTCTACCGCTAGGCCGCCCACCGCTCTCTATCGCACGGCCCTATGGGAAAACGAGTCCTGCGGATGTAAAATGCAATGGAGCATGGCGGGGGTAGGACTACGTATCCCAGTATGTAAACAAAGCTCTGATTGGAAGCCAGCCATCGCATGGCGAGATGGGATACTTAGTCCAATCGTACAATTATAAAGACTAAGTTAGGCGGATATAGAACTACATTTCCCTAACGGCACAGCTCAACCTGCTATCGAAGCCGTGGCGTCACGTCAATATTTAAACGAGTGGTGCGCGCGCTTGCGAGCAGCAGGCGTGACCACACGCTCGTGCACCATGGCCTTTGCTTGCGGGTAACCGCAGGGAAAGGCCATTGTGCTACGAGCGTATGGTCAGCTTTTGAAACCCCTACATAAAGTCTTGCCAGAGCAGCGCTTGCGCGCTACTCGAGGCTCGACCTAAAAAACTTGCCCTTAAGGGGAGCGAAAATTGAGCAGCTCCAGTATCTGGCTCCATCCAGTGGTTTTAGCATTGTTATCTGACATGAGTAAACTGGGCAGGCTTGCTTCATATCTATGTATAGATTTTGCAGCAAAATCTCAGGGCCCTGACAGAGAATGAGGAATAATACCTAGTCTGCCCCTCCCACTTCTGTTCAACAATCTAGCCTTTGCCCAGCATAACACACCATTACTTGCCTCTGTTGTGTGTAGGCTCCATTAGTAAACTGGGGGATGCTGGAAGCTATAGTTAGCCAGGGCTTTAAGTGGCCCTGGTCCTAAAAAGCAGTTGCTGAGATGGGTCCCTATCGGGCTCTCCATTTTTGCCCTCATCCTCAGGGTTCTTAATATAAAAAGTTGACAGTGTGAGTGTTCATCTGAAGGTCTGCCCGCTGCCTCCCAGGATCAACATGAAAATAGAGAACAGGCTTCGCTCCAAAATACGTGTTGATATAGTGACTAGAGGTTTGTTTCAGTTGCAACAACCGGGAACTCGTTTGTTAGTGAATTGACTGGGGAATAAATATAAATGTAGAGCGCGTCTGCATAGTTATACACACTTCAATGACATAAAAAATGACGTTTTTACAAAGACGCAACACGGTTACTTCAACTAGAAAGAAAATGCCCTACGAAATCGTTTTTGCTCGTGGAAATAATTAAACTAACATTGTACGTGGATATGGAAGAGAGCACGGCTTTGCGCACGTGGTACAATTAAAAAAATAATGACTAATAACAGACTGAGAAATATATGTGAACATTTGTGACCATCAATATGGAAGAATAGAATTGACACAAAAGAAAATGCATGAAAATGATAATGTCCATTTTGTTTTAGGTAAGACAACAACAGCATGATGATTTCACAAATAAGCATGTAGGTAAATAATATTACTTGTGTGATATATCTGGATGCAATGTCAGAAGAAGCAAAATACCAGTTTTGCAGGACACTATGCTAAGCACAGATTTTTTGCCTATGTGTTTTTAAGACATGCCCTTCATTGCATCAGCCACGCCCCTTTGAGAGACACCCACCCCCGGTTTTTTCATCCCACTTAAAGCCCTGTAGCCAACCTCACGTGAGTGCCAGAGTTGCCTGCTTTTTCATATGCCTAGTGAGCGAGGAAGCGAGAGACCCACTAGTGGCAAACGGAACACAGGCCAAGATTCTTATAGCATCACTCCCATGTTTTCCCCCTTGACATTTTCCCATTCTTTGCTTTGTATGTCTTCTCAGGCCGCACGTAGCGTCTGATGCTGTTACTTCCGGTACTGGACTAGGGAACGGTGGCATCTGTAGCCCACCTCTGTGGTGCCGAGCTGCTACTTCCGGTACTGGACTAGGGAACGGTGGCATCTGTAGCCCACCTCTGTGGTGCCGAGCTGGTACTTCCGGTACTGGACGAGGGAACAGTGGCATCTGTAGCCCACCTCTGTGGTGCCGAGCTGGTACTTCCGGTACTGGACTAGGGAACGGTGGCATCTGAACCCCACCTCTGTGGTGCCGAGCTGGTACTTCCGTGCTGAGCGCAGCAGCAGGGGACCCTCTTCTCCCCCGGGCAGATGATATATTACAGGCTGAGGTGGTAATAGCGCGTCCCCTTTGCTGCTCCCCAGAGTTTTCCCCTAGTCAACTAGAAGAGAGAAGTGTGTGCGCATCAACCCGATTAGATATTTCCTCTTCATAGAAAGTAAGGCATCCGATATAAAACCAGTTTTCTGCAGTGCTTAATTTGTACAACAATGAAGGCCTTGCCAGGGCCGGTTTCGGTTCCCAGTCCGGCCCTGTCAATCATCTTGCCTTTGCATGGTGGAAGTGTTGTCAAATGATTCCTCCCGTGCATTTCTATCACTATCGACCGAGAATATTATGTGCTTTTTAATATCATAGCAAACAACGCCTTTTTCTGTAAATAAAGTTCGTGATGGAAGCTTGAAGTGTGCAAACTATTCATCTATCGAAAACGTTCATTGTTTGGCAAATATCCTAGCAGGGCCACTTTGTAACTGGATTGTAAATGTCTTTATTTCACAAGGCTACCTTTGCCAAGGAATGTAACCCCAGCTTAGAAATGAAATACTGCTCCAAATTGTACTTCTTGTTGTAAGTGCGAGAAACCCCTTGCATTGGTCGTCACACCGTTACTATGCCTTTCATGTAACCCCAAGTCAGGTGTGACACTGTTAGTTTAGGCCTCCCTCTGTTGAGTGGCACACTACCACCGTCTTTTGATTAACAATTCGATGGGAGGACCACGGTTTATTAGAACATTGGAATGTTGAGCGCTCACTTCTGACCCCTACTCCTCCGTTGCTCTCCTTAGCTATACTTTGAAAAAATAAATATATATATGTCTGCCTGTATATATGTGTGTATATATAGGGCCCGGTAGCTGGTGTTTGTTGTTAGGTCACTCCCTTCTAAAAAATGCTGGCTTGTACAGTTTTTATTTATTTATTTTACTGCTCCAAGCATGTCTGCCATCTTGGAATGGTAAAGTGTGCGAGCATGGTGTATTTTTCCCTTTGCTTATATCTTGTAACATGAGTGACCTCTCCTTCCTTCTTGCAGTATCAGTGCTCCCTCTACTTTTATACATTACAACATTGTTATAAAAAGCAAGCTTTGAATGGACAATGTTGCCAACTGCCGCCTTACTTCTCTCTAGTCTTTTCTCTTGTTACGTCCGTTCCCCATCAATACGTGCACTTCGGGATATCACTGCCCTTGCTCTGGATATATGCTGTGACATCCTGTCATTGCCTGTCCCTTTTGAAATTAGTGCCCTCATTACTCTTGTAGAATGTGAATTCACCTGCATCTCTCCACTTGTCTCTTGTGACACTATTGCCTACTCTTTGTGTATGTCTTGTGAAATTAGTGTTCCCTGAAATACTTGTCTTTTTTAGGTCGAGCCTGGGCAGCGCATGCACTGCTCTGCGAGCCATGCTGTATTAGAGTATGTACCTGAAGCACCGCCCACTCTCCACCCATATTTGGCATCGGCTTGTGTCATTGTCCTTCATAAATGCTGGCTTCTGATTCGTTATCAGGCTTGTTAGATCCTCCTTAATACCGCCTTGTCTTCATTTGTAACCTCCCATGAGGACTGGCCCTTTTACTTCGGGTGTTAAACGGAACGTTTTCTTTACTCTATAAGCACTATTTTATTTAATGAGTTTCTCAAACTGCAGGAGGGTTTCTCGTGACCACCGGCTCGTTTATTTAACTCGTAGCAAACAGGGAGCTCTTCAGGGGCCATGGGAGACAGAAGGGGGCAACTCAGAGATACCTTCAAGCATTTGGAATGCAATAGGCTTCGCATTTGCGAGAGTTTAAGCTATTGGCATTTTAAATGCCAATGCCTTTTATTTATGTTTTAAAAAAACATAACCTAAATAAAAGGCACTGTCATTTACAATGCCAATAGATCAAACTCGCGTAAATCAGACGCGCCCCCTCCCTGAACATCTTCAGGAAGACACTCAAGACCTGGCTCTTTGACTGAACGGAGGTGCCGCCCCCCCCCAGCGCCTTGAGACCCTCAAGGGTGAGTAGTGCGCTTACAATTCCCCTGATTGATTGACCTATTGCATTGCAGATGCTTGTTTACATCAGTCTGTGCTTGTCTTTTGTAAGCTGTGTGTCCCTGTGCTTGTGTTTTTGTGACATAAGTGCCTTTCACTTACATAATGTGTTAGCTGTGCCCTCTCCTTGTTCGTCTCTTGTCACATCAGCACCCTCCTTATTCTTCTAGCCTTTTTTGCTTTCAGAGTCTTTTCTGCTATCATAACCCTTTCTCTGCTTGCATCTTGTGACATCAGCGCCCTTCCCCTGCTTGTTTTGTGTGAAAGCAGTGCCCTCTCTCTGTCTTTTGTGACATCACTTTCACTTTTGTTTGGTTCTTATGACATCTCTGCCTTGTTTCCACTTATATCTTGTGACAGCAGTGCTCCCTCTTGTCTCTTGTGACGCAAGTGCTCTCGCTATGCTTGTTGTCAGAAATGGGAATATTCATTTTGGAGAGAATCTTGTGACATTAATTCCGGCTACTTGCTTATCTCTTGTGACCTTACAGCTCTCTCTCTATGCTTGGCTCTTGTGACATCAGTGCCCTTTCTTCGCTCATATCTTGTAGTGTTAGTGCACACTTTCCACTTACATTGTGTGACGCCAGTGGTGCAAACATAGTCACTATTATTCCTACAATATCTGTATTCAGGTGGATGTGAGCTATCTTTCCACACTATACTTTCAATGCTTTTTTCAGTGACATGTAATGTGTCCAGGATTTTTACAAAGACCACTAAACTGAAGTCAGAAATAATGACATTTAGAAGTCGATTAACAAAAGATTAAGTGCATCTCGATTATACATAGGTATGACTATAAAGTGCCTTCAAACGCAAATTCCCCATACTAATTTACAAAATCAGGATGGATGGATTTTTTTTGTTTGGTAATGTACTTTTAAATGTCACAGAATTGCTTCATTCACAAGTTTAGGGTTAGGAGGGAGATGTTGGGCAATTTTGAATGGGGCACGTTCCAAAAGTAGATAACAGCGACAACCGTGGTAGATTTGTCGGTCTTTTACATACTTCTTGAGTCTGTGAATGGGGGAATAGGTTGTGCAAGGGATGAGGTTTCTTCAAATGTGAAAAAGTTGTATGAGATAAAAGCACAGTTGTGCATGCAGAATTGTCTATCTGGTGAGAAAGCTCCATACATTTTATGTATTGAAATACTTAAGGAAATAAAAAATGGTCGCAGATTTCCTGGAGTACTTTGTGAATCCCTAAAAAATTAGAAATGTGGTTCAAATTTAGAATTAATCTTGTGAGAACAGATTTCACACATTCGATCTAGCCATAGGTGCCCATGACATGTGCCCTCGAGTACTACGTCAGGCAGCATTGCATGCTCCTGCACTGCAGGGTTTATGTATTGAAAGACAATATGAATACCATTTCTAAAAATGAAATAGCACATGCTTCAGTACAAAATCAATAGGTGTTTCTTTTCCTGGACCTTAATGACTCCGTTACTTTCCGGTAATCTTCATTACTCCGAGTCATAGTCTTCCTCATCACAGACCTGACTTTTGACCACTATGTGTTCGGGGCACAGCATTCACCTATAGAAAAAAATCCCCACCAAAAAAGGTAATCAGATAGGAAGTTGCTGTCACATGACCTAAAAGGGTGGGGCACACCCAGACCACACCCTGTAATTCCCAACAAATCATAAAGACCAAAAAATAAACTTACATGAGAAAATTCAAATGAGGCTCCTCAACTGGCCCATTGACTCTTATGAGTCCCACCGTTTTCTCTTTTGTCCGTCCTCCCAACTCCAAAGGGTGGGAGGGAGGGATACAGAACTGTGACGAGGAAGACTATGACTCATAGTAATGAAGATTACCGGTTAGTAACCGAGTCATTACCTTTCTCCTCGTCTTTCTTGTCACACTCCTGACCTTTGAGGTTATACCAAAGCACTTGATGAAAACAAAAAAGTAAACAACACCAATAAAGATGCCAAGAAAACTTTCATTTTGATCAAATATAAATCAGCGAACTGCAGTAATAACAGCTGAACCAAAATCTTCAAAAGAAATCTTCCCCATCCTCAACTAATAGGAGATAAAGGTAGACCATGTGGCCGCTGCACAAATGTCCCTCAACGAGGTGCCCTTAGAGAATGCCCATGAGGAAGAAACCCCCCTGGTTGAGCGCCCCTGATTCACAGGAGGAAGAGAAACACCAGAGTGAAGATAGGCAAAGGAAATGGCAGACCTAACCCAACGAGAAATAGTCGTTGTGGTAGGGCGATGACCCCGCCTTGCTACCCCAAAAGTGACAGAAAGAAAATCCACCTGAGGAATAGAAGCATTTCTCACTAGATAAATAATAAAAGCCCTTGTTAAATCCAGAGAATGTAACATAACTTCCTCCTCTGTAGAAGTGGGAGAAAAAAAGGCATGGAGTGCAATATCCTGAGTCAAATGTAAAGGAGAAGGAACCAAGGAAGGGAAGGACCACTTTGTCAGGAAAAAACTCAAGTAAGAAGGCTGAGAAAGCAATGCTCCTATATCCCCCAGATGTCTAACTGAGGTTATTGCCACTAGGAAACACACCTTAAGTGTCAGATACTCCAGAGATACCGTACAAAGTGGCTCAAGCGGGTATCTATGTAATGTAATAAGGACAAGTGGTAGATCCCATGGGGGAACAAGAGAAAAAACTACTGGTCTCTTGAGGTAGAACCTACGAAGAAGTTCAGGGGCCAAGGACTCAAAGGGGAGGCGAGAGGTACCCCTGTTAGCCTTGATTGCGACCCACTGGCTATGTTGAGTAGAAACTGATAGCCCCATCAAGAACCCATCACACAAGAACTTCAGAATAGAACCAATCTCACAGGAGTGTGGGAGAAACACCAGCGATGAACACCAGACAGAAATTTGTTTCCAGTGCCTCACAGAGTGCTGACCTTCCTAGAATTCTGAATTGAAAGAGCCACTTCAGAGGAGCAACCCAAATTGACAAGCCTACTCCTTTCAATTTTCAAACCCCCAATGCCATCTGTCTGATTGAACTGTGGGACAGAGGAGGAAACCCAAGCAGAGAAGGGACATTGGAAACTTCCAAGGAGGAGCAGTGGCCAAACTGTGCAGTAGTGAGCACCACCGCTGTTGACCAGTGGCGGCTCCTCCGCTATGGCAGAGAAGCCTCGCCTCACTGTTTTTAAGCAGTGCGAGGAAAAAGAACCATAAAATGATAATAACTTAAAGGTATTATAATTTTATGCTTCGTGCTGCTTTGCGGGTGGGCGGGGCTGCTCTGCTCTTGGAGCAGAGCAGGGGAGGAGTGGTTTGCCCACTCCTAAGTGCGCAATGACTGTTTGGTCGGCCCTCTCGGGCCGCCCGAACCAGCCATGGGCACTTTCCCCGTTCTCCATGCAGGCTGCATTCCCTGGTTCACCTTCGAACCAGGACGCTCAAACCCAATCATAACGCTGCACTTCAGCGTTGTGATTGATCGAGGGAGCCTGGGTGCTTACCAATCACAACTCTGCATTGCAGCGTTGTGATTGGTCAGTGGGGCCTGCTTCCTGTTCCTCGAGTCCCACGAAGAGAGCAGGAGCAGAGATGCGGGACCCAGCAGTAAGGTACGTTTATTTATTTTTTTATTGCACGACCCCCCTGACTTTCCCCCTTTCATCACACCCCTCTCCTGCCACCCCTGAGCCAATGCCGACCGCCACTGCTGTCGACTCCAAAACAGGACTGCCAACAGCACCATCACCCTCTCCCTCTCCTTTCATGATCTTTGCCAAAACCCTGCTAAGAAAAGGAAGGCCATGGGAAACTCATTGCGTCCACTTTCCAGGCCTTCCGGCAAGGGAGAAGAGAGCAAAACTTTGGTAGAATGGCATCCTGTGAGGAAGCAAAAAGATCCAGCCACGGCCTCCCGAATCTCTCCATAATCTCCTGGAAAATCAGACAAAGGCACCAAGGAAGGGAGTTGGCGACCCAGCTGATGTGCACATCCATTCTCCCTCCCCGGAAGGTAAATCGCAGTCAGACCCAACAGGTTGTCCTCTGCCCAGGCCCCTATCTGATCCGCCACGAGTGCCGGAAGAGACCAAGTCCCCCTTAAATGATTTCATTAGGCTCGGGCCACTTGATTATTCGTTCTGATTTGAACAAACTTGTCCTTGAGAAGTGGGGCAAAGTGTAGAAGAGCTTTGAAGTCATCCAACTCTCTTCGGTTGACCAAAATCCCTGAGAAGAAAGAGTCTCGAGTGTAGCCCCTCAACCCCAGGCTTGCATTGGTTGTCAGAGAACAGGGTACTGGTTGGTCCATGGGGAACCCCTTTCGCAAGGGTTGTGGGCTGCAACCACCATTTGAAGCTGCAGAGAAATTGTGGCTGACACCGGAACTAAGGCATCATATTCCTAGGATCTCTGCTATTAGGTGATAAACTAGATAGAAGAGATGCCCGTGAGCCCAAGAAACCAGAAAAAGGGAAGCAGACCTGAACCCTCAACCAGTCCCTTTACAAAGCTGACTGGTCTGTCAGGAGAGTATCATGACGAGACAAGAGACGTTGTTGTCGCATAGGTGGAAGAAACACCCTTCCCAACTTTTTTTTCCCCCCGGAGTTTTATATAGCGCGATCTTGACCCAAAGGTATTAGGTATCAGAGCACTTTACATGAGCACCAGTTGCTTACACAAGTACACATTCATTTTTGTTAGGCACGGGGAGATTACGTGATTTTCTGAGAATCACAGGATGTTGAGCGTCATTGCCGAGACATGAACCTGGTTCCCCAGATTTGAGATCAAACGCCCTAGCCGTTAGGCTACATCCTCTCCCCAACTTCGTATCGAAGAGTCCCCCTATGAATAGGAGCTCCTGAATGGCCATGAGATGGGACTTACTGAGATTCTCAACGAACCCCTGGTTCTCCAGGCAACCTTGCACCGACTCCACTACTTCCTGGGCCTTAAGGAAAGATGAGGAAGAAATTAGCCAATCATCTAGGTAAGGGGACAAAAGCACCCCATGTGGCATGTAAAAGACCCTCCAGAGGGGCCAGGGTTTTTATGAAGACCCTAGGGGTTAAAGTAAGGCCAAAGGGAAGCACACAGAACTGGTACATGCTGCCCCAAGGCATAGAACCTCAAAAACCTCCGTGAAAGAGGATGAACTGGGATATGGAGATAGGCATCCGAAAGGTCCAAAGAAGCCAGAAATGACCCAGACGAAATAAGGGGTAAGATCTTCTGAAACTCACCATCTTGAATTTCTAGTAGGGGACATAGGAACACACTGTATTGAGATCCAAGACTGGGCGGTATCCTCCTGATACATACTGGACCTGGAACATCAGAGAATAACATCTCTGACGATCTCTGATTCTGGGGCTGGAAGGATTGCTCCCTTCTGGAGAACCTCGAAGATTCCTTTCTGAAGATCCTAGAATTTCAGTGGATTCCGAGGAGTTAGGATTGGCATAAAAAGATCTGGAGGCCAGGAAGAAAAGTTTATAGAATAGCCCTCTTCCACCAAACGAACCCAGACATCGGTGACGTCTTTCGATTAGACAGATTAAAATTCTCTGATTTGGCCTCCCACTCTTTAACAGTCATGCTTTTGGAGTAGAACTGGCAAGGGTGGTGCTTGCTGGTTGTTGCCGGGACTTATCAGAGGAGGTAGTGTCATGAAAAGCACCATCTTGAGGTTTTCTCTTTGCTACAAGATGGTGATATTGATATTTTGGCACTTACGGAAACTTGGTTGGGGGACTTGTCAGCCCCAGACATCATTGCAGCACTCCCAACAGATTTTGATGCCTTCTGGCAAAATAGACCAGGGGACATTAGAGGAGGGGGGGTGGCGTTCCTTTTTAAAAAGAGCCTAATGGTCACTAAAATAATAACAGAACATTGTGATAATGCAGACATCTTGGGGGTAAAAATCTCTTTCAAATCATCTTGCATTATACTCATGGTAGTTTACCGGCCTCCGAGGACAACCTCTAGCTTTAATGAGCTTTTTCTGGAATTTCTTACTGACTTATGTTCTAGATATAAACGGCTTCTAGTAGTGGGAGATTTTAACTATCATTGGGACAAGACACAGAGAGAGTCAGCAGCGGGTCTATTTGAGACCGCCATGCTCTCAATGGATCTTCAGCAATTGGTCAATAGTCCTACCCATGTAAAGGGTCATACTCTTGACCTTATCTGGACCTCACAGCCTTGGGCAGAGTTAACAAATATTAGCCCCTGTGCTTGGTCTGATCATTCGCTGCTTAGATGCTGGGTCCCGAGCGATAGCCAATTACCACAGCCCCCACCCCTATGGAGAAAGGTAAGAATTTGGAAAAATATTGAGGCAGATCACTTAATAGCTACCCTGCTCTCTATCCCGTCCCCTAGGACGAAAATAGTTAATTTGGATCAGGAAAGCGAGGCCTTACTGATGCATTTACAGCAAGCCATAGATATAGTGGCACCAGAACGAAAAGAAAAAGTTAGAGATAAAGGAAAGGGGGCCCCTTGGTTCAATGAACCACTGAGGGAAAAAAAACAACATCTCCGCCAAGCTGAAAGGCGGTGGCGGAAAAGCTATGAGCCAGCAGAGCTAAATACGTATAAAGTTCTTCTTTCTGTCTATAAATCAGCCATCCTAGCAAGGAAAGCGGAGTATTATGAGGGAAGGATTGCTATGGCAGAGAATAAACAGAAGGAGACTTTCGCCATTCTGAAAGAATTGAGTCAAAAAGCCGAGAAGAAGTCCACAATCGCATCATTAGATTGTGATGGCTTTCAGGATTTCTTCCTTCAGAAGGTTAAGGATATAATCTCGGAAATTGCTAGAACCCCCACCGATTCCGGCTCCCTCCCTCAGACTTACCCCTCTCCCTGCCTCAGTAGCCAGCTTTCCAATTTTCCTCAAATTGACTCAGTCACCTTAGCATCATTAGTGAATCATACCAAATCAGGGTCTCGGCTAGACCCTTGCCCTCCAAGGATCTTTCAAATGGCCTTGCCAGGGCTGGAGAAGCAGATCCTGGAACTATTAAATAATTCTTTAGCTATGGGTTATCTGCCGACAAATCTCAAAGAAGCCAGGGTTACCCCCCGTTGAAAAAACCTGGTGCAGATTCCCTGACTTTAAAGAACTATAGACCCATCTCTCAGCTACCCTTTCTAGCCAAGATGCTGGAACAGCACGTATTAAAGATACTCTCGAAGTATTTGGAGGACCACCAGCTACTCCAAGCTAGACAGGCGGGCTTTAGAGCTCATCATAGTACCGAGCTAGTGATGTTGGCTGTTCTGGACGAGCTCAGAGTTATGGCTGACGTTAAACAGCCGAGTGCCCTGATTTTATTAGATCTGTCAGCGGCATTCGATACAGTCAACCATAACACACTGCTGAACCGTCTCACCAATCTGGGTATCAGCGGGCAAGCATACCAATGGCTAAAGTCATTTCTGTCTGACCGTACTCAGAGAGTTCAGATGGGTGAGCAGATATCGGATCTGGGCCCCTTGACATGTGGGGTACCTCAGGGCTCTGCACTATCTCCACTCCTTTTTAATATCTATCTGCAACCCCTTGTGGAGACTCTGACTCACATGGACTGTCAGGTCTTTAATTATGCCGATGATACTCAACTTCTTATCCGGCTTAACAACTCTTGCCAGGCCCAGGAGTCGGCCAAGAAGTTGCTCAGGTTCACTGTGAACTGGATGACGGCCAACTCATTGAAAATAAATCCGGATAAGACTGAGTTGCTCGTCATCCCAACAAGTAACAGCCCCTGGTGTGATCTTTTTGGCCTCCGGAACTAGGTGTAGTCCCGGTCCCAGCCCCGGTTGTAAAAAGCCTGGGTCTGAAAATAGACTCTGAACTATCTATGTCTTGCCAGGTCACCACGGTAGTAGGAACCTGTACTGGCTTACTCAGGCAGCTACGGAAACTTGCTCCTCTTCTGTCAACAGCTTCATTACAGTCAATTGTCTCTGCCACTGTCATCTCCAGGCTGGATTATGGGAATGCCCTTTACATTGGTCTCCCCAGAAGCTTATTGGGAGATTGCAGGTGGTGCAGAATGATGCGGCCAGGCTTATTTTTAGACTTCCTAGGAAAACACGCGCTACCCCCTGTTGCATAAACTTCATTGGCTCCCTATTAAACAGCGAGCGCAGTTCAAGGGTCTATGTATTGCTCATAAGGCAATCTATGGTCAGGCACCCAAGTTTATAAAAGATCGCCTGGAGAAATATGTTCCTGGCCGGACTCTGCGATCTTCTGAGGCCTGCAGGCTAGTCTCCCCAGGTACATCTCTAAATCCAAAGGGGGTAGAGCGTTCTCTGTTCTTCTCCCGCAGATCTGGAATGAGCTGCCGGAGTTCCTTCGCAGGGAACCGGCTCTGCTCATCTTTAGGAAGCGTTTAAAGACTTTCCTATTTAGAGAGGCGTTAACGACCGCGTAATCTTCTGTCTCTACTGCTGCTATTTTATTTCTGCCCTAGTGACTTGCTCACTTTTCTCTAGAAGCGCTTGGAGACCTGAAGGTGATTTTGCGCTATATAAAAGTCATATAACATAACATAACATGGCTCATCCCCTCCCATGAACGGGCAGAGCCTGCCCTCTCCCAACCATTGAGGAATGCACGCCTGTAAGCAAACCCAACCTCTTTCAGCAGGCCTCAGAGGTGTCAGGAGCTTATGGTCCCATACAGACTTCTTTAATAATTCCTCTAGCTGAGGATCTGATAGTTTTGATAAATCAAAAGACAGAGGAGAAAGGAGTGCTTTCTGGGAAGTCTCCGCCTTCCATGACCTCATCCATATGTGGCGCCTAGCCAAGATAATAGGACCAGAAATGGCTGCTGTTGCCGACAGAGAATCAAAGGTAGTGTCCGACAGGAAGCGAACCTGTTGCTCCATAATAAGACAGTCTAGAATGAATATCATCCCTTGCTGAATCTCCTCAGAAAAAGCCTGAAAATCATACAGGAGGGACCGAACAACAGAAGTGGCATAAGCCCCTGCCCTGATTAAAAACTTTGAGGCTGAATAGGCTCGCTTGGCCGCACTGTCCACCTTTTTTATCAGCCTGTTCGCTTGGAGAGGCATCTTCAGAAATGATGGACCCACTGGAAGCTAGTCTTGCCATAAGAGAGTCCACTTTCACCTGAAGGGGGGACTCATTCTGAAAATTGCTGAGTGGATACTTCTTAGCGAGGAATCAAGGGAGCCCTGATTTCTCAACTTCAGACAATTCCCTAGACGAAGGTCCACGGATAGCCTTCTGGATGAGAAGAGCCTCAGGCAAGAAAAAATCCTCCCCCCTCACCCAAAGGAGTAACTGTAGAAAGCCGAATTAAGCAAACACAAGCAGATGATGGACGGAGCGCTGAAACTTTTCAGACACTCCCCCCCCAGTCACAGATCTGGGTTGAATCCATCATCGTTCTTTAGCTCACTTCGCCACCCCAGTTCAGACCCAGCCATATGCAGATCAGTCTCGACCCTGTTCCTTATGGGAACAGTCCAGCCCGAACTGCCAAGCCAGGTCTTCCATGGACCGAAAACAAGCATCCTGGGACCGGTTTCTGGGTAACACCCCTCATCATTATTTATTTATTTGTTTATTTGATAAGTTTTATATAGCGCTGGCTAGACCCGACGGTATCAGAGCGCTTTACATAAGGAAACAGCAAGTTGCAAGTTACAAAATTTCACACAAATTACAAAATGATTACATAGTCGAGACAGGAGTTACTAGCGAACATAAAAATCAAGACCCAAGAAGACCAACGAGGCTGGAAGTCCATTGGGAGGAGACAGCAGCAGAGAAAACGACGAGACAAATGTCCGAAGTCCGGCTGGGTACGTGACGGCCATAGCGGTGTGCCGGAGCCAATCTTCCCAATTGCTGTCGGTGCAGCTCCACCGAGAATCGGCCATGTGGTTCGGGCTCCGCCGGGTAAGAAAAAAAGATCAGGAAGTGACCGAAGGTCATTGAGTCCAGAAACGGGCGAATGGAGATGACGAGGATGGCAGTATAGGAAAGGGTATAAGGAAACGGCTAGTTGCAAGTTACAAAAATTTCACACAAATTACCGAATGTTTACATAGTCGAGACAGGAGTTACTAGCGAACATAAAAATCAAGACCCAAGAAGACCAACGAGAGCTGGAAGTCCATTGGGAGGAGACAGCAGCAGAGAAAACGACGAGACAAATGTTCGAAGTCCGGCTGGGGAGGCGACGGCCAAAGCGGTGTGCCGGAGCCAATCTCCCCTATAGCTGTCGGTGCAGCTCCACCGGGAATCGGCCATGTGGTTTGGGCTCCGCTGGGTTAGAAAAAAGATCAGGAAGTGGCCGAAGGTCTTGAGTCCAGTCACCGTTTTGGGTGGGGACTTTTTTTCTATGGGTGATTGCTGTGCTCCGAACACATAGTGCTCAAAGGTCAGGACTGTGACGAGGAAGACGGAGGAGGAAGGTAATGTGCCATGGGCCAGCAGTTAAGAAGGCGAGTGTGTTTTTTATTTTTGTTTTATTTTGGCTTCACGAACTGCTTGTTATTTTCGTCATCGGAAAATTTCCAGTTCTTCACTTAAAAATCCATCAAGTCTTCTTAGAAGATTGGGGCAGGTTATTTACTTGTTTGTTAGATTTCTTTTAATTGCGTTTGTTTGAAACGCACTGACTTAGTTTTCATCTCTTGCAGTGTTGATTGAACTGTGTTAAGAATTCATCAGTGACCCTCATCTTTTCTCAGTCTTGCGTGTAAGCCCCCCGAGAATCTCTTTGCATACATATCTCCCTCCCTTCGGCAGATCGCTGGATCTCTTGACAGTCACCCCTTTAATGGGAATTTTGCCAGTGGCCAGATAAGCCCCTTCGTAGGCCTGCTGTGAACTATTTTACGTGCACTGCTCTTCACATTGTTCCTCCACCCATCCGCCGTCACTCACCACCCAGTGACGTATGCCACCTGACATCAGAACACAACTCCTGCAACACTCTGCCCAGGAAACAGGAAACGTTTCACAGGCAAACATTTGTGTTTTGTTAATGTAAAATTGCTTCACAAAATGGCGTATCTCCTCTCTTCTCTCGAATACATAAACCACACTTTTGACATTCCTGTCAACCCAAACGTGAGCGCTTTTAATAGAGCACTCAGCCATAAGTACAGTACTGGCAATATGATATTACTTGGAAGGGCATGGCGGGTTTCATTTCCCGGATGTCATTTTGAAAAGCGTGTTGCCGACACGCTCTTATTAGAGTAACGCGTTCAGGAGCAAAAATATTCATTCTTCTTAGAAAAGAGAAGATCGAATTCCTTTCATTCTTACGCCTTTCTCCATTTTATTGGTACCCCAGTGACAAACGCGCCCTTGTTACAGCCACGGATATTGAGGAATGAAAGAATTCACTTTTACGGGAGGATCGCGAGCCTCTTGTACTTCCAGGAACATGTGAATAAATGCTAAATATAGCAGCAGAGGCCTGGCTAGGAATACCATGTGCCTTCCATATCAGCTCGTGTGCGGATAACAGTTCCCTTGCTTTTGCTGGAGTCCATCATTTAAATTGGTAGAAGATTCGTCCCAGCCGTCAGTTGTGGTGCGTGTGACGTACCACGTTGTCTGCACACTTGTCATTCAAAGTGCTGGTTGTTCAGTCTTGCCTCTTTTGGTGCACACGCTGCACTGTAACAAAATGAAAATTAATCCACCATGTCGATTTGCCGAGGGAAAGAAAAGTGGTCATTATGGGTCGTGGATACCTGATACATATCCACGGGTGGCTTTCAGTGTAAGTTAGCTGATCCATCCGTTTCTAAAGAGCTGGGGGAGGGGGGAGTATTAAAAACATAATGAAAACTGAAGATAATATGGACACGTATTTCTGAAGGCCCTTTATGTAATATATGTATTTTTTAGGTCTAGTTTACATGATTTAGATTGCCAGTTCTTTACTTGGTCTCTTACTCTGTTTTCATCCATCGAAATGTACTCTTAAATGACAGTGCTACAAAAATACAGAAATACAGATTCCACATTATGCGTATTAATGAGGCTCCAGCACAATCAATCATTCTCAGGACTTTTATCCTAAAAGTAGGGTCCAGTTTTGATTCGACTGCAACGGTTTATGGAAGCTCGGGGGATCAAGTTACTTCCTATGAGCCTAGGTTATGTTTGAGGCTCCCGGTTTTATGGTATTTATTTTTTGAAATTTCCGTCTGTATTTATCCATATTTATTATGGGTTTTGTGAAAAAATAAAGCTGGAACTGGTATATTTCCACATTTATTTAACCAATAAATATGCAGTCATGCTTGAATGCCTGCCAGGTTTCAGTGATATGAACACCCGCAGAAGATAAATCAATGCACTTATATAAAAATATGCACATTGCAGTATCCGCCTTGTGCATATCTACTGCTGTTTAAGCCTCTTTACTGAGATTTCTTTTTTTTTAACCCTCTTACCTATCAATCCACACAGTTATTGGCCTGGAAGTCATGGCAAAGTGTATGCAGAATCACTCAAAAAGCACCCACTTTCCGTTTTCATCCACATTTAAAAATAAATACAGACAAGAAAATAAATGGTTTTCTGTCTGTATTTATCTGTAAAAATCTGTAAAAACGGAAAACAGGGAGCCTTAGTTATGTTTGACGGAATATCCTCCTATGACTACAGACACATTGAGATCCCTGATGAATACTGTCAAATCAGGCTCATCTTCCAACACTTGCACCCCTGGATTTTAACTTTTGCGACCCCGAAACTCTTGGAAATTTGTAATAAGTCTATAGTCTCTGCTGAACTTCCGCCAAGATGGAAACACGCTTTTATTAAGAAAAATAAAATCTGTGGATATGACTATCCTCTCTACTTCCAGACCTATTTCTTTATTACAATTCTAAACTAAGCTATTTGAAAAGTTTGTCAACTCTCAGTTGATCTCCCATCTGGAAGAGAACCAGCCTTTAAATGAAGCAGTCTCATTTCAGATCATTCCATAGTACAGCGACAGCTCTTCTTGCTCTCGTTGAGGACATCCGAGCCATCTTGGACCAGGGCAGCTCTGCTGCCTTGTCCTTTTATACCCGTCTGCAGCTTTCGACACGGTTGCACATTCAGTACTTATTGAGCGGCTCCTTTATTTGGAATGCAAATTCCAAATTGGAGCATTGGAGTCCCTGATTTACCCTACATGGGATCAAGTCCTTCCTATCAGAAAGATCCATGTGTGTCTTTTTATTTCCTTTCCAATCATATGACTTAAGCTTCCCTTGTGGTGTACCTCAGGGTTCATGCTTAGTCCAAAACTGTTTACCGTTTCATACAGCCTCTCTGGCAGCCCTAATCAGGTCGTTCTGCTTTTCCAGCGTGTCTTATGCTGATGACACCCAGTTTGGTGTTTCCATTTCTGACAATTTGGGAGAAACTCAGTCGTTTTCCTGCTTGTACGGGGCCGAAAGATGAAAAGGATGAACACGAGTGCTTTTGAAGCAGAACTTGGGCTAAAAAGAGATTCTTCTAATCGGTTCTGATTGTCCTAAGTGTTGCTCAAACTGGTGGCCTAAGGATCTGGGACCACTGCCATTTCCTATACTTTGTGCTAGAAACTTGGGTGTATTGTTTGACTCTGTTCTCTCATTTACTCCACAAATTACGATGGTAGCTTCCAAATGTTTTGCTTTACTTCGATCTATATGTAAAATTCTTTATTTGCCTGTGTCTGCACATAAAACAGCTCAGGCCCTGATTTCTTCATGATTGGTCTATGCCAGCTCCCTATATTTAGGTCTTTCTGCCTGTCTTCTGAACAGGTTGGAAATAGTTCTGAATGTGGCAGCTCACATAATCCTTAATCTTTCTTATAGGAAATCTCCTCCTGACTTTATTTATTTATTTATTTATTTTGAAGCTTGTAGAGCGCACAGCTACCTCCGGCGGAGGTGTCCCGGCACTAATTGCGGAAAACAGGAGGAGGAAGCAGACTACCAAGAGTTACAGGTGCTAGGGAAGGCCAAAAAAACAGGTTTTTAGGAGTTTGCGGAAAGCAGATTCAGCATTGGCCTTCCTGATGAACTCGGGTAAGGAGTTCCATAGATGGGCAGTTCTTACCGTAAAAGACCGGCCACCTAATCTGGCTTTTGTGAAACGGGGAGTAACAAGGAGTTCTTGGTGATTAGATCTCAGACTCCTCGTCTGATGGTATTTACGGAGTCTTTTCCTCAGGTAGTGAGGGCCCGTTTCTCTGATTGCCCTGTAAGCGAGAGTTAGAGCCTTGAATTCTACCCTCCTTTTTACTGGCAGCCAATGCAGGCTCCGTAGATGAGGGGATATGTGGTGTCGTGTCGGGATATTTCTAATGAGCCTGGCGGCCGCATTTTGTATAGTCTGTAGCTTCCTGATCAGGTAGTCTGGCAGACCCAAGTACAAACTATTGGCGTAATCTAACTGAGACGTGATGAGTGCGTGAACCACTGTTTTTCTACAATCCATGGGTAAGAGATGGAGGAATCTCCGCAGTGACTTCATTTTCCAAAAACAAGAAGAGGAAACATGACTAATCTGAGTCTTGCATGAGAGGGCAGAGTCAAACTTGAACCCCAGGTTCCTGGCCGAGGACACAGGTTGAGGGGGGGATTGAGCTCGGGTGGCCACCATAAGTCTGAGTGAGGCAGAGATGGCTGATTAAAGAATAGAACCTCCGTTTTGTCGGTATTCAACCTCGGACAGTTGTCAGTCATCCAGGCTGAAATATCGATCAGACAATGTCTAAAGTTTGAGAATGCTGCCTCGGATATATCCCTGAAGGAGAACACAAGCTGTGTATCATCAGCATATGAGATGACACTTACCCCATGCTGTTCAATAAGTGGGGCTAGCGGGGTGAGGTAGACATTAAAAAGGGTCGGGCTCAAGGCCGAGCCCTGGGGAACTCCACACACTATGGGGCGCGAGGATGAGATGTGAGGATGCAACAGTATTTTCTGGGACCGGTCTTCCAGAAAGGAGCCAAACCACGATAGTGGTCCCTGTCACTCCCAGTTGTCTTAGTCTATCAAGAAGGATCATGTGTGACACCGTATCGAACGCTGCCGACAGATCCAACAGCACGATCATTGCACAGTGACCATTATCCAAGGTCTCCCGGACAGTCTCCGCTATTTCCAGCAGCGCTGTCTCGGTGCTGTATCCTGACCTAAAGCCAGACTGGGAGTCGTGGAGAAGTTTGTTAGATTCTAGGTATTCGGATAATTGTTTTTGTACTTCCAGCTCCAGAATTTTAGCCGGTGCTGGCAGGAGGGAGATGGGCCTGAAGTTTTTCAATTCAGCGCTTTCTCTAGCTTATGAAGCCATCGGGGGCATTCGCCCTATATATCTGTCCAGAACAGTTTACCTCTACAGATCTACTCGGGCTTTTCGCTCCTCTGGGTCAATGCTTCTGATTGTGCCAAAGTTTGGGAGAAGCTAAATCGGTAGTTGTTTGTTTTCTTAATGCGCTGCCAAGTTCCTGAACTCTTTTCCCCTCTTCCTAAGGCTGGCACCTGACTACTCTACATTCGGAAAGGATCTGAAAACTTGGCTGTTTCAACAACTGTAATCTTTCTGGTAGCTTTTAGGATTGCAACTCCAGGGAGCCCCTTTCTTGGCATAGCAGTGCGCTCTAGACGTACTATTCTTTCATTCAATCATTCAGGTTGCAAAGTTTGACTCACTACGATTGGAGGCAATCACAGAGATGGTGGTCTGCTGGGGTCAGCAGACCTCCATGCCTGTGACTGCTTTTTAATAAAGCAAACATTTTTTTTTAAAATGCATTCCGTTATCTTGAAAGTAAACAGGACTTTATTTTAAAAGAAAAGTTAATTTATTTAAAGTGTGTTTAAGAGGAGGCAGTGGTCCCAGGACCCACTGCCTCCTCTTGATCAAACGTTTTATTTTACAATCACAAAGATGACGTGGCCCCAAGGGGAGACTCCTTTCCTATTGTGAATGGGTTACCACCTCCTTTGAGGTGTTAGTAAAACAAACCAGCATTGGCATAGCCAATAGGTCTCGCCTTTGGGGCCTTATAAGTGTTTAGACAGAGCTATTGACTTTGTTAACGTTTTTAATATGTGTTGTAGAGCGTTGGGAATGTTGTGCAGAATGTTAAAAAGTTATGTTATAATAAAAAAGTGGTATAACCATTGTTGTCACCTTTTATATAAAAAAATTATTTTAAGCCCCAGAGACTCCCTCCGGACCTCTGGGTGGCAATTTTTCTGAGCCCTCTGTGCTCTACAGCTTTAGGTTTGGTTTCAGCTGTTTTAAAAAAGCAGGAAAGAAGCGTTAGAGGCGCTGCATAGAGTTACTGCTAATGAAGCAAAATAGCATTTTAGTTTTGGAGCACTCCCTGCATGTAAATTAAAATAAAAGGAACGTGTGCACCATTTATTATAACATCAAAAAGTACTTTTCTAATGTTGTATTATAATGGGGAGAGAAGACAAAATTGTGTTCTGGAAAGTAGTAGCTGCGCACACAAAAGTGAAACAAAAATTAAAATTAAAAATATATTATAGTGCAGTGTAGGAGTTTAAACCAAATAGAAAGCATAGCTGTGTGCACCCCTGGGAGGAAGGGAGCCCAACTGAGCTTGCCTTTTCTGTGCGAAAAGATCTTATCTTTTAGATTAACAGTCCCTGAAGTCCTGACAGTGAATGGGGCTTAAACAAAGTCAATTGCCCCAAATCACCATATGTTAGGGTGACGCCAAGACTTAAATAACAACTTAGGCACCAATGGAAGTAATTTGGCCACAATAACAGGATGTTTAGCAGAGGCTGTGATTCTAACCTTTTTTCCTGTGTTACAATTTGCAGCTGAGGTTGCATCGGCTCTCCAAAATGCCCCTTTATTGTTTAAAATATGTGCATGCTGCCATTTAATATAGGTTTTTTGGACACATTGCAGAACGAAAACATTAGTGGTGGGGGCAAGCTGGGTTGCCAGTCGCTTTTAGAACACAAGCATTTGCAATGCAATCGGTCTCATATTTGTGAAAGTTAGAGCTATTGGCGTTGAAAAAGTCATTGTTTTTTACTTTTGTTTGCAGTGCAGCGATCATATTTTCATAGCTTTATTGCCATTTGTATGACCTCGCAGTGTTGGAGAACCAGAAAATGGGAAATAGGTTATGAGGGAGGAGAGACAAAAGTTATATGCTGCCTGAAAAAAAACAAGCTTTACTCTAGAATAATAAAGAGTTTACGAGCTTGACACAAGAAAACAACAGATGTAGTTCTATATACCATGTCCACCATTTCGCCAAATCCTATAAGTACACTCTGAGACATTAACTCCTATGTAGAAAAAATAAACATCAGAAAGACATTTATTCGATGTCACCTTGTTTTTCTGCTGCGCTAGTTGCTCATAGAGTGTTATTAGATGAATGGTCGTTTTCACCTAAACTATGATTTTTGCGTTTAGCGACCTTATGGCTCGCATGTTAGAGTTGTTTTCTGTTTATTTGCTCATTGCTGCATTTTTTAGAGGTATTCGCCAGTCATACCTTAAAGGAAAAAGCTGTTACCAAAAGCTACAAATACGCTAGATAGTGTACCGTTTTGTCATCTGTGCTGACTGAACACAGATATTTAAACAGTTTAAACAAGCCATGGCATTTAAGTAGTGTTTGTTGTTAAAATAGAGGTGAAGATACTTGCCTTACCCAAGAGTCTTGCAACATTTTCAGATTGAGTGCGTTGGAAAATAGGAACGGATTTGGGGAAACAACGGAGACTTTCTATCGGGTGGCTGGATTAAAGTCTACATTGCAGATGGCTTGAAGACTTCTGGGGGATAAGGATACCACAAGGGGAAAGGTACCTGATAGGCTGCTGTGCTCGGGTGCGGCATCCGCCGGAGAGTACTAACGGCTAAGCATTGTTTTCACTTACTAGGGGAGCAGTGTGGTGCGCCGGGTAAGGGTGCAGAAGACTGTTTTGAGCTCTCGCTGTGTCGTGGCACCGAAGTCTGTCCCGGAGCACGGCATTCTGAAAGATTTTGCAGCCGTAAAGCGGAGCAGTGTGGTGAGCATGCAGATGAAAACTTAAAATAAATACTGTCATTTGTAACAGCTGAACGGTAGTAACAGCTGAGCGACAGAAGATAAAGCGCTGCTCTCGTGAATCGGGAGCCGTGCTGAGAGTTAAAGTATAGTTATTCTTTTAATAAAATGGAGGCAGGTGAGTCGTGCCGTGCAGAACAAACTGCACGACCGCCACAATAAAAGATACAGCATGTGAAATAGAAACAGGAACAACATGTTAAACCTAACGCGTTTACACTTATTATTTATAAATGACACGCGCATGAAGGGAGGGGGGGCCGGAGAGTGCCAACAGCTGAGCGTTGTTTTCACTTAGCTGGGGAGCAGTGTGGTGCGCGAGGGGGCGGAACACTACTCCGAGCTCTCAACGTGTTGTGCCACCGAAGTCTGGCCGGAGTATGGCATGCTGAAAGATTATATGGCTGTAAAGCTTGCGCCATACGGTTCGAGTCTCTGCGTCATGATGATAAAAACTAAAAATGCCACTTCAATAACAAGCTGATTATAGGTGGGCAAGCAGTGCACCGGCGCAGCAATCGCGGCACCGGTGCTTTACCTAAACCATGTTAAAAGTAAAACGCGGGTGCCGCGATTGAGCAAAAGTAAAGAAATAGGAAAAAACATCTATTTCTTTACTTTTGCTACAACCGCGGCACCCGCGCTTTACTTTTAACATGGTGTTGGGATCACCTAGCACGAGGGACATCTGAGATTCCTATCTTCCGTTCCCTGCGTGGAACGTGGAATGCTGTTATACCGGCAGTTGCTGCCAGGGTCGCTGTGTGTCCGGACCGATTAAAGTGAAGACTAGGAACCTTACCCCGTGTCGTCTTCCTTTCATTGGCGACGAGTTGTCCGGTCCACAGTCTTCCCTACCGTCCTTCACCGACATCGTATTGTGCTGGCGTTTTCGAGGAGTCAAGTTCCTTGAGCCTCGCCTGGAAAACCGCCCGAGCGCCTCCCAACTGCCCTTGGTGAACACCCTGATATCTGAAGTTGGTTGCCCCGCAAGCCGCATCTCCGGCGAAGGTCCCGGTGAGGTTTTGATGAATTTTGGGGTATTTCGTAGCTCCAGCCGAGTCTTGGAGCGTGCATTGTACCGGCACGCGCCATCCTGACACACATCAGCGCATGTGTCAGCACGCATTGCGTGTGACGTCAAGCGTTGCCAAGGAGCTGGGATTGTTGTGGCAACCGGGCGCGCATACCGGCGCGCGCCACATATGGTGAAATAAGCATAGTCAAGCGTTGCTAGGGAGCTGGGATTGTTGTGGCAACCGGCGCGCATACCGGCGCGCGCCACATTTGCCGATCTAAGCTCAGACGCGCTTACTCATCAGCGAGTTGAATCTTTAGAAAAGGCAATCTTTCAGATATGTTGCCCGGCGCTAGTCAAAGTGTTCTGTGGTTGTGGGGCAAGCTGCACCTCACGAATTAAATACGAATGGTTTAAGACAACCAAAACAATATAACCAATACAAAGCTGAAGTTTTAAAGGCACACCAGAAAAGGGATGGTGCATTCCCATATACAATTTACACTGTGATTCCTACAGTTTGTGCAACTATAAACTCAACAGTGACACCCCCTCCTGGTGATCACTCTGGTGCATGCATTCTTTGTAAAGTGACAAAACATACTCAGTCAGCAAGTCAAACTCTGGGGCAACATTCTCTCCATGGGCATGTCGGTGATGTGCACACCTGTTTTTTTTTAATAGAAAAACGTAGGGATATCACATTTTTTTTTTTTTTCTCTCTTTTGGTGGCATTTTCATTTATCTATTCAGTTTTTTTTTTCCTGCAACATAATTCTTGTTGTGGTGACTTGTGGCAGCAACTCACCCACGCAAGATTACTCTATGGATCGCGTAATCGCACCACCTCCCTTTTTACAGTCACCCGGTACTCCCCCTGTCATTTGGCAACAGTGGAAAGAAACATTTGATGCCTATCTTGAGGCGATTGATGGAGATACCTTCACGTCAAAGAAAAAAAAAGCCTTACTAGTATACAATTTGGGTGCTGAGGGAAGAAGTATTTTGAAGACTTTACCTCTAGAACTCGTAAGAACATGTGTCAGTAGTGGTGAAGAAGGTGACTCCTTAATTGTTGACGACTATGCCTCTCTTATTAAAACGTTGGATAAGAGATTCAATCCGAAGAGAAATATTGTGCTGGAGCGTCACAAGTTTTTGCAACGTGCTCAAATCCCTGGCGAATCCATTGATGATTTTGTAGCCGTCCTCAGAACCCTAGCTGTTACTTGTAATTATAGGGAGTTCAGAGACGAAATCATCCGGGATCAGTTAATCGAGCGCACTTGCAATAAAAGATTCAGGAGAAACTTTTAAGTTCAGAAGACCCTGATCTAGAAACTGCTCTCATTTTGGCCAGAAGCATTGAGCATTCCCAACTATGCATGAAAGAAATGAGTGGAGCATCCAACGAAATCAAATTAGTCAGCATCAAACCCACTAGTAGACCCGCTAAAGGGAGCAACACAAACATACCCAGCACTTCTTCATCTGCATCCTCCTTGCCTAAACCTAAATTTGAACGATCAGAAAAACCTGACCTCTTCTGTTACCGATGTGGTAGCAGATCTCATCTGGGCAATTTTAAGTTTTGTTTTGCTATTAATCAAACTTGCTTCAAATGTGGTAAGAGGGGACATTTGGCACGTATGTGCAAGGCTACTGTTGCACATAAGGGACAGACTAGAACTGTGAATGCTTTTGAAGAAGGTAATATCAACTATGGAAATGATAACGAAGGTTACGAATTGTTGATGTTGTCTTCTTCCTCTACTCAACTGGATGGTGTGGTGGAAATTGCCTCCATTGTTGAACCGCACAAAAGGAAATCCCCTGCGTGTATCATAAGTTTAAACGGATATGGTATAAAGTTTTTGGCTGATTCTGGTTCTCCTTTTACCCTCATCAATGCCAAAGACTTTGAGAAATTGGGCAACATTCCTATTGTTCAGTCTAATATAAAGATTTTTGCTTACGGTGGTAAGAGAGTAGAGGTGCTTGGCAAGTTTGAGGGCAAGTTGGAGTTCAAAAGGGATTCAACGCTTAGTATTATTTACATTGTAAAGGAAGGTGCGAATTTATTGGGATGGGAGGAACAGGGTGAGCTGGGGATCATCCTTGATCCCAACCATCCGGACATGGTGTTATCGAAATACGAAGCCAAACAATTTTATTCCAATCTTCCTGAGATTACCCCTGTGCATAAGATTACTGCAGAATCGTTACCCAAGTGTGAGTGGATTCAAAGGTACCCTGAGATTTTCAATGGTGATTTGGGTAAACTCAAAGGTTTTCAGCACCGTATTGTTTTAAAGGAGGGTGCAAAAGCTGTTGCACATAAAGTGCGCAAGGTACCTCTGAGTATGCGTGGTGAGCTCAAACAGGAACTTGAGCGTTTGTGTTCCGTGGGTGTAATTGAGCCCATTGAGGGGTCTGAATGGTTGTCCCCCATCGTTTTGGCGCGCAAGGCTGACAAGTCTCTCAGGATGTGTGTGGACTTGCGCGACCTAAATTCTTGCATATGGGTGGACCGCCAACCCCTGCCCAACATAAATGAAATGTTGTCCACACTAGAGGGTGCAAAGTATTTTTCTTCTCTGGATATATCCTCCGCTTATCATCAAATAGAATTGTGCATGGACTCGAGACATCTCACGTCCTTTGTGACACCGGAAGGTGCATTTCGTTACGTACGCATGCCGTTTGGTTTGGCATCGGCTTCTGCAGTGTTCCAGCGTCTTATGGGAAGCTTGTTTAAGAACACTGCAGGAGTCGTGTTTTTCCAAGACGATATTTTAATTCATGGCAAAACAGAATTAGAGCACAATTCCAGAGTCAAGGAGGTCTTAGACATAGTCAAATCTAGTGGTTTAACACTAAGGAAAGACAAGTGTAAGTTCTTGCAAGATGGTGTGGACTATCTTGGACACCACATTTCAGAGAAAGGAGTTGAACCCAAAGTTAAACTTCTTGATGCCATTCAAAATGCACCTGAACCACAAAATAAAGACCAGCTTCGTTCCTTTCTTGGCTTAGTGGAGTACTATGCCAAATTTGTGGCTAACTTCTCTGATAGGACAGTGTGTTTGCGTGAACTCCTGAAGAAGAATGTGAAGTATGCATGGTCAGACCAATGTGCTGGTGACTTCAAGTCATTGAAAGAAGCAATTGTGCAGGCACGCCCACTTAAGTTATTCAATATCAACGATCGCTGCATTGTTACCACCGATGCGAGCAATGTCGGTCTTGGCGTTGTCCTTATGCAGAAAAGATCTGACAATAGGGAGGAGACCATTGCCTTTGCTTCTAGAGCACTTCGCGGTGCGGAAGGCACTTATTCCACTATTGAGAAGGAAGCCCTGGCTCTGTGGTGGGGTGTACAGTATTTCCGCAATTTTTATGGGGGAATGAGTTTGTTCTGAGGACTGACCACAAACCACTGGTAGATCTTTTCACCACAAGGGGTGGTGGCAGAGCCACTCCACGCATAGCTAAGTGGCAGTATAGGTTGAACGAATTTAATTATCGTTTGGAGTACGTGCCAGGAGTAAAGAACCACGTTGCTGATTGCCTATCTAGGCTACCACTGTCTGAATCTGTTTTTGACTCTGTGGATGAGGATTTGGAAATGGTATGTGCTGTCAGTGGGGTAGCTGATACAGGTGCTGCTCTGTCGGAAATTGATTGGAAATTGGCCTTGTCGGAAGATAGCGAGATTAGGAAGGTGATGGATTTTGTGGTTCATGGCTGGCCCAACAACTCGGATTTGATTCCTGAACTGATTCCCTTCAAGAGGATTTGTGACGAGTTGTCCCTGGTGGATGGGATTCTGCGTAGAGGTAGTTTGTTGGTTGTGCCCGTATCTATGCGCAAGAAGGTTCTGGAACTGGCTCATGAAGGTCATTTGGGCATTCGTGCCATGAAGCGGAGGGTTCGTGAGGATTTCTGGTGGCCTGGAGTTGATAGGTCTATTGAACACTGTGTTCGAGATTGTGGTGCGTGTGTTCTGAGTGACAAAACTCAGGTAACCTATCCCTCTCCTATCAAACCCATAGTTGTGGAAAACTCACCTTGGTGTAAGTTGGCTTTCGATATTGCAGGTCCTTTTGGGGGTATAGGCAGTTCTCCCAAATACGCTTTGGTGCTGATAGACTATATGTCTAAGTGGCCAGAAGTCAGGTTTGTGGACGGCATAAATTCTGCAACGGTCATTAACTTCTTCAAGGATGTTTTCCTTCGGGAGGGTTTTCCAGAGGAGTTAGTGACTGATAACGGGGCCCAGTTGGTATCAGTGGAGATGCAGGAATTTCTGAAAGTTCATGGCATCAAGCATATCCTCACCTCTCTCTATCATCCTTGCAGTAACGGTTTAGTTGAACGCTTTAACCGTGTGATCAAGGATCAGCTACAGTTAGCTTTTGTCAACGGTTTGCACTGGAAGGAGGCGGTTTCCAACATGTTGTGGGCAATGAGAATCACTCCACATTCGAGTACTGGGGTGTCTCCTTTCACCTTGCTAAGGGGTAGGATTGCAGGTTCTAAACTTAACAAGGATTGGATGTCTAGGAAGGAGGTGGATTTGGAGAGGCTGGGCATGGTAGCTGATGTCAGGGCTGCTGCACAAGCCAGGTATGCCTCAGATTGTGCCAGGGCATCTCCTGTACGTCAAGGTGACTGGGTGAGAATCAAGAAACCTGTTCTCGTTCGTAAGGGTTCCTCTCGGTTTTCCGATCCAGTAAGAGTGAGAGAAGTAAGAGAGCATGTTGTAGTGTTGGAGAATGGGAAGATCTGGAACAAGTGTGCCGTCTCAGTAGTGCCTGAGTCGAAAGCTGAGTTTGTGAAAGGAAAACTTGGGGTTTACACTCCTTGCACGACTCCGCCTCTCATGGGGGAAAGTCCAAAGGTTTCTGTTCCTGTCAGGGAGGTTGTTCCCCGAGCAAGCTCTTCTAGGTCAAGGGTTGTTCCCTCAAGATTCCGGGACTACGTAAAGTATTGAACATTCTTGATTTATTTTTACCTGTCACTGCACATCTAATTTGTTACATTATTATGTTGCTAAAAATGTTCTCATCATTCTTGTGTTTGTATATGAAGAAAGGGGGGTGTGTTGGGATCACCTAGCACGAGGGACATCTGAGATTCCTATCTTCCGTTCCCTGCGTGGAACGTGGAATGCTGTTATACCGGCAGTTGCTGCCAGGGTCGCTGTGTGTCCGGACCGATTAAAGTGAAGACTAGGAACCTTACCCCGTGTCGTCTTCCTTTCACATGGTTCCAGCGGGAGGAGCTGGACGCGCTCTGTGGTGGGGGAGGGGCGTGCGTTGAGGCATGGGAGATCGAGACAAATGCCAGATGGCGGCTGCGCGCGTGCATGCGCGCGTAACCGCAAGCTGGTGGCCGGCAAAAGTAGCACTTTCCAAAGCCCCTTACTAAATGTCTCGCAGAGCAGCGCATGCGCGCTGGCTCAGCGAGACCTAAGAATGTGCTGCGAGGAGATTTTGGGCGCAAAACTTCGATAGATTAGCTACCATTTGGTTATTTGGAAGGGACACCTAGAGCATGCCCCTTTCAGGTTACATATTGGTATCCACTATGAATCCCAATTTAGATGTCGAAGAAACGTTTCCAACTCCTAAAATGGGATTAGTAAATATGAAAAAGCATTTTAATGGTCACAAATACCGAATCATAGCATTTGTTCCTATTAAAATGCACATATGACCCTGAGTTCCTCCATAGATTGTTCTCAAAGTGTGTACTAAGTGATCAGATGTTGGATAGCCCGGGTGTCTAACCTAAAGGATGCTGAGAACATATTTGTGTAGGAAAGAATGTTTTGTGACTTTTTTTTTTTAAAGCTGTAATACCTTTATTTTTCTGGTATTTTTTTTTAAACTGACTGTATAATGTGCTGTTCAGTAATGCTGTTTAAAAAGGTGCTCTGAAGGTGCCTCCTGGCTGACGGAAGTGCTTTACATAGCAAAGCAAATAAAAATGGACTCATCCCAGGTTTACTAACGGTTTGCACCGGGTTTGTGTTACTTTTGAAACCCCACCCTGATACAAAGTGTTATTCTGGGATTTGCTATGCAACGCAAATCAGTCTTTGAATTGGATAGTTTCCCAAAGTAATGCAAAGTAACGCTATGCGCTGCTTTGCGTTACTTTGCATCTAGGGGGCATTCCATGTGCGAATCATGGGTGTTACAGTGCAACCACCCAAGGGGTTTTGATGCAAATCCCTGTCTAAAAACGTTTATAGACAGGGATTTATGCCAAAATCGTGTGCCTTTTCAAGGCAGGTGTAACGAGCAGAAATGTTTTAATTTCGCCTCGTTTTTCCACTTTGCATGGGTGCTGCATTGTACAGCATGAAAAGTTTTAAAAGATGGTTTTTGTACTGGAAGTGTCCCTTTCCAGTACAAAAACTATTCCTTACAGTACGCCTACACTCTTGTGCTATGCTATGCATTGGCCAATGCAGCTTAAAGTGGTCTCTCCCTTTCACCCAATGCAGCGCTGCAACTTTAGTTGCTGTGCTGTGTTGCATGAATTTTTCATAAATGTTAGCCTGGCTCTTCTGTGCAGCCCTCTCCATTGAAGCAGTAATTCGCTGAAAAGTGTGGACCTGTTCTTCAATGGCTTTTCATTTTGGTTCTGTAACAATACTATTAGTAGAAGGGACTTGTCACACTGTGTTAGTATGGAAGGCATTATCTTCAGGAGGACCAATAAAAAAACATATGTTTGCCATGACAGGCACGATGAGTTGTCAACAACATCACCTTAAATTTTTCCTAAAATTACTACACTTTAACATACTTTCAATACCACAGTGTTTTGTATCAACCCCAACAACAGGAAAAATTATTACTTACAATCATCCCCTACTGGTTTCTAAATACCTTCACGCGGAGTGGATCTAGTGTTAAAATGTGTAGAACTATGGTATACACCACGCTTCGCTTACAGGTTTTGCAACTAGTTTACTGTCTCGTGAAGCAAGTTGTTTAACCAACGTTTAACCCACTCGCAGATTTAGTGCCTCATTTAAAGGTGGTAATCCACAAACTGATGTATGTCACATCCTCCTGCTATCTGTGGGGGAGCGCTGTGTTTCCAGCAATCTGGTCCTCTGTTTTTTTTTTGTGAGAATGTGCAAGGTCTGTTTTTTATAATTTACATACCAAAGACTCCCAGTAATGTTGTAACTCATAGTTGTTGCCATTGCAACTGTTATTGCATCTGTCTCTTTTGGGGAAATGTGAGAGAAGGATCCCGCCTCCAAAAGCAAAAGCTAAGTATGTGTCTCAGTGTACTCAAACACATAGTCCACTTCAGTACATCATGGTGGCTTTCTGTTCTGTAAACAATGCTTAAGTAATTTCATTTCAACATTCTTTACTACAAATCATATTTCCAAATGTGGACACAGGATAGTGTTGCTCAAGGCATTTAAATAATCAACCTGCTCTCCCCTTGTGGTAATGATAAGGAGTGTCAATATGTGCATTGCAGCTTCTTTGGTAGTTTGCATGAATGCTGATTTCATTCATTTGAAATGTTATGCATGTTTGGTGTATTTTGGGGTTTTAGGTTTTTTTTGTTCCGCACACCTATTGTTTTCATATGTTTCTAGGCACATTGGCTTATTCAAGAATTATACATTCAAACTCTTTTCGAAAAACAACATTCTGAGGAAGAGACTCCAGGGAGGATCTTTAATTGCAAATTTGAGCAGCAGCGGCGAACAAAGGAGATGTGGGGACCAGAGAAACCAAAGGATGTCAATGTCCTAAGCGGGTGGGCACGAAACTTGACTTTCAGGTCATTTCACCACCAAATGCCACACAGTTGGACATTATTGGAAACCTGTCAACGGTAGCCACAATTTATAATTTAAATCTCATTCTTTCTTTTAAGTATTCATTGTACTTTGTGTCTGAAACGTTTCACATTTTTTGTATGCGTGGGCGTAAACTTTCAATCCATCCTTTAAATACGGTGCCATTCCCTTTAGAAATAGGTTAAATCAAGCCGATAGCCTTTAATTCAAAGGAACAGCAACCACAAAAAAACTCTTTGTGAAGTTTCTAACATCTAGTGTGTGTTATAATTTGCAGTCGATATTGGCCTTGACAAGAGAAGCTTGCTAATTAGCAGGAGGAGGGGACAGACTGCCAGGCTTCACATATCTTTATTCATTTACTAGAAAATGACATTTCTCGTTAGATTGTTTTCATCTTGGTGTGATGTATGAATAACGAGGAATCCGCTGTGAATCTCCAGCCCGCACAATGTGAGAACTCGGAGGACAGCAGGTTATTCATCAAAAATCGTACTACCGCGTTCCTTCTTTTTTTATTTCCAGGGTCCCTGGTAGAAAATACCACAGTATCTTTTCTGGCACGACTCCTAAAAGAAAAGCACCACTTTCATTTATGAATTCAGATATTGATGTTTACAAGTTGTTACTCCACCAGTTCAAAGCTGCACGCTGCTTGGCAACAAAACAGATTTCGTTTATCTTCTTTCTGCTTCAGTCTTTTCTTAATGAATTTTGATGTAAAACTACAGAATTCAAACCGTACAGCCAAGTGGAACTATCAACCTATGGGGAGTTAACCCTTCCGAAGCTTGCTTAATTATCTCCCTCTCTGACGTTGGATTTTAAAGTTTATTGAGATATTCGAGTGAGAAAGTGCAGCAGGCAGTACATACCACGTACTGCAGTACTTTTATGCGCTGGCGACATTTATCTATATCACAATGATTAGTAGACACGCGAGCATCCTTGCAGATAAGTTGTGCATTGACTTCCAATACAAACCGCTCCAAGTTCAGGAAAACTCTGTGTTTTTCAGCTGATGCGTCATTCTCCAATTTTGGAAGCGGATTTACCCTAAACTAAATCTGTATTAAATACATGTTGCCAATTTAAGATTTAGTCGAAAATTAGCTGTGGTGTTGTGAAGAACGTGACATTGGTTGACATCTTTAACATAAGAAGATGAAACTGAGTGGCAACTAAAAATTGTCAGGAGCTAGGGCCGAATATGGATATGTTTTCTAGAATGTTCCGCAGAGCGTGAGGGAACATCATTTCCATGGAGTTTTCAGGACGAAAAACCGAAGCATCGAAACAGCTCATGTCTTTTCAGCACAACACCATTTATCTTTGGTAAACAGAAGCGGATCCTTTTCTCTTAAGCCTCCAATTTGAAGTCACCCGGTGCGCCTCCAACTCTTCTGGGTGTTTTGTGTTTTTTGTGGGGGAGGGAGCGAGAGGTCACGCAGCCCTGACCCGTTGTGCAGCTTTTCAACGTGAGGTAAAATTAATGCATACGCAGCAGCTCTTCTGCCGCGTTGATTGGACCCTTCGTTCGATTAAATATTCCACGCTGGTAGAGAGAAGCTGAAAGCAATCAGCTGGTAATTTGGTGGATCCATCCGCCGCGGAATAAGCAACTTTCAAGTTGAAGTCAAATAAACCCTGCCAAGCAGTAGTACTCATTACGATGAATGTACTTTGAATTTAAACCCACCACCTTGGTGCGGAACAACGAATTGAATTATATATAGTTTGTATGAGAAAATGCTAAGCAGTATAAATATATTGCATGATACACGTGCACACATCCATAAATAAAAACAAATAAAACCCATAATATCACTCATTCACTGAGTATGACTCCACATTAGTGGGTTGTTGAAAATCTAGGTTGACCTGTAAGCATTACAAACGTTAATTCTGTGGTTTTTAAAATCTAAATTTGACATTAAGGTTTTCTTTTCTTCAAAGTATAACAAAGTCTTAGTCATCAGCAACAATCGGATTTACCGAACGCAGACCAGTTCAATTCCCACTAACAGTTTGAAAGTTTTATGTGATTAGTGCAACCTCCTGTACTGCCCAGGGATGTTTCACTGTATGCATCACTGCTTTGAGCACCAAGCACTCAAGCAATCTTTTGTCCCACAGATAATCTTCTCTTGAGGAAAGCCTTATCAGAAAGGCGCTCTCTGGGTTTATTTCAGACACAGTGAAACTTACCCCAAAAAGGTAGGCGTTTCTTTGAAAGTGTTCTTTAAACATTAAGGAGGGGCCTCGTTTTTTTTTTTACCAATGTAAGCACAACTGGTCTGAAGAAAGGGTTTCGCAATTTCCACAGGTGCGTGCAGGCCGTGGCTCTGCTAGATAACGTGGTGCAGTAGCTGGGTACTCACCTCGCCCTAATAAGTGGCAAGCGCCCGATGTTGGGTAGCTGGGCCATCAGTTAGAATAAGAAGGGAGCGGGCTGCCAGGCCGCAATATGCGGATGAGACATGTCCAGCTCCTAATGTTAGCAAACAGTGACACCTGCATTCAGTTCCCGCAAAACAACAGATCTATTTCAACAGTATCAGTTTTGCGATGCGGACCACATAACAGTGATGGTTCATTACTGTACTGTTGTCTTAATGTCTTTCCATAGCTCTAAAAAATTGAGGTGCCTAATGATTCAGGATAATCTACAATTACCATGCCATTTCAATTATTTGTTAGCTGTGAAGTTGAGATTTAGGCCTATACTGTGGCTAACACACGTTCTCTTTATCTCCTACTCCCATTTAATCTGCCCAGTGACCAGTATTACTGACCACGGCCAGCTGTGCGAAAGTGCTTAAATTACACATTTTTGCTGCCCATGAGCACCAGATTTCCCCTTTTGCCTGTTTACTATTTCGCTGAGTTGGCTGCCATTGTATAGGTTCATCATCATCCACATTGTCTTGCTTGGAACACCTTTACATGTGCCTCAAATATGATATTCCAGCTTGTGAAATTATTCCAAACCTTCCAGCTCTGTCAACATTTCTCATAAAATCCTACACAGAATGCAAAAAAACCTGCTTCTGCCCATCCATTGTATGTTCTTCCTGTAGTCTGCCAATACCATGTATATGTGGTACTTGTAACACTTTTATCTCGATTACTTTTGTTACCTTTTTAAAAATCTTGATCCAACCAACTACAGTTTCAAACTATAGAAAAACGTGTATTCCACATCTGTGGTGCGATCTGCAAATTGCCCCTTGTTAGTTAAGTTGTTGCTACTTTGTTTCATGTTTGTACCAAATTAATCCATTTGTCAATGTTCAGTCAACAAATGCAGCCTCCCGACAGGTATTTCGTACATATAGTAAGGAAGAGTAGAATTGGCATACCTATGAAATATCCTATGGTAGAACTGCTGGGTGTATTTTTAAGCTATCTGATTTTTTTGGGGAGGAGGAAAGGATTCTTCTTCATCTAATGCAGTTACTGAACGACTGTGTGCCCCCTGAATATCGAATCAGCAAAATCGATGGGACAGAATGGCAAAAATAAAATATCGACAGGTAAGTCTATATTTTCTATACCCAACTCCACATATATGTACCTACGTTGCACATATATTTTCAAGTTACGTAGATGTGGTGATAGGAATAGTACATCTATACTTCCCTATATGCACTCGTTGGATATTTTGTCCCTCGATATTAGTGTGCCAGATGATTGTTGGTCTCGATACTCAGTAGTACAATCCCAAATCATCAATAAGTAAATTAAATATAAAGAGCTTAGTTTCAGCCCTTTTGGTGGAGGAATATCCCACGTAATAGAATTGGCAATTTGATTGCGGATATTTGTCCAACTCTCATTTGTGTCTCTGTGCGTGCATATGCATGTATGTGTGTATGTATGTGCGTATTCTTACATATATATTTGCACATGTATATCTGTGCGAACACACACCACACAAATACACTCACAGCAAGAGACATCTTTTTTTCCTTCTGAGTACCAGTTCTCTATTACTTTGGGAAGAGGGGTTGATTTCCATTCTTACTGGAAACACAGGCCTGGTCTCTGTCTATGGTTAAATGGTGTTACCTCTATGTTCCCTTATAGTGCAGTTCTGTTGTCCACTTGCACCTTTATGGGCACCTAATATGAATATAAAATTATTTGTTGTACATTTAATAAGTAAGCAAAATGATTGCTTTTGAGTAACATTTTTGTTAGCATTCACTCACTGAAGACACAGTACGTCTACAATACTGTGCGAATACATTGTTCCTACACTCTTTGGCCATAAAGGAAGAATAGTCACTCGAGAAACGCATTTTATGTTAGTGTGTAGTTTAATCGGCCATTCTGCAAACGCTGGCTTCCAGCACACTGAAGGGCGTTTGCATGTGACTGGCATACATATCCCAACCTCAAGTGTGCCCGTGGCATCCTGCAGTGAAAATGAAAGTTGTGCTGCCTTTGAAATGCATTGCTTGAAAGCTAGTTTATTGTGAATACTGTTATGCTGTAGATGAGAAGCAGCAAGCTGATTTTCCAGGGTTTGAAGCCAATATTTTTTGGCTCTTCCATTATGACAGCACAATGTTCTCCGCTGAAACGCCTGGAGCAGGCAAAGATTTGTGTTATGCAGCTTTCCAAAAATGACACTGAAAATGTTCAGTTGAACAAATGCCAAATTAATTTCTTCCTCCCGTAAAGCCTCTGAAGAATATTCTTTTAATGTGTTTGGCATAAACGGGGCACAAAAGATGTAGCATTTTTATGTATAGCGACGTCCTTTCTCAGTGTTTTTGCCAAACTCTGCGAAATCCTCCCCTGGTGGGAGCAGCCATGTTTAAAAGACAACGATCTGTAGCTCTTTTCCAGGTGAATCTAATTAAAGCGGCATGGCTTGCTGCTGCTAAGTTGGCAGGGTATGCCCAGACGTGGGTCCCTTGCTCACTTTGCCACTGGATTCAAGATAGCCTGGCTGATGAGGGTTTTGAACCCGAAACCGGTCCCAGGATGCTTGTTTCCGGTCCAGGGAAGACATGGCTTGGCAGTTCGGGCTGGACTGTTCCCATGAGGCACAGGGTCAGACTGATTTGCATATGGCCATGTCTGAACTGGGGTGGTGGAGTGAGCTAAAGAATGATGATGGATTAAACCTAGATCAGTTGACTGGGGGTGAGTGTTTGATTTGCTCTAACGCTCCGTCCATCATCCCCTTTGGTATCGCTTTGATTAAGCCGTACACGTGGCACGCAGCTTAGATGAGGTGATTGACAAAACTCGTTTGATGCCAGACTTGCCATTCACCTTCAACTTGTCCCTTTAAAATAAATCTGACGCTTTGGGGCGCGTGCACCATAATATTCGCTTAGCGTGTTGAGCTCAATAAACGAGGACCTGGGGGAATACTTGTGTTACCTGTAATGTGTGTTGTGGTATATATCTCCGTGTTTTATTTGTCATGCTCGTTGTCTTATTTATAAGTCCCTTTGTGCAAAATTAGATGGTTGGGCACGACTCACGACGATTTGAAACGGAATTCACAAATACTTCCCAGTCGTTTTAGCATTAGCCACTGTGGTAAAGAGGTTCCGGAGACTTGAAGGTAGGATGAAGGTTCTTTATTGCCAAAATACCAGCACCCACAACCAGACGCTCACGCCGCATGCAAGGATCTCTGACAACTGAATAACGTTGTCAGAACCCTGGCACCCAGCGTTCGCGGAATTACGTTTGAACAGGCAAACGAGAGCGAGTCATCCTCGAGCCCACATGCTGGCACGAGGATGCTCGCACTATCTAAACACTACAACTTCTCTCTCCCCACAAAGAACAAAATAGAAAAACAACAATATCTAATGAAAAACTTCGAGATAAAGAGATAAGCATCCAGCAGATTAGCTTCTCCAGATAAGCACAGAATCATGACAAAACATAGTCATTTAATTTGGAAGGTAGTTTCCTACAACGAACTCCCAATGCCGGTGGTAAGGAATAGGCGTCAGCAGTGGTCACAACAGAACCAGGGACCGAAACACGTTCTGAGCTGGAATGCACCTCGTGACACCGAGAGGTGGAGGGATTATCAACAATGGACACTGGATCATGTACCCAATGGGTCCAATCATAATCCTCTAATTCCTGTTTGGATAACTTGAGCAAAGAACTAGTCTGTGAGTCGGAAAGGTGTACAAGGGATCTCTTGTTCCACCAACCCTTATATCCAAGCAAAGCTGAGCCTCTGCTGACGTCAGTGACTTGCACCGGAGGGGAAAATTTTGATAAACCTTTAGACACTTTTTTGGGGTTTTTAATAAGGACCCAATCACCCACCCTCAATTCTAGAGTATTCATATTTTTTGCAGAGTCATGCACTGACCTCATGTAATTTTGCTTTTGTAAAACTCTAGATGCCACGTCTTTATTGCAAGCAATGTTCTTGTTGTGCTTGTTAAGTAACCAATTAGGACACAAACTAGTGTGAGCAGTTCTACCCCTTAAGAGGGAAAATGGAGACACGCCTGTGGTGCAATGAGGAGAAATATTATAAGACCACAGTTTGGCTTTAAGAAAATCTTGTACATCATGACAGGAGGAGAAAGCTGTTTGAATTGCGTCCTTTACCAGTCTGTTTGCCCTTTCAACTAAACCATTGGAGGTTGGTGAATATAGGGCGACCTTAAAATGTTTGACATCACTCTCAGTTAAAAATGAGGTAAATTTTTGGGAGATAAAATGGGTGCCATTATCGGTGACTATGATAGAAGGTGAGCCTTCTATTGAAAATATCTTCTTCAAAAATTTAATGGCATTGGTGGAATTAGGTGAATCAAAAAACATGTGGTAAATCCATTTTGAGTGATAATCAATTAACAAAATAAGGTATTTAAAGTCATGGGGGAGGAGATCATAGGGACCGGAAAAATCTAAAGCAACTTTGTCCCATGGTTTAGTGGGAAAGGGCACAGGGTGTAGGGGTGTGTTCATAACTTTCCATTTTTTATCAGATAATAAACATTCAGGACATGAATCAATGTAAAATTTGACCTGAGATTCTAGGGATGGCCACCAATAGTACGACTTAATGAGCTGTGAAGTCTTTGAGATTCCTAAGTGGCCTTGGTGCGCAAATTTTATGATATCATTCCTGAGACTGGACGGGGGAACAAAGGAATCATGTCTCATGACCAATCCATTGACAATAGATAATTCAGATGCTACCATGGCGAAGGCTCTCAACTCATTAGGAAGTTTCCTATTTTCTGGCCAACCCTTAACAATATAATTAGTGACCAGTTTGAGATTTTCATCCTTGTTGTATGCTTCCAACCAGGATTGTTCTGTAATGGTGGGGCACAGTTTAACAGCATCTAAAGCAGCAACTACACACTCTGTGTCTTCTGAGTTCTCAACTTCTGAAGGATCATGAAGAGACATACGTGAGAGGCAATCAGCCCTGAAGTTTCTCCCTCCAGAAATATGTTTCATGGAAAAGTGAAATTCTTGTAACTTTGAAAGAAGTCTGACAAGTCTAGCTGATGCTTTGCCAAGCCCACTACCGGTAAGTAACTGAGTAAGGGGCTTGTGGTCTGTGAATAATTCAAACTCACGCCCCCAGATGTAATTTTTGAACTTTTCGATTGCCCAAACACATGCAAGAGCCTCGCGTTCAATGGTGCTATAATGGGTCTCAGAAGGTTTAAGCATCCTTGAAGAAAAGGCTACGGTGTGCTCTTTTCCTGAAACCCATTGACCAAGAACTGCACCCAAGCCCGTGAGACTGGCGTCCACCATAATAAAACACTTTGAGGAATCATTGAAGGGGTGTAGGGCAGGTGCTTCCACGATGAGCTTTTTGACTTGATCAAAAGAAGATGAAATTTCTTCTGACCAATCAAATTTAGAGCCTTTCCGTAGAAGGGCACGCAATGGCTCAACAGTTTGAGCATATCCTTTGACAAAACGGGCATAGTATTCTGCTAGGCCTAAAAATGATCGAAGTGAGTCTTTATCTTTGGGAGAAGTAGCGTGGCTGATGGCTTTGATAAGTGAGGACTTAGGCTTAATTCCTTCTGAAGACAAAGTATGACCCAAATAATCTAATTGTTGTGTGGCAAATTTACATTTGTCAGCCCTGACTGTCATACCTGCCTCACTTAATTTGGTCAAAACGGAGAACAAATTGCTCAAGTGTGTTTCCCAGTCCTTGGCATAAACCAAGATATCGTCCTGGTAGGCCTGAACCCCTGGCACGGTTTTAAAAATATTATCCATAACTTTTTGAAACACACTGGCCGCAGAGGCCAGGCCAAAAGGGAGTCTAAGGTACTTGTATACTCCGAATGGCGTAATAAAAGTTGTGAACTCTTGTGAATCTACTGTTAGGGGTATTTGGTGGTAAGCAGAACGCAGGTCAATAAGTGAAAAAAATTTGCCCCCCCAAATTGGCCAGAAGGTCATGAATTTTGGGAAGAGGGTGGCAGTCAATCAAGATGTTTTTATTCAAGGTGCGCAAGTCTGCACATAATCTGACCTCTCCGGATTTTTTCCGAACGATAACGATGGGAGAAACCCATTCAGAGGAGTCAGAGGGAGCAATGACGCCGTCATCGCACAGTGACTTAAGTACTGACTTAAGTTCGTCCTTCGCACTAAGGGGCAAAGGACGTACCTTGTGGACAAACGGTTGGGCATTTGACTTAAGTCTAATCTGGTGTTGATAACCTTTGATAGTTCCTAATTTGTTGGAGAAGAGTTTTGGGAATTTATCTAGAACTTTTTTAAGATCAATGTTGTGGTCTGTGAGAAATAGGCAATCAGTTTTGGGGTCAGGATTATCCCTAGGGGCAACAGGACTATAGCCCGGAGGAGGATCACCAAGGGTAATTGGGCTATCAGAACCTGGAATGAGATGAAGACCCATTTTGGCGAGGTCTTGCCAACCAATGATGTTGCGTCCCTTGACCGCAACGTATACCTTTGTAAGTATGGATCTACCTAAACATTCTAACCTTGAATTGAAGTAACCTAACATGTCTATTTCGAACTCGCCAAATGCTTTGGGGTTGACGTCAGTGTGATATAATGTGACGGATCCTTGCCATTTCTCAAGAAACATGACGTCTGATAAAATGGTTATGGGAGAACCAGAATCCGCCATAATGGGGATCTCTATATTTCCAAAAAATGCAGTTCCTATAGGACCTTTAACGTAATGAGGAGTAAAAACAGAGTTGCATTCAATTGATACAATCATGTCTTGAAAATGATCTATACAATCATTAACAGTTTCAGAGTACTCAATGCTGTTGACTCTGGTAGGTCTTTTAGAGGATCTACATGAGTCTTGGAAATGACCTATTTTTTTGCATAGAACACATCTTTTCCCAAGAGCAGGACACATGGGGTAGTTGCCCAGGTGTGACTTAGAACCACATCTGTAACAAAAGGTATTCCCTTTGTTAACAAATTGTCTAAAAGGAGGTTTGTTTGTGGATTGTCTAAAAGGAGGTTTGTTTGTGGACACAGCATTAACGGAGTTACCAAAGTCTTGCGCAGGATTTTTGAAGGAGTTAAGAGATTGATCATGTTGAAGAGCCTTGGAGGTGATGATGGATCTCTCTATGCTCTTGGCAATATCAATTGTTTCTTGGAGTGAGGGTTTTCTGCAGCTGAGGAGGCGTTCCTGAATCTTTGTTGAAAAGCAAGCGAAAACAAATTGATCACGAATATAAATGTCGGGATCCGCCTCAAACTCGCAAGTTGAGGCTAAGAGTCGCAACTGCGCGATGTATTCCTCCACAGATTCATCTTCACGTTGTTTTCTCCTATGAAAATTATGTCTTTCAAGCATGATGTTCGACTCTTGGTCAAAATGTTTCGCTAGACGAGATAATGCCTCTTTGTAGGAATTCCAATGTTCAGCATCCCCGGCTTCTCCAACAGGTGTGGGGAATTTGGGTAAATTTTCAAAGACATATTGTGCCGCAAGTCCTAAACAGCCATACAGAATCGCAACTTTGCGTTCAGGAGAAAACTTAACAGCATCGATGGCAACAATGTGATTCTCAAAAGCTTTCACCCATTGACGCCATGGAATACTGGGTTTGCCTGGCTGTTGTAGGAAGGGAGGAGGTAGCGCAAATTGTGGAGAAGAGGCCATCAAGTGGAATTGTGAGAACAGAGTATGAGGGAAAATGAGGGTGTAAATAGAATCCCCCCCCCCAAAAAAAAAAAAAATGAAATTATATGTTAAGCAGCATGTTTGCTGTAGCTGTAAGGAAGCAAGATTGAAAGCAAAATTTTGAGTGAACAAGGGGGTGAGTGTGTCACTGATGTTCCCAGTTCTTGCTTGAGCTTTGCGTGAAAATGAAATGAAATGGAGAGGTGAGCCTATCACCGAGTTAGGAGGCTCATGAGTGACGAATCAAGCTTTAATTTAAAAGGTGTGCCTGTCACCGCGAAATCGTGCAGGCTGGATCCTACCTGGGATCAAGAAGAGAGATCACGAAGAGACAGCTTATTGTCGAGCATCGGCTGTGTCTCCGTAGCGTTGGGTTACCACGGTAACCAGAAGGAGTGAAGAGAAGATGGCCGCCGACTTGGAGACGCTTACGTGAAGCGTGTGGTCTTCGAGCGTCAGGAGGCGTCTTGTGTTGCTAGGCGATGGAGCGTTGCGAAGGGAAGGCAGGGAAGAGTGACGTCATCCGCTCTTGCCCGCAGGCTTGTGAAAACTGAAGGAAACAGTATGTGTCGAGCAGGAAGCGGAGAGCAGGAAAAGGAAGAGGCCCCTGCGCTTTAGCGAGGCACGTAAAGTAGGAACCGTGCGAGGTTCGTGCGCCCTGGTAGGGTGGCGCGATGAAAGTGAGGAAATTCGGCTGGTGGGTGCTGGGCGTGGAGTTTCGTCCGCTCGTCGCCAAATGTGGTAAAGAGGTTCCGGAGACTTGAAGGTAGGATGAAGGTTCTTTATTGCCAAAATACCAGCACCCACAACCAGACGCTCACGCCGCATGCAAGGATCTCTGACAACTGAATAACGTTGTCAGAACCCTGGCACCCAGCGTTCGCGGAATTACGTTTGAACAGGCAAACGAGAGCGAGTCATCCTCGAGCCCACATGCTGGCACGAGGATGCTCGCACTATCTAAACACTACAGCCACCTAACAAGGCTAACAAGATTATGAATTCTTAATTTTTTAATACTTTAAGTCGTTACAATGAACCACACCAGACATGAGAAGTAAAACACTAGGACTCCCCCAGCCGGTCCAGTTTAAACAGAAAAGGATCATTTAGTGAATCTCTGCTGGGGAGAACCTGAAAATACTTGGGTTAAATCGAGATACTATGGTGAATATTGTGCAAGACGGCTGGTGTTAATGAGATGCTGTGGTGAATATTGTGCAAGACGGCTGGTGTTAATGAGATACTGTGGTGAATATTGTGCAAGACGGCTGGTGTTAATGAGCTACTGTGGTGAATATTGTGCAAGACGGCTGGTGTTAATGAGATACTGTGGTGAATATTGTGCAAGACGGCTGGTGTAAATGAGATACTGCGGTGAATATTGAGCAAGATGGCTGGTGTTAATGAGATACTGTGGTGTATATGGTGCAAGACAGCTGACCTAAATGGAGATACTGTGATGAATATTGTGCACGACGCCTGGTTTAATTCGAGATGCTGCAGTGAATGTGGTGTGAGACGGCTGATGAAAATCTAGATACTGTGTTGAATGTGGTTTAAGGTGGCTGGTGCAAATCGAGAAGATGTAGTGGACATGGTGTAAGACAGCTGGTGTAAAGCGTATGTTATGTGTAAAGCGGTATGTTATGTGTAAAGCGGGATGTTATGTTATATGTATTTGTATAGTTTTTTATCACAGGGGGTATCCTGGCGCTGAAGCAGGAACATTCTGGGCCTAGCCAAGGTTAGCCTGGTTCAGTCAAATAGCTACATCTCCAGCTTCTTGCGGAATTCAAGAATGAAAGAGGTGGCTCTGATATGCAGGGGTTGGTAGTTCCAGACTTTAGGAGCGATGTAGGAGAAGGCACAACCTCTGGCTCTGTAAATGCGTGGGATGTGTGCGAGTAGGACTGTGCAGAGCAGAGTTGCCTGGTATGCTTATGGAATATAATGCCGTGTTGAGGTAATCTGGTCCCGTGTTGTAAAGTGCTTTGAAGGTGTGTGTGAGGAGTTTGAACCAAGCTCGCTTTTGATTTGGAAGCCATTGGAGGTCCCTGAGGTGCAGGGTGATGTGCGCTCAGTGTGGTAAGTTGAATGTGATCCTGGCTGCCGACTTCTGTATAGTTTGGAGTGTCTTAGTCAGCTGTGAGCTGATTCCGGCATAAGAGTGTTTCTGTAGTCCAGTTTGCTGGGGATGAGGGCTTGGGTGACTGTTCTGTGGATGTTAGTAAGGAGCCATTTGAAAATCATCTTCAGGGTGTGGAAGCAGGAGGCGGAGAAGGCGTTCACTTGGGCAATCATGGTGAGTTGATTGTCAGTGACTATTCCGAGGTTCATGGCGTGGGTGGTGGGGGTGGAACTGAGTTCCACAGCGAGGAGTGCCTGTCAGTGTTCAGTTGGAGGCAGTTGGCTTTCATCCAGTCGGCGACTTTGGTCATGCAGGTGGCAAACTTGGGCTGGGTGGCTGGCGTTTTTTTTAGAGAGGTAGAGTATCAGCTATGTGTTGTTGGCGTAAGTCAAGACATTGATTCCACGAAGCGCAGTTGATGCTGGAGAGAGATTGTGGGTGTCCGAGTGGGCTGACTGACTGGGTGCGGCCAGTCACAAAGGAGCATGTCCATCGGGGTGTGGGTTCTTGGATGCCGACTTCGTTCAGTTGTTGAATGAGGTTGGGGTGGGAGACAATGTCAATGGCCGTGGTGAGGTCCAAGAGGATGAGGGCTGCGGTGTCTCTTCTGTCCGTGATCACACCAATGTCTTCTGTTACAGCAATGAGTGCTGTGGTTCGATCAGAAACCAGATTGGGTGGTGTCCAGGAGATGGTGTTCACTGAGGTAGGTGGTTAGGCGCATGTTGATCAACATCTGCAGGATTTTGGCCAGGTAGGGCAGCAGGGAGATTGGTCTGTAGTTTGGAAGCATTGTCAGGTCTGTGGAGGGCTTCTTGAGGAGGGGGAGTACTGTGGCAGATTTCCAGGGATCTGAGTAGGTGGCTGTTGTAATGGAGGATTTCAGGCTTTGGTGGGAACTGAGGGGCTGGTGAGGTGCTGAGCTGAGAGGCTCCAGTCCATTGAAGGTGTGGTGGGGCATGGGTCTGATGGGGGTCGGGAGTGGATGGACTGCATGGTGGTAGCAGTTTCATCCATGGTGATGGCAGCCCAGATGGTGAGTGTGGGTCCTTGGGTGTTGGTTGAGATGGGGAGGCATGCTGCAAGGGCGGAAGGGTCCGGTTGGGGATTGAAACTGTCATAGATGCTTATTTATCGTGTTGCAGAAGAACTGGGACAGCTTGGAACAGAGATCCTGTGAGGGGATGATGCTGGTGAAGCTGGCTGCTGAGGAGGTGAAATCTTTCACGATGGTGAAGATCTCTTTAGAGCTGTTGGTGCTGGTCTTGATGCAGTCTGCGAGCGCAGAGCGCTTAGGGTTTCAGATCAGCTGGTAGTAGTGTCTGAGGTGTTCCTTTCGGTGATGTCCTGGCTCAGTCTCCATCTTGGTTTGCAGAGGGGCGTGGTCATTCTGAGCTCCTCTGTGTAACAGCTGGCTTGCAGTCTGGTTCTTTTGTTTTTCGGTTTGAGAAGTGCCAAGGTATCAGCGTAGGCAGTGATCCACTGGTTGAACTTGGAGATAAAGTCCAGGAGGCTGTTACTGTAGTGTCTGGGCTTATGTTGCAGAAGTTCGAAAGTCCAGGATTCTTGAGATCCCTTGTTTCAGGCTCCATGTGCAAATTTGGCGAAGATGGTTCTCTGGTGATGTGGGATGGGGAAGTTGATGAGGGTGTGGTCAGACCAGGTGATCAGGGTAGTCTTGTTTACCGTGATGTCGCTGAAGGTGATGCATATTGGGTCCAGATGGTGTCTGGCAGTGTGAGCGGCCCTTCCACATGTTGGATGAGGCCAGAGTTTGTCAGGTCCTCGAGTAGCAGGTGATGTTTGGATCAGTGAGGTCTTGCAGGTAGAAATGTAGGTATCTTAGGAGGATGAAGGTGCTTTAGCCGAGGACTGAAGTGACGAAGTCCAGGTCAGTGCTTGTGAATTTGGTGCATGGAACCTGTGAGCAGTAGATGAGGGTGCCACTCAGGGTGAACTTGGCGATGATGTGGAGCTTGAAGGTCAGGTGCTCGATGTTGCTGGGGTTCGCACCAGAAGTGGTGGTGCAGCGGATGGAATCCTTACAGACAATAGTGATGCTGCCTCCGGGCTTGTGTGGACTAGCGATCTTGTAGCCGGGTGGGATAGCTGTGGCGATGCCGGGGGCAGACTTGGGGATCAGCCAGGTTTCCGTGAGAAGAGGAGGTTCAGTGAATGATAGTGGAGCAGGTCCGAGAGAGAGCAGGTGTTGAGGTGTATGCAGGTTAGGATGGAGTACGGTGCAGTGGGAGTATGGTGTGTGTAATTGTGAGCGGGTATTGTGTTGGGTGTTGTCAGTGCAGTGGTGGGTGCTGGAGAGTAAAGGAGAGCTTGCAGGAAGACGCCCCTTTGGTGTTGTGCGGTGCAGCGCAGCAGACTTGCACCCAGCACCATCCAGTATTGAGCATGTGGATGGTTGTGGCGAGGTAGCAGTGGAGGAAGGAAAACCAAGGTTCCTATCGATGGTAGAGGCCGGGGCACGGACAGGCACACACGGGCTTGCCAGCGGCACGTCCACGCTGCATCTACCATTAAGTAGGTCAGGGAGGGGGAGGAGAGCAGGGAGCGGTGGGTGGGGCAACGAGGTGGAGGGAGTTGGGAAGCAGAAAAGCGCTCCAAGCAAAAGTTGGGAAAAGGTAAGGAGTGCGCAGGAGGCAAACAGGTTGAAAACAGAGCAGAAAAAGTGAAAATAACTCAAAAAGGGGGGCTAAGAATGAAATGGGCACAAAGATATTAGCGAGATGATAAAGAAAAGAAAAATGAACAAAGTATGGAAAAAAGGGGTGAATAAACTATATGTGCAAATTAGAGCTATGAAGAATTAATGACCAGGTGCAAAAGGCCACAGTGAGAGTGGAAACCAAGCGATAAATGCACAAAAATCAGCTAAATGGCTGAAAAAAGCAGGCAGAGCAAATACGGAGGCAAAAAACAAGGTGAACATAGAACCAACAGCCATGACAGACAACCATAAGCGATAGTGGTGTGAGGGGGGTGAGCGAGAGAGGGATCGCAACAGTGGAGAAGCAGCCGGAGACCGAGGCAGAGAGCCCCACACGTACAGGAGGGAGTATGCCTTGCCTGGCAGCAGGGTAAGGCTCTGGTATGTCCTAAGTAGGAGGCCAGGAAGCTCCTGCTTAATGGCTGGTCTGCGCTGTTGCTGCCATTAAATAGGTGCAATAGTGGGAAGAAAACAGGGGTGGTGGGCAGGGCTGAGAGGCGGGAAGGAGGAGAGTACAGCAAGGTGGGAAAAGGTAAGGAGCTCACAAGAGGTGAAAGGAGGTGAAAATAGAGCTGAAATAGCTCATAAAATAGGAGAGAAGAGCAAAATGGTCACAAGAAATGAGCAAAATGAAAAAAGGAGACATGAGCAAGGTTTGAAAACAGGGAAAAAAACTAGAAGAGAAAATAATAGCTAAGAAAGAGCTAAGAAATAAAGAGAAGAAGCAAGAAACGAGAGTTAGAGTGAGAAGCAGGAGTGAAAAAATGTGAGAGGGCAGAGAATGAGTTAGCAGGTGTGAAAGGGCACAGTGAGAGAGTGGAAACCAATTGATAACAGGCATGGAAAAAACGTGAGATGGCCGAAAAACTGGCCAACACATAAAGAGAGCCAAGAAACAAGGCAAACAGAGAACCAACGGCAATGGCAGGCAACCAGAAGAGAGAGTGAAGGAAGAATGAGAGAGAAGAGAGAGAGTGACGATGGAGAAACAGCTAGAGAACGAGGCAGGGAGCCTCACGTGCTCAGGAGCGTGGTCCGCAAGGGGCACAGGCAAGTCCTAAGTAGAGAATAGAAGGCCGTTATGAGGAGTAATTTCGTGTTACATTTCTGACACGAAGTTACTGAAAATTTTGCCATTATTCTCGTTCCCTTAATTGAGTAATTTGGCACAAAAATCGTACTGCAGGAGCACAGGAACAGCGAACTTTGTGAGCGGCTGCTGCTGTTCGTTTTCAGTTTTCTTTATGCTCTATTTTTTTTAGCTCAAAATACATCGTCTGGTCTATTTTGGATGCCAGGGAACATTTTGACTGAGAAAACAGCACTAAATGCTTGGTTACAGTCCTAACGTAATTCCGCATAATCTTATGTAATTATGTTGTAATTTTGCGTAATTACACTACAGCAAATTACGCGAATTACGCCCATTCCTAATACCTAGATAACAAGATGTGCAAAGGCGGATCCTGTGTGTATGAATATTGGGTCTCATATAGCCATTGGCTGCAAAGTGAAGTCAGTGTCTCATTAAGTTGCGCAGAAATGCTCATAGCATTGGAGTCTGGCCTTTTACTACTGACATCTATTGTAGTTCACTTTCTGCGTTGGTTGAGGTACAGTCTTGCTGTTTTAGCTAAATGCAGGGACAGGCTGTAGAGTGGCGCTTGCCTTCACAATGCAAAAAAAAAAAAATAGACACATGTTAAAAGTTTATTTCCCGAATATCTGTTTGGTGCTAACACTTATTAAACCTGGTGGATGGTACCATGTTATCTATAAATGCTTGCACTGCTGCTCTTTAGATATCTGAAAGCCGATTTCTCACCCCAAAAGTCTATCGCAAAACTCAGTCAAATCCCTTCCAATTTATAAGAACTAGGGCTGTCCTCCAGTCCTGAAACTTGTGGTGTCTCTTTTTGTGACAAGCTTCTTTGTGCCTCTAGGCCATGCAAATATCGGAACCTTGTCTCCTGACATCACAGTTCCACTCCTGATATGTAACTGAGGCAACATTTCCTGGTGCTGGACTGCCAGCTATCCTCAGGAATATAATCCCAACCAGGTGTGCAAACTAGCTAAAGAGGTGCATAACCACAATATGAATTAGCAGAAATGGAGAGTTGAAGGAATCGGAATCCAGAAAATGGACCAGTACATTGATCTCCAATGGGAGAAATGCTATGGTTTCTTTAGGAGCGGAAGCACTATTATCCTACAGCTTCTGATACCCACAGAGAAGGCTTATCCCCTAAAGTTCCTTCTCCTCCACATTCTTGCCCACATCTTCCACTTTCTTCTCTTTTTACTTCTGTAACATAGACTCTGGTGCCACATAAGATGACCTTGCAAGACAACAAAAATAAATGGATTGCAGTCTTGTTACTTCTCAAAGATAATGTGAATGTCAAAACCTTCATACAATGTAGTAACTAGTTTCACCATAATATGGGAACTGACTATACAAAGAGCAACCTCAGTGTGATGGCTGCCAGACTCTTGCCTACAGCAAAGAGTGGTGTGTTTATGGGGCTGTAAGTAAATCATGGTCAGTCCTTACTTCGGTACTTTAAAAGCATACTTTTTATAGAGGTGGCGTTCCTTGCCAATACATTGTCCTACAGCATTTAAACTCAACGAAGTCAATAATGGAATACTATGTGTTGACAAATGCTTGGCCTAAAAAGTAGCTAGCAGGGTGGTATTATTTAACTGCACGTGATTGTTTTTCTCACACATGACAATTGGGGCGGGAAGTTGTGAATTGCATCCTCAACTCAAAACTAGTACTGATCAAAACCCCTTTTGATCCTACCTATTGATCAGGTAACGATTGGGGGGTGGCAGATCTGCATCAAAATTCAAACAAACCCCATCCTTAAATGGCCTGTAAGTTCGTACAGCCAACGTCCAGAAATAAGTGCCCTCTTCCAAACCAATGATGGCTCAGTGACTAAGGAAGCTACAGTTTTGAAAAATCCAGGGTTTACCTCAGGGGCATATCAGCCCCTCCTCCTGTACGAGGTAGCATTATGCACTCCGAGGGCAAGGTTTGAGTCAAATTGAATACTGTATGCTGCTGTAGCTGAAAATGAGTTCCTAGACAGCAAAATGCTGGTTAGGGAGAGCAGAGAAAGCATAGCCCTGGTCAAGCTGGCGCATTATGAGTAAAGAGAGTTAATCAAAAGTTAATACAAAGAGCATGTGGGCCAGCGACGTTGAGTTGATATCTTAACCCCAAATGTGCCATCTTAAAGCAAGGGAGTAGTCAGAAAATTAAAATACCCACCACTTTGAACTAAAGCTCTAATAGCACCAAGCAAGTGACCCCAACCCTCCCTAGAAGAGCTCCCTTGTCTCTTCTCTCCACACATCTATCAATTCATCCTTTCACCCTTCCATCCACCTTCTGATATCCACTATTACACCTTTACATTCTGCCACCGCTTCATATGTTTTAATATCGATCAGTCAATCTTTCCCCGTCCATCCATCCGCTCTGCCATCCATAAATCCACTCTGCCTTCCATCCATTATCCACCCACTATGCCATCCATCCGCTCTGCCATCCATCATCCATACAGCCACTCTGCAATTCATTCACTCATATTCCACGCTGGCATCGATTCACTCATAATCCACTCTGCCAGCCATTCACTCACCTTTTCATCCACTCAACCATCCATCATCCCTTACTCTGCCACCCTTTCACCTGTCCATCCCTTTAATCTGCCATCCTTTCATCTGTTCATACATCCCTTTACTCTGCCATCCTTTTACCTGTCCATCCATCTACCATGCATTCGTCTTTTCACCCACTCATCCATTTACCCTCTCATTCATCCAACCACTCACCCATCCATCCTTTCATTCAGTATTCCATCCCCTTTCCCTTGTCGATTACCCATCTTTTGTTCTTCCTCCTGCTTGCTCTTCTATTGGCGCTGTATTGGTTTATAGCATTAATAATAAGCTTTTGTCTGCGAGTTGCAAACTGATGAGGCCCTTAAAGAATCCCACCCCTGCTGTAGCTGCTAAAGCACAGGGTATACGGAGAGACAGGCGATGAAAGTCGTACTTGTATGCCTGCTGCCACTGCACTGAACTCCAGGGTTTAGCAGTGTGCCTCAACAACTGAAAGTTGGATGGCATAATAAAGGCTATTGGTGACCCGTGGGCCTGGTGAACTAGGCATTTGATTTAACAAATCGAATACAGCACCGATTGCCACCATGCTCACTGAAATATACTGGTAAACCCTTTGAGTAGGGCACTGCCACCATCCCTAAGGAAACCACTTATATTGGTTCTATTTAAGGGGCAATTTTTGCTAGCTATCAGGGAGGGGCCCAATGTTTGAGTAATTTGTATTAAAAAAAAAAAAAAATGGCGGAAGCCGTTGTTTTTCCTTAGGATTCTGCTCCCAAATGCCAAGGCTGTCTACTCTTAATTCCCCACCCACCAGGGTTGCCCCTTGGTGGCATGCTTCATCATCGGGTTCTTCCCGTTCCGTTGCGGAACGGGGCGTGCTGCGACCTCCGAGGTACGCAGGAGCACTGAATGGTATATTATAATTCATGGGTCCTCCAGTGTTTGGTGTAAGTGTGACTACAAGCGTCCATTGACACTGGAGAACCCATGAAGCGTAGGTTTTGCCACATATGTTTGGTATCAAACAGTACACCAAGTAGGTGCAGTCAGTTTATACTTATCATTTAGCATGCAGAGTGTGTACTGGAATTGTTGATGAGCACTACTTGAGGAGTGGAATCAGGTAGTTTAATCCTTGGTCCTGATGACAAACCATGGGGATTGGCTTGAAACATATAGACCGGTAGGAAGGCAGGTACATTATCACCTAGACTTCCCATTTTTCCCTGTGTTTTTTTAATCATACCATCTGGAGGATTGATTAAAGGATTCACTAGCCTACTAGGCAGGTATTTTTAACCTTCTCACAATACCCCTCCAACTCCTATTCACTTTCGTCATAATATGCCATTCAGTGCTCCCCCGTATCTCGCAGGTCGCAGCACGTCCCGTTCCGCAACGGAACAGGAAGAACCCGATGATGACTCATGCCACCATGGGACAACCCTAGTGGGTGAGGGTTACCTAAGAAAACCAAAGGGTTTTCTTACCATTCTGTGGAGGGTTAGTTTACATCAGAATGGACGGGCCTTCTTTTACTATTTGTAATTGGTTAAGTAGGAGGACAGGCCCTTTTTGTTGACTTTCCTCGTCTTCCCCTGTTTTTTAGGTCTCGCCTGAGCCAGCGCGCATGCGCTGCGACGCATTTTGTAAGGGCTTTTAAATTCCAAACACACGCTTGTGCGTGTGCTTGTAATTTATCACTTGCTATTGGGCTTTGCGTGCTGTCTTTCTAAGAAAGACAGCACGCAATTGGCCCAAGGGGGGTGCATGTCCCGCCTTCTCTGTTCTGTGGCCTAGGGTCCGCGGGAGCGAGCATGAGCGCCATATGTTTCCAATTATCGCGCCGCGTCTCGCGGTCGCGTTAATTGGAAACATGATGGGCAAACGCGGCGCTTTCACTTTCGCCGCGGCGGGCACAAGCGCGCGCACCACTTCTGGGCTTGTCTTGTTTTTCCAGCCATCATATTACTCCTGCCCCCACCTAACCCTGCATCGCTTCAACGCAGCGTTTCCCTTAATCAGGTGGCGCACGGTACATGGTCGAAGTGCTTCACGTGTAAGCATAACAGCCGCGCGTCTTTATTTTATCAGCACGGCACACGCTTCATGGCTGCCACGCTTAATGTTTCATAAAGTGCGGCGGCTGTAAAGCGGGAGGTGTGTTAATGAAAGAAAGGCGCGCAGCCGCTTCATGTGCTGTGCATCATCTTGCAGCATGGTGGCCACACGCCGTTATTTTATTGCACGGTGCAAGCTTGTTTTTCCAGGATTGCCAGCATTGGCCACGGATCGAGTGCTGGATTGCCCTAAGGAACGCGACAATGTCTCTCTCCGCCATGACAGTCCTAGAAAGAAACCCGTTCCACAGCCCTGAGGCCCTACTCTGAGGAGAGTCAGAGGAAGGGAGGCGCCGGGTATCTCCTCTCCGAAGGACAGTAAGAGCCAAAGCACACTGAGTTGTAACCGGCCACCGTGCTCTGAGAGCTGCCCCTTACCTGCTGACTGCACTGCCTGGCATCAAACGTGGCTAATCATAAGCAAGTTCCGGGAAGCATTCTCAACTAAACTGGAGATTGGGGTGGGGTGCGTTTTGTAGTCTCGTATGCACTCTCAGCTGTGGCTATACAAATTACTACAAGAAAAATGAAACATTTAAAATCGTTAGTGAATTGGGACGTACCCGCTTTTTAATTGCACCGAAGGGCAAAGAAAAAAGGATACACAATATTCCTAATTGTAGATTTCAGACTTGGGCTCTACTTCTTTAATTGGGTGCGTAGGTATGTAGGGTCTTCTCCGTTTGTCAAAGGCATGCTTCTCCGGGTAACCATTGTTCCTCCACATACAGTTGATTATAATAGAATTTCAGTTTTTTTTGTAGATTTGTGTCAATTGTATCCGGATGTTGCATAAAACATCAATGTATGCTATGTTGTCTGCATTATAGGAAACAGCACTGTTTTGTAGTGTTGTTAATTTTTTTTTGTCTGACTGTAACGCCTCCCTCTCTTTGTAGCCACTTATTGCTCACGGACAGATCTCATGCTACGGCAAGTCCACGTTATTAGTGTAATGGTGGCCAGTCTTCCTGCATGCAGTGTCTGCTCGGTGTGTTGGCATATGCGTTCTGTGGCTATGTCTCTGTGTGGTTCTAGTGTGAGAACACGTGCTTGATTTTATTTTTTTGTATGTGGTTCACTGAGGTACCCCTCGTGTGTATATTTGCCTAGCTGGATGTAAGGTGACCACGTGTTGTTGAGGTAAATTCTGGAAAGGGACTGTAAAATTTCAGAACAAATGGTCAATTTTACGGATGCATCTGTGCAAGTCAAACATTAATATATCAGTAAGTAAAAATCCCCAGAAATTCCTGCCCACCTTCTGTTGTCCATGTGCTCCCTCATTCCTCACCCCCCCTTCATTGGCCATACACCCCTGCTCCTCTAACCCTTCTTCAATTGTCTGTGGTCAGCTTGTTGCTCCAACCCCACCTGCCCATCCTTCATTGTCAGCTTGGTGCCCCATCCTCTCCTGCCACCCTCCCTTGTCAGCTTGCTGAACCATCCCTCCCACCTTCCATTGTCAGTTGCTGAACCATCCGCCCTCACTCACTCTGTTGTCACCCCGCTCTCCAAGCCCATCCGCCAACCCTCCTTTGTCACCTCTCTACCCCATCCCCTCCCACTTACTGTTGTCAGCTTGCTGCCCCATCCCGTACCGCCCTCCCTCCGTTGTCAGCTTGCCGCCCCATCCCCTCCAGCTCACCCTCTGTCAACTTGCTGTCCCATCCCCTCCAGCTCACCCTCTGTCAGCTTGCTGTCCCATCCCCTCCCGGTGTCCGTTTGACACCCCAGCCCATCCTTCCCCCACCCTCCATTGTCCATTTGCCGCCCTACCCCTTCCACCCACCCTCCACTGTTTTTGCTTTCCCACTGTTTCTTGTGCCCTCTCCCCAACTGCAACCTTCTCTACTGCCCTGCCTCCCTCCTTGTTGACTCATCCCCCAACCCACTACCCTGTTTGTTTTGTAAAAAAAAAAAAAAATGCATTATCCCTGGCCACGTCATAACGCTTTTTCTTTTAAAATATTTTTAGCCATGCTGCACAGTACTATGCTACTATACAGCAAGGCTAAAATTCATTGCCAAAGCCAATGCATGTCCTAGTTTGTAACATTTATTTTTTAAAAACGCTTGAAGATGGCTACCCACAAAATGTTATAGTGCTATTGACTTGCATCGAGGCACTTGTGTTTCTGTCTGTGCGCTGAACAAGCTTCGAATATGTCCATAAATGTCTACTAAGACAAGCATTTATTCCTAAATCAGACTGCTTAACCTAGTGTGTAGCAACAGTATAACTCTCCAATCTCTGGCGGCACAGCACCCAGGTTAATTTGCTGCATAGTTAAACACTTACAAGGCCACAAAGGCGAGACCTATTGGCTATGCCAATGCTTGTTTTATATATTCTTAATTCCATCTTCGGCCTCTTTCGTCAATATTTCCTATTTCTTTATCTCGTTATTGCAGGTTCTGTCACCCTTGTTTGCTCCCTTTGGCACTGTTTTCTGCCTTTCACCGTCTTGTTCTAGGTCAAAGTCAGATGATGACAGATAAGTTCTGATACTCAAAAATGAGTGCTGCTGCCTCCCACCAGTAGCGGCTGGCACAAATTAAGCACTTAAGTCTGGATTCGAGTTCTGTTGGAGTGTAGGATTCTGTGCTCCCCTGGATTGTGCGTATGCCAGCTACATGAATGGAATAGCTCGCCCTGTGTTTTAATCAGTCACTGGTCTTGAATTATTCTCACTGGAATTCTAATGGAGACTGCGTAGTATTTGGTGGACGAGAGGGAGTGGGGCAGGGAAGGAGACCCCTATACTTGGAAAGGTTGGCTGTGGTAGTGTTGCGAACCCCGATAGAAACTTCTAACGTTGTTTTGCCTAATCCAGTTCTCTAGTGTAACCGAAAGGAGATACTTACACGCTTTACAAAACGCCTAAATAGAATGAATGATTACACCAATTGAGTATAACTCTTTACGTCTACGGTTTTATAAATATAACATGCCTATTTAGTATTTTCTGTGTGGAGGCAGACAAGCAAGAGAAATTCACATTTTTTAGGCAGAACAAAGGTTACTTTTCAAAGGTATATAATAATTTAATGGAGAACTCGCTTGATGTTTTATTTTACTTAAAAAGTTTGGTAAATTCAAAGATGGCGTGATGAATAAAGATTAAAGATCCCGGAGCACATTGTGGCAGTGGCGCTGGGCGCTGAGGGGAGATAATCCGGGTACGCCATTGACAGATGGCGACATTAGCTGCGCTGTAGTTAATGTGGCGCCCTTGGCGCAGGAAGTCGGGAAGTTTACAGAAACCACGACTTCCTGTGACATTTGAACCGGTTGGGGTGCCGCGCTCTCAAAAAACGAATCAGACGGTACCTGCGTTTCTATTTGCTGTTTAGCTCCGCTTGAATGTCGGGGACTGGATATATAATTTGTGACTCACTCCTCTCCTGAACTGCGTAAAGTAAAATAGGAAACATTGTTTATTTATTACTATTGGTGTGGGTGTAGCGGGCCAGTACTCGGGCAAAGCGAAGCAGCCTCGATTGAGTCTTGTGGCCGCTCCCCTCCCTTAATAATGGTAATAAGTAGCATATTGCTTTTGTTAAACAGGCAGCAGTCAGCACGGTTTCCTCGTTATATTGTACTGTGGTAACAGAACGCGAGGGTTGCACTGTTATACATAATATATGGAGGATTGCACTTTCGTCACTACATTTGTTCTAGATTTAGTTTCACTGCCTTGGCAAATGCGAGTACAAAACATGTCTAAATGCTTCACACATCAGAAAGTTGTTTAATGCCTGTTTTAATATTGATTTAAATATATGCCTTTAGGCACTGTATAACTTTGGGACATTTTTTCTAAAAGGCATGCTAAGCAAAAAGTAGAACATTGAATGTTGTAAATTAAATGTTTGATTGAGGGACTGGCACGAAAACACACGGGCATACTCGAGGTCATGGGTGTCACACGTCCGAAGAATCCTATCTGGGGCTGGCGTTACCCCCGTTTTACATACGGAACGAACATCGAATAAATGTATTAATGACATGAAAGGTCAATTGCTAGAAATTCCGGTGGGTTGCTTTAGTTCAAGATAATAAAACCTTTCCGTGCAGGAGGCTCCCGCTGGTCAAATGTTAATTAAAGCCCCGGGTGTAGGTAGTGTGCATGATGAGGTATTATCATAATTCTGGCACAGATCGGGACACCTGCTGCCAAAAATATGGATCTCCGTGGACCGCACACCTGGTTCTCTACCCCAAGAAAGCCCCAGATCGACGTTAGCACCAAGACTACCCCAGTCAGGTGCGCGTAATATGAGGAGGACAGTCCGATGTGTGTGCCATGGCCAGCCGAGCAAATCTGTGCCATGTGGAGATCTCAGCCATGCCACGCGGTTAAAAGTGACCTTGTATCATGGACGGCTCAGGTATGTGTGCCGGGGCATGCCTCGGTGACCAGCGCCATGGATATTCCGGTATGAGCGTCTCCCGAACCATGGGCAGCTCAGCCAAGCGGGCGGGTTGGGTTGGCAGTCCGTGCATGTCTCGCCGCCGCTTCGGGGCGGCGCAGCCATCTGTGTAGAGCGGGCAGTGAGGGCATGGCTTAACTGCCAGCGGTCTGGATATCCCAGTCAGGCTAGGTGGGAAACATAAGCAGCGCCCCGAACGTCCCACCCAGCCATTAATTTAGGAACGCAGGCAAATGTAGTCAGTACCATGAGCATCTCAGACAGACCCGTGCTCCGAGGGCATCATTACTCCGACCTCCTACACAAACGCTCCTGAAAGGAACACAAGCTCTTTCTGTAGTCCCCCGTCTAAATGTCCAGTTGTCGTGCAATTTTGGGATATGGGTGCTGCTCTCCAGTTGTACTCCTTCCTTGGATCGTTAGTGTAGTGTGTAGTGCCCAGAAGCCCATCCGTGGAGACAGTGCAGCCCTCCTGATGTTCCATACTGCTGGAAACAGCATAGCTCCACTAGGCACTATTGCAGTTTGCACTTTGAATGAATTATACTCTCCTGCATGGGTCCTGCACGTCTCCTCGTCAGGTCATTGCAGGAGTTACCTCTGACATACATGGCGCTGTGGTGTGAGGTCTCCGCGGCGAGCTCAGCTCTGCCCAGTGGGCGTTGTACGCTATCACCATGTAGAGGCATAGCGCTGAGAGCAGTTAGTAATGTGGAGCGCTGCCCCGACCCGCCTTCAGTAAACGGCCGCCTCGCTTGTGAACCCGAGGTGGGAAGGGAGAGGCAGCGGGTGCGGGGAGGTGGTGTTTTCGTAAAGTGGGCTTCATGTCTCCTTCCTTCTCTCCCGCAGAAGCTGGCCGTGCGGAGTTGCGCCCTGGCCGTAGGTAGCGCCGTAAAGCCCGGCCTCCACCAGAGCCTCGCCATCTCGCTGCTGCCCGCCAAGGCGCCCGCCAGCATGGTCACCGCCTACCTGAACGGGCAGAAGGATCCGGCGCAGACCGCGCCCGGCAGCAACCTCCATGCCACCAACAAGCTGCTGCTGGCCGCGGCGGCGGGGAGGAGAGCCCCGGAGGGCGCGCACACTCAGGTGAGAGCCAGGGGCAGGGACGAGGGAGGCGGGCTCAGTCGGGAGGTGGTGCCAGTGACGCGCCACTGGCTCTGCTATGCCAGTCTGCTTGTGACGGAGCTGAGCGCCGTGCACGCACTGGCAGCAAGGGGGCGCTGTATGGATTGCCCCGCCTCATGCGGGACTCTGGAAGAGCAATTGCTGAAGGAATCTTTAAATGTTAGGCAGTACATGAAGTTACAAACAGCCATGCACATTAACTCTCCCTATTCAAGATGGGGCTTCCCCTTATTTTAGTAAAAATTAATTTCCCTTAAGCTTTCAATGCTTATCAGACGTATAGTGGAACACAATACCATTCCCAAACCAATTTAGAAAAATAGATACCAATGTAAAAATGAGCGAAAATCCACTACGAGTATAAAAAATACATTAAAGGGAACTGGAGATAATGACTTTTTAAAAGTCACATTTACTCAGCTGGCAGCCCATAAGGACCTTCTATTCAGCAGAGTGGTTATCAGCGTCAGTGGTGTCTATCAAAATGATTTTGGGGGAGGTGGGGTGTACGCAATGAGCCAGAGATAAAACTGGTGGGGACACCTTCAAAGGACAAAAGGACAATTATGTTATGAAGAGTGTGCCTGTCTGTATGTGTCCATGTATATTCATTCCATAGATCCTTGTACACAAGGAAGGGAGCAGCACCCACAAGGATGTCCAAAATACTTTATTCATCTTTATCAAAAATTAATTAATTATCGCCCCATCAACAATGGTCAACGAGTTTCGGCAATACATTGTGTTCTACTGGACCATGACACCATTTTACCTTCCTTACCTAACAAGAGTCCTTTCTCACTTTCTGGTAACATTTTTCACCCAGTTTTCTTGTAAAGCCCCCAAACTGCCACTATTTTCCTATACAAGTTAACTCAACATTTTTAAACTTGTGCTCCTGCTTTAAATTTTTCTAGATTTTTTTCAATTTAATGTGCAAAGTACAATCGAATTTTTTATATACATTAACTTAACATTATTTTTCCAACATTCTCGTGGTTGAAATTACAATTTCATCAACAATGTGCAAGATTTCTTAGTATTTTTCTTATTGTATAATTTATCATCATCATGAGTTCATAATCTGTTCAAGAGTTTATGAATATATCAATTAAGCAATAACATAGTACTAATTGTGAAAAACATGACCACAATATTCCAATTTCGATAAAGAAAAGAAAGCCTTGGAAAATTTATGTGGATAGATCAGCCCCATAAATTTACATCAGATGCTAACACTGTTTTCTACCAGTTTTATCAGTTTTCATTTTGTTCGTTATGGGATTTGAGTATAAAATCAACCTCATTTACATTGTGAATTGTGGTAATATTTTTTAGAGGTGAACATGTAATTCTGCATCCAGGTTGTGACCTCATGGGATTTCCGTTGCCAAGAGTACAATCAATTTTGACTCTTCTTGTCTTAATGGTAATCCTCAGTCACCCCCATCTTGGATTATTCATAATGTGTTTGAAGTCATAATGTATCATTTCCTTACGGTTGGCTTCATGTTTGTCCTAAAAGTGTTTTGTCATTTGGTAACGTTATTATGATTTTTTTTTTTATTGCACGCAAATGCTAATTTATTCTTTCTTTGACTTTTTTTGTTGTGTTTCCAGTGTACATTTTCCTACACATGCATTCCAATACGTGTATCACATATTCAGTTTGAGATGTGATCCATTCCGCAGTTTCAAGCTTTTTGCTTTCAAAGGTTTCGTAATCTTTTTTGTTGACACCATGAGCATATGCTCTAAACCACAAGTACTCGCAAACATAATTATGGTCCTTAGTGTTACAGAGGGCCGCACTGATGGCAGCAGGGTGGCGGTCTGGGGGTTGGAGGAGCTGTAAGGTGGGCGGTAGGGGAAGCAAAGCATGTACTTCTAGTGGTTGAATAGCACAGTGTGAAACCAGAAAACCTGGGCTTAATCCCATTTTCCCCACTTGGAAAAAATTGTGTGATCAGAGTTTTTTTTATTTAATTTTTTTACTTTGTTTCCTTTTTCTTCATTATCACATATGAGGATCTCGGAATACATTAGTTAAGGATGTGCGCCACCCAAAACCTTTTCGTGTTTGATTTAATAAGCTAGTGTTGTCCATGTATAATATCTACCCAGGCCACCCAAAGGGCGCACATGACAACTAACTTGGCTTAGTTCACTATTGGCATTGTGTTGGGGATGAGGGGCATAAATGTTGCTAAATTCATGTTTGAAAACCTATCACAATAAAAAAAAATGTTGTGAATGCACTGATATAAACTGATGTACCAAGGTAAAACAAGTCTGCATGTTAATAAAAAGACACTTTTTTGAATAAACTTTAATATTTTTTCACGTTTGTTGCAGGAAGTCTTTAAAAATGAAGCTGTTTCTAATGTTATGTAGTGCCGGATACCTTGGTTACTTCCTTTCTTTAACTTCAGTTAATCTGTAAATAAATACTTGCCGGTTTATTTAACATCTTTCTGAATGTTAGTGCTCAGTGAAGCAAGCAGCAGCCCAGTGCTGATGTTTACTAGTGGGCCGCATGTAACGGTCAGGAAGGCAGTAAGCGGCCTGGGCCGTATTTTGAGTAGCACTGCTCTGCACGATCCATACTTACAAAATCAATTTTTCTTGTACTTAACCAATTCTTCTCCTCTGTTTGTACCCCGGTTCAAAGTAATTTTTTTACCAATATGGCCCCCGGTAATGGGGATTTCTCGTATGTTATACTTGGATGTTGCCCCATTAGGTGCTTCAGCTGTTCATCCATACATACCAATCTCCAGTTCGTATGTAAAATTGTATTCAGTTGTTGAAATTCGGTGTAATATTCCATAATGAATTGGTGCTTATTTTCCTGATCTCTGTTCTGTTTACTTCTTGTAGTTTCAATGAACAAAACCTCTTATTTTTAAGATTACTCTGTATAGTGCATCTTGAAGCACCATTTGTCGGCACCCCCTTTCACAAAATCTACTGGACATACAAGCAGCCTCTTTGTTAAATTCTTCATCTGAAAAGCATATCCAGCAATCTCTCAAAAATCGATAGTATGGGATGCTCCATTTCAGCGTTTTGGGATGGCAACTGTTTGCATGTAATGTGCAATTGCTTATGTGTTTGCCTTTCTGTGTATTTTTGTGCATAGGTCTCCGTTATTTAAATTGTAACATACAGAAAGTCAATACTTGTTGCACTCATACTGCTTGAAAAGTGGATATTGTGTTTGTTTTCATTTAACCTTTCTTTCAACAAGGGCTTCAAGTAGTTTTTGATGTGTGTCCCAGATCAGAAACAGATCGTCAGTAGATCTTATCCATAGGATGGACTTCATGGGCCATTGGTTCTTGGTTTATTTCTGCCATGCCACTTCATTTCCCACTATCCCATGAAGAGGTTGGCGTACTTTGGGACAAATGAAGTGCCATCGTAGTGCCCTGGTTCTGTAGGTATAAAGTACCATTCAACAAGAGAACAGTGTTAGTTAAGCATTGTTCCAGCATTTTCAATATCATATCTGAATGTCCAAAATGATTTGAAGATCGTGTTCTCAGAAAGTATTTTCAGGCACCAATGATATCTATCTATCTATCTCTCTATCTCTCTATCTATCTATCTATCTATCTATCTATCTATCTAGCATACTTATAGTTAGGTCAAAGCTTTTACTGAACATGTATATTTGTTTACATTTATGCATCCCTTCAGATCTTTAACACATGTTTATGTGTGCATTTAAGTCCATCAAGATTCAGATACATTCTTCAGGACTGTCTCAGGTCTGAGCGAAAATGTGAATGTTAGGTTATCTACTAGGCACTCATCATTTGCAAAAAACTATATAAGAAAACCAGAAGGTCACTCATTCCTTGGTTTCATTAGGTGCTGTTTGTGAGGAAGATTTTGGTACTCCTGGATATGTTATATATTTCTGAAGTCGGAGCATTATAAATGGCTCTGTAGGAGAAGGGTGATTTTGAATTTCTTGAGTCTTAGCTAGCGGTTATTCTAAGATGCGCTGAAGTGGTCATGATGTTTTGTATCAAGACAAACTGGCTACAGCTTAGAGTGTGACCTTGTTAGGAGCAAGGGTGGAAGCTGAAAGCAGATGTTGATTGGAGAAATCATTATAGCGTATCCTATAAATCTAAAGTCTGTAGCTAGGACCTCGCTAATACGGTGGTATCTTTCTTATGGTAGAACTGGCACTTGGCAACTTGACTGAAGTAACAGTTCAACTGGTGATGGGAGCCCAACTGAAAGCTTGGTGGCTCTCACGGTCATTTTTTTAATGTCAGCTATCCGTTATTAAATTGGCCACAGGCAGATTGTGTGTAAAATAGGAAGACACTCAGGGCCGGATTTAGATCTTGGCAGACGGGTTACTCCGTCACAACGGTGACGAATATCCCGCCCGCTGAAATATAAAGCCCATTATATCCTATGGGATTTATATTTTGGTAGACAGGATATCCATCGCCATTGTGACTGAGTAACCCATCCACCAAGATCTAAATCAGGCTCTCAGGCTTTGTTCGGCTCCCTTTCAGAAAATAATCAGCCATGCAATCTTTTATGTGTCATGTTAGTTATGACACATTCAGATAAAGTTGGGTGTCAGCTTGAAGGGCTATGAATAGATTCACTGCTAAGCTCTGTTCTGGCATTCCCCCATCCAAGTGAGTTGTGAGAACAAATGCACACTGTGCTTTTTTAACAGAAAGCAAACACAACAAGATGATGGACGGAGAGCTGAAACTTTTCAACCACTCACCCCCAGTCAACAGATCTGGGTGTAATCCATCGTTCTTTTGCTCACTATGCCACCCCAGTTTGGACCCAGTCATATGCAAGTCAGTCTTGACCCTGCTCCTCAGAGAGAACACTCAAGCCCGAACCGCAAAGCCAGGTCCTCCCTGGACCGAAAACAAGCATCCTGGGACCGGTTTCGGGGTAGCACCCCTTATTAGCCATGCTAGCTTGAATCCAGTGGCACAGCGAGCAAGAGACCCACGTCTGGGCATACCCCTGGCAGATCTGGCCTGGCAGTTCGGGCTGGACTGTTCCCATGGGGAGCAGAGTCAAGACTGATTTGCATATGGCTGGGTCCAAACTGGAATGACACAAGTAAAAAACGATGGATTTAGGCCGAGATCTCTGTACTGGGGGTTAGTGTTTGACATTGTTCAGCATTCCCTCCATCAATTGTTCTTTTTGAATTTTTAACCGAAAGGGCATACATGGAACCCTAGAATGGTATACCATTCACTGCTAGTGGTGGATTGTAGTACATATTTTGATGTAAACAAGAGAATGACATGTAGTTTTAGGGACAGGGAACACAATGCACACACACAACTGATAAAAATAATCTGTCCCTGGATTCTTCTGGTGATCTACTTTCTATGAAGTAAGATTCTGCATCATTTTCCTCTAGCGGGTGAAAAGCTAAAAATATGACTTATTTCTGTTACACATGTCACAGTCCTTTCATAAGGATTCATGGTGTGGTTACAGTTCTGGGTAAAGGGGTTTGCCTGCACACCTCATAGTTCTCCGTGTTACCGAAGATGATTTGTTCATGATTTTAAAATCCCAACCTATGATTGAGCAAGTGCTGAACTGATGAGATGAAACCATAGTATTGCATGAACATTTTATGGAATTAAATATCCATTTTGCAGGAATCTTGTTCATGGATGTTGGAAATAGGGTTATTAATTTGGGAAGGGTTAACCTTGCCATCTCGATAAACAAACTCTTGTTAGGTCAAAAGACAGTACTGAGGGAATATCTGCTCAGCCCCTGGTAGCAAGTGTGCAAGCAGCAGGCAATGCTCAGGAAAGGGTTTGCTAGGTTCAAGCAGTACCAAAAAATCTAAAGTAAAGAACAGAACACAATACCATTCCCAAACCAATTTAGAAAAATAGATACCAATGTAAAAATGAGCGAAAATCCACTACGAGTATAAAAAATACATTAAAGGGAACTGGAGATAATGACTTTTTAAAAGTTTAACACAATAAGCTTCTCGAAAAAGTTAAGCACTGTGGACAAACAACAGTTTGTAGCGGGTCAGGACTTGGGTGCAATTTCAGGCCGACTGCGAGAGAGTGGAGGTTGGATACACCAAGCGGTTTGTCCCGTTAAAAGGTTTTATCATCAAGACAAAACCTCCAATGTTGGAAATGCTTATTCTGGTCAGTCCTGCAGCTCCTAGTTTTTTAGACAGGCTTCTGGTCTCTCTCCAATCAAGCTTCCTGCAGGGTCTATTCCTCTTTAGTTAACTAGGCTCTCTTGGAGTCAGCAGTCTTTCTGCTTTTTGTGTCCCCATAGCAGGTAAACAGTAGACCAACCACTTGATCTTTGGAGAGCAGTTCCAGTACCTGGGTGCCAGCATGATTCAGGGGTCCTTGCGTCTTTGTGTGAGTGCGTCTTTCACCAAGAGTCAGAAATCAGTATCTTTCTTCCGGCAGGTTCTTCTTCAGGTGGAGTTTTCCGAAGTCCAGGAATGTTCTTAGGAGGTTGTGGTGGAGGTGCCAGAAGTATCTTGTGCACTAGCCAGTGTTTGTAGGAATTCCATTGCCCAATCATTACAATTTTCTCGAAGTCCCCCCTCCTTTTGCAGCACCTCCTCTTTTCCTTACTGTAAAATTACCCTGGAGCCCCTGTTTCAAGATAGTGGGACCCATCTGCCACCAGGCAGTTCTGTCTTCAGGTTCTTGGCCACTGCCTTAACTGAGAGGGTCAGAAATGGTTTTCTCTCTAATTGTGGCTGGAGTTATCTGGGAGGGTCCTCAGGATGAAAAGACGAAGCACTCCTTGGCATCTCCAAGTAGAAAGAGGTAGTGTTTAAGCTGCCCTTTGTTCTGCCAACTGTTCCTGTCCACTTCCAAACAGCTAATCCTTGCTAAGTGGTCAACAGTTAACACATATTGGCCTTTGCTTGGCCCAGAAGTACGCCATGGTCCTCTGAATCAGAGTTGTTACCTCTCCCAGCCAAAGATATGTATTCCAGCTCTGGAAGCGTGATGCGTGGCATAACTGGATTTCCCTCCTACTGTGACTAGGGTGTGCTGCCTACAAGGGTCCTGGAAAATAACAGGAGAACCCCTCACTAGAATCTCCAAGCCAAAAGAGATAGAGCTAAAGGTGCTCTTTGTTCTGCCAACTGTTTCATTCCACTCCCAGATAGCTAATCCCTGCTTAGTGATCAGCAGTTGAATGAATGAATGGGCACTTGTATAGCGCATGGCTACCCGGAAGCATCCCAGCGCTGAAGCTATAACCAGAGAACCGAGTGCACTAGGGGAAAAGCCAAATCTTGAGTTGTTTCCGGAATGCCAGATGATTAGGCTCGCTCCGAAGGTCCAGTGGAATGGAATTCCACAGTCTGGAGGCATTGAATGAAAAAAGCCGTCCGCCACTTCTGGCCTTTTTGATCCTGGGGACTACTGCCAAGTGAAGCCCGTCTGAACGGAGTTTCCTGTTCGCCCTGTAAGGGTGAATCATGCCGTTGTTGATAAGGGGTCCGCTCCCCACAAGCGCCTTGTGGGATATGCAGAGTGCCTTAAAATTAATTCTCTGTTCCACCGGAAGCCAATGGAGAGAGCGCAGCGCGGGCTTTGCCGAGCACCTATTGGGGGTCTCCGTAAGAAGCCTTGCTGCACAATTTTGAATGACTTGAAGTTTTGCAGTTACTGACTTTGGGGCTCCCAGGTAAAGGGCATTTCCATAGTCAATCCTAGACAAAATTAGTGCCTGGATCAATATCTTTTTTGCTGGGAAGGGTAAGAGGGGGAGAATTTTCCGAGTTGTTCTAAGTAGGCCATAACAGGCAGCAGCGGTCTTCCTCGCCTGAACTTTGAACGTGAGGTCATGGTCCAACAATATTCCCAGACTTTTGATCTCCGTCTTGGGGACCGGCACCGGACCCATAGAAGTAGGCCACAAAGTGCTTGATAGCACGCTCCCAGGGTTGCCAAGAATCATGAGTTCTGTTTTATCACCATTAAGCTTCAAATAAGAAGCTCTCATCCACTTGGACACTGCCTCAAGGCAAGACAGAAGGTCATTGGTCTGATGGTTGGAGCGGTTCAACGAAACGATCAGCTGCATGTCGTCAGTGTATGTCACCATGTGGATCCCGAAAGGAGATACGACGTCTGCCAGCGGGGCCATGTATACATTAAAAAGAGTAGGACTCAAGGAGGAGCCCTGCGGGACTCCGCACTGCAAGGGGATGTGCTTTGAATACGTGTCGCCTTCACAAACCTGGAAGGACCTGCCCTCCAAGAAAGATTGTAGCCATTGCAGGGCTGATCCCGTCACTCCAGCTTCCCTGAGGCGGCTAGCCAGGACACGGTGATTCACCGTGTCGAAGGCTGCACTCAGGTCGAGGAGGATTATTGCTGATGACCCTCCTGAGTCGAGGATTTTTCTGGTTTCTTCCACTACAGATAGTATAGCGGTTTCCGTCCCTTGCCCGGGGCGGAACCCCGTTTGAGAGAGTGGTGGAGAGCATGATTAGTTTCTAGAAACGTGGAGAGGGTGCGGTTAGCAATTTTTTCCGCTATCTTACTGATTCCCGGTAGAAGCGAGATTGGACGGTAGTTACCCAAATCGGCTGGGTCCAGCGTAGGCTTTTTCAACAAAGCTTTTACCATCGCCCTTTTCCATTCCAAGGGGACCATGCCTTCCCTGAATGAAGCATTAATCAGACAAGTGGCAATGGGGGCGATTGTTGGACCCACCATTTTCAAGATGTTGGGGGGTGCATGGTCTAGCGGGGACCCACTTTTTATAGCTGACAGGGTAGCTAAAAATAGTTCCTGGGTCAGTGTGGGAAAGGACTCCAGGTTATTTTCCGCTGGATGTCTACCAGCATTAGTATTCTCAGTGGAGATATTAAAATCTTTTTGGGGAAGATGATTGAGAATGTTTTGAACTTTAGTCGAGAAGTATTCAGCTAGTTCGTTGCAACGGAGACCGGAGGGATCCAGTGGGACTGGGGGGCAAGGCTCTTTGAGTAATTTTTTGGCAATTAGGAAGATTTCTCTAGGGCAGCCCGCGACGGACACAATTTTTTCTTGATAAAAGGCGGTTTGCGCACTTTTTATTTCGGCCTTATATCGCCCAACGGCCGCCCTATATTCCAGTTTCTTCTCAGGGGCGAAGTCTTTCCTCCATGCTCTTTCAAGTTTTTTGCAGTACTGTTTTAAAGTACGTAATTTGGGAGAAAACCAGGCGGCCTTTTTAGATCCTACTTTCTTCTGAGTAGAGACTTTGGGGAGTACCACATTAAGTGAGTCCTCGATCCAGATGCCAAAATTTGCATTGGCTATAGTAGGATCGGAGGCGGGAATTGGTGAGGTCATTTCGAGTTCTGATGTCCACCTCTCCAGAGGAAGTTTAGACCAAGGTCGGATTAGTGTTCGTATCGCTGGAGCCGGAGGCACAGTGCTAGATGGCGACCAAAGAAGAGGAATCATAAAATGGTCCGACCATGGAAGGGGGATGGGTTCTTTCCCCTCCAGGTTTCCTAAGTTGAAGAAAATGGGGTCGAGGAGGTGTCCTTTGACATGAGTTGCTTGGGAGACCTTCTGGATTAGTTGATAGGCCGAAAGGTCTTGGGCTAGTTCTGTTGCAAATAAAGCCAAAGGGTCGTCGAAGTGCAAATTAAAATCTCCTAGCAGAGTAAAATTAGCAGCGAGACTGGCGAGGTTAACGGTTGTTTCTAACAAGGATTTACAAAAATCTCCTATTGCCCCAGGCGGGCGGTAGATAAGAATACCCGAAAATGAAAGAGAAGGTGTAAATTCGATGGAGAAGTGGAGGTTCTCGCAGTCGAGCTACAGACTGCCTAACAGGCGGCAGGTTAGGTAATCTTTATAAATAATGGCGATGCCTCCGCCTTTGCCTGTCTCTCTGTCCAGCCTCTGAATCAGATAGCCCGGCTGGAGTGCTTGAACAATGTCCGGCTCGGAATAGGAGTTGAGCCAGGTTTCTGTAATAAATATAACTTCTGGGTCGGCATCTTTTAAAAACATGGATATTTCAGTCGATGTTTGGGAAGGGATCTGCAATTGCAGAGGAACAGCTTGTATACTCTCTCCCGCGATGGAGAGGTGGTCGTGCATGCGGAGGGTTCGAACTGACAGTAGGAGCACTTATCCTGAAGTGAGTGAATCGATATCGAATGTGCACATTTTAGCCCTAGTGTTCGATTAAGCTGTTTGAGTTGTGTGCTGGTGTAATAGAATTTACCTGGGGGAGGAAATGCAGGGTTTCCAGCCCCTAGACCCGTTCGGACGCGGACGGGCGCAGACGGGCTTGCCTTAGGCGCGCCTTCGCGCCAGCGGCGCGTCCGCTGCGCGGTCGCGTCATCTGGCGCTTTTATTAAGTAGGTAGTGCGCCGAGTTTCAGCTGCTAGAATGCTGACCCGGCGCCTAAATGCGATGTGGTTGATGCTAAACCCCACTACCCTCGAGCCTTAACACAGCTCTCCCCGGACACAAAGCAACATAAAACGATAGCAACAGTGTTAGAAGATAGCAACAGTAATTTAAAAGAAATAGCAGCAAGTTTTTCGGTCTAATTACATAAAATTACTGCTTCCTGTGTCCAAAGGCAAGCCACTGTCCTCTGAGGCAGGGTTGTTAAGTCTCCTAGTTAAGCATTTGCATTTCAGCTCTTGAAGTGTGATGATTGGCTGAACTGGTTTTAGGCCAGTTCTGTCTCAGACAGCACAAAGTACATTTTTACAAAGTTACTTTTAAGTTTTTAAAAATCTGATTTTACCATTGTCACCTTTTAAAACCTAAGCTGGGGGGGGCGTGGCCAAGATGGCGGTCTCGGTAGGACGTGAAACTCCGTCCTTCCGGCTCCACCGTTTCTCAGCATTGTATTTGCCCCATCCCCCGGTCTCCCTATAGCCAAACACGGACTGTAATTTGCTTGCGCTCCCCTCGGTGCAGGTGAGGAGGATTCTGCTGGCCGCACTGATGCTCCTGACGGGGTTCCTGATCGGGCATAGCCGGAGCCGAAGCGCGGGTGACGGCGGCCGTGCTCCTGGTGAGGCCGGGGAGAGCTCTGTGGCAGCGCTGCTTCGATGTGCCTCGGAGCTAACAACGGGGTCGAGTTCTGCCCGGAGAGCCTGCTGCAGATCACCGAGGGCTAAGCTGTCTGCATGACGCAAGGGCACGGTAGCGGCCCGGAGAGAGGTCTGTTGGTCACCCGCCATTTTGTCTGCCGACCTGCTGTGGCGGGGCCTCCGTGCTTACGACTGCTGCACTTTGTGCCTTGAGACTCACAGCACGGGACCGGTGGGCACACCCGACCCGACGACCCACCCTGCCCGAAGTGGGGACTGTAGCCCACCACGAGACACGAGCACTGTACCTGCCAGGAAGGGCCTGCTACTCACCCGCCATTTTGTAGCCCGGCCTACGCATTAGAGAATATCAAGCCCGGGACACAGGATCCCCAACCACGATACCCAAGCGAGAAACTGCATTATCGGACCATGCAGCCTGGCGCTAGGACGCGCGCCCATCGCCGCTGTAGACTGCCAAGTGCGCGTCGTGCCAATCAGCTGGACACCCGGTGAGTGCGGCCTGCTAGCCGCTTGCGACCCTGCCTGACTTTGCCTGACGCCTGCTGGCCATTGCAGCGGTAGCTCCCGAGGCTTGGCGAGAGCACAGCAGCGCACCGCTCCTTTCCTCCCAGCCTCCGCTCCCGGCCTGGATCATAGGCTGCGGAGCAGCGTCTGCTCACATTGCAGGACTGGCATCTCACATCTTATCCGGCTGCCGACGAAAGCTGCCCTGGAAGTCCCGGCTGGCCTACAGTCCAGTCCAGCCTAGCGCGAGCATTAGCGACCTACGAAGCAGCGGCCGTCTGGTGCACCTCACGTGGGCAGATTAACGAGGGCCGGAGACAGAGGGTCCACGACTGTCTCCTGAGTGCCTCCTGAGTGGGGAGTGTCTCTACCGGGGGAAGGACAACTCGCAGCCCGTACGCCCCTACACAAGTGGGCTCACCTCGTTACCTTTGCTCAACCCCCCCGCTGGGCTGAAGGCAGGGACTGCCGTAGGCCTCTCCACGCGCCGCTTTGCAAGGTGAGAGCGAGGACATTGGTGGCCCAAAGGTTAGCTCGGACAGTGCTGGGCCCGGTTGGGGCGGAGAGGCTAGCTTGGGCACAACCCCCTGCATTATCCAGCCACAATAAGGCAGAGTGTCAGCCTGTTGGCATCTGTAGGAGGGCTACTACCTCGACATCGGAGCTAGTGTGTACCCGAGCGCAGCACGCTCACGGAGCTACAGCCCCACGGTCCATCCCTAGCTATTACCTCGGCCTCATGGCGACGACATGGCGGCGGCTCGAGCGAAAAGGGAGAAGACCCTCAAAGATCTACTGCTGAAACAGTCCGGCGGCTCCGACGCAGCACAAGCAGCCCCCCGAGCTCAGGGGCATTCAGAATCGCTGGAGGGAGCAGATGGCCCGGCCACGAAAGCATTTATGATGGATCTGTTCGCCGCCATTAAAGAGGACATTCTCGACCTAAAGGGCCAACTCACGGCAGATCTCAAGGAGGTACGGCGAGACGTAGATGAAGTGGGCGAAAGGGTGGCCGTCCTTGAAGAACATGAGCTGACTCGGGAGGAAGATCTTCACCAACTACAGCAGGAAGTTCTGCGGCTGCAGGATCAAAACCTGGATCTACAGGCGCATGCGGAAGATCTAGAAAACCGCTCACGGAGGAATAACATCTGCATCCGTGCGGTGCCCTGGAAGGCGGAAGGTGATAATTTGCGATCCTATGTCTTGGCCCTCTTCCGACAAGTGCTGGGGGACGACAGTCAGCAAGAAATTCAGATGGACCGGGTTCATCGTGTGGGCCTACCTAGAGGAGAGAAAGCACCCCCTCCCGATATACTAGTGTGTCTGCACGACTTCCAACTCAAAGAGCAGATCCTACGCAAAGCCAGAGCGGCCCAACCGATATAGTTCCAAGGGCATTCTCCGGCCCTCGTTCAGGACCTCGCAGCGTCCACTCTAACCAAAAGGAGAGAATTTCGTGTGGTCACCTCCTATCTGCGCGACAATGGAACCCCGTACTCGTGGGGCCACCCCTTTCGCATCATCTTTAAACACCAGGGGAAACTGCAACAGATTCGCTCACTACAGGAGGCGCTGGACCTCCTGGGGTTAGACAATGCTGAGGACTCGGAACGGAGAGCTGACCCCAAAGTCTGGGCTCCACGACGACCCCCTAGGTGGCAGACTGTTGGGAAGGCGTCGGCCTCTTCGAAGCTGGACCTGGAGGAGATGGCGAAAGAACGCAAGGCTGTGCTCTCCTCTATCTCCCAGCCCCAGGACCGTTCGTGTTCTCCATGCGCACTCCAGCATAGACCACAGGGGATGGATGTCACGGAGCGCAGCCGGAGGGGCACATGGGACGACTACCTTTCCTGATCCAGTGGACTGCCCTTCCGCGGCTCTTGGTTCTCCACGTTACTCTGCTCTGTGGTCTCCCCTCAGGGCCATGTTCCCTTTAGGCTTTGCCTTCCAGACGGACTTATGTCTATTGTTATTTCCTGGGGTTGAGTTCATGTGGGTTGTTTTCTTTTATGTATTTGTTGGACTTCTTTTAGGGGTTTCCTGTACCAGGCTTTGCGCTTCCATCCTCCGCTCGCAGGCCCGCGCTCCTTCTGACCCGCACACCGCGCTTCGCGCCCTCCGCCCACGATGGCCCTTTACAGGCTAATTCCCAATAGACATCTAAAAATCGTGAGCCTCAATGTGAGGGGCCTAAACCACCCTACAAAACGTGCAGCGATTCTCTCCCTACTGGAACAGTCGGATGGAGACATCTGTCTTCTCCAAGAGACTCATCTGCTTGCCAAAGATACTCCCCGTATGCGCGCGCGGCGCTTCCCCCGTCAGTACTGGTCCTCCGATACAATGAAGAAGAATGGGGTAGCCATCTGCTAGGGGCTAAATTTGAGGGTAAGGTGCTGTCTACTTTTTATGAGTGTAGGGGCAGGGTCCTGGCTCTCCGGATTCAATGGGGGTCTACTACTCTCACAGTAATTAACATGTATGCACCCAATGCTCACCAGGAGGCCTTTCTCCGTCGCCATGTCTCAGAGGGTCTGACCTCCCCGGATGCTGCTTTAGTGGTGGGCGGGGACCTGAACTTGGTCATGGATAACGACTGGGACCACTCGGGGCAGCGATACTCTCAGGTGGGAGCCCTCTCTCCAGAAGGCAAGCAATGGCTGGCCGATAACGGCCTTCATGATATCTGGCGCCGGCAACATGCAGACTTGCGAGATTACACATTCTATTCCGCAGCGCACAAATCCTATGCCCGATTGGATATGTTTTTGGTCTCTCACACGCTTCTCCCCAGGGTCAGCGATACCGCAATAGCCACACGCTCCCTGTCAGATCACGCTCATATCTCCATTTCCCTAAGACCTGAAGGGGTAGAACATATACCTGCTAGGTGGCGACTGCGCGTAGGCCTCCTACACTCCCCTAACATTGTGGAAGGTGTGCGTACCAAGCTCTTAGACTATCTCCAACATAACGACACTGGAGAGACATCCCTGACTACCGTTTGGGAAACCCTCAAAGCGGTGATCCGCGGAGGATTTCTTGCCATCTCTTCTGCTGATAATCGGAGACGTAGGGAAGTCCGCTCAGGCCTGGAAAAGGAAGTAGCAGAACTAGAGGCGATACATAAATGCACGGGGGCTCCGAGGGTATGGCTGGCATTGGAGAAGAAGCGGCTGCTTCTTAAATGCTTGGATCTGGATAAGGCAAAGTTTGCGTTGCTGCGCCTCCGACACAGATTCTATCTGGGCAGTGACAAGTGTGGGAAGATGTTGGCGCGGAAACTGCGCGCCAGGGCGGTGGCGAGGACTATCTCCTCTCTGAACCGGCCCACTGGCGAGGAAATTCACTTGGACTCCCAGATTGTAGAGGAATTCCGCCGCTTCTACCAATCTCTCTATAGCGCGGAGTCACATGATCCCCCTGATACCCGGGAATACCTGGAGTCTAGCAACTTTACTCGCCTCCCTAACGCGCAAGCGGAACAGTTGGAGGACCCCATCCGGCTGGAGGAGGTGATCTCAGCCATCTCCCGACTGCAGCTTGACAAATCGCCGGGCCCTGACTGCTTTCCTGCCCTGTTTTATAAAACATTCTGTCATGAATTAGCACCCCTCCTAACCCGCCTTTACAACTCCTTCTTAGACAGTGGGGCAGTGACGGACTCTATGTCGGAGGCAGCGATTTCTGTAATTCTTAAACCCAATAAAGACCCGGGGCAATGTAGTTCATACCGCCCGATCTCACTGCTCAATGTCGACGCAAAGCAGCAGTACTCTTCGCCGTTGACGCCGAAAAGGCGTTTGATAGAGTATGCTGGAAATATCTATTCGACGTCTTGCGTGGTTTCGGACACTTGGCCCCCATTTCATCCAATGGGTGCAGTGCATCTACCGCGCCCCCCGGGCCTTTGTTAGAGTTAACGGGGTGTCATCGTCCTCTTTTGAGATCGCTCGGGGCACGAGGCAAGGGTGCCCACTCTCGCCGCTTTTATTTGCACTTTATATGGAACCCCTTGCGCAGAAAATTCGCAACCACCCAAACTGTGGGAGCGAGCCTTTTCAGAGGCCCACTGGTGCAGGGGTTCGCCCTTCTTTGTCCTTAAGTCCTTAGACTAACAAAATAGAGATTGGCACGGAAGCTGTAATATCTAAGAAAATAGATTTATTAACCTCACATGAGGGAGACTACGTCAATACAGTACCCTCAGGCCACTGTAGGAGGTAGTCCAAGGAGTATAGAAACTAGGGGCCTTATATATACATTTGTTGCATAGTCAGCATGGAGACTCAAAGGGGAGGTACTGACACATACAAGAATAGTTATTGACTAACATGGGTATACAAAAATGGCTTGCTCAACAAAGTGGGAGGGGAGACATTTCTGCTTACATCAGTTATAACAGCCTGACAGTTCTATTCTAAAACAGGTGTATTCTAGCAGCTACAGGCCTTTCTGATCATACATTGCTCTGGCTCAGTGCTGAAGGAGTTAACTGTAACTGATGACTCAAGCAGAATAGAAAAGCAGGCAACAGTAAAGAGACAAGAAGCACATGGCCAGCACATGGCTAACTAAAATGGCTGCCATAACCAAAATGGCTTCAGCTCATGCTAACAGCGATTTCTGCTAGTTTCCACAGATGACCCTTTTAGCATTAGCTGAAGACATCTCTATGATCTAGAAGGAATATAGAAAATATCCTACACATCTATTCTCAACATATTGCTAACTTCTTGGTCTAATACATATTGGGCGTTCACATTCTTGACGTTGCGCTTGGTAGGTATACAAGTAGAGACACAAAGGGAACAAAGCATCGGGCCACATTGTATGCATAGACAGCATGACAGTAGGATCGCAAAGAATATATATAGAATTGTCAACAGTTTCCAGCCCCAAGTAACAAACAATGTCCCTAACCAGCCAATTAAAGTCCAAGTTCCTATATCGGGATGAATTTCAGTGGTTGTTTTAGGCCGATTGGAAATAGCCAACAGCACATGTTGGATGCAATGTCTTCATAAAAACATTTTTAATAAAGCTTCCAGTGTTCTTCTTTATGAGGGCTAGGGTACCAATGATATGTTCAGGAGGAGGGTAGAGTAGTATTTATCAAAGTGTGTACAAAACGTTTCTCTTGCAGAATAAACAGCACTCCAAATACTAGTATTAAAGAGAATACACAGGTTATCACAAAAACAATTTTCACTTCAGGGGACCAGGAGGACCAAACGGGGCCATGGGAATTAGGACGAGGAGCCGCAAAGGGCTGCTCCTCCTCAAAAATGGGACGACCAAAGCGGTACATTGCTAAAAAGTACTTGAAGAATAGAAGCCGCTGTACAACCAGCAAGAGGGGAGTCTTCTCCCTGTGTCCGTCTGAGCCTCACAGGCAGGGTCTTATTGTTCATCAAGTGTTCACTTCTCCCACGGTGGAGCTGCACAACTTGTAACTCAAGAAAACAATCACGGCCCAGTTTTAAGGGAAAAGTTTCTTCTTTCAGGATAGGGCAATCACCTTCCAGGGCAAACACCCTCAACGATCCTGTCCAGTGTCTTAGGCAGTGCACCAGTATTCTTCACTTTAATCTAACAGGCACCAGAGGCACAGCACCTGTACCCTGAACTCAAGTCCTTCCCTAACTCCTGTGTTGCTCCGCTGGCGCACTGCTCTTTCGTTGGGGCCACAGATTGTACCTAGTATGCCCAGGCACCTCTCGATCAACAAACAGAGGTGCAGACTTTCATTCACTTGAGGACCAGGACTCAGATGCCTAATGCTGTAGTATCTGAAGCAACCCTTGTTTCAAAGGGGGTCACCTCAAGCAAAGCCTCTTTGCCGTCCTTGTCGGTCTGTGACTCTCTCAGCTGGGCATCAAAAACTGGACCAACGCAAAGAATTTCTGTCCTGATTTGTGACCCCGTCTTTCGTCCAAGACAGTGGCAGGGGTACACACTTCACGTCGCTTTCATGGGCCCAGTGCTTCCGGCCTTCTACCTTCACTGCGGTCCTAGTTGCCAGCAATGCCTGTGCTGGTTCCCTTTACCTCGGCTCCAAACTGGATCGGCGCTGACTCCCCAGGCTGGATCTGATGTCCGGGCCCCTCTGGCAATGATATCTATTGGTGGTCAGAACAAAAGATCTTTAGACAAGGCATACAAATAATCTACCAACAGAGAGGATACTCTATTTCAGAAAACTTCTTTAGTCTCTGGGCGCCCCATACATTAGCAGGGCACCCAAGAACCACTTCATCTATCTGAAAGTAAAAAAAACACCCAGGACCAATTAGCGAGTATAAAAGGAATTTTTGGTGAACTGACAAGAGTAAAACGTTACACGATTTGATTTGTTTCTCCCAATCCCAAGCAGCCAAGGAAGTCTACTTATGAACCTTCCACTACTTGTACAGGACTGCAGACACTTCTAAAATTATTTTTCTTATGTAAAAACACCTATATTTTATGCTTAGGGCCATGCTCTCATGTTATAGGCGCGGCGGGAAAATCTAAAAACTGCTAATTTAACAGGGATCCTTACTACATAAATAACTAACAAAACCTCAACATAGTGGGTACATGAATTTCTCCAGCAGAACTTGTTGTGGCAAACAAACTCCTATAAAGCAATATTTTCCTTCAAAATGTTTGCTAATGATCACACGGGCGTCTTTCCTAAGATTGTGAACCCTGTGCATTCTACTTTTCACGATCTGGACTATGTAACATCATTTTCAAAGAAAAAAAAACCTATTCACCAGCTCTAATAAGGGCTGTCAGCTCAATTAAAGCGAGCCCAACCAATTATCTCATGGGCGTTCCTAGACAGCTTAAACAGGCTCGAGAGAGAGTGAGAAAAAAAAGAGAGAGAGAACATAAATTTGCTTACCCTTAATTTGCCCAGGAGCTAGCCTCCTTTCCCTCATTCGACAGTAGGTAACCTAAACAGGTGACCTCCTGTCGACAATATTTACCCCCCTTTTTGGCAGCTGGGCACAAACAGACTTGTAGGAGGTAAATAGCACATTGAGCTAAACATGAGGGTGCATGAATGCAAACTGAATTTCATTGCCTCCTTATTTTAGCCCTTGCACAGTAATCTTTAAGCTAAAACCATTATTTCTATATGCATGGCAGAGCTGTTCTCTACACAGGACCCATATACGCTACTACCTCTCCTTCTCTTCTTATGACTTCGCAGAACCTGCCTGGTCTTTTGCCAAAAATAATAAGCAAAGCTTCTCTTTCTCTCTCTGCGCTGTCATCCCTTCCTTCGGAATCTTTTCCGAGGTCGAAGTGCCAGAGCAAGCCTTGCCCTTAGCCCTGCTAGTTTGCTAAATACAGAACTTGACCTCTGACCCTTAAACCTGCTGTCCCATGTCTGTGCAAGGCTATTCCCACGTGGCTATCACAGCAAGTAACTCTCGAGAAGCATGACTAAAGGGCATCCCCGCTCCGTGCCTGCGTGCTGAGAATTTAAAGGTAGGATGCAACTTGTATTCTTAATTATTTATGTACTTCTTGTGCATTGTGCGTTGTAGCACCTAAAAAATTGGCTCAAAATTTCAGTTTTCAGAATGCCATAATTCGCTCAGAACTATCGTGCATTAAGGCGCGCAATGTAATTCACATGTCTGTACAGCTGCTCTATGCATGACTTTTAATAGCTTTTGTATTTGACACTGCAGCCATTAGGCCATACTACATTTTAAGTTTGTCACTAAGAGACAGTAATATTGGTGTTGGTAGATAAACTAATATTCAACCTTTTAATGTGGTGCAACAACATATTTTAACCAGTTGGAAATAGAAATAGGGCAGTAATTATTTACCATCAGATCCACAGATGTGGTTATTAGAAAAGCAACAAGAAAGAAAGTCCTTACTTGTATCCTTTCTGTTTTATCCAAAATAATGAAACTGTATTTCTAACTTTCAAAATCAGTAGTCTTTAATGCACGTGCTTTGATACCATTTTGTACTAACTTAAAACCTAGTCCCCACAGCTTGATCTGTAGCTTGTGCCCGGGCATAGCCATGTTTTATTTACTCAGCTGTGTTTTACGACCAGCAGGCGTTAACTTCCACGCTTTTTCAGGAGAAAAACCCTTTGCTGTATTCTAATGTCCTCAAAAAGTTTGTAAACCATGGATTACCTCCGTCTGTTCTGACAGACAGCTTCCTTCGGACAGACCGCTTTGAACAGCTGTTTAAAAGCTCTCTTTCTAGCGCCGGGAATGAGCACGGTTCATTCTATTTAAAACCCAGGCATTCCAAGCCAGTCAAAATCTATCGTTTTGCAATGTGATAAAAGAGGCGCTTTTATTTTAGCAGCAACTAATTACTCGGATAATGTGAATGCCTTTTAATATTTAATATAATGTATCTAAGGATAATGCTGTAACATTTTGTATTGAGTCCTAGTTGTGTAAAACACACAAATTCGTTTTTTTTTCTTTCTGTGAGGCCTATTTTTTCCCTATATAGTGTTAATTCTAATTTTGTGTTTTACCACTGGGGCGATACAATAATTGAAGGTTCAGACATCTATACTTTGTTACTGCTTTACTTTAAATAGTAGCGTGCAGCAATTTAGCATATGTTATACAATGTATTCTTTGAATTTTAAAGTGTAATTCTTCCAATGACATCTGCAGAACACAATGACAACAAACCAAATTGAGCTCATTCCAGTCATTTTCAAGAAGGGGGCCACACACTCAGAACACACAACACTGCTTGCTAAGGCAAGCCATTCTTACACAAAAAACACAGTCGCTCACCACCGGTGTCAGTCCACAAACCACATAGACACTCAAAAAAAACAATCAACCCACAAATCAACACTTAGGACAAAAGCAAGAGGCAGCCCACAGACTGTACTCAAACCAAACCATTTGTAAATACCAATTGTAAATCATATTTACAAACGAAAGGACTCTAAAAAAAAATAATACAGAGACTGCACCAAGACAAGTAGACAGCCAAAAGACTGCGCCATGTTAAAAAAGACAGGTTCTAACCCCAGACCTTTTCCAAAATACACCGAATTACGAATTTTACTAAGTGCGTAGATCAGGATCCTTTTTAGTGTATTTTATATATACATTTGTTGCATAGTCAGCATGGAGACTCAAAGGGGAGGTACTGGCACATACAAGAATAGTTATTGACTAACATGGGTATACAAAAATGGCTTGCTCAACAAAGTGGGAGCGGAGACATTTCTGCTTACATCAGTTATAACAGCCTGACAGTTCTATTCTAAAACAGGTGTATTCTAGCAGCTACAGGCCTTTCTGATCATACATTGCTCTGGCTCAGTGCTGAAGGAGTTAACTGTAACTGATGACTCAAGCAGAATAGAAAAGCAGGCAACAGTAAAGAGACAAGAAGCACATGGCCAGCACATGGCTAACTAAAATGGCTGCCATAACCAAAATGGCTTCAGCTCATGCTAACAGCGATTTCTGCTAGTTTCCACAAAACATCCATGATAAGCCTTTATGCGGATGATGTCATTCTCTCCCTCGCACAGCCTCTCACCTCGCTCCCTACACTAGTCGACGAACTTGAGTCATTTGGACGGCTCTCGGGCTTCAAGGTCAACCTTGGCAAGTCCCAGGTCCTCAATCTGTCTCTGCCGCATACTCAGGTGGAAGCCCTCAGGCTATCCCTCCCTCTGCATTGGTCTAGCGATCCTGTGCCCTATCTGGGCATCCTCCTGACCCCCTCGATCCCACGCACACTAGAACTAAACTACTCGTCCTTGCTGACTCAGATGAGGAGGGAGCTGGATGGGTGGACTAAACATAGTTTATCTTGGTTTGGGCGCATTGCGGCAGTCAAAATGATGATTCTACCGCGAATACTCTACCTCTTCCAGACCCTCCCGCTGGTCCCGCCGCCTAAATCCCTGCGCGACCTACAGCTCGCTACGAACAAATTCATTTGGGGCAATAAGATGGCACGCCTCTCAGTAGCGCAACTGTCACGTCCCAAAAGCGACGGGGGTGAATCTACCGATGGTCCACAGATACTTACAGGCTGCGCACCTTCGCTACGTGGTGGAGTGGACTCGACCACTTTCTGAGAAGCACTGGACCTTCATGGACCAGGCGGTAGCTGGTGCGAATGTCTGGCGCGAAATTTTGCTTCCCCGCCGCTCCCGTTCTTGGGGCCTTTATTCATCCCCAGTCGCGGTAGCAACTATGAAAGTTTGGGATGCGGTGGCGCTCTCAAGGGGCCTGACGACCTTTCCCTCCCCGATGACGCCGTTGGTTGACAACCCGGATTTTCCCCCGGGATGTAAGACTGCCATTGCCCAGCGCTGGAGAGAGGCTGGTTTTAAGCGCTTAGGCCACCCGTTTGATCTTAAGGGCATTATTCCGTTTGAGAGGGTGCGCCGGGATCTCGCCCTCCCCCGGACGGACGAGTTCTTCTACCTTCAGCTCCGACATTCGGCCACATCCCCGGCCTTCCTCCCACACGTCTCTCATAAGCTCACTCCTTTCGAGAAATGGATAGTGAACAAGACAGACGACAAACACCTCATTTCGGAACTCTATGCTTTCCTTGCCCCGCGCGCGAGTGGGAAGCGCTCTTGCGGCCAAGCCAGATGGGAGGCAGAACTGGGACGGGTCCTTACAGACAAGGAATGGGACAATATCCACTATAGGGCTCACCACGCGGCATACAACACTGCTGGGTCTGAATCTGCATTCAAGGTGGCGTCCTACTGGTATCTCACGCCAACGAGGATACACCAATGGGACAAGAATCACACAGAGGAGTGCTGACGGGGCTGCGGCCTGTCGAGTTCCCTTTCGCATCTCCTATGGCACTGCCCGAGGCTAGAGAGGTTTTGGGACCAGGTGCTTAATGACATCGACGCTGCATTTGACACTGAGATCCCCCGCTTTCCGGCTTACACTTTGCTAGGGCTATCAAATCCACTCACTTTTCCATTGCGGTCACTTAGAGGTAGGCAGATGGCACTAGCATTGCTTGCGGCGCGCCAGGCGATCTTAGTCCACTGGGGTACTACTACGGTGTTGGACCACACGGCCTGGCTTCATAGGCTTTGGATGACCCTAGCCATGGAACGACTCTCGATGAGTCACGATCACAAGGGCGAGAAATATGCCGAACTCTGGGCTCCCTTTATAACACTGCTATCGAAAGACCTCCGCGAGGTCACTTGCCCCAAACTCTTGCAAGTGCTGCGACTCATACCTTCCTCTTCGGAATCAGCGGCTCCCAAATGAGGGAGCAGTAGGGTTGGGGTCGAGTATGATGGGTTCTGTGAGGCGCCACACAGCTTTTGGAGTCTTTGGTACGGTTCCCCCTCCCCCCTTTTTTTTTTCTTTTCTTTCTCTTCCTCTTTTTTCTGGGGGGTGGTTGGGAGGGTGGGTTTTCCTTATTTGTTGTCTGTTTATTACGGTGGGTCAGTACGTTCTAATTTGCACTGTTTGACAGTTACGTTCCTCCTATTTGATGTGTCTAACTTTGAGCATCGCCAGCCTCCGGAATGTTGGACTCCATTTAGTAATGAGACATATATTTTCAATGCATTGTCCTTTAGCCGCCGGCCCCTGAGGTTGTAGGCGAATGGCTGTGTACAGGTGTAAAGACACCCACCGACTAAATCAATAAAAAAGATTTGTTCCATAAAACCTAAGCAGGAAATTACTTTCAAGCATTTTTCTATCTCTTTCGTAAGCAGAGGTAGAAAATAAAGAATGAATCCCACCTAAACCTATTTGAAAAAAGTCTAGCCAGGCCTGTGGAGTGAAATAGCTTTTGGTTTTTATTTCCCTGTGAATGCATGTTAACCTCAAAAAGTAGTGTGCCCTGTTTTTATATATTAACGTGCCCTGTGCGCTTACAAGGCTTGCTTTAAATGTGACTTATGAATATTTAAATATAGGCATTTTTTTTACATAGCAAAAACAGTTTTCCCTGCCATGTATCACAGTAGTGCATTTAAACTGCAGCCTTAATATACCTCAGTGGTTCCCCTGGTAGAAATATGTTTTTATCGCATTTGTGTATGGTGTGGGTATATACTGCAGCCCACTTATGACCTTTAACTTTTCATTCCATAGGTGCACTTTACACACCATGTTCAACAGACTTTATAGGAAAGTTAAATAGCCAAATAGGGAGTTCCAATGTAATGCGCCCATTTTAGAGGGAAGGCACGGGCACTTTACTACTGTTGAGCAGTGGTAAAGTGCACAGAGTCCTAAAGCCTGCAAAAATAGTGTTCAGCAAAAGGCGATAAATAATGTAAAGCAAAAGGCGAAAAATCTCAGGCGATCATGCAGAAAATGGCAAATTTGCTGCAATGTCTGTTGCACCACACGGAAGCATCTTACATAAACAGTACCAGAAAACCTAGCTGATGATCTTGTCTAGATAAATCTCTCAAAAGGCAACATTGACATTTATACAGCAAGAAATTAGTAGGAATAAGAAGGAGAAGACTGGAATGGAATCTCTGACAATGGATTCTTCTTTAGGACATCAAATGGGCTCAGTACCTATCGCTTGCCTGAGTCTTCGCTCCGCTTTTCAAGATGTTTTCTTTTTTGCCCTTATATGAAAGTTATTTGATACCAGTGTTTTGTCCCTTCCTTATTAGACCTCTCTCATGCGTTCCATATATTATATAATTATGCTTAAGGCAAGGAACTGCAGATCCAAATTAGGAAGTTCCTTCACAATTTCTCTCCCCTGTACTGTTCTCCAATCTCTTTCTACTAGCCTTTTCAAGTAACAGCTTTTACACCTAGCCTCTTTCTGTTTCTGATGTTGACAACAATTATTGTGCAACACTGTAGAAAACTTAGCAGAATATAAAGTGTGAGACAAGGTAACATACAACTAATGTAATTGCCCTTATGGCTTCATCATGCCACTATCCTGTGTCTGTCTTTGCCTCTGGCTTCTGCTCTTCCTCTGAATGATGGTAGAAGTGGGCCCTTTCACCTGTTACAGATTTATACCATGCTGCTGTAAAGACTTTTTTATGGTTACTTCTTCTGATGTGCATGTTCTTGTTTTTTGTTTGTCGGTTAGTCTATTCAACCACGTTTGCAGTCTTATTTATGCTATGATTGTTGGGCTTAAAGTTTGCAGACTCTGTAAGAGGCATTGTTATGTAGCTGACCCAGGCTACTGATATCAGTACACTGATTGTTGTGTTTGTATCCAGTGAGCTCATGTCAAGTCTCCATGATTGCCATGGACTGCCCAGCATATGCATAACACACTTCCCTCAGACCAGAATGACATACTCTCTTGGCTATCACACCCCCGAATTGAAACAAATTTGACAAATGGAAGAAATTAAGGGTGCGTAGTAAAAATATTAATCAATTCATTCACTGCTGTGAGCCCTCACCCCTTTTACTCAACTAATTAATTTCCAACTTAATCCATAGTAGAGAAAGAACCTCTGTGAGTACTTTTAATCTTCAGATACAGTGCCCCGCTCTGTAGCTCAGTGCTGGATGAGTATAAACTTATACTTGTGGAAAAGGTCACTGTCCAGCAACCAGACCACCCATGCCTTTGAAACTCTCATCAGTCTCAGGTGGAACCTATTCAACACAACTCCATGCTGATAAACTCTTTAGTTCCTCCCTGTACTCCCTTCTGGAGTGGATCCTGGTGAAAAGTCCCCTTACAAGATTATGATCAGACAAAATTTGTAGAGGGAGGTTTCCCCGTACATAATGAGACTGCATGAGAATCTCAGCTTCAAGCCCTTCAGCTCCAGGGCATCTCACCTCATAGTGCATTGCACCATCATTTGGTGAACCAGTTTACGAGTGCCACCCAAACAGATTTGACTGTCAGTGGCTGTTTATGACTTGGCACAAAAGTCTGCTTCCATTCTTGAGTGCTGTTAGATGAGGAGGGTTTGATCCCTTCACGCTCACCCAGGGAAGAACAGCACTCCAGTGGGGAGCAGCTCATCCTCTTTTGCACAACCACAGCTGACAAATATCCAAAGACACCAAATCAACTGAACATGCTAATGTAGCAAACCAGTTGTCTGGAGGACACATTCGATAAAAGTCTTGTCAAGATGCAAAATGCACACACAGGAAGAGATTCTAAAACCCAAGAACCGTGTACCACCAGGTGATCTGATAGAATGATTTCTATTTGTTATTATAAGTGAAAAAAAACATTGCATTGACACCGCCGCTGTTTTCCTGTGATGTAGTAGATCTGAAATGCCGAGGGATTTTAATGCATGGGTACAATGTAGGAGACCAGAAGGTTTAGATTTGCCATGAATCAAGATGCTGCACTAAACTCTGGCCCATTTCTGAAATGGGAATACTCTTATCCTAGTTAATATAGATCAATTTCAAAACTCTGGTTTTCATTTGGTCAGTGATCTTCTGATGACTTCAAAACAGTACCTGGGCTTGTTGAACTAGTTTTTCCACAGGACGGAAACAGTTTCTTTATGGTCTGCCTGTATCCAGAAGGAATCTATTATTCATCTGTAATGTGCAACAGACTAATCTGTCATGTCCAATTGGCTGACTTAAATTCACGTTTGGTGCATTTGTATTTGCAGATTAACAAGTATCTAAGCGAGACAGCAGAAGGCAGTATGCTTCGATGTGGAAATGCTACAGCTCTCTTTTTAAATGAACCATATATGTTTTGTAAAGCGAGCCACGGACATACAGTATTCGTCATAAGCATAGAAAAAGCTATTGTGCTCACAGGCAAAGACCTCTTATCTACACCCCCACGACATTTTGAATGTTTCATTCATTTTTCTAACCTGAAAAGGGATTTACCCCATACATTGTCTCTTGCCATCATGATTAAAAGATTACATGAGTGTGGCCTTTCCTCTAAGGCACTGCATTGGTTTATGTCCTCCCTAACAGAACTCAAGCTATACATCTGCCGCCAGTTTTGTTCTAATCCACTGCCATGTCTCACGGGGATCGTCCCTCAGTCCTACATTCTCTAACATTTACATGACCCCTTTGGCAGACATGGTGCAAATGCACAGCCTCAACATTATATCCTATGCGGGCAACACACAGTTGGTAATAACTATTGAGGATAATGCTGTGGCAAACAAGACTCTGGTTTTTGGACTGCCTCAGTAAGGTGGCCACATGGATGAGGGACAACTGCCTCAAACTAATTGGCTGGAGTCCCAGGTTCATTTTGTTTGGGAAGGCAGAATTCACCTGGTTGGACACGTGGTGGCCTAGTGACCTTGGCTTGAACTCCATTCCTAAAAAAAGATGCAAGGAATTTGGCCATCACCGTGGATAACACTGTCCATGAAAGAGCAGATTGCATCAGTCTGTGGAACCTGCTATGGGATTTTGCGCATGTGCACAATATCTTTACCTGGCTTCAAATACAACATCGAAAAACTATCATGCAGTCTCTCATCACAAGCCGATTGGACTATTATGATGCACTGCATGTAGGTATGGATGACTTTTCGCTTTGCTCGACTTGAAATGGTCCATAATACTGTGATTTGTCTGGTATGTATTTTTCCTCCTAGATCTACATCTATTGGACTGCTGTGGACTCCACATTGGGTGCTTGTTGGTAAATGGGTGTTTTTTTAAGTTACTATGCCATACGCATGACGCCCTCCATCTTTCTACCCCACTATATCTGCAAAACCAATTCAGGTTATTTTTCCTACTTGGCGGGCCATCACTGGAACTCTCTCCCTTGTCACATTTGTGGGTTTATGAACCTTCCCTTGATCAGAAAAAATAAAAAACGGTTGTTTCAGCTGCTCTTGTTTCTTCATGGCCCTGTCTATAGTCCTGTATAGGGTATTACCACTTATGTATGCCAGGATACCCCCTTGGGAGTGATGCGAGCGTTATAGATTCTATAAACATAACGGGGGGGCGGAGCTAGCCATGCCCTAAGATGGCCGCCATTTGAGCGAGCTCCTTCGGTCACGGACCCATCCTACAACTATCCTGCATTCCAGCGAGCCACAAGAAACCTGAAGCACTCAATGACTACGTCGGAATACCGTGTCAGACTACAGACCCCGGTTCTGCGGTGAAAATCGACCTGGAACGGCCGGAGATACAGCGCGGCCTGTGCAGCGTCAAGGAGGCCCAAGGCATACAGAAGGGAACTGAAGCCGCGGGCTAGCGTGGAAACTGGCCGCGACGCAGTGCACGTAAACGGCAGAGGCCGGCCTGCCGAAACGGAGAAGACGATCCCAGCTGTGGACCACGCAAAGGCCGGGGGGCTTGCGCTGCTGCTCTCGGGATGCTGTGAGAAGCAGACAGACATTCTCGTGAGCGAGATCGGAGATCCAAGCCCTGCGCGCAAACTATGAGGAGGTGAGATCTGCGCTGACATAGGGGCAGACGGCGTGAGCCGGTCCGACACCAGCGGGGCTGTGCGGTAGGGGGTCGACTCCGGAGCCGGCATCTGGCCGCGCATGAAGTTGCACCATAGTGGCCCTTGAGGTCCGGCGCTGTGGACAGAAAAATGAGTCCGGGGCAGCTGGCCTGAAACTGGGAGACTGCCAGGCCCTCGAGCGCACAGTGTGAGACGTGCTAGGAGCGCGCCGACGGCAGGATCTGCGGCAAACATTGCGGATACGGGAGGGAATTGGAGAGGCCCACCAGTTTCTAAGCAGCAGTTGAAGACGTGCTATAGCTGCCGCTACACGAGGGACCACACCCCCGCACCACCGCCGTTGAGACACACAAAAACACAGCGGTGGCCTTCATGAGCGAACGGTTTGGGGCCTGAGACTACGTGGTGAAACCCCAACACGCAGGGGGCGAGACTGGATCATTGTATGGCTGGTGTTGGCTCTTATCGCGGACTACTCCTGCCATCTTGAAGAGCCGTAGGGTACTAAGACTGGGAAACAAGTACAGAAAAAGAACAGACAGGCCACCCGGGAGCAAGCTGGAGAGGTCCCAAGGGGTGGCCATTGTTGGGGTCTGCGCCGGGGTCCTACTGCGCTGTTACTGTAACAGTGTTATGAGAAATACAGACATACCAGCACCGTGGTGGGGCTGAGATTTGACTGTATCCTGGGCACGCTACGGACAGGCGCTCAGCGAAAATATCAAAAACAACGCCTGGGAGAGGGGGCACCACTTAAGAGACATTGCCCACGCCTTGTTCTAAGCGCTGCAACCTGGCACATCAGACTCCCCCTTTACGGGTTATCTCTGCCAAGTACAACGACAGGGGGAAAAAGTAAAATAGTCTGCACGCTCCTAGGCTCTGTTATTTTGGGACGCCCCGGGGACGCAACCCCACCACTTATCCTACCGGAGGATAATGGGAAAGCCGGACAGAACCCAATCGAAGCTGCAATTTGAACAAACCAAAAAGGTAACGGAGAGTGGCCAGGATGAACATCAATCCACGCGGAGCGCTGTGGCGCCTACAGGTGCTGAAGCTACAGGTGATGTGCACTCAATGTTTACAGCAATCCAGAACGCCCTCTCAAATATTGATGGGAAAATAGACACCCTCACATACAGGGTAGATCGGATGTCGGAGAGGATGGACAGGCATACGGAGCGCATCGACATGGCTGAACGCAGAATCTCTGACGCTGAAGATGTGCAGCAACAAATGGATCAGCGACATGGCAAGATGGACAAAACCCTAGCAGCCCTAATGGCGAGGACCGAAGACTCCGAGGCACGTTCACGACGGAACAACCTTCGCTTCATGGGCATTGCGGAGACAACGAACACAGGTCAGATGGAAAAATACATTGAAGGATTGCTAACGACTCTGATGGGAAGAGACACCTTCTCTGATGTATTCATTGTCGAACGGGCGCACAGATCACTGGCCCCTCCGCCTCCACCAGGCGCCAGGCCAAGGCCGATTATCACCCGGCTTTTGAATTATCGAGATCGTGATGCGGCGCTCCGAAAATCCAGAGAACTGGATAGCCTGAAGCATGAAGGCATGGATATTTCCATATACCCCGACTTCACGCAATAGGTCCAGGAAGCCCGAAAGAAGTTTCTGCCAGTAAAAAAGAAGCTTCGTGAACAGAACATTCCATATGCCATGATATACCCGGCGCGGTTGCGGATAACGGATGGAGGCAAGTCCACTGTGTTTAATGAACCAAAGGATGCACTCAAGTTTCTGCAGCAAAGACGATCCCAAGCCCCCCGGAGAAGGTCGCTGAGGGGTGACCCGGACGGACAGCAGGACACCTCCGATGTTGAGTAAACGGACCTTTTTTCCGAAATGTAGTGACTGAGTGTGAGTTTCAGGTTGCAGAATACAAGAATATGCTATCGTAAACACTCGCTAATAGTTTACACGATTTTGTTAATAACTGTGTGCTATGGGTCTATGGCCGGTTAGATGCAGAGTAAGGATCAACTGCGATAGAGTTAAGAAATGGCAGACCCACGTTGCTATTGTTAACTACAGGCCACTGAGTGCATAACTCTTTATGTTTTTATTTTTGCAAGTGACCATCAGTGCGATTTATATATCGCCGGAACGTTCGGCTGGCAGCTCCCGCCAACGTGTGTGCACCACACCCAGTTCAAGGTTCAAAAATGGGAGGGGGGGGGGATCTTTTGGTTTAATGGGAAATGTCTTGGCAGCAGTTCAGGGGCTGGCGAAGTGGGAGGGGGGCGGGCAGGGAGTTACTTTGAAAACCCTGGTCAGCATTTATATAGCAGATAGCATATTACACGGCAAAGATCAATACATAAGTCATCGGCAAGTCCAATTTACGGGTAATGCTGCGTATGGATAAAAAGTTACGTTGCACCAGACCATTAATATTCCTGACCTGGAATGTGAGAGGGCTACACAACCCGCAGAAAATTCGTAAGGTACTGGCATACCTAGACCGACACAGGGTGGATGTTGCCTGTTTGCAGGAAACACATCTCACACATATCACTGAGCAGAAGATGGGTGCAAAATGGGCCTCTTACCGTATGGCGTCCTCTTATTCTACTTATGCCAGAGGAGTGATGCTCCTCGTGTGCCGCAACATCCCTTTCACCCTTATTAGCTCCCTCAAAGATGATCAGGGGCGTTATGTTATAGTACAGGGCAACTTTGGCGGCACTGCATTAACAATAGTCACAACGTATGGTCCGAACACCGACGAGCCGCTGTTCTTTGCTCATATATGGGCTAAATTGCGTGACTTGCCACCAACACCCATTATATGGGGAGGGGATTTTAACACGTGCTTAGATCCTGCCTTACATAGGTCCACGGGTAATGAACGATATGGGAGGCAGTCGGCAAAGGCGCTTCGAGAAGGTATGGATGAATGCTCAATGATTGATTTATGGCGTTTGAGAAACCCGGGTCGGAAGGAAGGTACATGCACGTCCACGGTGCATAACACGTGGTTGAGAATAGACTACTGGATAGCTACACAAGACGTTAGTACATGGACGACACAGATAGACCATATGCCTAAGACGCAGTCGGACCATGCGCCCGTCCGACTAGCGCTTGCCATTCCCACACACACTCCACGCCAGTTTACCTGGCGTTTGCAACAGGGGGCACTCCTTGACCAGGTATTCCGCTCTGAGCTGCATCAGGCTATAGTTGAATCCTTTGATTTAAACGCAGGATCCGTCCGTAGTGCGAAACACTTTGGGAGGCCTTTAAGGCCACCATCAGGGGACACTGTATAGGTAAGCATGCAGGCATATTGAAAGACATACAACAGCAATTAGCTCTGGCAGTAAGGGATATTCAAAGGTTAGAGATGGAGTTCGTGGAAACTCAAAACCCCAAAACGCGAGCGGACATTAGGCAGAAGGTAGATACCTATCATGGATTTGCAGAAGATGAGCTCAAATATATCTCACGCAGATACACAGCACGCAACTATGGCGAAGGGGGTAGACCAGGACGCGCGCTTTCATATAGAATACGAGCACCACATAAATCTACATATATAACACAAATAACAACCATGCAAGGAAAACTCACATTTGATACCCCGTCGATACTAGATTGCTTCGCAGAATATTATACCCGCCTGTACTCCACGCAATCGATTGTGTCCCCTCCTGATATTTGTCAATACTTAGACGACATCGCACTAGCATGGCTGTCGGACGGCCATCGTGAATATCTGTGTCATCACATTATGGAAGCCGAGATTAAAGAGGCGATAAACTCTCTTCCAAATAATAAGGCGCCCGGGGTGGATGGCCTCCCCGGGGAATTCTATAAAGAATTTAGAGATTTACTGACCCCACACCTAGACGAGATGTATGAAGAGGCATATGAGGATGGAATGCTTCCGACCTCGCTGAGGGAGGCATTACTAATCACTCTCCCCAAACCAGGTAAGGACCTGCTTAAGTGCGAATCCTACCACCCACTGTCTTTAATAAATATAGACGCAAAAATCTTAGCCAGAATTATTGCGACAAGGATACAACCTCTGTTACAGAAACTCATATTGCCGGATCAGGCCGGTTTCATACCGACTAGATCCACTACGCAAAACCTTAGGATCATTTTCGCAATGTTCCATCAATTAAATCCAGAATTGCCATCAGCCGCAGCCTTATTAGACGCGGCGAAGGCTTTTGATTCAGTGGAGTGGGTATTTATGTTTACGGTACTGCGTAGGATGGGATTTCCGGAACCCTTCCTGCGCTGGATTGCGCTTCTGTATGCCAAACCCAGCGCACGCATCAGAATAAATGGGAATACATCTGACCCAATCCACATAAGCCGTGGAACCAGACAGGGATGCCCGCTCTCACCGCTCCTTTTTACAATAGCACTAGAACCATTAGCGTGTAAAATTCGTCAAAAACACCCCGAACCCGCTCTTCAATTCCAGCTCCGTCCAGTCGGCATATCATTATATGCTGATGATATGGTCCTCTATGTTCGGCACCCAGATACTAACTTAAACCCACTCATTAGAGAATACATTCAGTTTGAAAGATATTCGGGACTCAGTATCAACTGGGACAAATCGGTGGTCATACCACTCACACTAGCTACAACACAGCCCACCTTGGAATTCCCACAACAATGGCAAACCGAACCGGTAAAATACCTTGGTGTATGGATACACAGGAATCCAGAAACGGTGGTTAGGGAGAACTATGGCAGAGCACTAACAAAACTAGATGAACAGATAGATCGGTGGATCAAATTGCCTCTGTCCCTGGCTGATAGAATTGCCATACAAAAGATGGTGGTACCGCCACGATTTCTCTACTTGTTTATGAATATTCCGATCTGGCTCACACAAGCACTGTTTTCCAAATTACGCACAGCTATGCAGCGCCTAACTTGGGCCGGGAAACAGGCCAGAGTTGGCTGGAAAGTTCTTACCAAGCCTTATCATCAAGGGGGCTTTGGAGCACTGGACCTCCAAATATATTTTTATTGCGCTCAGGCCCAACATGCCCATTACTGGACACAACCGCATGCACACATACCGCACATAGCTGTGGAACATGAGAGCGCGCTACCGTCTCCACTGATTACATACATATCTGATCCGAAGCGATACACCCCGAGGGACGAAATACACCCTGTAACTTGCACATCAAGAGCATGGTATACGTTAGCACAGCGCGCACAGAAACGTCCGATATACGCTCCGGCGCTGCCCATAGCTCACCATGCACGAATAACAGTCACGCAAGAGAAAAACATGCTAACTTTACTGGGGACAATGGGTCTTCGTACTATGAGTGATATTTTCCCACATAACCGATTCATCCCGCAAGACGAACCGTCCCTCAGCGTACATCGCACACCACTGAAGATCTTTGCGGATCTGCGGCTGCGCGTGGCAGTCAGGGAACTATACCCATCGTTCCCGGACGAACCCCCGCAGCTTAATGCACTACAAATCCTGCTAACAGCACCCACACGCCAACAATTAGTAACACGCTTGTACAATGCCTCACAGGAGGAACTGAGTCAGGTTCAGAACAAATCGCTTCAGAGATGGGAGGAGACAGTGGGAATCCCTATAGATAAGAAAGACTGGGATTTTAGTTGCACACAAATGCAGCTGCTAACATCAAATTGTAATCTGCGTATTATTCATTTTAAGTTCCTACATCAAATATACTATACCCCAGCAAAATTACATAAATATGGACTTAGACCAGACAATAGGTGTCACAGATGCGGGGAGCCAAACGCAGACTTTCTTCATATGGCATGGGCATGTCATCAACTTACATTATACTGGCAAGAAATTACTAGCACCCTTACAGCCATGCTATCTGAGCAGATACCAAATGCTCCACTGGTCTGTCTGTTGGGACTCTACAAGATTCGGCCGGCTAGACGACGTAAGCTGCTGGCTGTGGCGTTGCTACTGGCTAAACGTCGGGTTGCGATGCGATGGGGTAGCAAGCGCCCTCCACGATACAAAGACTGGTTAACGGATATGACCTTTTGTAAAGAGACACTGGAAACGTATGCAGAAGAAATACCTCAGGCCTCAAGACCTAGAGACTTCTGGGATCCCTTTGTACAGTACCTAAGTTCCTCACAAGATACTGACTAAATTCATGCCATAGGGCACAGATAACGCTTGAGAAGTGTAGGGGTGGTTTTTGCGAAAGGGATGTGAACGGCAAGAAATATGTAACGGCGGCAGGCAAGAGAACCTGCGGGGAGATGAACGCTTTATGAATATTGTACAGTATACCCTGTGTCGGACTTGTATGTAAAGCATCTGAGATATGAAAATGTATGAACCAAATGACGTCAAGCTGTGTAACCTTGATTTGCTTTTTCTCTTTATTTGCTGACCAGAATAAATAAAACAATAAAAAAAATTAAAAAACATAACTGAGCTTGGAGCGAAACCTCAATTAAGATATTCGAAGGTGAATAGAGTTTTTGAACCAACTGCATGCAGTAAGTGGTGTATCTTTTTCATTTCTCGCTGGTAATGGCATGCAGCTCGGTCCTAATCCTTGAAAACAACGATACTAGAGAACCCCGACTCAACCTGCTAAAGCCAGCATGATATGGAGACTAATGAAGCCACCTAGTTCAACACCTTTCTCAAGTCCAACAATTTCTATTTGTTCAACTGGTGTATTTTCCTTAGTAGAAGAACCCGTTTCCATCCTATCAGCTAGCAAGCACCATTCGGGTCGCCATACTTCTGTGCCATTGAAAAGAACAGGAGTAAGCTTTAGAGACACTAAAGGCATTTTTTTTTTTTATTTGGTGCTATTTGCATGTTTTGTGAAGAGAGCCAGAACCATTCAGTATTTGCCGTAACTAGACTGAACTCAGCCCAGCTAGACCTTTCTCAAAGTCTAGAAGAGTATCCCAGCCATTTTCATTTTTGAAGCAAGGTTCAGACCTTTTTGCCTTAACTTGTTGGTAAAAAGTTCAAATAGTTGCTGTATTGACGTCTAGATGTCGAAGCAGTAGTAGAATCTTCAATTATTGTGCCTTCATCATCACCTAGTACTGTTGCTTGCATGATCTCACAGCGACAGTACACAGATGACTAGCATATCCCTTAAGGCATCACGAAGAAGGCTGATTTGTTAGGAAAAGTGTTTCTACACTAACATATCTTTATTAATCAGCGATGATTAGAGGAAATGGAGAACGCGTATCGCAAAGGTGCCCGTGGGATTTTTGTTATGCGTTTGTAAGACGTTGTTCGAATATGATGGCAGCGCTTGGGTGAGTCTAACATCTGTGAAATTTTTCCCACTGATCCCTTTGTTGGGAAACATGGCCCTCTTTTCTACAAAATAATTAACATCTGTTCACATCGCCTACAATATTAACTGTTTGTCCTAGCACCGTCGTGTTCGTAATAGAATTAAAATATTATGCTATTAAGGCACCAGAATGGCTTCCCATTGTGCCTCCAAGGATATTTGCACCACAAAAATGCCAGCTGAAGAACCACCCTGTCATATCTGCCTTCGTATTACAGACTAACAGTACTTGCGCGCTTTTGATATCTGGTTTATTTTTAGACTTCAAAATGTTTTAACGTGGTTCGCATTAAATTTAAATAATATTTGCTGATTACTGCTGATGGCAAAAAGGCAAAAAAGGTGAAATGCATTTGCAAAGGACCTTAGTATACATCTGCTGCTCCCGAGCATTCATTGGGGCGAGCATGGTGATATCATGGCTACCAATTGTGCCTTTGCCTTCTCTCCTGAATGCAGAGTTGAAACTTACGTGAATGGTGGGTGGGGTTGTGTGGCGGGAGTTAGCAGCCAAAAGTGACATCTCACCTGGAAGTGGGGTAGTGCTATCTGGAAGCACTGCTAATGACCATTGTGGTATGAGAAAACCACGAACATGCCCATCACCACCCACATAACTATCAAAGCCACCCCGTAGAAGTTGTGCAAACACATTCTATGTAGCACTAACCACTGAGGGCCAAAGGAGACAAAACTGTGGTCAACCATGGCGAAATTAGAAAAACAAGGAAAGTATGAGAGAAAAATGTAGCGAGGTTGAAAAAGAAAAGAAAAATGCATTTACAATGAAAGAAAGTGGCAATAGAAAGTAAGGTCAACCGGAAGGAGAAAATGAGTGTGAAAGAGAGATAGGCTAGAGAGGAGGGAAGAGGATATAAGAGTGTGAGCTTTGGTGAATTAGAACAACAGCAAAGGAGAGGCAGAGAAGAAGATAAAGAGGGAGAGGAAGAGAAGGTGGAAGGAATGAGGTACAGATAGGAAGCAAGACCAAGAGACAAAAGAGAGAAGATGTGAGGATAAGAGATGTTGCCAGAAACCTTGAGAATACAGGAGAAGATGAAAGAAACCTGAGACTATGATTGTAGGTAACTTAGTAACAGGGAACGAGAGGGAGTAGACAGAACGTGAAGAGATTGAAGAATTACACTAGAAAGAACAGCAAGGGCATATAAAAACAGGGATAAGAAAGTGAGGAGATTAAAGGTAAAGTAGCATATGGGTGTGTTATATGACTAATAAACGAACAACCTTTCTATTGGGCTGATTACGATGGCGGACGGACTTCAGTCCCTCCGCCATCGTCTCGGGAATGGGACCGCCCACCTACAAGGCGGCGGTCCCACAATAGGCATTACAATGCGACCGTCACCACGGCAGTTGCAATGCCTATCTTTTACATTACGGCGGGTGCTGCTGGCTCCAGCACCCGCCGCAATGTAAAAAAGGGACATGTTACATATCCCTGCACTACGTGGCAGGCACCATGTGGTGCCTGCCACATGGTGCAGTGATATGTAGGGGGGCACCATAGGTGCCCCCCAGGTCCGATGTCTGGGGCCACGGGGGAGGTGGGCCCGTTACGGGCCCCCAAAGTCCCTTTCTGCCTGCCTGTTCATGGTGGGTTAACCCACCATGAACAGGCAGGCAGAAAGGGATATCGTAATCCCTACGGCGGTGCCTGGCAGGCACTGCCACCATTGTAGGGAATACGAATCACCCCTGATGCACTGGCGGGCTCAAGGAGCCCGTCGGATGCGTGGCGGTCGATCTTTCCGACCGCCATCTCCCCCGCCACCATTGTAATATGGCGGGCGGGAAGCATCTATCCGATGGCGGGGAGACTGCCACCGACAGCCTGTCGGTGGCGGTCTCCCCGCAATCATAATCAGGCCCTATGTTTTCATAAAACCAGGATTTAAAGATATCACGTTTTTTACTCAAATATTATCTTGTGGAGTCTACTAAATTAAAAATGTAAAGACCAAAATATAGTCATTGCAGGCCACTACGTCCGGATCAAGACTCGGAAATTTAAATAACAATCTTATATTCTCAAACCAAGGCATTATGGAATAGTAAATAAAAAACATTTGGCTGGCTGCCCTCACTTTCACAAATGGATATCTCAGTCGTCAAATTTTTCATATACAACACGTTCTATAACTATCAAAAATGGAAAGGTGATTGAACCCTAGCAGAGGTCATATTTCCCTGGGTCTAACATCTTTAAGTTAGTTTCTTTCAAAATAAAAATCATTTTCAAGATTCTGTGCACGACACACACAGCTTTCTATAAAATTGGCCCAACTTTTCTGATCCAAAAGACCCTTGCTGACAGTCATCCCCTGCTCTGACATTTAAGTTTGTCCTACTTCTTAGTACTTCCATGTTCAAAGCGCAAAGCAAGCGAGGGCACAGTTTCACCTGCTACGAACATAAGAGTTGCAAACTTTTTAACACGTTTGTTGCATTGGCTTACTATCCACATCTAGTCTGACATCATTCAGCGATCATTAAGAGTTGGCAATTCTCTTTCTGACCCTAGTATGGCTTTTTTTAATCAAAGTGGTAGAACACAGCTGATTGGTTGCTACAAATGCCTTCTATTTTGAGCATGTAATCCCACCTACATAATATCTACTGCACAGAAAAGACAATAAGCCGAACCTGTTAGCAAAATATTGCCCATATTTACTGTACCAGGAAACTAGCCATGTCCGTAACTTTGGGTTAGAATGGTAGAAAGGAAATCAAAACCTTCCAGCCAAACTCATTTGACCTCATACATTGGTTTACCAGTCTTTCCTCGCAGTGCAACAGTAGCAGACAATACCACCAAGCAAATAACATCACCCTCGTACTTCCCTGAAAACTCCCAGAAGACTAACAAAGTAACTGTAAAATGTGCAAACATAGCTCCAAGAAAATACCAGCATAATTTAACCATATGTAAAAATCCCAAAACTCACTTACAGAATAGCAAGGCGCTCTAGTTCTTGCCCAAAATGCAGAGCACACAACACCCTATGTGATGCTTAGCATCAGGGCTTAGCCACTAAGCCAAGCAAATTACCAGACCAAGAATAATAACTATACCAGCGCCCATATGCAGCATACCACCTAGCCCCAAATATAGTAAACAAAATGGTTGAGATCCCAATTACCAGCAGTTACTATAAAAAATACCTCGAGCGCAGTAAACCAGATCAATAAACAGAAAAGCTGATGGAGTCACATGACAATGTGCATCGTGGAAAAAGAAATTATGGATCTAAAAATCCTCCTCCCAACATGGCCACGGTCTATGAATTTGCAAAATTCAAAAACCTTCTCAAAGCTTCTGTCAGTCACGTTATATCGTTAATGGGGAAAGCAACCAGAGAGTATTACTGCTAACTTAAACACAGAAGATCAACCAACAAAGTTTAATAGATAACCTGGCAGTGCAAGCAACATCTATTTTACACCAAGAAGCACAAAGAACGCATTCTAATATTAGGGAGTCCTAGAAAAACGGAAATCTTTATTAGCAACCAAGACCCAAAGTGTTTAGCGTCAATAGATAAAGATTTTGTCATCCCGACCCCATACCACAACAATTGCAGATATCACTCGTGTTTCTGTTCAGTTCTCAAAAATAATTATACATTTGAGGCATAGAAAGCATGCGAGTTACAGATAAAGGATTGAAAATAACGCGAAACAATCAATATTCAGATGATCAGTGAGATCAATTCAGCTACAATCCATACGTAACAAAAACTCTAGTTTGACAAAACTTGACACCGCATGGTCTACTATAAATATTCCAGGAAAATAATTGACACTCCCAACACCCACCCACTAGTAAATGCAAATACACATGACCAACGTGGCCTACTGGATGAGAGAGAACTGCCTTAAACTCAACACAGACAAAACGGAGATCCTGATCTTCGGAAATAAGAGCTCCCCATGGGACTGCTCCTGGTGGCCATCCAAACTAGGTCCTACCCCCACAGGCCATGCCAGAAACCTCAGCATCATCCTAGATGACAAACTCACTATGAACAAACAGGTTAACGCTGTGCCCTCATCCTGCTGCCTTGTTCTCAGAATGCTTCGCAAGATCTTTAAATTCCTCCCCACGCACACAGGACTCATGGTCACCTAGGCCCTCATAACCAGCAGGCTTCACTATGGCAACGCCCTCTACATCAGCATCTCCAACCAGCTTACACAAAGACTCCAGAGCATCCAAAACACTGCCACTCGACTCATCCTAGACGTCCCCAAAAGTGCTCACATCACTCCATACCACACTGATCTACACTGGCTGCCCATCCTGAAATGTTGCCAATTCAAACTGCTCATCCATGCCTACAAAACCCTCTACACACCGGACAAGCATTCCTCAGCAATTGACTTCAACTCAACCAACCACCCAGACAGCTACGCTCTACCTCTTTCACCCTCTCATGGGTCTCCCAGATCCACAGAAGCAAGTCAGGAGGGCGTGCCTTCTCCTTCATCGCCACCAAGTACTGGAATGAACTTCCTCAACACATCAGGACAACTCTATCACTTTTCAACTTCCACAAGAAACTGAAGACCTGGCTGTTCAACTAGGAGCTCCACCCGGCCTACGAACCTGCTCCATCGCCTGGATACCCTCACGGGTGATAAGTTGCGCCATACAAAACAACAAAACATAACAATATCCCACATCCTCTAACAAGGGGAAGGTGTTAATAACATAACCAATCAACTGGTGAAATTTTACAATCACATATTCCGAGGTGACTTCATCTTACAGACACCAACCATCTTCACTTTCCCAAATTTCCAAAAAAACGACAAAGGAAGGAATTCTTTGGACCCCTACATTACCTATAAGATAAGTGGAGGTGTCGGTCAATTAATTTATCGATTTTTACATTGACTACAGGAACAGTTCTTATCAAAGGCTACCAAACCTCAATGGAAGATGGTCTTGGGATCTTAGTAACTTAGATTTGTCGTAAAAAAATTAGCACAAGACAGATTGTCTAGTCTCCTGAATGAAAGCAGCACCTTCTCCCTTACGTGTGGAGAGACTAATACGAAAACGAATAATAAATTTGAACCCCTAAAGCTAAGACAGAAAAACAATATCCTCTGGCCCATGGCATATACAAGCCTCCCATTCAAATAGCAATCTTTGTGCATGCAAGAGAAACTGTGATGAACAAGAAGAACACCATAAAAATAATATGACATAATTTAAAAATAAGGATTGAATTCACCCCATTCACATATTCACCTTTCCACTGCACCAACATTAAAATACCAAAGCTTTCTGGATTAATTTAAACCAGTTTTTGCATGATGTCCCACAAAAGAAATCACTTCCCTGGGACACACTAGACACCTGCTCCATTGATCACTTTTGGCAGGATTTCCATTCCTCAAAAAAACGTCATGGTACTCTTGGGTTTCAATACAACTGTCATTCTCAGCTTAAACAGTCAAAATGGTTTCTGTTTCTTCCAGCCAACAAACTATGTCACTGTGAGAAGTCTGTCACAGTGTCACCAATCTAGGTTCAGACCCAGTTGTAATTCTACCTATGCTTCGTCTGTCTCTTCCTTATGGAGATTTCCACCACAGTGACAGAGATCTCAACACATTTAATTATACAAATTAGTAGTTAATGTGAGAGCGATCTGGGGCCCTTGTGGAAAGATGGTGAATAATTACTATAAAATGAGAGGGGTTTAGAGGAATTTAAGTAGGGGTTTGGAAGTGACATGTTAATACAAAATATACACCTATGAAGGAGTAAAACAATAGCAGTTCATAAAATACACATCTGATGTTACTACAGCCCTAAAGGTGTCGGAACAGGCTCAAATATACTCAAGTCTAGCTTTGGAGTAAGTCAAGCACCACCCATGACCAACCACTGGTAATGCATCACAATAAAACAGCACTGATCTGGAAACTGTTCACACCAAATGAGCCGATGTTATGGCACTATATCCAGCCTCAGAAAGGTGATTTATCACATATATTCACAAACACTATTTCGAAACACCTGATTCCCACAACTGCCCTGTTATGGCTAAAAACATACATCCTTGTATTCATTACTCCCATAACAAAAAAAAAACATAATAATTGGAGCCAAAAACAGAGTCCAGTAGTAATTCTTTCACCATCTGTAGAGTATGTAACAATAATACTTCGAAAGACTCCTCATCCCACAGTCATTGTCCATATAGCGACCATAGTTGGAGAATAAGGCCTAGGTGAAGGAGTAAATATACTTGCAAGTAAATATACTCATGTATATTTACCTTTGTGAATCGAGCCCTGGTAAATCATTTCCATCCCTATGCTACCTTTGGAGTCCTACCCTTACCCTCATGTTTCTTAACCCATTACTGAAACCTTTCCTGATCCCAGTAGACAACTAGTTAACTAGCAAATTTCCTGGTGATAGTCAAGATCTGGGTGTTACAACACACGCTAAAATTGAATGTGTAAGAAACTTCATTTTCTGATTGAGTTTTCTGGCCACTCTCCTTTTCTGATGCAGGACTTGAACTCACAGCAAACTTGATCTTGCTCACAATAGTTCTACATGTATGTCTTGGATTCCTGCTGGATGCATTACTTTTTGTTAAGTCAACTTTCAAAGTATGAAAGCTGTTCTTGATGCTAATTAACACAACAATTATAATCTTGTAATACAAAGCTCTTTATTTAGATTAAGTTAATCTTTTTCAATGGTCTTCCTACAGCTTTACAGAGACCGATTCGATCCTGATTGAACTACGACTCTGACTACTGGTGACATTTTTCCTTAACATTGATTTGCAGCTCTCAGAGTCATCCACCATTCACAACACAACATTGAGCATGCAGCTATTCACCACATAATGCTAGCCCTAAATGTTTTCAGCGCTCTCTCCCAACATAGCTTATTCAATTTCAGAATATCCTTCACAGCATATTGGGCAATATCTTCTCTCCCAGTAGCGTTTTAAGCCTACAGAGCCAAGGTTCAGAAAGGAACAGACACCACAAACCCCCTCCGTAAGTGGCCCCCACATCTGTGACTCCATCTCAGCTGAAGAATGGCCAACTCTGGACCTAGCACACTTCAGGAGAGACCTCAGAACAAAATTCTACTTGAAACGCATCTTCAGTTAAGATTGTCGCGTTGCATGTGAAAATATTGTCAAATAACATATTTATTTAAATACACTCATTATATACATGATTTATTTTTCTTTGTTTTTGTTTTTTTAATTTTCAGATTTCCAACTTTGCTGTTCCATTTGAAATGCCCCTATCCTTCTATTCCTTTGTGATTTCGTGGTACCAGAACATCTTAGCTCCTCACTTCCACTTCCGCCTCTGGCTATTGCTCCTCTTTTTAACCACATTGCAACATTTATTTGGCAGTTAAAAATACTGATAGTGAAAATGGTCATTCTGTTTCTTAAATGCGTTTTTCATGAAATTTCCCCTCGTGGCAAGAGAGGTGAATTGAGCACTTCTTGATCAACAAGAAACATTGTGAAAACTGTTTCTACATGCTGAGTACATCTCGTTTGCTCTTCTTCATGTGTAGATTGGATGCTCTAAAAGGCCACGAATTTTGGGAGCAGTCAATAGCGGACCTACTGACAGTTCCCAAAAGTCCCTGCCGATAACTGCGACTCTGACCTACTTAACCCATACAAGGGGCACACCTCCTTGCCTATCTTCCACCTGGAATATCATAAGTGGGATCACTTTGTATATGGAATAAAAAACAAAGGCTTATTTTGTTCATACAGAGCTATCAGCCATATTGATATCGTTAACATAACGGCTGACAAGTAGTGGCAGCGTAGCGTGGGATGCCAGCGCCCGGGGCAGGCAAGTATCCTTTCACTTTTCGTTTTAAATTTTGCGCCCCTAAGAATGCCGCTAAAAATGTTGTGCCTGGGGCAACAGCCCCTCTGCCCCCACCCCAAACTACGCCACTGCCTGGTAGTGTCTTTCTAAAACGTGTCCTATTTCTTATTCAAATATTATTCAGTAGCAAAACGGAGGACTAGTTTTCAACTCCTTCCCTTGTCCCCTGTTCTAGACTCACATATTGTGCATCATCTTACCAACTAGAAGTTGGGCTTGGAAGAGCAACTTCTGTATTTGGATTAAGTTTTTTTGGGTGCTCTGATGGCCGGAGTCAAGTGTGACTCGTGATGTTGACCTGACACCCACAGTGTCGTACTTTGTAGACACCGCCTTCATATTGTTTTTCCCGCTGTCAGGATTGGAAACACCCATACAATATTGCAAATAGTTGCCTTTCCATGTGGTGCTTCCTGTGTCTTTAATCTGTGCTCTAGGAATGTGTGGTCTGTGATGTGTCATTGTTCTCCAGGTGCTGCTCTTCTATTATAGGTCTGATTTGACTTAGTACCATTGCCTTAAGTTGGCACTGGGCGATTCTAATATATTAATAACGAGCCGATAAGGGAACAATAGAGATGAGGGCTCCCTTCCTGTTGCATGTGGGTGAGTTATGTTATTGTTGAACACGATGTGTATCTCCACAATTGAGAACACGCGCTGTACAGCCTAGAAATCCCCACTGACCGCTCTGTCGCAAACCCCATGTCTCATAAGGATAACTGTTTTTTCATTCTTAGTTTGCATATAGAGAAAGGTGCCTATGATTGTTAACCAGTTTGAATAGGCACGAAAAGATTAAATCTGCAGTCGGAGTCTAGTTCTTTTAGTTGTGATGAGAAATAGAACACTGTATGCCTGAGCCATCTAGAGTGAACTAACATGTTACTCTGTCCTTGAGCTGGCGAGAAATAACACCTGCAGGGTCTGCATGACCACAACTAGTTTAGAGCTTTAAAGGCCGGACACTTATGTTCTAGCTTTTGTAACTTAATAGCTCTGCTGGATATTCTTTTAAAATCCAGTCCGTGATCCACTAGTACTTGAAAGATCCTCTTAACAGAATATGGAGGAGCTTGCTGTAATTAATAGAACTGTTCCTTCCTCTGTTTGGTTCTGTACACTACCCAGATTTGGCCCACATTGAGATTTTGACGTTAACCTGTTGTGGACTGCACAGTGGCTACTAGGGGAACTTGCCTTTGCAGAGCCTAAAGGACTGGAGGATTTTGAAAGCCTAAAACTAGAGAATGTGGCTGACCACTTCACCAATTTCCAGCTAAATGTTGTGCTTTTGGGTAGATCAATACCAGAGGGTGTATCCCCCTAGCTCAGTTTTCCTGCTAAATAGAGTGCTTCTGGGTAGCCTGTTAAAGGCCTGACAAGTTGTTGAAAGCCTTGTATACCTGATTTCAGGAGGACTGAGCCTCTTGTGTAAAACACACCATTTTGCCTGAAGATCTTATTTTTGCAGGGTGTGGCCCCTCCAACAGATTTTTAGAGGACTGAGTCCCCAGTTTAATAATAATAACATTTTTCTTGAAGAAACTTGTTGTGAGGCAATTTTGTCTAATTTGCTTGATGGAAGCTCCGTATTCGCATTTTACAGAAATATTAGGTGAACCAGGAACAACCACCCATCTGACCATGAAATGAGTTTTGTAAGGTAGTTACATTCTATTGTGCTGCTCTGAACCTTTTAATTCCAGCAAAATGTGATCTCTGTTGTCTCCTGCCAAGCCCAAACAACCTCGTGGAGCCTTTAACTTAAATAGTCTTTGAATTTGTTCCATTGAACCACTTGGAGTTCGAAAAAGGTGACTGTGTTTAAGCAAGTGAATCTTCACTGGAGTCGATCTTTCCCTGATCTGGTAGCACGTGGTTGCGAACTGACTTAAGTTGGTCCCTGTATCCTGCTTAGTGAGTGGACCAACAAATAGCCACATTGAACCACCCACACTTCTGTCCCAGCGGCTTCTCATTAGTGCCACCAAATATTCTTTTTTTAATTCTTTATTTCCTAGAAATGAAAGGCCGTCTATATTGAAGGCTATATTTAAGGCGCTTACCTTCAGTAGCAGCCTCTGTCAAGGGCTGGATGCAAGGGTCACATCTTTCTTGCTTGTTTTGATTGCCTGAGGAGAAGGTGACCTCTTCTAGTAAACACAAGGAGATGATGGACGGAGGGCTGAAACTTTTCAGACACTCACCCCCAGTCACAGATCTGGGTTGAATCCATATTCATTCTTTAGCTCACTTCGCCACCCCAGTTCAGACACAGCTATATGCAAATAAGTCTTGACCCTGTGCCTCATGGGAACAGTCCAGCCCAAACTGCCAAGCCATGTCTTCCCTGGACCGGAAACAAGCATCCTGGGACCGGTATCGGGCTAACAGCCCTCATCAGCCAGGCTAGCTTGAATCCAGTGGCAAAGTGAGCAAGGGACCCACGTCTGGGCATACCCTGCCAACTTAGGGCGAACAAAGCAAATACAAGGAGATGATGGACGGAGCGCTGAAACTTTTCTGACACTCACCCCCAGTCACAGATCTGACGCTGTGAGATCCCAGGGGCGGACGGCTGGCCAGCACACCCAACGCTGGCGGGCCCAGTTGAGGCGAAATCAGAGAGGCCTTAGATGAATCCAAAATAGTGAAGCCATATTGAAATGGATCCTGAAAGGTCTGGCCACTCTCCTTCAAATAGTCAGAGCCTGAGACATCACCTGCAAGGTAATTCTTTCCAACATGCAAAATTCATTTAATAAAAAAAAGCTTTTCCTTTCCATATTCTAATTTAAATCTGCTCAACTGGCCCAAAGTGCACCGCACTTAGTCGGGCTAGAAGTAGGCTTAAAGAACTCTGCCCAGCTCTGCGTCACCACATGATGCTCCAGCATCAAGTAGCAGCCCCCCATGGCAGGGAATATGGCAGCAGACGGCCCTCAGGAGATACCTTCCTGAGGAGGCTGCTATAACCTGACCTGCCATGGAAAAGAACCCAACTCACGGGTGCCAGAGCCATGTCTATGCTAGCCAGACTTACCATGCTCTTTTTGTTTCAATGTAAAAAAAAAAGGTCTTGTGGCAGGTTTCTGGTAGTCCTTTCTTTCTTTCTTTGTTATAGAAACTAAAGAAGAACAATAATGAAGGCTCTTTTGCCATCTGACCTTTTTTTTTACATAAAAAGGACTTATTGGATCAAGGGTACTTTCAAATTAAAAAGCCTTTTCTTTTTTGTGAGGCTGTAATGAGCTTACTCTTCATGTTAAGTATATTAAACCCAATCCAAATGGATTTGCCAATACTTGTAACAATTTTTTTGACTCTATGAATTCTTCTGTTTTCACAGTTTTGACCTCTTTCTGTTACTTAGTCCAGCAGATCATTTTCCTACAATAAGCTTTCCGTGATGTTTAAATAGGAATGCAGGTTCACATCAAGGAACCAAGGGCTCAGATGCTGGCCTATTATACTTTTCTTGGTCCAGGAGTTTTTAACCAGAATCTAGGTTGCACATTTGCTAACTCAAGTAGACATGCATTACCGCTCTTGCAAAGGGGGAGCAATTTGGTATGTGCAAAAAAATGCATTTGTGATGATGTTGCGACTGCGCCTGCTACTCACTTTGCTTATAAGTACCTGCAGCTGCCCTAATGTGTGCAGGATGCGGAAACAGAGCATCTCTTAATGGAGATGAAGCTTCCAGTTACAGAATGCATACGTGTTTCCTGATCTAACATAAGTAAAGTAAAAAGTACAAAAAAGATGTGGCTGCAGACACCAACTGCAAGCTGCATGAACTACAGCACCCATCCATTTGGATGTGCAATTCTCTCTGTTGGCTGCAGCTCGGTCATTGCAGACATGCGCTCATAAATGCCTGGTTCTTTGAAAGCTGCATTAAAAGAAATTGTGCTCCTAGTTAATGTTTCCATCCAGGATTGTGCATAATTTCGTTATTAAGAAACGTAGACCAGTCTACAGTGCAGTGGCGTTTGCTTTTGAACATTTACAACTTTAATGATGCCTTTGCGGGACTTGTAAAGAAAAGGCGGGAGATATGTAGTTGGCTTTGATGCACATAGAGAGAAGGCGGGTGCTTGGATTCGATTTATGCTTGCTCAAAGCTAATTACATCAGCCATGGAAAAGGCTACTAGCAATTAAAATAATGGCCGAGACAGGAATCAAAGATGGCAGCAAAACGGAAAATGTAGTTTTTCAACAAGAGAATGGAGACTAGGGGGGTAATTTACTCCGGCCTTTGCTTCTCAGAAATTGCCTGTGTTTGAATGTATTCAGGGAGTTAGAGATTGTTTGTATCGGAGCCACAGGACAGGCTTATTTTCTACACACAGCAACCTTGTTCTCTGTCAAATGTGCCTCGACCACGAGGGATTATGGATCTGTAAAACACAAGTATGTGCGTCGGCATGCCTCGCGGCCTATCACGAATTTGTCTGCTAGCATTATTACAAGGCCAGTATCCGGCAGCTACACTTGTTTACACCTCAGGAATGCTAAAAGCATCATTCATATTCACGTCATCTATGAACAACAGATCACAGCTTTCATTCCTGACCAGAGAAGATTATCAGGTCCATCTCCATATTTTGTAGTCGGCGTAATTCTGTTAGTATTCAAGTTACTCTCTGCGGCTGGAGAGCCCGCGCAAATTTGGCCTCGAATATCCAGCACGTCTTATTCCCAAGGTTATACGTCATTGTGATGGGGGAGGAATGGGTTCTGAAAGGAATGCGTAAACCGCCTGTTTCAAGAATCATGTAATGAGGAGGGGGAGCAATAAACTCTACCCTAGAGGCTGCCAAAACAACACAAAGAAAGCCTGTAATGCATACATTTATAAAATAAAAAAAACAGTGAATAAATAAACCATGCGAAAACGTAAAAAGCAGCTCTGGTGAACACAGATATGCTTCCGCTGTCGAAATCTGTAGATTGAGTGTACACGCATGAAGAAAAGTCTCTGAACTTTGATGCCTACGGTCACGTGGTGTTTGTCGCGAGAGCACGCGCTGCGTTCCCGCACGCGGCTCTTCCAACTCATGCAAGGTAAGCGACTACACATTACTTTTCTTTTGATTTTGTTAAAAGAATAATTGCTGTTCGCATGCCAGAGATAAGTGGCGGAGATGGGTTGGTTTATAAACAGGGTCATCGTCGTGCTGCGATGTACCGAGCGTTTGAACCGAATGAACCCAAGGTTGTGTTCAGAGCATTGCTTTTATATAAAGCAAGCTCAAGGCTGAACGCTGCATTCAACTTGGAAAATTAATGTGGAATGGCTCAAAAACATGCAATTACTGCAGCAAATATCTATTCAGGTTAATAATTTTCTTTTTTTGCTGTTGCCATGGTGAAATGTTTCCAGTCACTACTACTACGCGGGGAATCCATTGTACAAAACTGCTGTTACCTATATTGAACACATAATAGCAACAAATCTTTTAAATAGTTTTAGTTGGTTAATTTATGACTGGAAGCATGTTTTAATCTCAAAATGCGGGTGTTCAGGAAATAATGAGAAAAGCTTTCCGAATGAAGAGAGACTCTGATTGCACCTGTAAATTAATTCCCAGTCACCTGCTTTCAGTATTTAGTATGTAAAGCGTCTGTTGTCATTGTAATGCAATAATCTACTTTCCCTAGAAACAAATGCTCTAACAATTTTTAGATGTTTGCACTGAAACGTACGTAGTATTTAATTTTAGATAAAAAAATTAACGAGCTCAATGCTTAACTCTTTACTATCAAAAGTATGTTTTTATATGTGAATCTCCTGTTAACGGACTGTTCATAAACATGCTTTTCTTGTGCACATATATTTGTTTGTGCCATCTGCTGCCTTCTGCATCGGGATAATTAGTTGTGCTTTTTACATAATTTGTGTTGACGTCTCTCCTACTATACATTTAAAAGGACTGTGATGACGATGTGCACTTATGCTCTGCCAATGATCGAGGTATGCATTTAGAAGCCCATTTAAATGATACTGTTACCAAGGTTTGCATAGGGAGTCTTACGATGCAGAGGATAAAGCCTTTGATGTTCATATCACTGGAATAGTGATTGCGGCACACAGGAGTGATGGCAAAGTAATTTCTTATAGGAATACTGGACGGAGGATAAGACAAACATATTAAAGCACCCAACACACATTGCAATTCCAGGGGATACAAATAATGTTTGCGCAAATACAGTTCAAGAAGAAAATTGATTGGAAGACCAAGAAGGGTGGGGTATAAAATCTGCACAGCCACGTTTGGCGCCATTGTTGGACCCATTGGAGGCACTGTCTCGTTTAAGTGTAGCTCACTACAATACTAAGTTGGATGCTTAAACATAAAGTGGGGTTTATGAGAATGAAATGGGATGAATAAGAAAAGACGGGAAACAAACCGAAACAAACTTTCCCCCCAGTGTCTCTGCAGTTGCTGCACACATTAAATTGGGAGCCCAAGCATCCTTCCTGTTTCAATGGTTCAAAGCTACCCCAAGTAGTAAATATAATTATAAAGGGATCGTTCATGTTGGGAATAGACAAAAACACAAAAGACAAAATGTTTTTTGTATGCTAAAATCTAATTGTATTTATGAAATACAAACAGATTTTTACCCATTTCTTTACAAAAAAGTGTACTTGATTTCAAATAACAATATAGTTTTAAAAAGGTTTATAAGATACAATCTAATTTGACACCTATTATCATCATTTCTGTTGTAACAAATGTAACAGTCTCCATGCTCTATCAGTGTGTTATGTTTATAACATTTTTCAAAGCGAAGTTATTTCAAATCAAATACACTTTTTGTAAACATATTTGTGAAAATCTGTGCTTTTTGGGCCTGCCTGTAGACTGCTTGCAGCTGTCTGTTGTCGAAACACCTACTGTGGACCATACCAAAAACCTACAGTGGGCTTAGAGCCTACCCATTGCTTACCATTGATTGGTTTTCTTCTTACTCTCGTTTGTGTACATCTTATTCAGTGGCTTTCCTTAGCCTCTTTACCATCATTTTGATTGGATGAGTTGTATTTTTCCACTGCTGACATCTTTAGAACTACTTTTTTTGTTTTTCATTCATGACTTCATGAGATTGGGAGTGCTTTCTGGCTCTATCCCTTGTGTGCTGCTTCTCATCAGGACAAAAAATGCATTCATGATAACCACATTAATCATGGAATGTGCACCAGTCTCTTATTTCATCTATAAAAAATTCACGACAATAAACGGGGTTATAGATGCAGTATCTCAGAACAAAAAACAATTATACTTAAATTGAAAATTCAGTGCAAGCAACTTGTGATTAACATCTCCCTGCAAAATACTTATTAAACTATTTAATTACTTCCTCATCATTATTTACATATATTTATTTTATACTTTAGATGGTCATTATTTGATCTGTGTTCTTTACAATGTACGGCAACTGCCTTAGAAGAGTTAAGAAGTGTTTATTCATTATTAATCAGTGATAACCTGATAAATATTTTCATTTCACCATAATTGGCCACTGACCTTTATAATCTATGAATATATGAGGCACCGAGTTCTACTTGTGTATGATCTTAGAATTCATATCAAAGATACCTAGTATGTGTCACTTGGTTTCAAGGGTAGATACCAACAAGCTCATTTATCTATGAAAAAACTACTTCTGTACTGAAGTTTGAAGAACTCTAAATACTGTATGTGAAATACAAAATTTCACCTACAGAGCAATTATCCTGTCAAGTCAAAGCAGGTCTGCTAAAACATTTCAGAGAAACAAAAGTGAACCTCCAAGATGCCTTTCAACAAAGGAAAAGTTAATTTAATGAATAATCTTTTGCAGTAGGACGGAACATTTACTATGCAATGTCTCAACTTTCATATGAAATTTCTTTTACTTAGTACCCAAGTGTAGCAAAGTTACCTTTTCTGCGTGGTCTCCCCAGATGATATTTCTGGACCCTATTTTGAGTCGTGTTATGATTCTGTGCAATGTAACTCTGTTGTCCAGTGCCACAGGGTTTGTGTGTGTATGTGTGCTCGAACCTTGAAAGGGTACTATCAAAATTGGTATCCTAAGTATGACGTTTTAACTTTCCTGTACGGCAATGGTAGATGGCTCAGAAAATGCTCCAACAGCATGAGAGTTAAGTGTCATATGTGGACTGCTGTGGGTATGTACACCACCCACGTATATGAACAAAAAATATGGCTTTAAGAAGCAGCACTGTGCTCAAGCAGGGCCTGTTTAAAAAGGCTGTGCAGTGACGCATGAAAAGGAAAGTGCCTTTGCACTGTAAGAAAACCTACTTTTATATACGAGTACTTTACCCCTAGATTGTGCCTTTTAAGCCCTCAAGACTGGGTCTTTATATGTAGAAAAGGTTGCATTCTGCAGATTTGGAAAAGTGTGAGTTCAGAGTGACTAATTGTCCAAAAGTTATTTTCACTGTTCAGGTTCTCCAGGAACAGGTCTAAGTAAAATTAAAAGCCTTACTTTCTATCACTGCCTGGGAAAATGATTCAAAGTTATTTTCTACTTAGTTTTATAAATTCAATTTCTTTGTTAAAAAATAGCTTATTGATCGTTTTATTGGAATAGTAACTTCATAAAAATGTACTTTTTTGCAGCCTGAGGCAAACCTGGGTTAGAACCAGTTTTGCCGCTCATTTAACTTTAAAAGGCCATGAAATATTCCTGGCGCGAGTGAATGATCCTGCTTTCCAGGTTAATAGCCTTGCCTCTGGCCCCTGGAAGGCCACTCACCAGGCATTAGCCTTATGAGGAGGGACGGTAAAAGTTGGTAGATCAAATGACAGCCTTCAACCCACCTCTTTTGACTTAAGGATCCTGGCTAGGGCTAACAGGATCTACTCCCATTCTTTATTAGGGCCCTCTTAAATTCTCTGGCTGTGGTTCCAAAAGAGGACAAAGCCAGTTTTTTTCACCCTGACAGAGTGAGGATAACTCGCCCAAATAGAGAAGTGGTTTATACGGAGTCAGACACCCTTCTAATGGAAGAAGGGGGTAGCCATTTGAGTTTGGGGCTTCTGGAAATTTTTACAGTATACCAAAGAGGAAGCTCTGCAAAAGGAGGGCAGAATAGGGTGAGAAAGAAGACCGGATCAGGTAGGAAAAAAGGTCCAGTCTCAGGCTAGTGCAGGGTGTAAGACTGGCATCTCTCCACCACCTCCTCAGAAGATTTTTGGACCTGGGAAAAAGGCCCTTCTCAAATAAGAAGGCTCAAGGACTCCTTACTCCAGCTGGTACTCAAGGCTTGGAACAGCTCTCTATGGATCATATGTCTGTTTGCCTGTGCCAGGTACACAAAAACCAGAATGAGTGCAGACTCCAAGTATGCCCGGATGACCACTAAGGACTGGACCCTGCAGAAACCATGAGTAGAGAGAGAACTGGTGCTTAGAAGCCTGACTTGAGTGCCTAATGGATGCAGGAGTGGCCAGGAAGAACTGTCCTAGCAGTGAAGAAAAGTGGGACTTAGACATTTTTTTCCACTTCTGGAGGACCAGGACAAGGTGCTCAGGCTTGCCTAGGGCAGTCACAAGCAGGAAAACCAAGTAAATCTTGCTCGGTGCATTTTGCTATAGTGAAAATGTGTTCAGGAGGACCTTGCAGTAAAGGTGTCCAGACTTATGAAGCTCTCTCAATCTATAGGTTCCATCCTTGCTCCACTGGAGACTTTGCAAGCCAAAAAAGTAAGACTTGAACCTTCCCGCCTGCTGGATGATTCTGACTTCCAAAATGTAGACTGTCAGAAGTTAAAATGTTTGACTAGGATGACCCACTTTGTATTTCTTACCTCTATCACGGACAGGTTGAAATTGCCCCAGGGTTCCCCTTACATGATTTTAATTGTTTTTGTGTCGTTTTGCTTATTTCATTTTATAAATTGGTTTGGGAATTTTAATATGCTGTTAAAAGATAGCATGCATTTCTCTGGTGAATTGCATGCTGCTTGTGCTATAGCTACCAGGCGTTCAGCACTATTACTCCGAGACTTGTGTTGAAACCTAACCAGAGTGTGTTTACTAAGTTGATAAGGCATCCCCATTCCCAAGTTTTAACCCGCGTTTCAAACATTTGCCATTACTGCTTCTTGTATAACTGTCTCTTTGTTCCATCTGTTCATCAGTGTTCACTACGTCAGAATCACTAGATTTGGAATTTCATATTCAAGTGATTGTGACAGATTTAAAAATTAGACGTTCACCTTCTAGCCTGGCAGGCTCTGATGTACCCCATTGCATGTATTCAAGACATGCGCTTTCGAGCTTCAGCTTGTGCAAAGGACATTTCTTCTCACTGGAATCTTTTGGTTTAATGGTGCTTTTGAATACTCGCTGCACCATATTCCAGCAAAAAGGCAAAGTGTAACAACACTGCCTTTAGCGGTTCATCAACCTTTTCCACACGGTCTGCATGTTTTGCTATCTTCTAATTGTTTGGGTTGCACAATTCTGAAAAGTTTCATGCAATGATAGGAAGAGTGTGAAAGCACATATTAACATATCCATCTCTCAACCATGAATGAGATTTTTTTTTAAATTCCTGTTTTAAAATTGTGTAAGGGAGCTTGTGCAGTTGTTATGATCTGAATGGAAAGTTTATTAAAGTGGTAGCCGGAGTGTATAAGAGACTGAAGAGTTCCACAGAAGGTCAAGCCAGTCCACACTACACCCAATAGAAGTCCTGTGAAGAGAAAGTTAGTCTGTATGTTTGATTAGTCCTGGGTCTTAGTCTTGCAACCCAAGACTCTCAAATTACAAACCTGCCTCCATTTTAACTGAGGGACAGAGTAGTGACCTATTGTAGAACAAAGCAGTTTACGACATGCACTTGGAAGGGTTGGAGTAAAGAGCCAGAGTATGGACAGAATCATATCTGCAACCACACCTGGTGCTTCTGTGAGATGTCACATTATGTAGTTGAACACACTGGCTTTTGGGTGGTGTCACAGTCTGAAAGGTTTAGAGACTAGCCTTTGCTAGAGTTGGTCTTCCTTATTCTCATAGAGCCTTTGATGTTTATAGACGAGAGTGCCTCAGAATATTTCCCCTCTCACTCCTTAGTATGAATACACATGTTCATAAGTGTAGCAGTGACCTACTATTAATGGTTTCTATTTTTTTTCTTTTACTATCTGGGACTAAGTGGTATTGTTTTTGGTCCTGATCATGACATAATTGTGTGTATTTACAAAACGAGGGACTCTGGTGAAGGTTATGCAGCCTTTTTAGTTAAAGGGTTGGAACTCATTAAGCATGACTGATCGCTCAATCGTTTGGGTCCTTGCCAGAGAGTGCAATATGGCAAAAAGAATGACATATAAAAACGTCTATAGAGCAGCACATTCGCACAAACCGTCTCTGCTAAGTACTCCTTGACTAAAGGGGAAGTGGGATGGATTTTTGTGCCACGTTGCCAAAGCACCGTAAAAGGGAACTGAATATGTTTGTTCTCTGGCTCAGCACTAACATTTACCATAGGGCAAATTAAATTATTCAGCCATTTTCATAAGGCATATTTTTGTCTCAGTTTACCTTCATTTGTGTACTATTTCTTATAGTACACAATTGCATCAAAAATCTGTTCAGCATATGAAGCAATATTGAGGGTCGGGTAGCAGTATCAAAAGAAAGTAACCAAGTATTTAAACTTGTTTAAATTTAAAAAGTGATTACATTATATGACTTTAAGATAAAAGATTACTTTTCGCCTAATTCGATGCCCGAGTCCTTCAGATCCTGGGAGTCTTCAGGATGTTTTCTGAGCTTCTCATTAATAAATCTGAATCGTCGGTGTACCCGGCATGTCCCTCGTCGGGGCTTGAATGGGTCGCCGATATACAGATCCTGATGGAGGGCTTCCAATATTTAGACTTGTATGTGACCAGCGACCCCCCTCGGGCCTAGGAATGTAATATTCAGCCCCAGCTTGCACTGGTGATACGGAATTTGGGTTTTCAGATGATGCTACTGCTGTCTTTTCTTGGGTAATCGGCTATCTATAAATCCTCGAACAATGGTGATATTGCGACTCCAGATAGACTTTCATACTATAGATAGTCCCACCTTACTGCCATAAACGAGTAGTGGTCCACGACCACATTGTATCCTGCCTTCGCCACCGTGCATTTGGCAATGAGAGAGATACCCCTCCCGGCACCTGCTCAATGGAGGAGCTCCTCCAGAGCACCTCCGGCTGCCAGAAAAGTGTCTCTTCAGATCTGGCAAGACACTCACAGAGCCCTAGGCTGGAAGGGAGTCCTGAAAAAGGAAACCCTGTTATGGCGTAGGACTCGGTTGTTACAGGTTGCGGCCTTTGAGGGCTTCAAATTCTGGGATGTCATTGGCATATCTAAATTGGGGGATGTCCTGTCGGGGGCCACAATGAAATCCTTTCTTGAGTTATAGGAATAGTATGACCTACATTGCTCGCAGTTTTTTAGATATCAAAAATTCAGACATGCTCTCACCCTATATATCAAGGCGTTCACGGATATACCGGACCACACCCCCGTGGAGGCCAAAACACTTCTGGAGAAACTATGCAATCGCAGAATCTCGCATCTTTATGGAACATTAGTAATCCACATACCAGACTCATTTGATCAGCAGAGAGAGGCCTGGGTAAGGGACTTGGGACACCTTACAGATGATGATTGGAGATAGGCCTGCGCCTCCCCCTGTAAGACAGTGATTGCCTTGCAATTCTGCCTCATACAGTGGAAATACCTATATAGAGTTTACTACACTCGGATGGGATCGTGGAAAATGGGGGCGGTGGATGCACCGACATGCTTACAGTGCCTGTCGAAAACGGGGATTTTTTCCACACAACCTGGGCATGTGCTCCGTTGGACCATATTTGGAGGGGTTATTGCCATGCCTTGAATGAGTGCTGGGCTGGATCTTGCCTCGAGATCCTAAGATGGTCCTCCTTCACAATACAGAAGAGATAGCGACGGACAGATATCGTACTTCCCTGCTTTGGCTGGATTTAGAGATACCAAAAAGGGACATTGTCAGGGCCTGGAAAGACAGTGACCGCCTATATATATATATATATATATATATATATATATATATATGTATATATATATATATATATCTCCAGTGGTTGCTGTCTTAAACTCTACAGAATTTGGGCTGTATGGGGCCAATACTGGGGCATTGTCCTGCAACAATCTGAAAATCTTGGCTCACCCTTGATGAGGAACTTCGGTCCTATGAAGGCTTAGGCTGCAGCAAGGTCATGGGGGTCGGGGAGGCAGCCAAGGGGGCTCTGCATCATCCATTGGCTAGACTCGGGGAGAAGTGGATTTTGTTTTTAGGTCGAGCCTAACGCAGCGCGCATGCGCTGCTCTAGGAGATGACCTTTTGGAATCGGTCTGCACTTTTCTAACACTCGTGCGTGTGGCGGCATCCACCTTGCGGGAGCAAGCAGCGGCATGCAGGGGCCATCTGTTTCTAATAGCGTGGCCGCGCACGCTTGTTTACATTTGCCTGTCTCGCGGTCGCTTTCACTTTCTTGCCTGTCTCGCGGTCGCTTTCACTTTCGTGCTGTGCTTGTTTTTATTGAAGCGAGCTGCCGGTTTCGCTCCTGTGCTCTCAGCGCTCCCTTTCCTCGGTTGCCCCCGTCTCTGTGCTGTGCCTCTCTTCCTCCTCTGTTTCTCTACTCTCTCTCCCCTGCCTGTCTCACCCTCGCCCTCCCTCTCAGGCGCCCTGTTTCCAGCTCTGGGCCCCCGCCCTTTGACAGGAAAGCGAAACTTGCCGGTCCCCGCGCTGCTGACAGGGACCGGCCCCTGATCAGGAGGGGGTGCCTTGGTGAGCACATGGCTGCTCAAACTGATGTATTCTGGGAGCTGTAGTCCTATGGGCATGACTAAAAACTTATAAGGTCCCAAAAGCGAGACCTATTGGCTATGTCAATGCTTGTTGTTTCTATGCTTACTGCTACTGATTTATGAGGCTCTATTGTGGGCTCTACCAGTCGCCTTCCTGTTGTTACATGTGATCCTCTATAGTATGTCTGGTGGATCAACTGTGAAAATCTCAATAAAATGTCATAAAAAAAATATTACTTTTTGCAATTTGTGAGCTTGGTATAATTTAGGCCTCCCTTGGGTATGGAAATGGAATGCTGCTTACAATTTGCAATTTTAGAATTTTGTGTGAGTTAGTTTGAATATGTGTGCGTTCACCTGGTATGCCCGAGCACAGGTATCTTAGTTGCGCCTTTTAAATGGTTCTTGCTTCTGTCAATTGCTTTATATTTTTAAGAAACACTGCAGATGCAGGTGATGCATGTTTCTGTTCGTAACACAGTTTAAGGCAGAGGCATTTCATGGTTCTTTGTGAATATCTTTAGAAAGACAAAAAACGGTCCTGGGCGTAATTAAAGACCATTTAAGAAAAATGTTCATCTTACTTATTTGACTTATTGTTTATGGAAATATATGGCAAACACATGATGCATGTGTTTCATGGGAGAACCTTTACCCAGGTCATGCCCTCATCACTACCTCTGTAATCTGCCATCTAGATGTGCATGATTTGTTAATATATCCCATTTTATACGTGCTATATTTCATCAGTGCAGTTCTGTAAATTAGCAATTCCAGAGACACGGAAGAGTGGAAAGAGGGAGGTTTTACTTTCTCGTCAGTGCCTTTATTGCAGGCTTTTCTGGAGACTAGGGACCAGATGTATGATCATTTTATTTTGCGCCTCGCAATTTGTAACTAATTGCGGGTCGCAAATTGCGAGGCGCAAAATAAAATGTACAACAGTGTTTTCAACACTGTTTGCGATTCCCAATGGGGTCGCAAATTGCGAGGCTCATTAATATTAATGAGCCTCTCGCAATTTGCGAGCCTATTGGGAATGACAGGGATGGTGGCCTGCTGGGCTCAGCAGACCACCATGTCTGGGACTGCTTTTAAATAAAGCAATTTTTTTAAAAATACAGCCTGTTTTCCTTAAAGGAAAACCGGATGCATTTAAAAAAACAAATGAAACGTTTTCGTTTCATTTTTTAAGGGCAACTGCCTGTCCTTAAAAAATATTTTCTCATGCATTTGCAAAGAGGAAGGGGTCCCCTGGGGACCCCTCCCCAATTGCGAATGCATTACCACCTACTTGAAGCAGGTGGTAATTGCGAGTGTTTTGCGACCGCAATTGCGGTCGCAAAACATTAGTACATGGTTTTGAAACTTGCTATTTGGAAGGGAACACCCCTTCCAAATAGCGAGTTGCAAAACCTATTTAGCAAGTCGCAAATAAATTGTATTGTATTGTAATTACATTTGTATAGCGCTTAGTACTCCTGAAGAGGCGTCGAAGCGCTTTTTCGGCGAGTAGCACTCTACTCCGGGACCCATAGAGGATTAGTGTTGAATTAGTATAGTGAAACATGCAAGTACGTTTTAAGTGGTGGATATGTTAGTCAGTTATTTGGATTCGGAAGGATAGCAGAAGGATAGAAGAGGAAAGAAGGTTTGTATTTATATAGCGCTGTGACTCGCTAAATAGGCTTTGTACATGGCCCATGATGTTTTTGCATGCGCAAACGGGTTCGCAAACCCGTTTGCGCATGCAAAAACGGGTCGTACATCTGGCCCTTGATGTCTTATTTATACCTTTTGTTTTATAAGTAAACATTTTTCTAAACAAACGGGGGCAGGCTGCAATGAGATCTTAACTTCTTGTTAATGGGGGGCTAAGCTTTTTACAAAATTAAAATATTTTGTTGCATACCTTTGACTATAGCATTTAGTTGTGTGTGCATTAAAATACTTTTGACTATTTGAAGAAAAGCACTGACTGGACACTGATTTATTGAGTGTTAATGTTCTGTGTGGCTGTGTTCTGAGTTTCTATCCCAAAGCATCTTCCAGAATCAGCCTAGGACTCTATAAATAGTTACCCCTAGAGACAATAATTAAAAGGGGCATTTGGTCCCAAGTTAGAGGGTCCTGGAATGGATGTCCCAAGACACCAGAGATGAAAGACCTGGTTGAAACGTTTGGGGATGGTAACTTCTGATTCCCCTTTGACCTCCTGAGCCAGATTTCTGAAATAAACTAGGAAGGCCTTTACATTGTAAACTCTCTGACAACTACACTGGGAAGGGGAAGAAGTTTTACAATGTCAAATCTCTGATAAAAACTATACATTGTGAACTATCTGTGGAAAACAATAGGACAGGCCTTTACATTGTGAACGTCCTGAATGTGGCCTTACATTTTGAACTGAGTGAAAAAATGCAATAGGAAGGGCTTTAAGTCATGAACTCTCTGACACAGGAATTAGGAAGGAGTTTAATACAGAGGTACCTTTTTAAGCTTTATGCTTTTGAATAGGACCATATAAGGAGCATGCTGATTTTTATGATCATAGCCTGCTGGTGCGCAAATTGTCACATTGTACCTCACAGTTAATGGGAACAGACTACATTTACAGGGTTAGTTTCTGCCGTGATTGGTTTTTTTTGGTACATAATTTGTACCTTAGTTAATCTGCAAGGCCACTGTAGGAGGGGACCAATTAATAATGCCAGCTGAAATCTTGTAAGTATTTGTCATTTTAAGTATAGCATTTAGTTGTGGGTGTATTAAAGTACTTTTCCTTTCCAGTTCTGGCTTTCTTGCCCGCAACACCTCAACAGCTCCCTGATTCAATCTTGGACTGCTCTGCCTCAGTGCCCTGTAGGTTTTACATTGTAAACTCTCTGACAAATGAACTAGGGAGGAGGTTTACATAACGAACTGTCAGAGAAATGCAGGAGGAAAGGGTTTACCTTGAGAACTCTTTGACCGCTACAGCAGGAAGAACTTGCCTTGGTGAACCCTTACAAACAGGGGATATACATTGTTCAACATTAAGAGATCACCTAGACACAGAGCTCTAGTTCAGGTGGTACTAGAAGGATCTTTATTTTATTATATACATTTGGATCTTTAAGCTCTTTAAAAGGTAAAACACTGGACATTGATTAATTAAAAATGATGTGCGCTTTGTGGTATTCTTCAACTTTTGTTTAAACCTGTTAGTTGCTTTAATCCGTACTTTTGGCTTTACTTTTTTTTTTAAACTAGGCTATTGATATTCAATTCCTGATAGAACAAAGAGGTAGTAACTCTGACATCCTCTTTACATTTTATGAATAACTTGCTTCAGTCACATGTTTGATGGCCAGTAATCTTTCGAACTGGAATGCTGAAAAACAGGTGTTGGTTCTAGGAAAACATTCTTTGACCTGGACCTCCATTTCATAGTAACCAGCTTTTGGCCCACTTACAGCCCTTCTGCCCGCATGTTCACAAAATCACTGGTACATCTTGCTCCCTTTTGAAGAGCTTAAAGGGTGCCCAAGTTAAAGGGAGGAGGTTGGTGATCCAGGCAGCTGTATCATCCTGTTTGCATTATAGGAATGAACCCTTGCTTGGAATACCTGAATATCATATCTTCTGCTTTCAGACTGTGCAAATGCAACTGCCACGTCTGCTACTTTATTTACCTCAGCATGCTTATTTTTAATCCCAGTTGGACTTCATCAACAAGTAATCAATTAATAATGGGATCTGGCTTTAAGACACTTTGCTTGGTGCACAATGCTGCTGGCGCTTGCCATGAGCATCTCACCTGTCTGCTTCTGCCCTATGTGTCCTCTCACATTCTTCGTTCTTCTTCTCATGCACTCTTGGTTGATCACATGCTCCATGGAACCAGAACAGGCAGACTCTTTCCCTGTTCTGGCTCCTAGTCCCAGTACACCTGAGTTAAAAGATTTAGTGCAGGGTGAGCGGTGTGCCTGTAAGAGTACAATGTGCAGTACATTAAAGCTGGACCGATTGACAGTGCCTTTGTGCTGAGAGACGAGAGCCTCAGTTCTACTTTGTCAATCACCATTAACGTTTGTGAAATAGACCATAAGGATATGATGTGTCCTTATACATAACTGCAGTAAAGAACTGCATGACTTGGCTAGCTTGTTTTAAAATGCAAACGTGGTTATACATGATCGAGAATTCCCATGTGAAGATGTATGGATCCCTTTAAAGCTTGCTCTCTAGCCCCCAATAATCGTTGGTGCACAAAGGAATATAGGAAATAAACAGTTATTTACTTGATTAGGGAATCAGAAGGATATTCTCAAGCTTTTAATACCATCCTCCTTGTGTAGCAAGATAGAGCCAGTGAGTTTGCATTGTAGTTTGATGGTTGTCAGATACGTCAAATGGACCAGAATGGGTTTCAATGAACTAAATACAGCAGTCATCACTTCAGTCGAAGGCAATCTTGGATGAAAAGGACTTTCAATGACTTCTGATATTGGTCAGAGTAGGAAGCTGATCTCAACCCTCGAGCAAACTGCTGAGTCGTCACCTGGCTCGTTCAGTCACAAATGAGATCAAACGCCTCAGTGTTTCCTGTTTAGTCTTTTTCACCTTTTTATTTTCCGTTTCTCAATTCCATGCGCTGCTTGAAATTATTTTGTCATCACTGCATGGAATTTAGGCAGCGAAGAGATTGAATGCACTGTTTTATAGGCCGTTTTTGTTTAAAATATTTAATGCTTTTAATAAAAAACGAATTTATCTGGAGGAAAGCTTTGCAGTAATCTGCTCATAAAGTAACATTTACATTATTGTTTCTACTGGTAGTAATAAATTCACAGAAATTACTTAAAGGTCAGGCTTTGCAAGAAAAATGCCCCGTTAGTTGCGTAATTGAAGGTTCAGCAAAATCTTTATCTATCTGTCATTGACGAGCAAAAAGAAAATGGCAGACCGGGCGTAAAATGATGTAACGCGGAGGTAATATTCTAGTTGCCCTGGATGAGTGGACGAATTGATAAGCTTTCACATGCCAGTTTGCCTTTTATTGTTCAGTGTTTTCTTGTCTAGTTTTCAGACATGCAAATGTTATGATGTAGCTTACTTTAAAGTGCAAGGTGATGTGCATGATCATTACCTAAATGCACGTTACATGTTAAAACGCTCATAAAAATATGTTTTAAAATATATCAGACGTGATTGGCTCACCTTGGGCCACTTTGAATCTTCCTGTAAAATGGCATATTCTGAAAAAGGACTGTTTGTATCTCCGATGAAATAGACATTTATTGACTGTGAAAGCAAGGTTGTGGTTATGGAACTGTTAACTGTAATTCGCTTTCAGATGTTAAATATTTAAAAAGGAAAGCAATATATTTTGGATGACAGCACTGACTTTTATTACAGAAAATTTGGTAAACACTAAGCTATTTCTATAGGAATGAAAATGGCCTAATTTGTTTTCACTCTCTAGAGAAAGAGCAGCGGTATTCCAAACTTCTTGAAAGAAAGTGACACAATTAATGATGGCTTAGGTTCAGTTTACAGTCAGAATAGATTGTCTAGTTGCCGATCATTTATCAAGTAAGCATTGACAGTCCTATCTTGGTTTCTGCAAGTTACTTGCTTTATTAGCCTTTGAAATGATTTTGTTTTATAATTTTTGCTTTTTGTTTGAAATCAAACAAGCCTTTAAGTTCTACAGTTATCTCAAAGCGTCAGTGCCTAAAATAATGTTTAATATTTGGTAATCTTTTTTGCCCCCTGAACATATGGCTCATAGAGCAATGATCATCTTCGTGCCTCCTCGTTGATTGTCGAATTTCCTAACTATCGTGAAAGGAAATTTTAATTCTGTTAAGGACATGGAAGCGAGGGTTATGCATTTCTCCTTCAATTGTATTGGTCAGCAGCCCAACATGGCATATATATTTCAAAGATATAAAGACTACATGTCCAGGATTCTTCAAACGTTAAACCAATCAACAGCCAGTGATGTTACTCCTTGTCCACAAAACAATCCAAAAAGGAAAAGCACTTCCTCTTTCTTTGCTGGTTTTCTATACTATGTTTCGAGGACCACTGCGTTCTGGCTCACCTGATCCATTACTCCTGAGCTTCCGTCTGTGCCATTAGGTGCTGGTGGATCAGCAAGGAGTTTGAACCTTTCTTTTGCACCAAAGGTCACTCTGGACTAGAGTATTGTGGGGGATCTTGCCAAGTCCAGCATTGGTGTGCTGTCCTGGTTGGACACACTCTTTAGAAGCCACGCATGCAGCGATGTAGCAACTGTTCCTCTGACCCTGTATTACTCAGGAGTTTCAAACTGAGACATCATTTATACACATGTTTTTATTTGTTCATTTTTAGTGGAATACATATTCTAGGGGGACACTAAATTCATATTCACATCTTAGTTTTTGTAATTTAATGCAGTTGTTTGATCAAATCTGAAAATGCTGTTAAGCTTAGACTACAAATTTTACAATTTGAAACAACCAAAAAGTTGACTTGTTTGACAAATGTATACAGTGTGGAAACAATACCATAGTGATGTAGATACGGAACATGTCTATTTGAGAGTTTAATGCTAGCTATAAACATTGTACATTTCGTAAAATATAATGAGTCGGTGCTTAAGGAATGATATTCAAGCTCCAAGTCAAGTATCCCACTTGTAGGTGACATCTGACGTCATTGTACCATTTAAAATGTTTTACTATTTAAATATTGACAGTAACTGGGTGCACTTTTTACCGTAACATTTGGGGCCTCATTATGATGGGGGTGGGACCGCCACCGTCAGGCCGTCGGTGGCAGTCTCACTGCCATCGGATCGTGGAGGTCCGCCCGCCACATTACAATGGTGGGTGGTCGGAGAGGCTGACCGCCACGGATCCGATAGGCTCAAGGAGCCCGTCGGACCATCGGAGGGACTGCAATCCTTACAATTGAGGCAGTGCCTGCTCAGGCACTGCTGTAGGGATTACAATGTGCCTTTCCGCCGGCCGTTTCATGGCGGTTAACCCGCCATGAAAAGGCAGGCAGAAAGAGACTTGGGGGCCCCTAGCAGGGCCCCCTTCCCCCCGGGCCTCCGCTATGGGCCTTGGGGGGCACCTGTGGTGCCCTCCTACATATGCCTGCACCATGTGGCAGGCACCGCATGGTGCCTGCCTCATAGTGCAGGGATATGTGAGATGTGTTCATTTTGTACTGCGGCGTGTGCTGCAGCCTGCAGCGCACGCCGCAGTACAAACTATACACATTGCGATTGCCTTCAAGGTGGTCGCATCCTAATACTGATGGCGGGACCGCCGACAGAGAGTCGGGCGGTCCCGTTCCCGACAGGATGGCGGTCGGACAAAAGTCCGACCGCCATCATAATGAGCCCCTTAGTTTTGACCTTGGAATAGTTGAATTAGTTTGTCAGGTTAAATGTGTTATTGATATGGTTGAGATGAAATGTTGTCGCATGCAGTCCACGACCACAGATAGCCGTCTTCCAGCTGGGTGGCAGAGACCTAATCTTTGTCAGTCCATGGGGCTTATGGTGATCTTGTACATTTACGTACAATTCGCTGGTTCAAATATTTAATTCATTTAAAGGTTGCCACTGATTATATATTTTAGTGACTGTACTAGGGAATGTTAGCAAGAACAAAGGGCCTTTATTTATACTGCTTTCTGTGTTTTTCCGATGTATCTTTGTTGCTTGGCTGCTATTTCCAGCAGCAGCCCATGGAAATGTGGGATCGCAGTGACTCATAGATTCGAGTGATTGTGTTGCCTTTCTAAGGTGATGCTTAACTCCACATGCGAACTACTTTCATGCAGTTTTTGACTTATTATTTTGCTAGTGTTTGTTAAAATTGTGCAACATGTACTGTTCTTTAAACTAAATGCTGCCTCGTGTGTTTTTTCCCCTAGATCTTGGGCAATCTCTCAGCAGTTCCCATTAAAGTTCCTCAGATCAGCTCCTTGCATAGGTTGGCAGGACATGGACCCACAGTGCTACCTCAGGTGAGAAGCAATGTCGTCTGTTTCGTTTCATGCCTGTTCTGTTTAATGAAGATAGTCGCGGCAAAAGGTCAAGCGGAGAAACGTCAGCTAAACGACCCCTCTCTGACACCTTTTTGCACATGTTCTCCTGTCAAATAGAAATTCTGCCTTGAATATTTAATTCACAACGTGCGTCTTGTCACCCCTCAGTCTCACTGCCACACTGCCAAAAGGTCACCCCTGTAACCAGAGGCATAAGGTATTTTTTTGTTTTTTTTTAATGAATTCCCGGTCCATGTACATTACAACGCCAGGGTGTCGTGTGAGCAGACTTTATATGAAAGTCTTATTTTACATTTTATTTTACATTTTATATCGTAGTGCACATAAATGCACATCGTGTATTGTCTGACGAGAAAGAGGTTTGGTTACAAGGTGGTCATTTGCCTTTCTAAAGGAGTCTTTTCAGTAGTGTGTGTGTATTTCTAGTTGTCCAGATAACTCACCTCAATCATTTACCCATAAGATTACCACTCCCGTTATTTTACCCTTGCGTCATATGAAGATGAAAAATTTGTGAATATTATTGAAATTGATAGAAATGGTGGATTCCACCCTAACTCCCTTGCTCTTTTTTCTACATACGTATCCTTACTAATATATTTTTAGTTTCATATTCAATAAGCTAAAAACACCGTAGCAATATCTTTCACCTGGACTTGTGTTCCCAAAGCAAATCCAGTTATAGTTACTATTTGAGTATGCAGTTCAAATTTAAAAAAACAAAACAACAAAAACAAGCATTGGCAAAGCGAATAGGTCGTGCCTATACAAGAGCTATTGGCTTTGCTTATGTGTTTCAGCCATGTTATACACCAGCGTGGATATTGTTCAGCATGGCCAAACGTTAGTGGCATAAAGGAGAGTGGAGTATTGTAGAGTGTCATAGAGTGGATTGTCACACGGTGAAGTGGAGTGGCATGGAGTAGAGTGTCATGGAGGGAGTAGAGTGTTGTAGAGTGGAAGGGCATAATGTGGAGTAGAGTTAAGTGGAGTGGCATAGAGTGGAGTGGCATAGAGCAGAGTTGAGTGGTATAGACTGAAGTATAGTAATGTGAAGTGTCGTAGAGCAGAGTAGATTGTCGTAGAGTGGAGCTGCATAGAGTGGTGGAGTGTAGTAGAGTGGAAGTGGCATAAAGTGGAATAGTGGACTGGAGTAGAGTGTAGTAGAGTGGAGTGGCATGGAGTGTCCTAGAGGAAGTTGCGTAGAGTGGAGTAGAGTGGAGGAGGATAGAGTTGCATTGCCGTGTAGTTCCTATAGTACCCATGCAGGACCTGCGCGTTTGGATAACATAAACTGTGGGCTTGGTGTTAGACTGACTCTGTGCACCCCCACCGCCTATGTTAGCCGGATTTGCATTAGCTAGCTCACAGTGCCACTAGAATCTCCTCTTATCAGGGAGAGATTAGTTTCTGGCAACCTTAGACCACGACAACCCTAATTCCTCAGAATCGTGGAAACAATATACTACTTTTCGCTCAGTCACTCGTGTTTACTTATTCGGTTTGTCTCAGAGAGTTGCACAGAATAAACAGTCTGGGCGTTTCAATAAGTATTTATTGAACAGTTGTTATTCTAGTGTAAAATATATGTGCTGCAGTAACCAGCAGACAATAGCAGAGATATATTATCAGCAGTACGATAAAAGCAAAGGGATAGAACAGTTCTACCATATTGCAATAATTATGAATACATACCTGAATATAAAAAGCATTATGAAAGTGCTCGTACTCCTACGATGCCTAACTAGATGTACCTGAGTGTACCTAGCATATGTGTGTAGGTCTAAAAACCTAAGAGCCAAGAATCCTTCCAAGGTTTAGTCGAACCCCCATACCTGAATAGAGAGAGTGTGGGACCCCGTCCTGGTCTCGAGTTGGACACCCCGCAAGGGCTGTGTTAGACCGCTGTCAGCTGGAGCGACTGCATGCAGGAGCCTCAGCGTCTCTGGTCAGTGTGCCAGCATGGAAGTCTCGGTTCCCTCTATCTTACCTTGGCAAGATGTGGTGTATTTATACCCTAAAATGTCTCGTCCCTCAGTATGGTTTGTTTGGTCTTTGTTAGATATGAGGAAGACGTCAAGGGTGAACTTTGTACATACATATTATGCGGGAGATGTAGCTGGTGAATGCTCATGCATAATTTATGAGTACATTGTAGGCCTGTGTTCGGGAAAAACCCTGCAGTGTTCTAACCACAGATTAGATAACGTTCAACCCTCAGAGCTCGTTGTGTACTGTAGGGAACTAATGTAGGTGAAAGATCATGCCTATATTAGGGCATAGGAGATCATGACTATAATAGGGCATAGACGATTATGACCAAAATAGGGCATATACGATTATGACCATAATAGGGCAAATGCGAATATGACCATATACGGCATATATGAACACGTCTATATCAGGGCCTCTATATGAAACATAACAGCATAGAATTGAGTAAAGCGTAAAGTGTCGGCGTGGAGTGGCGTAGAGTAGAGTGGCCTAGAGTAAAGTATCATGAAGTGGAGTGAAGGGGCGTAAAGTGTAATAGAATTGAGTAAAGTTTAATGGAGTAGAGTGTCAGCGTGGAGGATCATAGAGTGGAGCAGAGTGGCCTAGAGTGAAATGGCATAGTGTGTTGCAGAGTAGAGTATAGAGGCTTAGAGTACAGTGGTGCAGAGTAGACTGGCTTAGAGTGCAGTGGCGTAGATTGTATTGGTTTAGAGTAAAGTGGTGTAGAGTGCAGTGACACAGAGTAGAGTGGCGCATCATAGATTGCAGTGGTGTAGAGTGCAGTGGCGCAGTGTGGAGTGGCATAGAGTGGAGTGGTGCAGAGTAGAGAGGCGTATAGTGCATTGGCATGGATTCATTGTTTCACAGTAGAGTGAATTGGAGTGGAGTAGTGCAGGGTAGGGTAGAGTGGAGTGGTGCAGGGTAGAGTGGAGTGGTTCAGGGTAGAGTGCAGTGGTGTAGAGTAAAGTGGTGTAGAGTGCAGTGGCGTTGAGAGCAGTGGTGGAGAGTAGGTTAGAGTGGCGTAGAGTTGATTGGCGTATAGTGCAGTTGTGTAGATCGTAGTGACGTAGAATGCAGTAGAGTGGCTTAGAGTAGAGTGCAGTGACATAGAGTTCTGTGGCGCTGAGTGCAGTGATGCAGATTAGAGTGGAGTAGAGTAGTGTAGAGTTGAGAGGCATGGAGAGCAATGGTGTAGAGTACAATGGTGGCCAGTAGAATCGAGTGGCCTAGAGTGACGTGACGTAGAGTGCAGTGGAGTAGAATAGAGTGTTGCAGAGTAGAGTATAGTGGTGTAGAGTGCAGAGGTGCAGAGTAGATTGGCGTAGAGTACATTGTTGTTAAGTAAAGTGGTGTAGAGTGCACTGGCATAGAGATCAGTGGCATAGAGTTCAGTAGTTTAGAGTACAGGGGTATAGAGTACAGTTGCGTAGAGTACACTAGTTTGGAGTGGCGCAGAGTGGAGAAGAGTGGCACAGAGTGCAGTGTCGTAGAGTGCAGTGACATAGAGGGTAGTGATGCAGAGTAGAGTTGTGTATAGTGAAGTGGCATACAGTGGATTGATAAAGAGTACAATAGAGTGGCGTGGGGTACAGTGGTGTAGAGTATAGTGCAGTGGCAGAGTGTGCAGTGTTGCGGAGTAGAGTGCCATAGAGTGGAGTGGTGCAGAGCAGAGTGGCTTAGAGAACAGTGACGTATAGTACAGTGGTGTAGAGTAGAATAGAGTGGCGTAGAGTGCAGTAACGAAGAGTAGATTAGCATAGTGTGCAGTGGCCTAGAGTGCCTTGATTTTGAGTAAAGTAATGTAGAGTGCACTGGCGTAGAGTGCAGTGACATAGAGCGCAGTGGTTAGAGTAGAGTAGCATAGAGCGCAGTGGCGCATAGTGGTGTAGAGTAGAGTGGCGTGGAGTGGTGCACAATTGATTGCAGTGGCATAGAGTGAAGTGGTGCAAAGTGGCGTAGAGTGCAGTGGCATAGCGTAGATTATTTCAGTGTAGTGTGAAGTGGTGCATATTGTTTTATTGAAGTGTGAAGTGGCGCAGAGTGGAGTGCTGCAGGGTAGAGTGGAGTCCTGCAGAGTAGAGTAGTAGAGTGCAATGACATATAGTAGAATGGTGTAGAGTGCAATGACGTGGAGTGCAGTGGTGTAGAGTAGATTGGCATAGACGGGAGTGGTAAAGAGTAGAGTGCAGCAGTGGCGGTGCGTCCATTAGGGCGCTGGGGCGTTGACCCACAAGCCGCGCCCGCAGCTCCCTCTGCGGCTCTGTCTGAACTGACAATGCATGTCAGTCAGCATGACGCCGGACCGCCCACCCCCTTCAGAGTTTGAAGGGGGTGGGCGGTCCGGCGTCATTCTGACTGACATGCATTGTCAGACCAGGGGGTGGCGCGGAGCGCACAGCAGGCAGCAGCACAAGTGTGCATGTTGGGTTCAGGTCGGAGAATTTTTCCGACCAGCCCAGTCATGCGCACTAGTGTTTGCTCTGGCTGGCGGCTGCGCATTAGGAGAGCGAGGGTTGATCAACGCCGCAACCCTCGGTCTCCTAATGGGCGGGCGGTGAGTATCCCTGCTAAGCCAATCCTGGCGCTGCTGGAGCAGCGTCAGTATTGGCTGAGAGGGGTTGCCGCCAGTGACGCGGCTGTTCCTGTTTAGAAGAAGTTGAAGGCGCCAACGTGGGACCGGACCCGGTCAGGTAAGTTTTCTTTTTATTTAATTTTAAACTACCCCCGGCCCCCACCCCTCGCAACCTCCCCCGCGAGTATTGCGACTGAGCCGCGACTGCCTGTGAATAAAAAAATGCTCTTTAATTAGGTCGGGCCAGGTGTTCACCTGCTTGTCTTATCAAGACCGCATTTGCATTTTATTGCCTGCTCTTTTCTCACATGAAGTCACAACCCAGCGACATTCCTGGCATATCTCTCGTGGCGACATCCCCCTCAGGGCGTGAGCCATTCCCCAAGACCCCGTAATTTCCCTTTTAAATGGCTTCTCGAAATCAGCGCATTTCTCCAACCAGGCCTTTGTTTCGTTATACTTGGTAAGAAAACATTGCTGGGGAGAAAGCTCTGTGGGTTGATGCGTCTGCTGCTGAAATTGGAACCGGATTTTCGCTCATTTGACGGACAGGAGCATTAGAACGATCGGGTTGAGTAAATAAAGCATATGTTGTTTATAGTGCTACGAAGCAACAACACTGTGCCGACAAGTGCAACTGAACAGTGGATATTTTCATAAACTCCTGGATTAGGAGGAAATAATGACTAGACCCCATAGTGCAAGATGAAACGAAGCAAAAGTGATAAGTGCCCGCCAAAATAAAGGAATTCTATGCACTTTAAAGATGCTGCTTTGTTTTGTCTATATTATGGTACATGTTGCAGCTAAACACTGCAAAACTATAAAATATCTGGTAAAATTATATATCGGATATCGAAACACCCCGTTTAATTGTCCTCCGGAAATAAACATTCTGGTTTTAGAACCTCTCCATTGCAGGGCCCGCTCAATGCAAGGAGTCCTCCGTTGGAAAGGACGTGTTCTAGTTTGTTACTCCAGTTAAGAACGCAAATGTCTCTCACATACACATGGTCGCTTCTACTAAAGGCTCCACTCACGCGGGTCCATCTCTGATAAACTTTTCTTCCTCTCCCTGAGTGGGCAGCTCGCTGTAACCTGCACTGGTGACTGCAGAGTGGTTCTGGCGCACGCCCTCGCTGACAATCGTCCTTGCTGAAATGGAGTACGAAGGGCAAACCTCTGAGTGCATCCTATCCAACGAGGCATCGCACGTGGCCTGGTGCAAACATGATGTGTCTCCGAGCTGTGAAATGTCTGTGTCCAAAGAGAAGTGCTGGTGCATCCACCGCACAGCGCCTGGAAGCGACTTTCCACGACAAAGTGCTGTAGGCGCCCTCTCCCACTAATGTTCGTCTTACTATTTGCTTTTCCTGACATTAGTGGTTGACTCTCTGGAGTAGCCATGACAATACTCAATAAACAAATATGACGTTGTAGCTTCATAGTGCTTTGAGGTTGTTGTGAGGGGTGTAGTAGCGCTATGCTGAGAGTCTGGTGCAATGTATCGGTTTTACAGCCGCTTCGCAGCGATATAGTAATTCTTGCAGTGGGGCCCCTTCGTGGCCTTCCTCACTGCCTGATGGGAGTCCCCTGTTGCGGCAAACTCACAGCGATGTCTTTAGTGGGGTTCTGATCTGGATAGCGCTTTGAGTACTTGCCCAAGGAGGCGAGCAAGTGTAAATGCACCTATTTTGCTGATTTACACTCTAACTTCTGTCGGTGCAACCAAAGCGTGGAGAGCGTCCTTCTGTGGTTTTAAAAGCTACAATACACACCCGTGCCCCCAAATATTATAGAACAGGAGTTGGCAAATGTAAATGGTTAAGTTTAATATTTTTTTAGGGTAGCTTGCGTGTCAAACGATATGAAGTATACCGGCTTTGTGCACTTATTTCAATAAGCTGCTTCCATGAGAGATATTATCTTCGTGTTGCAACCGCCCTGCTGTGTCACCCCACATCCTCTGTGCGAGCAGCTCGCGCAGGGCTGTGATTTCCTACTTGGTATTTTACCTGCTGGCTGTAGTTGTGGGAGGCTCCTACTGGTTCTCGGGGACATTCTGTATTGGGGTTTCGGAGTATATTTAAAAGCAAATATGACTATTTGGACACCAACTGTAGTTTATATCTCGCTTCTTCTAGACATGTACACAGTGTTATCTGTGCTGCTAACCAGTTCTGTGTAATCTTGTTTTATATGAGGCACTCCACTACTCCGGTCCCGACTATATAAATACAGTAATAATAATAAATCAAAGTTCAGCAATCATAAATAAGCGGTGCTGAGCTTAAATCGTTAGCTTCTGTGTGATCCCCTTCAGCAACATTGCCAGAATTTCTTTGAGACATATTGGACCACAAAAATAAAAAACATAAACTTGAACAGCATCCAGACTATGCATAACTTTTTGAAAACAAAATGGTCCCCACTGGGAATCCTGACATAAGGCTATTACAATGGTTTACAAACATATAAGCTGTTAAGGTGATATGACTGAAGTAAATGCTCATATGCTACTATCTAGATTTTGTTTAAAGATCTTTGTCCATAGATGAATTAGGGAGCCATTATGACAGATACTTTTGGCAAAATATAATAAATAAAGAATGCGGTGGGCTTAGTGTGATGGGAAGGAAGTGGGGATGAGACAAAAGTGTGGTTGTGAGTTTAGGCGGCAGGGGCAGAAGAACGAAGGCAGAAGTGGCTGGGTGATAGCTCAGCATTAGTACATGTGAAAATAAATAGATTAATTTCCACTGGTGGAACAAAGCAGATTGAGGCACATTTTAATTGGAAAAATGTCATGTAATAAGGAGTGGCGAAAATGGTCTGAAAGAGCAGTAAATTAACAAAAAAATGGGAGTAGGAGAACTCGATTTGTGCTCACTTCAATGTTTGCCCAGAATGCATAGACATTCATACTGGCAGGAAGGGCGCACAATACAACTTTTATTTCTAAAATTTGCTTGAAAATGCACCATTTGCCCACTCTTTTTTCAAACATTTCTCGGGGGTAGAACCCCCCCCAAACACCCCCTAGGTTGTTAGGGCTCGCTAGCTACGCTCGCTGGCCGCGGTACACTCCAACTAAAATGTTACGCCTCACCACTTTCAAATGTCACCAGCCGCCACTGGAGTGCAGTGACGCAGAGTGGGGTACAGTGGAATGGTGAAGAGTAGAGCAGAGTGGTGTAGAGTGGACTGTCAAAGTGGAGTATGTGTGGTGTGGTATCACATTACTATTACTAACAACACATTTTCAATTGAAATGACCGTACATTTGCATAGAAATACAGTTTAACTGATAAAACTATACAGTGCACAAATGATAGTGTGGACACTTCTTCGCCTAAGGTATTGATCTGTTTTGATCGAATTAAACTATTTGTTTCCTCCGCACTTCAGACTTACCAAAGAATGTGCTTTCCTAATTCGGATATATTCTGAAATATCTGCACAGTTTTTGTACAGACATTTAAAAAATTTTGTGTAGTAGAAAAAAATAACCTCATACAGCCTTCCTTCAGAACATCCCAAGTACCCAGCATGATTGTCACATAAATTCTCTCGCTTTGATGTCAGAAAGAGAAAAGGAAACACCAAGCTCCCTCGGAAGACAGAGCCTGACATTTAAACTCTGTCGCTGAATGCACAGCAAATGTGAAAAGATAAGAACGATATTTAAAAGCCTGTTCACAGAAAGGAGCACTGGTGGAAGAATACAAGGGGCCCTTGTATACCATGGAAGGGACAAACTCAAGGTGGACAGCCTAAACAAATAAAGCCAACAAATAGAAAGCAAGCAAATGTTAGTTACGAACTACAAAGCCAATGGTAAGCAGTGGCTGGAATGCCTTTCCTGGAAAGCTTTCTGAATTTCACCAAGATGTCTTTAGTAAACTAGACAGCTGCACTGTTGGTAGGCTTTGACCTTAAAAGAGTGGACAGCTAATGATTGGCGTGTGCTGCACAAAATGTTACAAATAGTAAAAATTATTAAGCCCTGATTACAAGCAAGCCAGTTTGAAGCGATGTATTTACATCATCCGATTAAATACTATTAACGCACAATCGGCATTCCGATTCCTTGGCACCTTAATCCTAACGTATTGCAAGGGATTTCAAAGACTGCACCTCAGTCCTTACTGTCTTGTACATGGGCGTAACGCAGGCCCCTGCAGTCTCTGCGGGACAGGTGGGGCCCCAATACTTCCGACGGAGGGGCTACCCTCAGGGGGACCCCAATCCTTCAGGGGGGCCCTATCAACCCAAGGCCATGAATATCTGTGTGCTATAGGAGATTTTGTGGCCCTGTATCACCTTTTGCAGGGGGGCCATCATTTTGCGTTATACCACTGGTCTTGTAGTATACTAGTATTGGTTCCCACACCCAACCAACAAGTCACTGCTACAGGACTGACACCCAAGAAGTGTGTTGTGTACCTCAGACCTGCCTGGAAGCACCATGCTGTTCCAGCACTGGCTCAACAAAATCCTGTTAACCCTCTTAAGCCCTGATCGTACTGCTTCAGTCATTGCAGAGACTCCACACACATCACTTTCTGTCTCTGAGCAGAAGCTGGTGAATGTAAATAATAGTTTGCAGATTATATATGTGTCGGTATGAGTTACCAGCTCCACAACTTTTAGCTGATATGTGAATGACTGTGAGTGAGCTGCTGCTCCGAGGAGGGGAAAACACTGTGCATGTACCGGATCTGTCCCTTCCGCTCCTGCTCTTGTAAAGGAAATGTTCACCACCTACTCTATGGAAGTGCTGTTACCCTCAGCCCAGGCCGACTGTAATTCTGTTACAGCAGTGGGTAAGCCCTGAATGCCAGTATTCGTTGTAACCAGATCTCAGCAGTGGGTGTGCCCTTCTGGAAGGAGTCCTTGGGAAGCAAGGTGATTACCTAATCAGTGAGGGTATGTATGGTACCTTCATTAATGGGGGACCTTGCAATACAACCTGCTAATTCCTGTTGTGTTCTTGGTGTAAAAGGCTTTTATTTATTTACAATCCTGATGCTTGGCGGGTGTGTATTTGAAGTGTGTGTGTGTGTGGTGTGTGTGTTTTTGTGTTAGTTAGGGTGAACCACCTAATTACATGTCGTTATGGACACTGTCTCCAGGCCTGAATTTTTCACCCCCAAGCCATTGATTTCTGGTGTTACTCTCATTAGTTCAATGAAATAAAAAAGATACTACAATTCACAGAATTTCTTAAACAATCACACAAAAGTCTAGAACTGGAGGGTTATGGGAACATAATGTAAGGAAAGCAAGTGCCTGCTTTCTTTATTGTGAGACCAAGAAAGTGCCATAAGGGAGAATGTGATGATGAAGTTTTGGGTATTCTCAGATACAATTCTGGTGAGTCAAAGTGTTATCAGAAGCAGAGCTCTGGGTATTATCAGAGGTCGGAAAGTGGGTATTAACAGATGTGGAGCTCTACAGTATCAGCAGATGAACTCTCTACCAGTCTGGTGGTATCAGAGGCAAGCCTCTGGGTAATATTAGTATCAGAGCTCAGAGTGTGGAGGTATGGAGCTCTACAATATCAGCAGACAAACTCTCTGCCAGTCTGGTGGTTTCAGAGGCAAACCTCTGAATCTGAATACATCTGGGCCCGTATTACCGGAGTGCCCCGAAGGCGCAACGGGCGTTTGTGCCTGGTTTGCGCGCTCTTGGGGCACTTTGGTATTACAGATGGAGCTGCAGATGCTTGTGCTTCCCCTTCTGTAATACTAATAGCTCTTGCTCACATAAAGCGCCAGCGCTCTCATCAGAGGGCGTTCCCTCATTTGCAAGGGGATGTGGCCCCATGCAAATGAGGGAATCCCTTTGCCTCTGCGCAAGCGCCGTATTATTGACGCGGCGCAAAGGCAAAAAAGCTGTCAGGAAGCGCACTGACTGCGCCACCAAAACGGTGGCGCACTGTCATTGTGCCCCCTGATGGCAGCCCTCTGTAGGGGAGAAAGGAGGTCCCATGTACCCCCCCCAGACATCCCCTTGCATGCAGGTGCAGTTGCTCAGTGCACCCGCCTGCAAGGGGATCTCTAATCCCTTTTAAAAGTGCAGGCGGGTTGCCGCCTGCACTGTGAAACACGGAGCGGCTTCAAAGCAGCCACTCCATTTTTCACCTGAATGCGCTGCCCTGGGGGCAGCGCATTCACTATAATGTGGCGCATTTTCCTGGTTCACGCTGGCCACACCTTTTGAAAGGTGCACCCAGCACTAACCAGGAAAATGCGCTGCATACCGTAATACGGCTCCTGGTCTTAATCACAAGCAAAGCTTTGAGAGTTCATTACAAATGGTATTGTGAATAAGTAATACTAGGAGGACTCAGGGCAGATGTCATTATGTGTGATGTGAGCTTTACGCTGATTATAAATTTTTTTAATCACTCTCTTTCGGTCACATAATATGTACTAGAATATTTTCAAGATCACATAGACCTCTTCTTTAGAAGGCATCGGTGAAATAAAAATGACTGGACTTCTCTTTTAGAGTTATTTTCCTTTGTGTTCTGTTAATATGCACATTCCTATAAATGCCCAGTACATACATTCAGACAGTGCGCACACTCGATGCAGTAAATTAGTTCTGGCCGAAAATATTATTTACCATCTTTGTTATGAGAAGTATTAAATGTTTCTAGTAATATGTCCAATATCCTTTCTAGGTGGTGAATACCATAAGTACTGCCTTGTTTTTGCTGTTAATGCCTTTCACTAACATGTGGAGTCATAACTACCTTAATCCAGACACAAACTGTCAAAATGATATCATCATAAGTGAAGGGACATCATGAATCTGCATTAACACAATTATGATCTGAAATGATGTTTATTGGATACAAAAGACACATTTATAATCATATTCTCAGTGTTTCAGTAAGTACACCTCTCTTGCCTGTTTTGTTGAGAAATCTCTCAGAGACATCAATTATGGTTATCATAACACCTCAGGTACTTTGGTACTACAAGAAACAAGTCAATATTGTCCTGTATGTAAAGGTCATAGCCTACAGGGCCAATATAAAATATTTGAGAGGTCGCCTCACCCATTACTTATCATGGTGTGCTTCATCATAGGCAACCTGTCTAACTGGAGTAGGGCAGTGCCACTTCAGTGAACTCAACCAAATAAAATTGGGAGTTCTTTGATAGTTTTTTACAGAACAAATTTACCGATCCAGATCAAAAGCTAAAAATAACTAGAAGTAAACCCAAAGGAAATTCCTTTACTAATGGGTACCTGTAGTATAGGTTGAAATCAGAGTTGTAGGATAAGGGTAGAACATAATGGTTCACCTACCACTTGAGAATACCAACATGTTTCAACCTAACAATAGTGCAAAAGATAGTCAAAGGTCTTCGTCAGGGTCAAAGACCTCCCTATCCACATAACAAATGCGTTACATGCAGAAAAACAGAGCCTATGCTTTCATATCAAAGGAATGTCCATTATGACATAATCCTGATTTGGGGAAACTACGGGCTTGGGGAAACTATAGGCTTCATGGATCAGAAAGAGGGGCGTCTCCTGTGTAGTCACACATTCGTCAAGAGGTAGACGCAGTCTGTTGGACATATTTCGCCCCCACCCGCCCGTGTGACTACAGAGTTAGCAATGATTTTACTTTGTCATCAACTTGGGCTTGGGCCCATTATTGCATGTTGGATAATTAACTGATATTAGTGCTTTCAACAAAGGCCTAACAAGATTACTTAGGATATATTTTGTACATATTGTTTGTAACATTACAAGTCTCTAATGAGAAAATTATTGTGTGAGAAGTTGGCCTGGTATATGCTGTTCACTAGTTAAAGTGGACACCTTGCACCAGTACAATTCGACTCTTATGGTAGGTAGGTTTAAGACAACCTTTACAGAAAGCTATCCTAGTGGTAGCTGTGGAGAGCAGCCTTCAGGCTAAGTCTTGGAGGAATGTAAAGCAGCTTGTTTTACCACACAATCTCTTGAATCACCAAATGAAAAGACACCACACAGGTATATATATCAAATATATATGTATTTATTACTAAACAACTCTCTACTAATCTCTTGTGAGATTAGAAGTCAGGAACATATGCACAAATCAACGTTTCACAACAAATTGAGCACAAATATGGCTGGGGCCCTAGGGGCGTACCAGACCATATACTAAAAAAGAGACTTAAGAACAACGACTTGCAAAGGGACAAGGCCTAGGGCCTTCAGAAGTGCAGGGGCCTCACGAAACCACCCAAGGCAGGTAAGTAAAGGACCCACAGGGGACGCGTGCAGTGAGTGAACACAGGCGCGGATCGCCGTATACTTCAATGGGGCAAGTTGCGGTTGGAAATTAAGAGTTTAAGGGCACTTCGGGAGTAGCTACAAGCAAGTCACTTACAGGGTAAGTAGTTCTAGGGCCAACACCCACAGGAGCACCGTAGTGCTGGAGTTACCTCACCCAGGGAAGCCGGGTGCATAGGTGTCCTTTGGTGTCGGGTTGCGGCGTCGTTTTCAATGGGAGCCAATGAAGACTTGCTGCTTGTGAAGCCAGAAGAAGTGTCAGGTGAAATCCAGGCCTGGAGTCGGAAGGAGGAAGACCTGAAAGCAGAGGGGACAGTGTTCAAAGTCACTTGGCAGTGACCCGGGGCAAGGAAGATGAATGCCCACCGTCGTCGACAGATTCAGGTCGTTCACGGGTGTCTTGACTCTTCGGCCACGAGGTCCAGGAGGCGTCGAGGACGACCAGGAGCTGGATTCAGCGTGTCCCACGAAGTCTGCAGCTGACTGCGGTGTCGGCGACCCGATTGGAGCCAACAAGCCTTGGTAGCAGCAAGTCTCGTGGAAAGAACAAAAAGTCAATGGTGCAGACCAGCAAGGTCTGGGGGACTCACCCAGCGAGCGTAAGTCAGGGCAGGCCTGGAGCAACCAGGGGAGCCCTTTGGATTTGTAGAAAAGTCTTCAGGGGACCCACAAGCCGGCTGGCAAGGGATCGCGAAGACGCCTCAGGAGGATTCCTTCAACAGGGGCCCACGGTCACTCGGGACGGGGTAGGCCTCTGATCTTGGGAGGGATCTCTGCTAGAGGCTGGGACCACAGGTGGTCCAAAGCACAGGTTCGTAGAACGTCGTGAAGGGGTTGCACTCGAAAATAGTGCACAGTACCCAGGGACTGCGGTTCCTCGTCACTCGTGGGGTCCACTTGCCTCAGCTTCGCTGGGGACTCACGATGGCCTTGGAGAAGTCAGGAAATCCTCTTCCTGGGCTGCAGGGACTTCGGGCTCTGGCGGGAGCGGCGTAGTTTGCGACCGTCGTTGCAGTTTTTGGTGCCTGCCAAGCAGGGGAGTCACTCCTTGACTCCAAGGGAGATTCTTCAGTCTTCCAGAGGTAGAGGAACGTCGAAGGTCCGGGATTCTTCTTTAGAGCGTCGTCCAGGGATATCTAGTTTGCAAGGTCAAGGGTTCCCTATCTTATACTAAAAGGAAGGGAGGGACTAGCTCTATGACCCCACCTATGGGAGGGTCAGGGGAGTAGGTGGCTACACCCACTTCCCTTTGTCCAGTTTCGCGCCAGAGCAGGGGCAGGTAGCCCCTGAGCCGGTTTGAACTGGTGTATGCACAGAGGAGCCTTCTGCTCCCCCAGTGCAGGACTTCAAAGCACTCTAGAGTGCACCCACCCAGCCCCAATACACTAAACCCTGTCTGGGAGGTGGTCACACCTCCCTGTGACAGGATACCTATTGTTGGGCCTCCTCCACTGCGAGTTTCGGTCATCAGCAGGAGGGCAGCCCAGTGTCTGTGACTGGTGGCATCCATTTTGTGATGCCAGGGCTCCTCAGGATTCTACAGCGTTTCCACAGTAGGTACATGTCTATCCCTCTAGAAGGGTGGGATCATACCCCCACACCAGGTACTGGTGTGGGGGTATGATTCCAAGGTGTTTGACCCCAAACACGACATGTTTTGATGCAGCCATTCTAAAGTTAGTATTAACCGCGAGGTTATAATGCACTTAAGAGTATATGGTTTGACCGCATTCACAAACAGCCCCAGAGAATGGACTCTGAGAGCTGCAGAGGGGCCCTGCTCAGGCAGAGGCACCCTCTCACATAGAAACTAAGCACCCTGCCCTCAGGATTGATAGGGCCTGCCTTAGGGGTGAATGATAGGTTTAAATGTGTGTGCAGGGGAGATATAGGGAACCTATAACTCAGTGAGGGGTGCTAGCACCTCCTCACCCAGGCTGCAGTAGCAGGCCTGTGGTGTCAGATTTAGTCTGCTTCCCAGGGGTGGCATAATACATGCTTCAGCCCCTGGTAGGCCTGTGAAGTGCCTATGCCCTTGGTACCTAAGGTACCATATACTAGGGACTCATAAGGTACCACAGTATCCAATCACTAGTGCACCTAGAGTGCACTCCAAGTCGTTTAGAGAGAACAGAGAGGCTGGGGCCCTGATTGGCAGGGTCCCAGCCAGACTATAGCCAGAAACCAGTGTAAACATCAGGAAAAAAGTGGGGGCAACATAAGAGGCAGATCCTACTCTCCTACACAACCCCCCCAAACGCAGGGACACTAAACTAACCTTGACCAGTTGAGTCTTCGTGCTCTAAGTGGAAATACCTTGAGAGTCCATCTGCATTGGCATGTTGGGTCCCAGGCCTATGTTCCACTGTATAGTCCATCCCCTGTAGGGAAATGGACCACCTTAAAAGTTTTGGGTTTTCACCTTTCATCTGTTTCAGCCATAGGAGGGGCTTGTGGTCAGTCTGAACTATGAAGTGAGTGCCAAACAAGTATGGCCTCAGCTTCTTCAGGGCCCACACCACAGCAAAGGCCTCCCTCTCTATAGCTGACCAACGTTTCTCTCTAGGGGTCAGCCTCCTGCTAATAAAAGCTACTGGCTGGTCTTGACCTTCATCATTCAGTTGAGACAGTACAGCTCCCACACCCAGCTCAGAAGCATCTGTTTGGACAATGAACTTTTTGGTGTAGTCTGGACTCTGTAAGATGGGGGCAGTGCACATGGCCTGCTTTAGGTCTTCAAATGCCTTCTGACAGCTAGCTGTCCACTGAACCTTTTTTGGCATTTTCTTTGAGGTCAGATCATTCAAGGGGGTCACTATAGATCCATATCCCTTCACAAACCTCCTATAGTACCCAGTCATGCCTAAGAAGGCTCTCACCTGTGTCTGGGTGGTTGGAGCAACCCATTCCATTATGGTTTGGATTTTGCTCTGTAAAGGCTGAACCTGGCCTCCACCCACAAGGTGGCCCAGGTACACAACCTGACTCTGCCCTATCTGGCACCTAGTGGCCTTGATAGTGAGGCCTGCTTTCTGCAGAGCCTCCAAAACATTTCTGAGGTGGACCAGGTGATCCTGCCAGGAGGAACTAAAGACAGCAATATCATCTAGATAAGCTGAGCAATAAGTTTCCATCCCTGCCAGAACTTTGTTCACCAACCTCTGAAAAGTGGCAGGTGCATTTTTCAATCCAAAGGGCATCACCACAAAGTGGTAGTGCCCACCAGGGGTCGAAAATGCTGTTTTGGCTTTTGCATCATCAGCTAACCTGATCTGCCAGTAGCCAGCTGTTAGGTCAAATGTACTCAGATACTAGGCTGAGGCCAAAGTATCAATCAGCTCATCTGCCCTTGGTATGGGATAGGCATCAGTCCTGGTGACTGCATTGAGGCCTCTGTAGTCTACACAAAACCTCATTTCTTTCTTACCACCCTGGGTATGAGGCTTGGGTACCAGGACTACTGGGCTAGCCCAAGGGCTATCTGAAGGCTCAATCACACCTAACTCCAACATCTTCTGGACTTCAGTCCTGATACAGTCCCTGACATGGTCAGGTTGCCTGTAGATTTTACTCTTGACAGGCAGACTGTCCCCAGTGTCCACCTCATGGGTGCACCAGGTAGTCTGACTAGGGGTCAGGCTAAACATATGTCTGTACTGCTGCAGAACTTGTCTGATCTCAGTTTGCTGATGGTCCGTGAGGCTGCTTGCCAAAGCAACACCATCGACTGACCCATCATCAGGGTTCTGTGAGAGCAGGTCAGGGAGAGGGTCACTCTCCTCCTCCTGTTCCTCATCAGTTGCCATGAGCAAGCCCATGTCAGCCCTGTCAACATATGGTTTCAATCTGTTGACATGGAGCACCCTCAGGGGGCTCCTGGGAGTTCCAAGATTCACCAGATAGGTGACTTCTCCCTTTTGCTCAACTATTGTATGGGGGCCACTCCATTTGTCTTGGAGGGCTGCTGGGGCCACAGGCTCCAACACCCACACTTTCTGTCCTGGCTGGTACACAGTCAGCACTGCCTTTGGTCATGCCAAGCTTTTTGTAATTCTTGGCTGGCCTCCAGGTTTTTGGTTGCCTTCTTCATGTATTCGGCCATCCTGGAGCGGAGACCAAGTACATAGTCCATCACATCCTGTTTGGGGGTTTGAGAGGTAACTCCCAGCCCTCTTTTACCAAACATAATGGACCTCTTACAGGATGCCCAAACAGAAGCTCAAATGGGCTGTAACCAACCCCCTTCTGTGGAACCTCTCTGTAGGCAAACAACAGGCAGGGAAGAAGAAGGTCCCATTTCCGCCTAAGCTTCTCTGGGAGTCCTTTAATCATTCCCTTCAGGGTTTTGTTGAAACGCTCAGCCAACCCATTGCATTGTGGGTGATAGGGGTGGTGAACTTATAAGTTACACCACACTCCTTCCACATTGCTTTCAAATATCCTGACATGAAGTTGGTACCTCTGTCAGAGATGACCTCCTTTGGGAAACCCACTCTGGAGAAAACTCCAATGAGGGCTCTTGCCACCACAGGGGCTGTGGTGGTCCTCAGGGGAATTGCATCTGGGTACCTGGTGGCATGATCCACTACCACCAGGATAAATCTGTGCCCAGATGCAGTTTGAGGGTCAAGGGGACCAACAATGTCAATCCCTACCCTTTCAAAGGGTACCCCCACCACAGGTAGTGGTATCAGGGGGCCTTTGTGGTGCCACCTGCCTTGCCACTGGCTTGGCATGTGACACAGGAGCGACAAAACTCCTTTGTGTCCTCTGACATATGTGGCCAATGAAAATGTGGAACAAGCCTGTTCCAGGTCTTGTTTTGGCCCAAGTGACCTGCTAAAGGGATATCATGTGCTAGGGTCAAGAGGAACCCCTAAACTTCTGAGGTATTACCAACCTCCTGGTGGCTCCAGCGGCTGGATCTCTACCCTCAGAATATAGGAGTCCCTCATCCCAATAAACTTTATGGGACCCACTAGCACTCCCAGCAGCCTCAGCAGCAGCCTGCTGTCTGAGGGGTTCAAGAGAGGGGCAGCACTGTTGCTCCTTACTCAGATCTTCCCTAGAAGGGCCCCCTGCCCCCAAGAACTCAACCTGATCAGGCTCAAGTTCCTCTGGGGCAGTTCCTTCTGCAGGATCTGCTCCTCCTCCCTCAAGAGGGGAATCAGTGATCTGAGACAGAGGGGAAGGCACTGCCTTACCCCTACTGCTCCTCTTCTTGGGAAGCATCTGGTCCATGGTTTCAGAATCCAGAGCTGGTTCAGTGTCATGCATTTTGGCCTGTGACCTGGTCACAGCAAATACCTCTGCAGGGATGCCCAACATCTCAGCATGAGTCCATAACTCTACTTCAGACCAGGCTGAAGTTTCTAGATCATTGCCCAATAGACATTCTACAGGGAGGTCTGCACTGACTACAACCTTCTTGAGGCTAGTTACCCCTCCCCAGGAGAAATTCACAACTGCCAGACTATGGTTGGTCCTGACATTGCTTGCATTGGTCACCTGGTACATTTCGCCCAGGATGATCTGTCCAGGGTCCACAAGATCCTCTGCCACCATGGTGACACTAGCACCTGTGTCCCTAAATGCCAAAGCCTGTTTGCCATTTATTACAGGCTGCTGTTTGTATTTGCCCAGATTACTGGGGCTCACCAGGAAGGACATGTCAATGTCTCCATCACAAATCAGCATTGCCTGAGTGGGTACTCTGACTAGGCCAGAGTCCACTTCAGAACCCAGGGTCAACCCTACTACACCCTTATTCTGAGTACCACCTCCACCAGTAGCTGAATTAGGGGGAACAGTTGCCTTAGGGGCAGGAGTGGTGGTGGTTTGGTCTTTGGACTTGTTACAATCAGAAGTCCAGTGCCCTTTCTGTTTACAGAATTTGCACCAGGGCTTCTTTTGGCCTTTTCCCTTGTTGGATTGTGACTCCCCGCCAGATGCAGATTTTTGGGGCCCTTGTGAAGACTTCTGGTCTTTTGACTTATCCCCACTTTTCTCAGAGCCTTTAGAATCCTGCTTCTTTGTGTCACCCCCTTGGTTCTGGGTTTTCTGCCTCACCCTGGTTCTGACCCACTTGTCTGCCTTCTTTCCCAATTCTTGGGGAGAGGTCAGATCTGAGTCCACCAGGTATTGATGCAACAACTGGTTCTGGCAATTATTAAGGATCTGTTCTCTCATCATTAGATTATACAATCCCTTGAAATCAGTAACCCTACTGCCAACCAGCCAACCCTCCAGAGCCTTGGTTGCACAATCTACAAAGTCAGTCCAGTCCTGAGTCTGTGCCGTCTGGGTGTCTCTGAACTTCAACCTGTACTGCTCAGTGGTTAAGCCAAACCCATCTATCAGTGCACTCTTCAGGACTTCATAGTCATCAGCATCCTCTTCTCTAACAGTGAGGAGCTTGTCTCTACCTTTATCTGAAAAGGAGAGCCACAAGATTGCTGCCCACTGCTTTTGGGGGACCTGTTGTACTCTACAGGCCCTTTCCATAGCAGTTACCCACTTATGGATATCATCCCCACTCTGGTAGGGAGGAACAACCTTGCTCAGGTTCCTATGGTCTGGAATATATTCTCTGGCTCTAGGGACACTGTTGCTGCCACCAGGGGGTTCTAACCCCTCTTTTCTAGAAGCTCTCTGGAGCTCCAGGGCTTCTTTATCTAATGCCAACTGCTTGGTTTTGAGGGCAAATCTTGCTTCCTCATACTGCAGCAGTTTGTACATTCTGTCAGAGGAGGTCTCTCTTCTTGGGAAGTAGGAGTTCCTCTGGTAGACAGATTCTCTGCCAGAGTGATAGGAGTGGTCAGATTCCCTAGAAAGGGATCTAGGCCTCTCCTCCACTATGTCAGTTCTCTTAGGGAGAATTCCTCTGTCCTGTTCAGACCCCTTGGGACCTGGCCCTACAACCACAGAGTCTTGGTCATCCTGATGTCCATCATCTGACCCAGACACTGTAATTGACCCACTCACTGATTCAGACCCATTAGCTCCTAGAGCTAATCTAAGATCATCTGCTGTCAGCAGATCTATCAGGTGTAGTGTGGAGGGACTCTGTCCTAGCTTCAGGTGCCTTGCAGCACACATGGCTTTCAAGTCAAAGAAAGTCATGTCCTTATACTGAGGCTGAGTGGATCCACTGGGTCCACCCCTTAAGGACATTCTAGTGTTGTGCAGTGTTGTACTACCTACACTAGTTTGTGGCCTACTGATACTAGCTTGAGCTGTAGAAAGGGTGTGCTATCCCTTGGCACACAGCTCTAAGTTCAGTAGAACTTATTGATACTAAGCTTGACTTTATATGTACCTTGAGTACCTATAGTGGTTTTCAGTTAGTAATTCAAATAGAGATTTTCTGGTAAAACAATAGCAAGCTGGAATCCCACACGCTGCCACCAATGTGAGAAGTTGGCCTGGTATATGCTGTTCACTAGTTAAAGTGGACACCTTGCACCAGTACAATTCGACTCTTATGGTAGGTAGGTTTAAGACAACCTTTACAGAAAGCTATCCTAGTGGTAGCTGTGGAGAGCAGCCTTCAGGCTAAGTCTTGGAGGAATGTAAAGCAGCTTGTTTTACCACACAATCTCTTGAATCACCAAATGAAAAGACACCACACAGGTATATATATCAAATATATATGTATTTATTACTAAACAACTCTCTACTAATCTCTTGTGAGATTAGAAGTCAGGAACATATGCACAAATCAACGTTTCACAACAAATTGAGCACAAATATGGCTGGGGCCCTAGGGGCGTACCAGACCATATACTAAAAAGAGACTTAAGAACAACGACTTGCAAAGGGACAAGGCCTAGGGCCTTCAGAAGTGCTGGGGCCTCACGAAACCACCCAAGGCAGGTAAGTAAAGGACCCACGGGGGACGCGTGCAGTGAGTGAACACAGGCGCGGATCGCCGTAGACTTCAATGGGGCAAGTCGCGGTTGGAAATTAAGAGTTTAAGGGCACTTCGGGAGTAGCTACAAGCAAGTCACTTACAGGGTAAGTAGTTCTAGGGCCAACACCCACAGGAGCACCGTAGTGCTGGAGTTACCTCACCCAGGGAAGCCGGGTGCATAGGTGTCCTTTGGTGTCGGGTCGCGGCGTCGTTTTCAATGGGAGCCAATGAAGACTTGCTGCTTGTGAAGCCAGAAGAAGTGTCCGGTGGAATCCAAGCCTGGATTCGGAAGGAGGAAGACCTGAAAGCAGAGGGGACAGTGTTCAAAGTCACTTGGCAGTGACCCGGGGCAAGGAAGATGAATGCCCACCGTCGTCGACAGATTCAGGTCGTTCACGGGTGTCTTGACTCTTCGGCCACGAGGTCCAGGAGGCGTCGAGGACGACCAGGAGCTGGATTCAGCGTGTCCCACGAAGTCTGCAGCTGACTGCGGTGTCGGCGACCCGATTGGAGCCAACAAGCCTTGGTAGCAGCAAGTCTCGTGGAAAGAACAAAAAGTCAATGGTGCAGACCAGCAAGGTCTGGGGGACTCACCCAGCGAGCGTAAGTCAGGGCAGGCCTGGAGCAACCAGGGGAGCCCTTTGGATTTGTAGAAAAGTCTTCAGGGGACCCACAAGCCGGCTGGCAAGGGATCGCGAAGACGCCTCGGGAGGATTCCTTCAACAGGGGCCCACGGTCACTCGGGATGGGGTAGGCCTCTGATCTTGGGAGGGATCTCTGCTAGAGGCTGGGACCACACGTGGTCCAAAGCACAGGATCGTAGAATGTCGTGAAGGGGTTGCACTCGAAAATAGTGCACGGTACCCAGGGACTGCGGTTCCTCGTCTCTGGTGGGGTCCACTTGCCTCAGCTTCGCTGGGGACTCACAATGGCTTTGGAGAAGTCAGGAAATCCTCTTCCTGGGCTGCATGGACTTCGGGCTCCGGCGGGAGCGGCGTAGTTTGCGACCGTCGTTGCAGTTTTTGGTGCCTGCCAAGCAGGGGAGTCACTCCTTGACTCCAAGGGAGATTCTTCAGTCTTCCAGAGGTAGTGGAACGTCGAAGGTCCGGGATTCTTCTTTAGAGCGTCGTCCAGGGATATCTAGTTTGCAAGGTCAAGGGTTCCCTATCTTATACTAAAAGGAAGGGAGGGACTAGCTCTATGACCCCACCTATGGGAGGGTCAGGGGAGTAGGTGGCTACACCCACTTCCCTTTGTCCAGTTTCGCGCCAGAGCAGGTAGCCCCTGAGCCGGTTTGAACTGGTGTATGCACAGAGGAGCCTTCTGCTCCCCCAGTGCAGGACTTCAAAGCACTCTAGGAGTGCACCCACCCAGCCCCAATACACTAAACCCTGTCTGGGAGGTGGTCACACCTCCCTGTGACAGGATACCTATTGTTGGGCCTCCTCCACTGCGAGTTTCGGTCATCAGCAGGAAGGCAGCCCAGTGTCTGTGACTGGTGGCATCCATTTTGTGATGCCAGGGCTCTTCAGGATTCTACCACGTTTCCACAGTAGGTACATGTCTATCCCTCTAGAAGGGTGGGATCATACTCCCACACCAGGTACTGGTGTGGGGGTATGATTCCAAGGTGTTTGACACCAAACACGACATGTTTTGATGCAGCCATTCCAAAGTTAGCATTAACCGCGAGGTTATAATGCACTTAAGAGTATATGGTTTGACCGCATTCACAAACAGCCCCAGAGAATGGACTCTGAGAGCTGCAGAGGGGCCCTGCTCAGGCAGAGGCACCCTCTCACATAGAAACTAAGCACCCTGCCCTCAGGATTGATAGGGCCTGCCTTAGGGGTGACTGATAGGTTTAAATGTGTGTGCAGGGGAGATATAGGGAACCTATATCTCAGTGAGGGGTGCTAGCACCTCCTCACCCAGGCTGCAGTAGCAGGCCTGTGGTGTCAGATTTAGTCTGCTTCCCAGGGGTGGCATAATACATGCTTCAGCCCCTGGTAGGCCTGTGAAGTACCTATGCCCTTGGTACCTAAGGTACCATATACTAGGGACTCATAAGGTACCACAGTATCCAATCACTAGTGCACCTAGAGTGCACTCCAAGTCGTTTAGAGAGAACAGAGAGGCTGGGGCCCTGATTGGCAGGGTCCCAGCCAGACTATAGCCAGAAACCAGTGTAAACATCAGAAAAAAAGTGGGGGCAACATAAGAGGCAGATCCTACTCTCCTACATTATGCCTCAACAGTGCTGCAATTATCTTTTGCATTATAGTTCCCCGTGTCATTATTAGGTTCCCAGAGTGCCGTAGTAGGTTTAGAAATAGAAATCCAACACAGTTTACACATTAACGCCCAACATTTAGGTGGCGGAAGGAAATTGGGTGTGTTTTCAATTTGGGGTCAATGTGGAGGGCATCATGTTCAATACAGAATAAAATACTCCAAAGCCCTGGATATAAACACGATATAGCAAGACGTCTCGAATTTCCTGGCAAAGGAAATTGGGTGTGTTTTCAATTTGGGGTCAATGTGGAGGGCATCATGTTCAATACAGAATAAAATACTCCAAAGCCCTAGATATAAACACGATATAGCAAGACGTCTCGAATTTCCTGGCAAATCACCGAACACCTGATGACTTGCAATATTCGGATTATTTATGGATGCTTTGTTGGTGGTTATTCCTTTAAAAAGGCCAATGGGACGTGGGCCAGTGCAACTAGGTAATGGCATAGTCTAATTTATCAGTGATCCAAATTACAACAAAATCATAGAGTTTCTTTCTCTAATTTGTCTGAGACTGACGTTTGCAACAAAAGTGTGCTCCCTGGACAACCAAGAACAGAGCTGGTGGGATACATTTAAATGTCGTTTCATTTTTAAATTTTTTCTATTTATACTATCATAATTTCATCAAATATGCATCATTTCCTGTTTAGTTAACACTGATGGGCTAAGCTTCAGTAGTCTGTAAATACTGTCCCTTTTATTTGTTTTAGCTTAATGAAATATTTTTGTAAGCATTTTGATTTGAATTCTTGACTTCATGTTAGCACATTTCTATCAGGCATATGGAGCTTTTCTACTGTCAGGTTTCACACCCACATATTTTTCTCAGTATCTTATTTGTTTATAAGAAGCAGTACCATTCAGTTCAAAATGTTAGTCCTCTAATGAAGTGAATTTTACAGTATGTGGCTAATAATTATTGCGTGTCAAACATGTATTTTCATTTTTGTGATGATTTTGCCCCAGTATACCTTTCGGCACTTTGTATCTGATAGAGACATCTAGCCGCAGATTCCTTAACTTAGAATATCCCCAGGCGTCAGACTGGATCCGGAAAACTTTTTCCCCAGCAGTACCACTGCACGCCGGGGGGCGGCGTCGCCCGGCTCCGTCCTGACGTCGTCCACGGAAGTGACGTCAATGGAGCCATATATACGTCCCCCTCGGCGTGCTGACGTCAGTTTTCTTCTTTTCCGCGTCCCAACACGGATCCGGGAGAAGCGGTTCCTCTGGTCTGTTTTGGTTTCAGGCCCTCACGACGCCCTTTCGCGTCTGGAACAGTGTGCCGATGCCTGCGGGCTTCAAGTCGTGTGCGTCCTGTTCGCGGCAGATATCGGCGACGGATCCACACGAGATCTGTATGTGGTGCTTGGGTGAGCACCACGGCTCCGCTGAGTGCGACGCCTGGCGGCAGCTGAAGCCGAACTCCCTGCGGGAACGACGGATGAAATTGATGTCCGCCCGGTTGTCCCGGTCAGAATCCTCGCGGCGCCGGCCTCCGTCTCCAGAGGGAGTATCCAAACGGCGCAGTTCTTCCTCCCACGCTGAGGTTCCTGTTCGGAGCAGATCACGGAGTCGTTCCCATGGACGTCGCTCGCCTGCCTCAGGTAAGCACCGGAAGAAGTCACGGAGGTCGTCGACCTCGCACAAGCGTGACGTCGGGGCCCGCTGCTTTCGGTCTTCACCGGACACGGGCCCTCAGGAGTCGGCCCCCGCCTACCCACCGTTTCCTGGTGCTGGGGCGACTCAGACCCAGATGGAGGCCTATTCCAGGGCTCTGCAGGCCATCTTTGGGTCACCCCCTCTCCCTGGCGCGCCTTCGGCCCCACAGTGGGGGTAGGGACTCAGGTCGGGGGTTCGCCCTCGGCGCCGACCGAGTGTCTTGACTCCGGTTCCGGAGTCGCAGCGACGTCGGGACACGGCCTGGAGGGGCAGTCCACGTCTAGCCCTCCTGATGAGTCTTCGCACAGTCCTGTGGGGCTCCCTGCGTCGTCGCTGGATGCGGCTGCAGCGCGGAGCTCGACTCCGAGTTGACTTCGTCCCTTCCCGCAGGCTCCTGCCTTGGTGGAGGTCGAGCCGATGCCGAGCGGACGAGTCCTCTTCGGGGGTCGTCGACGTCGATCGATGCCGGTTCCGTCCCCGGCTGTTCCTCTGCTGGTGGAGGACGTGTCCCCAGGGGGTTCTCCGCCCCCACAGTTTTTTCCATGCTCCACGGAGCAGGGGCCCATGGGGCACTGGCCGGCTCAGTATTCTGCAGGGCCTCTGTCGTTGGGGGGACGGTTTAGCCTGCAGCCGTCTCCAACGGATGACTTGCTGTCTCCACCTCGGATGGCCACGGAGGCTAGCGCAGACTTTGCGAGGGCGGTTCGCAGGGCTGCGGATATCTTGCAGATGCAGCCACCCTGTGTCTCCCTGCCTTGGGATCCTTTGTTGGATCTTCTCCACCAGGGCACAGTGGATGTGGAGCCTTTGTTGCCTTTTGGCGGGTCATTGTATGATGTCCTTCTGGGGACTTGGGCCAGACCCTCATCGGGTAACCCTGTGGATCGTGCTATTACTCATCGCCACCGCCCGGCTCCAGATGACCCTGCTTGTTTGTCCCTCCATCCTAGGGCTCAAGGACTTGTAGTCCAGGCAGCGCTCCCTTCCTCTCCTCCTCCGTTGCTTCCTCCCACTCTGGAGTCTAGGTTTTTGGAGTGGTGTGGCGGCAATGTCTTTGCGTGACCTTCGTGTTTGCTTTGGCTACTTTTGCCCTTTGGGACTCAGTCGAGTGACTCCTTCCCTCTTTGCCGGAGGGCCCTCGTGCTGACCTGGTCCGGCTTATTCGGGATGGCCGCGACATGGCGCAGTTTTCAGTCCGGTCGGCCATGGACACCACTGACTCTGTGGGTCGAGCTATGGCCAGGTCAGTTGCCCCCCGTCGCCATGCGTGGCTACACGATGGCAGTTTCCACAAGAATGTTCGGGAGCGACTCAGGGATCTGCCCTTCGATGGGGCCCATCTGTTTGATGAGCATGCAGATTCGGCGGTCCGGCGCCTCCTACCTGGATTTCCATGACTGCCAAGTTTTTAGTCCTCGATGGTGGACTTGTGTTTTCGTATGCAGTGTTGTCTCTGCTTTTATGATTTCCGTCTCTGGGTTCAAGACGTTATTTCCCGGATGGGCTGTATGGCGGTTCAACCGTGTTTTTCCTTCCTTTGGTACAGCTGGGCCAGCTGTTTATATGGTTCTTTTTGACCTCTGCCTATGAGCTTGTCTCAAGGGGTGTCCCTTGCTTTTTATAGGGATGTGACGTACCATATGTGGGGTATTCGTTCGCTATTGTGTAGCTACTCTTCCTTGCCAGGAAGTTTCGGAGGCTCCCGTGGAGTTCTCTTCGTTATTGTCTGTCCCTCTGGGGATTTTTCCTGTGGGTTATGCTGTGGGCATCTCCCTTGGTTCCATACTTAGCCTGCTGTGGTGCAACGCCTCCTCTGTTGAGATCCACGGACTGAAGTGGCCCTCTCCTGGAGCTTCTGCATTGCTGCCTACGGTTGTTCTGTTGCACTCTCATGCGTCTGTGGACGCAGTCTGCTCCGGTGTATTGTTGGGGTTCTGCCGTATCTGACTCGCCCCAGGGGACTGCATGTCTTCCTGCTTTGCATTTGGCTCATCTTTCCGCCTTCATTCTGCCTCTAGCACTGTTGGCTGTCTTGGGTACACGTCCCTGTGGGCGCTTTCTTCCGTTCCGCTCCAGATCGTTTTTTTCTGTATTCTGGGCGGACACCACAGGTGGTCCGCACTGTGTGTGTGTGTGTGTGTACTATCACGGGGGTTCCGTAGTGTTCCTTGAGCCACTGTCTTGGCTGCGTTCTCTTCCTGTTGCCTTCTTCGCTGGTGTTGGGAAAGGGTTGGGCACGCCCTGTCTGGGGTTTGCCTATGGGCGGTAGAGTTTTCGCCGGAGCGGATCTCGGTTACGTTTTACCTTGTGCCCCTTGCTTCCCTCTGACGGGCCCCGGCCTGGGCTCAGGTTTTTTCAGTTTGTTGCCGCACACGGCTCAGGTGTTTCTCCTCCTGGCCACTGCTGCGATTTTCAACAGACGTATTCTATCTCCGGATGATCTCTGGCATCATCCTGTCTATATATATATATATATATATATGCTTTTTCAGACATTCTATGTCTGAGTGTTACTGACTTCTTCTTCGGTGTGGTAGTCAGTATTTCCGCCTGTATCGCTGTGGCTCGGTCCTTCCTTCCGAATCGGAGGATTGGGGTCGCCCCCCTTTTGTGGTTGGACTTGTATGTCCTGATACGTTTCACTGAAGTCGGTGCCGTTGGTACCTCTTGGGCGACTTTCTATTCTCTAGGAGTACTCTTCCAGTTTACCCTTGGTTGTCACTTCTTGACTATTTCATGTGTTTCTATGTGCTTTGTACGCACACGAGGGGGTTGGCATGCGGAGTTTCCCTGCGGTGGTTCCTGGGGAGTGTCCCAGGTTTTCTCTCTCTCTCTCTCTCTCTCTCTCTCTCTGTCGACGCGCACATGCTGTTGCTGTTACGCTTCATTGAGCTATGCATTGTGTGGTGTGGTTCTCACGGTACACAATGTCTGTTCCGTGTATTCTTGTAATTCGCATCTATGTATCTCCTGGTAGCCGTACTTTGTATGTCTCGGCATGATGTCTTCTGCCCTGACATGTCATTTGTTGGCACCTGATGTTGTGTCGCTCACATTGTGTGTTCTGAATCTGTCATCATGTTAAGTCCCTTCGCTGGGCCTTTGTCTCTTACGGGTCCTGGGGTCCTCTACTCAGTTTCCCTCTTTTCGTAGAAGTTTCTGGCATTCTGCCATTGTGCACTGACCTTTCTGGTTCTGTGATTCCCTTTCGTCCCTGTCTGGCCGACGGTGGACTCGTGCCGTCCTCTGACGGATTGTGGTACCTTGCTTCTCTTGCTCATGCTCCGCCCTGAACTTCATGGTCTGGTGTCAGCTACGCTGGCAATGCTGAGCTTTATGGGTCTGGTGTTAGCCAAGCTGGCATTGCGGCCCCCACCTTGTTTAAGTCAATGTTCTTGACGGACTTCTTCCTTTGGGAACTTAGTGGGTTTCGGTCGCAGACCCTCCTCCAATGGGGTATAGCTTTGGTATCTATTCTAAGTTAAGGAATCTGCGGCTAGATGTCTCTATCAGATGAACGAGTTACTTACCTTCAGTAACGATGTATCTGGTAGAGACACAGTCTAGCCGCAGATTCCTTAACGCTGCCCATCCTCCCCGTTCTGCGAGGTCCTTTCCAGGTGGGGTTCTACCACCTTGCCTCCTTACAGGTGGCCTTGGTCTTTCTGAGGGGTGCTCTAGTTCACCTACCTCCGGGGCAGGGTGTGTCATTCTCTTTTGGCACGATAGCTCTCCACCCATTATAGTTCTTGGGTGGCTAGGTTATGTGCCCTTCAGTACTCCTCCACCCTGGTTCTTCCGACGTGGAGGTTCTCATGTTCTTCTACCCTCCCTCCACCCTCGGCTGTTTCTCCTCATTCCTTTGGGTCTCCTTGTCTATGCTACAGTCGATTGGGTTGAGGTTCTCTTTGACTATGCTACAATTCATAAGTCATTGTGGGGGGGTGTGGTGAACATTCTATGTTGTTGTTCACTTTTGGTCATTTGCCATGAGTCATGTTGTTCCAGTCTGTGGTCCTTTCCAGTACATCCTATGGTTACAGACTGTCTTTCTTACAGCTCCATCCTATGGTTGCAATCTGCCTTTCGTTTGCCCTGCCATTCATTTCCACTGCCGTTGCCTCTTAAGGGGGGCACAGCTCTTCGCTTTGGTGGGACTTTTCCTGGGCCGGGTGCTCTGTTCTCTCCCTTCAGTCCCTTCAAGTGTTGAGTACTCTTTCAACATGGTGTTGTTTCACATCATTCTATGATTTCTTATCATTGTTGTTTCAAAGATTTTTGCTCCTTTTTTGGCACACTGTTCCTATACTCTCACAGTTTTTGTAGTGGCTCCGCGTTGTAGCGCGGAAAAGTTTCACAGTAGAAAACTGACGTCAGCACACCGAGGGGGACTTATATGGCTCCATTGACATCACTTCCGTGGACGACGTCAGGACGGAGCTGGGCGACGCCGCCCCCCGGCATGCAGAGGGACTGCTGGGGAAAGTTTTCCGGATCCAGTCTGATGCCTGGGGATATTCTAAGTTAAGGAATCTGCGGCTAGACTGTGTCTCTACCAGATACATCGTTACCGGAGGTAAGTAACTCGTTCTTATGTCCCTGTGACTACAAAAGGGGAACCCGACCATTGTCCAGTCGTATTATGAACCTTGCAACGCTACAGTTTGTTCAAAATGCACAAAGTATTGGAGAGTATACACACTGTGAGCCCTTTTTTAGTGCTGCCTGTTACAAGCCCTAGAACTGAGATGTGACTTGTAACCCATGTAAGCCTCTTAATCAATAGATGCTGCATGTGTAATACTGCACTGACCAGCAGGTGAGCTATCATAATCCTCTACCATGTGCCAATTTCTAATGAATATGCTGGGGGTTCATAATTTGTCTTACTGCTGTGGAGAATAATCCTTCTGTGAATTCGAGCATTGTATCCCACACTTTAACATACACTTTGAATGGGCTTTGAGTCAACCACTTGCTCATAATTGGATGCCTTCCCAGTCTGGCTGAGTTCCATGTACCTTATTGGATGGCCTTCCTCCATATTTTTGTTTCTGTCCCACCCCTGGAGTAGTTCTTCTTTACCATAATATCTGATTGTAGGGCTTCATGCTTCTATTTCTTACTCTGGTGACATGGGCAAACTAATTTTTATTTAGTTTTATGACTTCATTTCCTGGCTCTCTCTTCAATGAATATTAGGCTTTCTCTCTTCCTGCTTTGCTCCCTGCCCATGAACTCATCCCATTGCCTCCCATCCTCCGTTCCCCACTTTTTAAAAATATTTCCCATGGCCCAGCGGCTGCACAGTGTTATGAGACAGCTTGCCTCTCTCAATTTTCACAGCATCCCATGCATACTTTATTTTTTAATTTACTGTTCAAAAATGGCCGTCAGCGATCTCTGAACAGTAAATTAAAAAATAAAGTATTAAAAATAAAAACAAAATTGCTATTGGTGTGTCAGCATGCATGCACAGGCTGAATGATTTTTTTATGACAAAACCCATTCCTTGATGGCTGTTCATCCGTGCACGTGTGCTGAATCACCAGTAGCCATTTTGGACGTGTTTCTGGCTTAGCATAATTACAAACTAAGCAAGTTTTGCCATAGCCTACTATGCACATATTAATTAGGTCAAAACCGATTAGCTTTGTCAATGTTTGTTGTCATTTGTTCTAGATTTTTATGGTTTGAAATATTACTTGTATTGTAGCATTAGTGGCATCAAATAGCTGATGGCTTGCGTAAACGGGTCAACAAATTATCTTTGCTATAGTGCAGATGATTTGGTTTAGTTAATACGTTTTTTGCAAGGTTTTCATCTATTCTTATGTTCTCTGCATGACCAGAATATGTAATCCTGGAGAAATCACTTTTGGGGACGATTCCTTAATTTTTTTCTAAGTGTAAATTTGATTTACTTACCGAAAAATATCATTAGAATCGGGTGTACCAGATGCATGATTCATAATGCTGAATTTATGAATAAGGTTACCATCCACTTGTTGCTGTTATCACCCTTCTGCAAACAACACCACTTTATTAAGTGAGATCATTAAAATCATTACTTCTAACCTATCGGCGCGCAGGGGTGCTGCTATCAAAAATCTTCTGGATACAGCCTGACGCCTGAAGTTCAAAGGTAAGGAATCTGTGGCTAGATCATGTCTCTACCAGATAAGGCATTACCAAAGGTAAGTAACTTGTCCTTTAGGTAGAGAGCGCATGCACTTTAGAACTTGTTAGCAGTGGTAAAGTGCCCGGAGTCCTAAAGCCAACAAAAATGAGGTAAGAAAAAGGGGAGGAGGAAGGTAAAATGTTTAGCTGTGACCCTGCAGAAAAGGCCATTTCCTTCAGAGGTGAAATAAATCCTCTGATCCAGTCACTTCTGAGTTGACATCCTTTCCTATGCCTCGTTACCTACTTCAATTCTCTAATAAATACACCCACAACAAAAGATCTACACTCAACCTCTTTACTGCAAAACAAGATTGTGTCCATACTTTGGACTGTCCTTCATCTTGGAGTGGGGTGACCGTACCTGATGTCCTTCTTCTTATCACTTCTGCTGCGTCTCACAATAAAAGAGAGTACACTTGGCGCTTCTAGAGACAATCTGAATGCATCTATTCCCTCTACCACTGACCAGACACCTCTTCTTTGGGAAAAAAAACACAACTCTTCCATCAGTGTCAGCATTGATATTACCCTTCTTTATAAATGGTTTTCATCCAGCCTTAGCCTTAAAAGATGTTCAGACCAAAAATGCTACAAGTTTCCATTTTGTCAATAAAATTCTCAATGTAATCCTTTTTATGAACAGACTTAAAAAGCACCTGAGATGCCAACTCCAACGGATGCTGAAATTAACTTTATTATTCTCTGGCAAAATAAAATTAGACAGGAACTTGATGCCTCCAATAACATCTCCTTAATCAGAGCAGAACTCTCTAATGTCCCTTTAACTTTTTCCTCATATCATCCTCACACCAAGGAGGTCCCTCTTTGGAGTCCTTTCTCTCTGATCTCTGAGGACGTCCTTCTTGACGCTGTCTCTGAAACATAACCCTCCTCGTACTCAGTAGACCCGATCCAGGTCTCCACTGGCAAAGACCTTGGTCAAGAATTTCTCCCTGGTTGGCTAGCCCTCACCAACTTTTCTTTTCCCAAATGATGTTGTATTGAATTTCCATAAACTTGTACTAAGTAAACCCCTCCTTTAAACCCCAATCTTGATCCCTAAAATGTTCAGAACTTGTACCTTATCTCTGATCTCCCTTTTGTTACCTCGTCATTGAAAAATGTGTCTCCTCCCAATTTATTAACCATATCCTAGAAAATGACCTTCTGGGCATGATCCAGTCTGGCGTCAAGGCCGTTCACCGTACTGAATCTGAAACATTAATGGTGAGCGATGGAGTCTAGGCACATTGATGAATAGACATGCTTGTCATCCTGCAAGATAAACTGTGGTGTTTGATACTCAGGTGTCAGAGCACTCTCTGCTAGTTAAAATTGATAATTATTTTTCCCATATGAGCCCCATGTCTTTTGGTGTCCCACAAGGTTCTATCTTAGCACACATTTTATTTAATCTCTCTCTGTATATGGGTGAAAAAGATGCCAAGCAACCAAAGTTGTTGCTGTGCACTGCATTGTATATGGGGGATTGTATATGCAGTGGAGAGCTACAGTTATTAAAAATGACCTGCTCCTGTTGCCATAGCCTGCGCTGGTGCACAAACAGACTGCCTAGCACCACCCAAACCATTCCACCCTCGTGCAGAAGTGTGTGCGAGCTCTGAACCATAGAATTTACACTGGAAGCATAGTGTACCAGTAGAAAATCCAATTCTAACACAACGTCTAATACATTCCACACGTTGGATGTGTGCTGTAATTGCAGCACACATGGAGTGTGTCAAATGTTTTGAGCAATAAAAGCATTTCTCCAGGCTAGTGCCTGCTTGAAGGAGGTGTTCATTTTTTTATGGAAAGCCCAGTTTGACTAATCTTAGTAGATTGAGCTTTGCATCAAAACGCTGGATATTTGCAGTTAACAGCCCATTTTGCACCGCCTTGATACAAAGTGTCACAAAGCAGCACAGACTGTTATATATGCCAAAAAAGGGCACCTTTGCAGTGTAAATTACCTTTTGTGCTGGAAAGTTAATGCCCTTCAAAGACTTTGTGCCGCTTTGCGTCACTTAGTGTGAGTTTGCACTATCGTAATGTCTCGGTGAAGAAGAAGCTGGTTTGCAGCTGATAGGCTAGCGTCTGGTCAGGCTGCATGCACCCTTCGTGTTGTAAATTAGTGGGGTAGTATCACATAAAGGACCCACTGGGAGAGTGCAAAGGTAAGACTCTGCCACAATTTTGGGATGGCTGGGGGTCTTAAAGTGGAGTAGTATTATTTTATCACCTTAGACAGTGGGAAATAGTTGATTGTCTGTAACTTTAAAGGCATGTGTTGCTTTTAGCTGGAAAAGTAACTACATTTGTTGACATGTAAATTAAACACCAGAACATAACACAATAACATACACAAAGCAACATAACACAATTAAAGCAATAGGGTACATCACTAGAAAAAAACAACTGCAGTATAGCACAAAAATGGCATTGTAGTAATGCAGCACAAAAGCACAGCGGCACAAAACAGACCATTCTAACAGTCCAAAAAAATACTGCACAAACGATGTCGTCACACATTTTCTTCTTCAGAATCCTGCTTTAATAATACCGTGGTAAAAGGTGTTTGGAGCAAGCACTGCCTTAACTTCCACCAAGGGCATGAAATAGCGTCAGTCCAAACCGGTTTTATGATCTGGCCCCTGGAGCACTATTTGTTTAACGATCGCGAGATTTTGAGTCCAGAAACAACACTTAACACCTTTCCCTCCCCCTTAGATCAATCAGCTTGTGATCTTCAATATCAAATGGAAATTACGAGCATGCAGTGTTCCCGTTTCAGCACAAGGTGGCAGAAAACGTCGAGAGTTAGTTTCATTCAGGAAACAGTGCATCCTTCCATATATATAGCACGCTTTAACGACGCAGCATTACAGCGCGTGCCACAGTTCTATCACAATATTCCCGAAAGATATTCACATGCTTGGCATACTGATTCACGCGTTATTCGCGAACGGTGCGTTTTCAATGCAAATTACCACGATCTTTAGTCCTCGTCATATATCGGAAAATCCACCAGTCCGATTACTGCCAACATTCATTTGAAAAAGCGAGACATTTACCCTTTTGTAATTAGTCTGCTTTTTTCCCCTCACGTTTCCTGTCACAAACGGTTTCACAAGACTGCGCAGTATTTATTGTTCATACTCTTTTCTCTTTCTTACCTTTGTGAAGTAAAAAGGAGCTTACAAACTCCTTTAGTTCCCACTAATTCTCTTAAAATAATGTGTCAGAGCATTAACTGCCACGTATTCCCATTCAGTAGAAAGGAATGTAATGAGTAAAATATTTAGGGACCCAAAGGGCACGAAAAAGTGATGCCGACGTTTTAGTAATTGTCATGTACCTAAACTAGAAATGTAAACTATATCCTATAGCAGGATTTGAGAGAAAGTTTCTTCTGAAGGCACGCAGTGCAGCTGTAACTAAAATCACAAGGGCGGTGCTGTGAGGCATGAGGATAGTAACTGTAATGTTTGCTTTTAAGAGATTTTGTAATATGGAGGTGTCCACGTGATACCCCAGCTGCCTTTCTGATGTTCCACTCTTCCTGCTATGGCTGCCCACATTACTACCCTGCTTCACTTTTTCTATCCCTTTTCACCATTTTTGACAGACGTGTCTTCGTGTTGGGCATTTACCAATGTCACATTTAGGCTGAAATGTTCAGTGGTAGTGGGTTTCATCCAGATAGTTTCATTACAATCACACCATTTCATTAGAAAGGATCTACAGCCTCCCTGCTGAGCCAAACGTATCATGTTTTGGTTTCTAGTTCCTTGCTGTCTTTGGGAGTTTTCAATATCACCGGCGCATCTGCTCAGTGCTTAAACGTTAAGCAAAATACTAAGCCATAGATACGCCTGTTTCTGTTTTTCTTCTGTTGGATTTGAACGTATTCTTTAAAAAAAAGTATACTCAAAATTTGAATCCAGTTGCTGATGTTTAGATAGCTGTTCCTTGTCTCAAATGGCCTAATTTGACTGAACGGCATAAACATTCAACGGTATATAATGTTCTTTCAAAGAACTTGGCCTTGAACAATGAACAAGACTAGAACCAAAATATGGACCCTTCTTTACAGCCATGACTTGTAATATGTGGGTCATTCGATGTTTTTATAAAATCCCTAGAATTGGGCACTTCAGGTATAGCTTGCAACAATTTCATCCTTACCGGTTTATACTACAAACTTCCGCAGTAGGTGTAGCTTTCTGATGGCACATTTTAGAATTACTTTAGGTCACTTTTGTGAGGTCTTTTGTGTTGATTGTTTTCTGAAGTAGTTTAGTGCTATTATGTAGCAGGCAAATGTTATGGCGCCTTCAATAACGTGTGTACAGTGTATCATCACGGTATCAGGTGTTTGTGGCAGTATTCTCCACACCGCTGCTCAATAGTGTTGAAAAGTGAGATTCAATGTATTGATTTGTTCATGTTTGCAGTGGACACGATGGGTACAGTTTGTTCCTTCCGTTACGCTTCCTAAAACAGCAATTTCTGTCTGAATTCCGAAATCCTGCCAGTACTCGAGACAAGAGGTGCCAAGAGTACCTTGGTGCCCACCAATGAAAGTGGGTGGCAGTCAAACTGTGCACTGTCAAGCAGAATGAGATTCTATTTGCACGTATAAGAAATAGGGCACAATTCACAAGACTTCAGGTTAGAAATTTGCTGCAGAGGAATTAGTCCTGCAGTTGGAGAAAACGTCTGTCATATGGAATTCTCGAATAATTTCATGTGCACTCCTGTAATCTACGACACTCAGATTTCCTGGATTACTAACATGTAATAGTCTCCCGTGCACAATTGAAATTCTGCATGTGGAAATGAGACACAAATATATATTTGAAAATTTGAAACTTTTTTTCTTCAAGGATAAATAATTCCCCCTTGGCGAAACCCCTTTTACCTACATCTTTTTGAGATGTGGATGTTCCCATCCTGAAAATGTGAAAACTGACAACTCTACTGTTTGATCGGTATTCAGCTTCTTTCACAAGTTGGACTATCCAGCAATGGCTGGAAAAAACCACAACCTTGAAGTTGTGATTGCAAGAGTTCCACCCTAAAGACATTTTTTATATTTTCAGAGGCCTTTAGCGAGGGCCAGATTTTGCCAGCCTTGATTAATTGAAGCACAATTGAGAATTAAACGTTAGTTCTTATCTCATTATAACACCCAGCTATAACATCACTTTAATCATTGTTTTTTTCAGTGAACTTCTGTTTTTTGTTTTTGTAACTCTTTTTATTAAAGAATAACAGTGTGATTACAGTAGTACAGGATATTGGATATGCAATACTCACATAACTGTACATAATACCAGGTTAGAAAGCAAAATAATTGTTCATTTCTATTAGATGCAGGTTATCTTACTCCGTTAGCTCTTGATCATCGGGAGTGGGGGGGCTGGGAGAGATGGGGGGGGTGCAGATATCTCCACGATACGTGTTCCATTTAGACCACACCCCGGACCATTTCCGTGGACACCCTCTAGCAACATACGTTGTTTTTTTCTCTGAACATACACCAATCCATGTCTCGTTTCCATGCTGATAAGTCGGGGACCTCACGTGCCCCCCACATTCTAGCGATGTTGCGTTTGGCTACCATGTACCCCAGGGTCACCCATAGTCTTTCTTTGCTGTTTAAGTCGGTCGGCCCCCATATGTTAAGCAAACACGTCTTGGCATCCAACCCCAATTCTTGACCCATAACCTCCGTCATACATCTCAACATACTCGTCCAATATTCACGAATGCTGTCACATTCCCACAGAATATGTAGGCTCTCCTACAGTTCGAGTCTTCACCGTATCCCATTCGGGCCAGGGCTGCCCTCGAATAATATACTCAATGCAAAATTTTCAAGTGTACAAGTTTGAGTCTGGATGAAATTGCAACTTACCTTGGAGAGGCAAGCGCCTCAGTCCAGTCCTCATCGTCCAGCACTAGCAAGTCAGCCGCCCATGGAGTTGTATAAGGGGATCCGCTACATGGTTGATTAGTTTACGATAGGTGAGTAATATTGATTTATTGGGCAGATAGCCATCAAGGAGCCTGTCCTCAAGTGGAGTTGCCTCCGGGAGGGTTTCCTCTGGCAGGATACATGCATTGAGGGCATGCCTCACCTGATAATACCTAAATATTTCCGATCCTGCCAGCTCATATTCACGTTGTAGCGTAGGAAAGTCTACCACTTTTCCCCCCTTCCATAGATCGCCCACTTTGGATATACCAATGAGGTCCCACTTGTCGAAGCACTTAGAGTTTCCAAGGGTGCCCAACAGATGCGAGTCCCACAGAGGGGTGGCCTCGTTAGTTTGTTATCCCATCCTAGACTTTTGTGTACTGAGTGCCAGACCCTGATCGAATGTGCCGTGGGTCCTGTAAGATTCAACCCAGTAGGTCTGGAGTACAACGCTCTGGTGTATGAGCCCCCCGGCAAAAGCCATCTAACCATTCGATACCCAGGGTCTGCAGGCGAACAATATATACCCTGGTTAATTGCTGCCAAATGCGCCGCCCAGTAGTATCTCTTGATGTCTGGAAGTCCAATTCCACTATCATACCAACCCCTCACCAATTTGGTAAGGGCTATTCGTGGCGTTCCCCCTGACCATAGTAGAGCTCTCTGCCCTCTCTCTATATCCGCAAAATAGGTGGTGGGGACAGGGGCAGGTGAGTTTTGCAAGATGTACAGTAAGCGGGGCAAGGACATCATCTTAAATAGGGCCGCACTGGCAAGCAGGGACAGCGGGAGGGACCTCCAGTGCTCCACATCACTTCGGAGTCCACGCAGAGGCGGCAAGAGGTTGCGCTCATTATACAACCGGGGATCTGCAGTGATATAGATACCAAGATACTTAAAGCCGTCTACAACCTCTGTTATTCTACATCCCCTGGGCAGACGTGGGATCCCTCCCCTAAGCACATATATCACCGATTTTGTCCAATTAATAGCGTAGCCGGAGTATCTACCAAAGGTAGTAAAGATATCCATTACTCTGTTGATCGAGGCTCGCGGGAATGCCAGATATAAAAGAACGTCGTCGGCATATAGGGAGATACAATCTTCCCATTCCATTGCAAACCCCTTACGACCGGGTCCCTATGGATCCAGCTCACCAGGGGCTCGAGTGCCAGGGCGAAAAGCAAGGGGGACAGGGGGCAGCCCTGTCTCGTTCCCCGTCCAAGAGCGAAGGTCGCAGACCTCCTGTTGTTCACTACCACTTGCGCTAGTGGTTCCGAATACAGCAGCCTCACCCATCTAATAAATCCCAAGCCGAAACCCATTTTTCCCAACACTGCGAAGAGGTAGGGCCACGCGATTGTGTCAAACGCCATTGCGTCGTCTAATGACATCACCACTGCATCCTCCCTGAGTGTTGCCACTTTCCCTAACACCCCACGGAGTCTACGTAGATTGAGGGCGGTATTTCTAAGAGGCATGAATCCAGACTGGTCCGGATGGACCAGCTCGGAGATCACTCCACCCAACCTTGTGGCCAACAATTTGGCCAGGATCTTAGCCTCGGCATTCAATAATGAGATGGGTCTGTACGATGAACACTGCTCCCTAGGCCTACCTTCCTTGTGTATGACAACCACTGTGGCAATCCCCTGGTCCAGAGGGAGCCGCCCGGTTTCTCTACTTTCATTATACATAGCCCTGAGGTACGGAGCTATTCTATCGGGCTTTAGCTTGTACAGCTCTATTGGGAGACCGTTCGGACCCATGGCCTTTCCGGACTGTAGGTCCCTAATGGCCCGCGCTATTTCATCAGACGTGAGTTCACTGTCAAGAAACGTTCTGTCTGCCTCTTGTAGCGTCGGCAGCCGGATATCAGTTAACAGGTCTTGCTGCTCCTCTATCGAGTAGGCAGAATGGGATTTATATATCCTAGAATAATATCTGGTGAATTCGTCTACGATCAATTGCGGGTCAGTAAGTATTGTTCCCTCAACAGTCTTTATTTCCGTTACCAGGCGACTAGCACGCTCACGGCGGTCCAGCCACGCCAGTAGCTTGCCCGCCTTATCCCCCAACTCCTACACCCTACCTAGCTTGTTACTCAGCATTACTTTAGCTCTGTCTGTTGCCACACTTTTGTATTCTTCCTTCTTGAGATTAAGTTCGTGTACCACACTCGGCCCACCGTCTCCCAAAAGCTCTCCCTCAAGCGCTAAGATTTCCTCCTCTAGTTGTGTTAACTCTGCATCTTTTTCCTTTTTAGCCCCCACTATCTGTGAGATTGCCTGACCTCGAACCACTGTTTTAAATGCCTCCCGGAGCATGCATGCCGACCTCACAGACCCCTCATTTTTATTAAAATAGCACTCGATCGATAGGGTGATTTTCTGCCGTATTTTGGGGTTACGCAGGTGCCACGGACTAATGGGCGCTATTCTGCCTGTCTGGTTCTGGGTTCTACCTATCTGTACCCATATCGGAGAGTGGTCAGATATGCCCCGCGCCATGTGTCTAATCTCCGTGACCTTACCCACCTGATCTGCCGGCATAAGGATATAGTCGATCCGGGAGAGACTGTTGTGCGCCCCGGAGTAGAATGTGTATTGGGTATCTACATGGGTGACGGACTCGCCATGTGTCTGCCAATCCAATAGCATCCAGAAAGGTGGACAGTGTGTTGTGCAGGTCCCAGATCCCTTGGGCGCAGCGATCCCGCCTCCCACACACCACCGAGTTAAAGTCTCCCCCCAGTACCAGCCCACCTACCGGGAACTCCAACAATGTACTACCCAAGTCTCGAAATGCAATTGCCTGCAGCCCCGGCGGGACATAGACAGATACTAGGGTCAACGTTGTTCCCTCCCACCACCCCGACACTGCTACATATCTGCCCATGTCATCCGTCCATGTTTGTTCTATGGCCATCGGGAAGGACCCACGCACCATAATACCAACCCCTGGTGAACCTGAGGTAAATCCTGAATGAGCGACCAAGCGGTAGCCCCATCTGTCCAATGCCTTGCACTTATTTTCCACTAGGTGAGTCTCCTGGAGCAGCACCATGTCTGGGGCATGTCTTTTAAGATACTGCAAAACAATTCCTCTCTTTAGTTTATCCCCCAGACCATTTACATTCCAGGATAAAAGTTTAAACTTTCGCTCACCCATGAGGTCTAGCCTCGCCTCTCCCCACCCCATCCCCAACCCCCGCCCCCCAATACATACAGTTGACGCTATCACTGATCAAGAGATTACAACGGTATCCGTTTTTTGTCATACGAGCCACTTTACTCTCAAAACCTGCCTTGAGCTGTACTTGCTTGTATTGTAAATGAACTAACTTAATACTAAGTTCCCAACATCCCCCCACCCTGCCTCCCCGCACTCTGGGCCTAGAAACTGCCCATACCCAGTGCAGAGTGCCTGTCGCCCTATACTACTAAACTAACTTTTAAAGCGGTGGGGTGGCTACAGTTCCCCCGCGGCCGTCTGCCAGCTACTATATGCACCCCAGGTTACTTACAAAAACCTTTATGAAGTTCACTCTGAGTCACTCAGCATGTGGTTGTGTTCTCGTTCCGGTGATCAGAGCCCCAGAGCGCCGTCCAACCCAGCCAGGCGTCCACTAAAGTAGTCCCAGCCTTTCCGTGGAGGATCATGCCTGCTTGAAGGTAGAGTCTTGTGCGGGGGCGGAATCGTCCTCATTTCGCATTATGTTCTTTGGACGGCCTCCAACCCTCCAACCACTCCTGTGCTGACTCTGAGGTATCAAATAACCAGGCTTTCCCAGCCACCTCTATTCGCAATTTAGCAGGGAACAGCATGGAGTAGTGAATGCCTTTGTCCCTCAGTTGCTTTTTGACATTCAGGAAGGTCCTTCTTTGCTTCTGGACCGCAATTGTAAAGTCCGGGAAGAAGGACAGTTCACTATTATCGATTTTCAGAGGTGGGTTTAATCTGGCCGTTTGTAATATGATATCACGGTCTCTGAAATTCAGGAGCTTCGCCAGAATTGGACGTGGGGGAGCCCCTGGTTTTGGCCGACCTGCTGGCACCCTATGTGCCCTTTCAACTGTGAAGTAGTTCGACAGGGTTTTGGGTTTGAGGTGCTTGAGTATAAAAATCCTCCACAAATAAATCTCCCGCCTGCCCCTCAGCCCTCTCGGGAATCCCAATTATCCTTACATTATTGCGGCGCGATCTACCCTCATAATCGTCCAGTTGCTGTTCTGTTCGTTTCTGAGCTGCCTGTAGTTCCTTGATCTCGTTCCGCATCTGGTGGGCTCCACCACTGAACTCGGCGGTCACCACCTCTACGGACTTTACTTTTTCACTTGTCTTCTGCAGGTCGGCCCTCATCAATGTCATTTCCACTGTCATAGTGTCCATTTGTTGCTCCAGTGAGGTACGGATTCCCGCAATTGCTGCCATGACATCTTTAAGTGTGGGCTCACCTGTGGCTGGGTCTGTCGGCGGGTCCGCCTCCCCCTTATCTGCAACCGCGACTTCTCCCTGCTTATGGGTCGCGTACTTATCCAGCTTGGTTTGATGCGTATTTTCTGCCCCTTGGTCCCCGACATGATGAGATGAACGTGTAATCAAGGGGACGCCCCCACCGTAGCTGCCCGTGGGCCACACTCCTTCACCTTTCCCCTGGTGAACTCCTGGAGGAGCCGCCCAGGGACTAGGAACCTGGCACTCCCAAGGCAACTATTGAGTGGCACCCCCTGTACGGCTGCGCTCTACCGAGGTAGTGTGTCCTTGTTTGGGGGGGTGGGGAGGAAGTTCCACTCTCCTACCTCGCCTGTTGGTTCCTGCTGGGCGCTGTTCGATCTTCAGCCCTCTCTTAGGAGACCGCCTTCCAGAAACACAGGGGTAGGCACCTGGTCCACTGAGTCCATGGCAATGGTATCCCCCCTCACAATAGGCGATCACTCCAACTATGGCAGTCACCTCCTGGCCGCACACTGCCCGCCACTCTGCTGCTGTATAGACTCTGGGGCAGCCCGCCGGGGCACACGACATCAATTATTGCGAGGGCAACAGTAGCCTCTGCTTCACGTCCTCCCAGTGAGGCAATCACGGCTGCTCCGGTTTGCCCAGGATAATGCCCAGTTAGGCGGTTCCCTCATGCGCTCCCTCCGATCTCACAGTCAAGGAGGGGCGCTGGTTCTCCACTGGGCGCTCCCAGTGGCTCACTCACCCTGCCGCACAAAGTTATCGGTGGAGGCGCCGCGGCCCTCAGATCACGCCCGCCTCTCTTGGACGTCCCTCAGGGCCTTCACCAAAATCGAGCCTGCGGCTTCTCGGGCCTATCGGGCACCCGGGGCGTTGAAGTCGTTAGCGACTGTGCCGGTGCTCCAAATTGCGATCGCTTGGTAGCGGAGGGTGTACTGTCCCTCCGTCACGTTTCTCGGGGTTTTTGCGGATGTATTACGGATTTCTGGCAGGCTTGTGGCCGCGGTGGATCGGAGCCTCGCTAACTAGCGGCCATCGCGGTCGGCGCTCAAGCCACGCCCCCGAACTTCTGTTTTTTAAATTTGTTTTACATAAGGTTAGATCTTGTTAACATACATAACTATAACATCACTTTAACTCGCACCCTCTCCTTGCACTGCTTATACCCTCACCTATTACATCACTCTTGATTTATTGAATTACTGCAGTGATAACATACCTAATGAGATCTAAGATGACATCATTGATAACAAGACTGCGCATGGTGGGGATGCGAGTTATAGTTACTGTAGGCCACCAGTTATAGGTATTTGAGATAACTATAACTGGTGAATTTCAGTGGTTTTTAAAGTTTAAAACATTGCGGTTCACCTAACTATAACTTCACTTTAACCTTTGATTTTTTTAATAAATATTTATTTATATATATTTATATGTGTGTGTGTATATATATATATATATATATATATAGTGTGTGTGTGGCGGGTCAGTTAGCTTTACTGTGAATGGTATTAGCACAGGTATGTTTTGGCTCCGGTGTTTACTTTGACAGACTGGTGTACTTCACAACTGAAATTATAATCCGTCACCCAGGTCACTCAAATAGGTGTCCTGTGTGCTTCCTTCTATACATTGCTTAGTGAGAGGATCCAGAATTTCATGTGGCTCAGCCACTGCTCCTTTTAGGGCTCCCAAAATCAGTTTCCACCCTTTGATAATCTCCCAAAACAGTTTTAGGAGTATGACCTACTTAAAAAGCTGCATTCACTCTACTTGTGTGACTGCATGTAATACAGGGCTTTTCAATCATGCAGCATGGGCAGTTGTCAGGGCTGCGCATGCCATTGACTTCAGTGCAGCCGCTGCAGGTAAGAGCGGTGGGGCCAGGTGAGGGGAGATTTCTAGAGACGACCACAAGGGAAAATTAAATAATTAATTAATTTTCCCTCTTGGTCATCTCTCGAAATCCCCCCTCACCTGGCCCCACGCCCCACCGCTCTCACCTGCAGTGGCCGTGGCTGCTTCAGTGTCCAGAAGACATATGCGTAGCAGAGCGGTTTGTTTTCAGTGGATATCTGCCATATTGTGTAGGTGCAGAAAGTCATAACCTCCAATTTTTTAGTTTGTCAAAAGCACAGGTTTATGTTCAATGGTAATAACACTACACGCGCGTTCTGTGTTTGCCATGCTTACTTTAAGCATGGATTGGCAAATAAAGTTCACTCATCAACAAGGGCTAACTGTCCAAGATTTGGAAAAGAAAAAGGATAATTCTGCTGCACTAGTGTGTTTCAAGACTATTGCATTTGGAACTGCTGCATACTGCATACAGGTTTGCATACTGCTTGCTGTGCTGTTGAAATAATGGGGCCAATTTCAAGCACTACTCTTCTGCTTACACTTACATGCCTTCGTGAATTGGCTTGTGCATCTACAAAGGCAATCCAGTGGAAGCATTAATGGAATATTCATATATGATGAGTACAAATATAAAGGACTGTGCCCTATTTGCACGGTTACTAATAAGGAGTTGGACGTTTTGAAGTCGATTCACAAAGGCATGTAAAATAATACTCTGGTAGTACTACTTCCGTGCTCATAAATGCTTTTGTGACTCGCCTTCACTTTCTGTGCGTCAAGATCTATTAGCTAAGCCCCTCAGTGTTATATATGAAAAGCGAGGGAAAGAGACGGAGTGTGTGAGGGGTGGACTAGTTTATGCCTTCTGCTATCCTTCAGTGTTTTAATGAAATATTGAGCTAGAAATGAACATTGCCACTCCGTAAATCCCTGCACCTGAGTTGGAGACGAGCATTGGTACTCTAAATCCCACGCGCCGTTTACTCCACTTCAAAAGTCAAGTCAGCTTCCCTTCAGCGGGTCTCCTAATGAATGTGCAGTGACACATGCAGCAGCTCTCGGTATATCAGTAGTAAAAATGGAATTTGTGTAACACATTGCAGATGATCCAGGACAGAGCCTGCAAAATACATCATCTGATGAATCGCGTTTATACGATGGAGCCAGCGGGTAAATAGGACGCCGAGCTCATATTCTGTCAGAGTTTACTACATCATTTCAGATTGATCCCAAACTAGATGAGAAGTTATACACCTGATTTCAAAAGAGGCAGTAAAAAGATACTTGTATTTACTTCTGCAGTTGAATCGCGTGCTCAAGGACATAAATACAGAAGACGCGTGTCTTCTTGGTTTGATGGTTTTTAGTGCAGTACTTTTATAGCGCTGTGTTTTTGGCTGTCGTATGTTGGTTTCAGTTACATTAAAGGTGTATTCCTGAAATCGTTCTTTTTGTAACTTTCACTTCACTTGTCTATAACACATCGTATTATTCGAACGATCGAGCGTCTAGGCATCAATCTGGCTTGTGACGTGGACCCTCCACCCATATGAGCGTCTGGCTGAACTCGGCTTCCTCCTACTGCACATGAATTGAGTAGTGCCTAATTTAAGCATATGCTTTACTACTGTTTTGGTATGTATGGCATTCCCTTGTGCCACATGTATAAACTATGCTGGGCATAATGTATGTGCAGGTCTGTAGAGTATTCTTGCAACCTGGTGACTAGTGCCTATGTCAGTGGTTCCCAAACTTATTCAACCTGTGGCTCCCTTGACCTAATTGGCAGTTGGCCGTGGCTCCCCATCATGTCACTTTTTTTTTACCGGTGGGAGGATGTAAGCCAGACCTTGGGAGTACTTCCAGATTTCGCCCCGAGGTTAATTGGGATGAAGCCGATAAAGAAATGGCTTCAGAGCAGTGGAAGTACCAGTTCCAGATAAATAAGTGGTGCATGTCTTATCTCACATTTCAACAGCCAGGCCAACAATCTACATATATTATTTTTTCCTCTAAATGAGGGCCCATCTAGATATTTGTTGTAACAAAATAATACTCGTCCTGACAGCGCCTCAGTGTGTGATCGTAGATAATGTTTTTAAAATACTCATTTTATTTGGGAGGCCTTTCTCTCGTTACTAACTATGACACAAAAAGCTGCACCAAAGATAAAGAAAACGTTTTTTTTTAAAAACATCTGAGAAGTTTTTTTTTTAGTTCATGCTCGCATTGCAAAGCAAGGGATGAGCGGTGGACACCTGATGACCCCTTTTATATACGCAGCTGAGTACTTTAACAATGCCACTTGTCTCACAGCCTCCATCACCTGTCCACCCTCTTTGTCACAACACCACATAGGCTGCCTGGTGTGCACCTGTTCATGTGCAACGGCTAATTTTTGGCAAGTATGCCTGCACAGCGGCTGCTTTCTTTTATATTACCTATAATATTTGGAGTTTGTTTACATTTGCAACACCCAGCCTATGAGTTTTACGTCCTCTCTGAGTCCTCGCCATAGCTCAGCCTCAGCTCATAATGTTGAGACACAAAAGAACACAGTCGTAACCTGCATGTGGGAGGCTTGTTGACTGTCTTGTAATGCAATGGTCCTGGCTGGGACAGAATAAACTTAAACATAGGAGGGTGCGAATTTGAGCTCTCCTATCACGGCTGACATGCTGCATTCCATGCACATTACCACCAAAGTCTTTAGTTAAAGAAGATTAACAACATCTTTTCCCTGAGGAGAATCACACTGAGATGTCCTCGAATCACCAGAACCAAACGCTTTGAAATAAGTAAAATAAACAGCTGTAACTTTGTACTCGCTCCGTTTTGCATGTTAGGGCCCGTGTCTCTTCCTGGGGCAGTGGGGAGCGAATCCAGCAAAAGGGAACATTTTGGGAATTACTAACAGCAAAGCAGAATAGACGAGCACTCACTGTTGTGACAATATATATTTCATATATAAACCTCTCCTGAGCACATGTGATTCTGGAGATAACGGCATTAAAGAATACTCTCCGTAAATGTTGATTTAGCAAAAAGTAGCACAAGTAAGGTATCCTTCACAGCGAGGGTGAACCTTGCCCAGGCCAAGCCCCCTATAGCCTCCCATCTGCTGCCACGGGCAAGCAGTGGACACTACTAGAGAATGAAACGTGCTAATGTCCTTCCCTGACGCTGCCATCTTGATCCCTGAGATCAGGGATAGAGGGGGCCGTCCAATACGAGCTAAATCATTCGGAAAACGCAACTTTTTATCTGGATTGGGGGACGTCAGAGGCAGAACACGTCTTCCCTTCCGGAAAGGAATGAGGGTTACACGAGGCAGCTGGGAGGAGGTGCTGTTGCTTAGAAAGGGAAAGTGTGTTTATTTCTGGCAAGTCCTACCATAACATTACTTCAGTGCCAAACTCCTGAAATATACGGAGGGAAGAAGGGGGAACTGCTTTCACGGAGGCTAAGAAGGAAAAGCGTTAATATTATTACAATAATAAAAATGACATGCTTCGTGCCTGGCCATGGCGGAGGGTCAGACTGGGGCCGGGAAACTAATCCAGGCTGCAATGTAGCCTATTTCCACAGCCGCAGCGAGTTTGCCCACTGGAAATTCTGTCTCGTAATTTCTGACGCGGACACGAACAAAGTGGAGGAACAGCAGCCAGCATAATTACAGGGGCTTGGCGGGTCACGAGTTTGTCATATCCCCCTTTTTTGCAGTAAGCAAGAAGTATTCTAGTCCGTGTGAAACCAACCTGTATAAATTGTGAAGGGTCCTCAGAAGCGCTGCGCAGCAGAACACAGGCAGCAATAATGCTCGACAGTCTGCTGTGCGTAAGCGGAGGCTACGTGAAAGCACGTCGGAAGCGCGTATGGCGGCCGTGCGCTCCTGGGCCAAACCATGATTTCAGATTCCACAGGTGGCATTTGAAACTCCCCGTGTGTTGCACCGCAGCTGGGTGTCATTTAAATAAGATTCACTGTCTTGCTGCCTTCAAGCTGACTGCTGACAGGTAGGGCGTCAAAAGACGCATCACTTGTTAATTGCGCACATTCTCACAACTACAATACTACATGATTAGAAGCTTCCTCAGCGCAGGCTATCTTTCCCACGTCGTGCGCGGCGCCCCTGGCTACTCCTAACGGCGCACCGGGGTGCCGCGGCGCACAGTTTGGGAACCACTGGCCTATGTGCATGCCATGTTTACATAGTGTTAGAATGGAATGCACTTTCTATTTTCACAATTCCACGTTTTCATGTTAAAAATATTTGTGTTTCAAAAAATGGAACCCTGTATTCCATGAGAACGTGGGTATTACGGTTATTACAGTGGTTAATTTGTCCATCGTGTCCGGGTTGATGCAGCAGGAAACCAATCACACGAGTTGCTTAGTGAAAATAATTATAAATAAATACTCTACTCAAAAGTGAGTTTTAGAATCATGCAATTGAATAGCTATGATTAGTGAAGTAGGTGCAGTGGCACCAAGGCCCCACAGGTGTCAGGGGCACACTGCACCCCAGTAATGGATGTCTTACTGCTCAACCGGGAGGCAGTGCAGACCCTTTAACTTGCTTGCACTTGGGCTAGTGGCATCCATACTACGCATTGCTCTTGTAATTTATTTCCTGCTGCATCAGCACCAGACATTATCCGGTGGTAGTCTATAAACCTGCTAACCTTTAGACCAGTTTATCCATAGCAAGCACTGCCTTGCACAGGTAGGAGGAGTGTATTGGTACAGGTTTGTGACTACCCAAAAAGTTAAAATGTTGCGGGTAGTAACCAAATTTGCTTTGGATATTTCTGGCAACTTCTCCTGCCCCCTTCTAAGAATGGCAGCTTTTCCACATCCAAGTGTCAAGTAAGCGTGCATACACATACACTACACTTGAGTGTGGATTAAACCTTCGTGAATCACACACACTTAACACAGTCATAGTTAATGTCGTTCGTAGGCGTAAGTCAGCAAGCAAGTGTATAGCATGCGTGCATCAGTACCATAGTATTTAGCAGTCTCAGGAGGGTAGATTCACAAAACATTTTCTGTCCAGTTGGCATTAGCAATACCATGATCTTGATCCACAGAACCAGGATTTGTGAACTGGGCCAATGCTCAAATTGCAATGATGACAGAAAATTTGGCAAAAGGGCAGCCTGTTGTTCTTTCGTGGCTATCACAGTTGTGAACATGAGTGCCCCCACGGAAGAGTCAGGGGGTGACCATTTCATACCTTGAGGATACCTATAAAATAGAAACTTGTGGGCTAGTTTGTAAGTTTGCGTTGATTTTCCCTCTACCGCACTTCTAAAATCACTCCTAAAAAAAGACTTAAGTGCTAATACCCCCATTATTTATTCCTGCGGTGCATGCAAGAGTGTTTCCTCACTTGAATAAGTTTTGTTTCAGTATAAAGAAAAAGAGGAGAAATAAACATTTGCAAATGCATATTTCTCCGAATTCTGGGCCAGCAGGTTGTTCAACCTGTTGACAATCCACAGGCGAAGAGCTGAAAACAGATCTAGGGCCTTTTGAATTTCAAAATAACTTGAAAGCTTTGCACATCGTGAGGGGCGTGGTCTGCCGTGCTGCGGAATGGCCGCTAGTTAGGCGAGCTCCCGCCGGCCGAGACAAAATCCTTCACAATCCGCACATAAGGAGTGAACCGGACTGCTGAAACCCTATAGCGGCGCCGCCCAACAGCTAAGGCACCTAGCGCTCGAGACTCGGAGCTCTGAGTCCACCCGCGGCGTGTGAAACCGCCAAACACAACGAGGGAGCGCCGAGGCCGCACTGCGAGGTGGTGAGGTGACGGGGACGCGGATCACCTGAGCCCCGGGATTGGCGACTGCCTTAGGCCGCGCACGGGCCCGGGACGAGGACGCAGATCCACCCGGCGGCTGTAACTCGGCATACCGGCCTAGAAACCGACTGCGGAGAAGGCGGACGCCGACCGCTAGGTAAATTGGCCCAGAAAATCCGGGCGAGGTTTCCCCTCGGGAGGCGTACGTGGACGACCAAAGCGGAGTGGTTGCTGGTAGTGTCCCTGTGACTGCCTAATGATCGGAGAATCCGTGGTCCACGCCTGGATGCTCTGACACCTGCGACGGAGGGCACGGACGCCGAGAGCCGGGGAGCGTCGAGTGAGATAGCGCCAGGAGCTGGCAGCCGTGAAGACGCAAGAGGAAATTGAGCCCAGGGTCTGACAGAGACCCCAGGCCGTACATCGACAGCTGTACACGGGCGCCCGGCCCTGCTTGGTAAACTCCTGCGGAGGGCCCTACTTAATCGCCTCGCTGGAAGCTGACGTGGGCCTTGTGCTGAGGAGCCCCAGCGAGATTGCTGCACCGTGTGTGACTCGCGGAAGGTCCCGGTGGGCACCCGAGGTGAGACAGCGACGGCTTTGGGATTGAGGAGGCCGCGGTGCACTGGGGAGATAATATCTAGATAGCCACTGATAGCCGGCCTGTGCACGGGAGTCTTGGAGACTTTGCACACTAAGGATATACCGCGCCAAGCAATCGTCACTGTGGGGCAAGTATCCGGGAGGCACTGAACAGCCATTTTGTTGCCACGCTGCCTGGTCGAGGGGAACTGGATGCCTGAAGGATCGGTGGATGGGAGACTCCGTTGGAGGTGAGCCTTGCAAGTAAGATCCTCGGGAAGACACCTTGCGATATCCCCCCCCAAATAAATAAAAACAAAACAAATAAAAATAACAATTAGGCGTAACTACTCGCTCCATTGATGGACTGTGGTGAGCGGCACGGACGCTATGTTAGGCCCAAGACGAGCTTGAGTGGCGAAGACAGGCCCCGCGCTGGGCAGGGACATGTGGTGTGAGATATAAACAGAGTGCAAAAAGCGGCAGCGTAGTCCAGGGACTGCGGCAGAGAGACGCAAAAGCGGATTGACTGGCTCCCTCTCGTGAACCTGCAACAATGGGCAAGCAAGATGCCAAACAGCCCAAGTTGACTTTTGAGAACAAGAGGGCCACGCGGCATACGGAGTCGGAGCCTGAGGCGAGCTCTGACAGAAATGCGGACTCACCACTAGAAGATCAGGGAGAGGACCTGAGATCACTAATGTTGGAGATGCGATCCAGCCTACGAAACATCGACACTAAACTGGACACCCTCACGGGACAACTAGACACTGTCAAAAAACAGGTGGATACCCATGAAACGCGGCTCGATATGCTGGAAAATAGGCACACAGAGTTCAATGAATTTCAAGTTGAGACGAAGGAACACCTATTGCACATGGATAAGTTGCTGGGCATAATCCGTGCAAAGAATGAAGATTTAGAGGCGAGGTCACGTAGAAACAATCTACGCATAACGGGTATACCGGAAACGACGGCCATGTCCAAAATCGAGGTGTATGTCACTAATTTGCTGCACGAACTGTTTGATCCCCATTTATCCAATGTTTTTGTGGTGGAACGGGCGCACAGATCCCTCGGCCCTAGACCACCGGTCGGAGCGACCCCATGACCCATCCTGGCGAAAATCTTGAATTACCAAGACCGGGATCAGATCCTCAGGTTAGCGAGCGAGAAGGGTTCAATATCACATCAAGGAAATAATATCTCCTTTTACCCGGATTTTACACCTGCGGTGCAGGCGGCACGGAGGGAATTTTTGCCTGCCAAGCGCATGTTGCTACAAGCCCAGATCCCGTACTCCCTGCTCTACCCGGCTAAGTTGAAGGTGACGTATGATGGAACTGTACACCATTTCACAGACGCGAAATCTGCCACGAAGTTTGCCAAGCATGTGGGGGGGATGCGAAACAAGAAGAGCCAGGTACCGCCGGATTTACAAGATGCTCGCCTTAGAGACAATGACTGAATATAGAATTGTGTGGATTTGCTCCTGGTGAGATCGGAGAGTTGGGGGGACTGGGGGGGGGGTACTGGCGTCCTGATGATATTGAGCTCCTGGACGCTTTACAAATGTTCTTAAATGATGTTTCCGGGATGGGCTCCTTAACTTGCATTGCTTGTAAAAAGACATTGGTTCACTCCGCAGTGCTCTTGGCCACCCTGTTGCTGACAGGGGAGATGGCCGATACACCTTGCCCCCATGGGAGAGCTCCCAACACGAAGCTCTACAGTTCTAATGTTTGGGGGGAATTCTGCAACCTGATTGGGGGTTGGAGTGGGTGGTGGGGGAATGGGGGGAAGTTGTTTTGGGGGTTTACAGCGGGGGGTCCTGGGTGGGAAGGGTTGGGTTTCCGATAGCCAGTGTAATGCCCTCAGAAACGCATGACAGTAGGGCTATAGGCAGACCTGGGTCCCGACACAGGTCGCCACACGCCCAGCTCCACTGTGGTTACATTACCTCAAAATGTCCGGATTGAACTTTCTCACATGGAACATTCGTGGGATAAATGACGGCCGGAAGGCCAGACTGATCCATTCATATCTTATTAGGCATCAGATAGATGTATGCATGCTACAAGAAACACATCTTAGCATGAATCCCTCCCCACGATTAAAACATAATAGATGGGCATCATCATATTCCTCAGTGTATTCAAATTACGCCAGGGGGGTGGCAGTGTTGATTCGGAGAGGCCTGGACTGGAAGGGTGGATTGATACATCTGGACCCAGAGGGGAGATTCGCTATCATACAGGGATGCTTAAGTGGGAGTGAGGTTGTATTGGTGGCAGTCTATGGCCCTAAATCCGATTCTCCAGACTTCTTCCAACGTATATGGGCGATTGTGAAAGCCACTAACTGTGACACGATTATTTGGGGTGGGGACTTCAATGCTATATTAGATGACGAGCAAGACCGGAAAGGGACATCGCGGACCCTACACCCGGCGGCAAGCGAGACACTGAAGGCCATATTAGAGGACGGGGATTTAGTAGATATCTGGAGGCATCTTCATCCCGATGTCCGGGAGGGCACGTGCATTACCGAATTCCACAGGGCGTGGTCCAGGTTAGACTTCTGGCTCATCTCCAGGGATGTGGCCACATGGGTTAAGGAAGCGCTGCATCTTCCCAGGTCATTATCGGATCACGCACCTTGCCTCCTGCGGCTGGAGCTGCCGAACACCGTACAAAAGATGTATACTTGGAGACTGCCGCAAGATGCTTTGCTAGATGAGGTTTTTCGGGAGGCAGTCAGGGGCGACATCACAGATTTTTTTTCTCTGAATTCTGGATCGGTCGATTCGGTGGCACGCTATGGGAGGCATTTAAGGTGGTGGTTCGGGGGAACTGTATTACAAGGAAGGCCGGCGTGTTGCGAGCCATTCGGGGTACGCTTGCACGGCTCGAAAAACAGATAAAGGAGATGGAAGTCCAGTTCTACGCTACGGGAGACTCAACACTCCTAGCATCAATTAAAGAAAAGCTTATGGAGTTCGAGGGCGAGGCAGATCGGGAGGTTAAATTTCTGGGCAAACATGCGCAGGCAAGGAGGTATGGGGAGGGAGACCGCCCTGGGAGGACGTTGGCTGCAATGTTACGCCCACCACGTAATACTGCCTTTGTGCCCACACTTGCGAACCATAATGGGACGCAAATACGAGGACAGCGGGACATTCTGGAGGCCTTCAGTGGCTTCTATGCAGATTTGTATACTACGAAACAGAACCTTTCGCCGGAGGGGCTATTACCATTCCTTGAGTCCCTGGAACTCCTTTGGTTGAGTAGGGGACACAGAGAATACCTTGACGCTCCCTTTACAGTACAGTATATTGCCCAGGTCATCAAGGGACTGCCCTCGAACAAGGCCCCAGGGTCAGACGGACTGACCACTATTTTTTATAAAACTTATGTGGAAGAACTGGCCCCCCAATTACATGAGGTATATGTAGAGGCACTTGAGTCCGGAGTCTTGCCCCCATCGATGAGGGAAGCCATTATCGTCACCCTGTTGAAACCGGGTAAACCGGACGATGAAATGGATTCCTACCGACCGCTCTCATTAATAAATGTAGACGTTAAAATATTTGCGAAGCTGATCGTCAATAGACTACAGCCCCTGCTCCCGCTAGTGGCACGACCTGATCAATCAGGTTTTATCCCGGGCAGGTCTACTTCACAAAACTTGCGGACATTATTCTCCATCTTGCACTATCTACATCCAGAGACCCAAGCGGCGGCTGTATTTTTGGACGCAACAAAAGCGTTTGATACGCTGGAGTGGCGCTACCTATTTGCGATCCTAGAGCGTATGGGGTTTAGCCCACTTTTCTTAAACCTGATAAAGTTACTTTATACGAAACCCCTGGCACGGGTACGAGTGAATGGTCTGCTTTCGGAACCCTTCACCGTATCACGGGGGACGAGACAGGGATGCCCACTCCCCGTTGCTGTTTGCGATCGCAATGGAACCTCTCGCCGCACGTGTTCGGCAACATCACACAGCACGGGGCATTGGTTTCAGCACGTGGAGTCTCCTGATATCGCTATACGCAGATGACGTCACACTGTATGTTTCTAACCCGGCGGTAAACCTAGATCCTATACTGCGGGAGTTCATCAAATTTGGGGGTCTCTCTGGAATATCTATCAATTGGGCGAAATCCGTCCTATTCCCGTTAACTGACAATACGACACGAAGTGTGTCCGAGTTCCCACTTAAATGGGCGGCAGAGCCTGTGAAATACCTGGGGGTTTGGATTCGCAGGGATGTGCAGGAGCTCTGGAATCTCAATTTTGGACGGGCCACGGCTTGGTTGGAAGGGAAAATAACTGCCTGGGCTGGTCTTCCGTTGTCACTGGCATCGCCTTAATAAAAATGGTGGTCCTGCCTACATTTTTATATTTGTTTGTAAACGTGCCCATTGTGCTGACACAGGCTTTTTTTCGGACTCTGCGGTCATTGTTAATATTTCTAACTTGGGCCGGGAAGCAGGCCAGGGTGTCATGGGAGCTGCTCACACTGCCGTTGCGCCAGGGAGGTCTGGGGGCCCCCGACATGAAGCTGTATGCCTGGAGTGCGCAAGCTCAATTTTTACATTACTGGGTGCACCCTACCCCATTTCAGCCCCATGTGGCGGTGGAGGAGGATCTGGCTAAACCGCTGCCGTTGAACGTAGCACTCTATGGTGAATATAAACGCCCCCGGGACAGCATTGACACGGTGGAAACGCTACGTTGGGCATGGCACCAATTAAGGAAACGGGCTGGGGCCGCTACCTTATACGCACCATCGATCCCCCTTGTGTGCAACCCGTTGCTGTTCCCAATAGGGGTCGGGGTGGGGCCCAGACTGGCGCAAGCCATGCAACTAACCACATTTGGTGATTTGTATCCGGAGGAGACGTTTCGGCCGCCCCCGGAAGCCGAGGATGGGCACCTAGTAGATTTCGCGGAGCAATTCGCATACCATAGATTAAAACGAGCTTGCAGGTCGCTTCACGCCACCTTTCCCGTCGCTCCCCCTCCCCCCCGCTGCCGGCGTTGGAAAATGTGCTAGCCGGCAAATCCCCACGCAGATTGATTACCAGAATATATAATAACATGCAGGGGTCGGCCCCTGTTTTGATCCCCACGGCACTAGAAGCATGGAGCGCGGAGCTTGGAGTCCCACTGTCAGAGGACCAATGGCAATATTGCTGTAGCCAGTTGACTGCACTTTCTCCTAATTACAGACTTCGACTTATCCACTTCAAATTTTTACATAGATTTTACCGAACGCCGGAAAGATTGCATCATATGGGGCTGCGAGTGGATGCATGTTGCTGGCGGTGCGGGGCGACTCCGGCGGGATTTCTGCACATGGCATGGGAATGCCCACGACTAACTAACTACTGGACGGCAATTTGTCATACTATTAGTCAAATCACGGGGGTTGCTGGGGAGCCTGATCCACTGCAGTGCCTATTGGGGTATGTTAAGGAAACGACAGTGCGCTATAGGAAATTACACGCCATGCTTTTATTATTTGCAAAGCGTCGGATTGCGCTTTATTGGGGAGGGACGAAAATACCATCGGTAAATGACTGGCTCAGAGACGTGACTTTGGACACTCACAACTTACTCTGTTTTGGGAATTGATGCCATCGGCGCGCTAGGCCGAGGGACATCTGGGGACCATTTGTAGATTGGGCTGGACAACACGCGGGCTGACACACTCTGTAACCAGACGATATCTGGGGAGGAGGAGATGCTCTAGATTAGAGTACTAGTGGCGTATCTGGTAATCATTGTTGGGAAGGGAATGGCAGAATGACGTTCAGAGGACCTACGGAGGAGACTATATGATGTTGAATGCTTAAGAATCAGGCAGATTGAGTTATCATGCCTAGTTGAAATATGTACGATAGACACGACTGAAGACCTGTGGATTAAGAAAAGGATTGGGGCGTGGGGTGGCGTTGGACCCTGGCTGTTTCGTGAAATGTATTACATCTGATATGTTGTCATGCTATGCTATAACTTCTAAATCTCATTGGGCACGAGACCTGGCTTTGATGTACTTCTGTTTTCTTTGAAAATGTCAATAAACAAAGTTTAAAAAAAAAAGCTTTGCACATCGTAGGGATATGTGTCTTGCTGTGAATCAGCCATCAGACTCTCCACATAAATACAATACAACTCTGTGCCTGAGAATCTATTCAATTTCCATGTACAACCTAGATGCTCTCTGGAATATCATTATAGTATATTTTGCACAACTGGATGACAAGCAGACCACACAACCTCATTCCCTCAAGTTTATTTTAATTAGGGGTGTGCTAAGTTTTTTGTTATTCAAACTAAGTCTTGCTTAGGTTTAAATTATTGGCCTGCACGTAGTTTGCAGATTTTACAGCTTTTCCTATCTTTTCACCCGAGAGTACACTTCCCCTCAATTTGGCAATATTTCCTCATGAGTGCTAGTTGGCACTGAAAACGGATGAGCTACTTTCGCAAGATTTATCTTGAAATTTGTTTTCCTCCCAAGTTCGAAACTTTATGAATGTTGATGGTCTTTTTTCTCGAAAATGGGGCTTACATTGCCTGATTCAAACGCAAAAAGTTACATGGAGAAAGCTTTTGAGTTACTGGTTGTAGTATTGGTATTCAAAAGAATTGTGGGAAGTTCATGAGAAAAAACTTTGCAACTTTACTCACTTCTGATTTCTTGGTGCATTGCAAAACCCGTAAGCACTCCACCTTTTTATGATACTCATACGTCCATTTGGCAAATTAGTTTCCAGCCACGAATCTGCTCTTCAATAGCAACTTCCTGGAGCTTCCTGAGTACTCTAGCTATCTGTGTTCAGACCGAAGCGAATGATTCTCAGTTTTTGTCTGCTACAGCTGAACTTGAGCGCTTGTTTCCTGGGAAATAAATGTGTGCACAACTACAGTTGTTAATGTTTGAAGTTAGATATACACCCCAGGCTGTCCTACAGTCAATAAGAGTGAATATTCTTATCTTCAAGACTTTGTCACCCTGATCATCTAAATGTGTTATCAGGATGCACCATTGATTAGCAGAGGAAATAGCTGTCTGGTGGGCATTCACACGGACCGATGTCAGACTATATCAGTCGCTTGTTACTTGATTCCTCCTACATACAGACACCTTGAGAATTATATTCGTAGTTGAGTGTCAGTAAGATCTTTAATATTGTGTCACCAGTTGTGGTTCTAACCACATGGTTAGGTATGCAGTAACAGTATATCCTCAGCAGATCAATCCCATGTTGCAGTAGAAGGAATTAATCTTTCTTCCTAAGAATATTCCATGAAAATAGTATATTGATTGCGATCTTGTTCACATCCTGAAACATGACTGACCTGTATACCTGGGCTATAATGGAGGCTGCTTGCCAAAATCATACTTACAAAAGCAAACATTACTGTTTTTTAGTGTTGTCTCTTTAAAATTCCTGTATTGCTCGCATGTACTTCATGTAATACTTAGTTGAGAGAGACACTCAAGTGGGGTTTCTGCAACATATTTTGTGTGTCTTAGCTGTCTACAGGAATAAAAAAAACAAGGGCAACTACGGTCATAGAAGTTCGTCTTAATATCTAGAGCTTACATAAGAAAACCCACATTTTGGTGCACAGAAGGAACCTTATCACAGAAGAGACAATTTATCAGCAGCAGATGTAACGCTTCAGAGGAGAGGTGCCGGCAGTCTGGTCATTCTGGCCATGCTTGGGCACCTATAGTGCCCTATTAGTTTCACTCTTGACCTCTCCATTGAGATTGGTTAGCCTCCATTGGCTGCTTTTAAGCTGAGGTTTCATTATGTCGTAGGATGGGTGGTAAGCATAAGATAAGAGCCCCGAGTTTATAAAACTGTCCGTCTGTCTAATAACCTCTTAACCTAACACCTCGAGCTCTCTGTCTGTCCACCAACTGCGCTTCTTGTTGTGTTCTATCTAAGGTGTTTCTCTAGAACACTATAGGCTTGGAATCTGACTGCACTAGAGAATTGTAATCGAAAAGCACTATGTTTCTTTAGCAGCATAAATATAGGAAGACGTTTACTCATTAGTGAAGTAGGCCAGAACTAAGGTAAAAAGATTAAGCGAAGAAACCAGCTCTTTTAATGCATGGTTTCTTGTAAGTACTGCTCTTTTAAAAACACAGGGAAAGTATCATTGCTAGTTAATGTGTTTTTGTAATCAAAGCTGCTTCATTGAAATCGAGTGTAACTATTTGTTGAAAACGTTTAAACTAAAATACAACAACCAAAGCATTTTCAGTCAGTACGTATTTAATGCAAATTTGTTTTTTATTGCTTAAACTTTAGCTGATTTGAGAAATGTTCTGTTTTTCTGTAATCAGGTTAGGCCAAAGAGCTTGATGCCAGACAGCCTCCCAATATCCTTATGCAGAGACCAACATTCGAAACAGCCGCCTACCTTTCAAAAGGCAACAGTTGTAAGTGTAAAAAATCCAAGCCCCGCCCTCCCCACTGCCAACAACACAGTCAGTCACACTCCGACTCACAATGGCCAATCGCAGAATGTTGCGGAGCCTACGACAATTTCTCCAGCTTTAAGCAGTGCCGGTGTGGCCTATGCCATTATATCCACGTCCTCCAACAGTGCAACGCCTGTCAACACAAGCGCGGTCTCCGTGGTCAGTGACAGCATCAAAGTGCAGCCACTCCTCTTCAGTGCTGATAACAAGGTATGTGTTTGTTGTGTCATTTTTTAAAGTTTTGTTTAGAGGGAACAAGGTTACAGAGCACTATACATAGCAGCTTTAGGAAAGTAGTAAACATAGAAGCAACCGGCAAGGAACAAAGTAAATACATTTCACAAGGACTAACAATCGAATTTTCAATGCCACAGTGTTTTAAACCAATGTAAATATCAAAAGTCAAAGTGAAAATGCAATTCAGGAAGAAATGCACAAGGGAACGAGATGTCAGATATCAGTGGGGTAGCGCATATGACATGGGCCCTAATGCATGCATCGAAAACCCGTTTGGTGGGAAAAGACAGCCATAAATGGGGTGATCAGGCCCCTTATATCCCTGCGCTAGCCATGGTGCCACTGCATCTGCTGCACTAGTGATAGCTATTTTTCATTCAGATAAATTCCACAATCGACATTAATACATTGAAAACAAAAAAATAAAATATCTCCCCAACTAAAGACGTTGGGGAGAAGAAGTAGGACCTATCAACTTATAGTTGGAAATGGAGAGTCTTTTTAATTGACAAACTTGTAGGTTGCGTTGAAAAGACTTTTCACTTGCCCCCCCCATGTAATGGGCAGTCTTATATTAAGCGCATACACACCTTTAAACTACCTAACGTTTATAGTTTCACGTGTATCAAATACCACTGTTTTCAAAATTTATCAACATGTATTTTTTCTTTTTAGGTCTGGCTTTGTGGCAGCTTTAGCTGGTCTCCATGCTATTGTTTTTCCTCAAAAGTCTTCCATAATATACATATTTAGTTGTGGCTTTTGTTCAGTGAGTAGCATCCCTTTGTCCGTTAAACTGTCATTCACAATTTGCTTCCACTCAACACAGCATACACCATGGGTCAGTGAGGTGTCCCACTTTACCCCTTGACTCCTTTCACTTTGACTGTACAAAGCCTGTGCACATTAGTTCCTTTATTTTCAGTTGAGAAGCTGGTTCACAGTGTGCTTTATTTTATATTTTTTAATATTAACTTTAACTTTAAATACCAACCGTATATTTTGCCCGCACTTCTTTTTAAAGTTTATGTTATGGTGTTTAGTGCCACTGTAATATTGTAGCTGCCTGCGATTTCAGTGCTTGATTAAATGATGATTTATTCTGGTCTCCTTCACAAATAATGATAATAGTAAAGGTCATGGTGCAACTGGATGACTTGTTCATAAGTTAAACAGCTACATCAATCAACTTAACATTTTTATTGCAAGCGTAAGGCAGCCATGTTTAGGTGGCAGCATATTTTGTTTTTCCTTTTTTATTTTTGTGGCATCTGCTTGCAATAAATAATAATTAAAAAAAACAACACACATAGGGCTGCAAAGGCCATTGTCAGTGTTTGTTTCCTTTTACTACCAGCGGTTTACTAAGATTCCAATACAACACCTGCATTGTGAGTAATTTATTACATATGACTCAGAACATATACTTTTGACCTTTTCACCATACACTTTAACAGTGAGTTACCGTGGAGACTTCTCTCCCCATGTCTAGCACAGCAAGCACACAGTAGCGGCCCGTGGTGGGAGTGCTGCCGGGCGGTGACGTGGGGCGGGGGAGGGGCAGGGTGGGGGGTAGTAAACTACGGAATATGGCGGCACAGAGGTAAGTAAACAAAAAAATAAATAAAACGAATTTCGTGGCGCGCTGCATCGCCAAATGCGAGTTCATCTCTGTAGCTTTTCTTCAAATTGTTTCTGCAGCTCGACTATACCATGACAGAAGGAGACCAGCCATATAAAAATCAGTATTTCCTCCACACCACAGTAGCAATCCAGATGAACTAATCTGCCACCTTCCTATTTATACAGGAGCATAAGCAACCTTAGATAAGGGTTGGCCTTATTGGACCTCTGAAGTGAACTAGAGTGTGAGTCCATAGGCGTGCCCACATTGCAACATGACATTTTGTCATAGGGAAACTCATCTACATAACAAAAAAGTTACAGAAGGAAATGTGTGCGTAAACGACACTTCTCAGCCTGGAACTTCCTCTGGGTCACATTCCATTCCTCATTTGTTAGCTCATCTGTGCTAATGTGAAGGGGAAAAACATTATTCCAATCAAGCCCCATCTCCGTTTTGAGTCTCCCCGATTCCCTTTTCAGGCGTCTCCCTGTTGCATAATTTTACAGTTATCAATTATTATTTCATTAGTTAGAAGTTCTAAAGCTAGGATGGAAGAGTCTGCTTAATCACTACTCCGATTTTACAGTGCTCGCTCTTTCTATTTATTCTAAGATGCTAATTGCAGTGAGAATTGGAGAGGGACAGTAGGGCGGTATGTAAACACAACAAGAGATTTCAGATTTTGTAAACCCCTGATTGGGCGAAGAACAGCATACATAACTTACTTGAGTGACTGACTAGATGTGGGGCAGGTATTTCTCTTACCTGGCCCATATTACTGGAATGCTTTGCCCTATCATACTCGCATTTGCCCTGATTACTTCAAAATCAGAAAACTGCTTAAAACAATCTTTTATTAAAATTCTGTAGTAGGTTTAGCCTGTGTATATCATTAAAGCCTGTGTATATCATTAGTTCCAAAATACCTCTGCGGAGGTGATTCGCACGCTATAGTAAGCTGTATTAACATAACATAACTGAGATAATTAATTTAAGAGCTTCCACCCCTATTGGATTACTGAAAAAGACAAGGGGTGTAAGGACAATTCACAGATTAGTCATGGATGAAAAGTTATATGTCCAGGTCTTTTAAGACATGCCAGCATCAAACTGTAATTGATGAAGTTACTATATCAAACTGGAGTTAGACTTACTTTTATATTATAGGTATGCACTTGTTTTATTTTCGTTAATCACTGTAACTTTGATGGTATCTCAGTGTAGGAGATACTTACATAGCACCTTATGTTTTATCGTGTATGTGTTTTTGTTAGTTATTGTATGTTTTTCAAAATTCAGCATCTTTATAAAAGGCTTGATCCATGCATTTAGTATTACGCACCTAGAGCATTTACAAATATGATGAATGAATGATGGCTTAATTTACAGTCAGGGCTTTAAGTGGGCCGGGTCCTGCCAGTGCTGAGCACCGGCAGTTTTTTTAAAAGGGGGCCTGAAAAGGGGCCCTATCGGGCTCTGTTTTGTTCCCTGGCACAGGCGGTCCGGACTGCAGTGAGAGCATGCACATCGATGTGCGCGTGCTCATTTTGCTCACTTCTCACTAGTGGAGAAGTTACGGCTTGACGTCATGCCAGGTGAGCGTTGTAGGGGAAGAGAAATCCTTTAAAGGGAGTCATTTTCTCTCTGCATTTCCCTTCTCTTTTTGCAATGCAGAAGCAGCAACATCCTTGTGGTGTCAGCCATTGAGGTGGGGGCGTGGCGAGAGGTCCTCATATCCCCTCTGTGCTTTATAGGTCTTCAAACTGAGGGGTGCGCCCCCTAGGGGTCTCTGGCTGCATTCCTAGGGGGGTGCAAATGGCTTTTGTAGTATTTGTAAATGAGAAAGGCCTGGAAACACCACTTTGTGCCTTTCGCGTGTTTCCAGGCACACTTGATTTACATACAGCAGTTGAAGGGCTTCAGAACAGAGTATGAACTGTGATCCTGGATGCCCTGGGCTGGAAGTTAGTGAGTGGGGTGGCAGTGTCCAGGATGTGGCTAAAAAGAACAGTATATTCTATAACAGGTTTGTTATTATTTTAACTTTGGGTAGAGGCTGTGGTCTAAAGGCTAGGGCGGTCGATCTCAAATCTGGGAACCGGGTTCGAGTCTCGGCAATAACGCTCAACATCCTGTGTTTCTGGGCAAATCACTTAATCTCCCTGTGCCTAACAAAAATTAATGTGCCCTTGTGTAACGCAACTGGTGCTCATGTAAAGCGCTCTGATACCTTCGGGTCAAGTAGGCGCTATATAAAACCTTAGTAAAAAAAAACTTCAGGTAATTGCATACAAAATGTGCACATATTAAATGGAAAATAAATGTAAGTTAAACTAATCAATTTTACTATGAAACCTCAGTTACCTAATGCAAGGCAGATAGCTGTGTGTGACCACCAAGCAGGACTACTAGAATTATGCAGCAGGAAAGGACCAAAATTATGCAGCAGGGTTGAATAAATTCTGTTGCAAGAAAAGGCAAATTATACAGCTTAATTTGGCCCATTTTTTACACGTGATTACTGTCTAGGCAAAAATTTCACTTCATCCAGTTTACCACCGAAATACACCAACAAGGAATTGAAAGGTGACTAGTCACCTTTTGCTGACGGCTGTCCTCCTCGCGGCAAGACGTGTGACTACATCTTTAATACTTTTTAATCCTTTTGAACTAGAAACACATTTTTTATTACAGTCCACAGATTATGCATCAGATGACTAAGTAGCAAATAAAGCAAATCCACAATCATGCGGAAAGCGATGCAGAATCGCATCATTTCAGTGGTCCTGCCAGAAAATCACAAAACTGAATCCTAGTTGGTGCAGTGGGGAATAGTGGCATGTGTAAATACTGTTAGACTCCACATCCCTACTGTGTGCATTGTTTATTAATGGCAGTGACATATTGTAGCCTATTTGATTTGTTATTTTAGTTAGTTGTAGTCGATGCAGAGATGAAAAAAGTCCTTATGTTTCCATGCTGTAAACAATTCAGTCTTGAGGAAGGAAACCCGTACCCTCTAGGGCTAGTCAAACTGTGCGTCAACAATTGCACCATTATATTGAAGCGGCACAGACTGCGAGTTCTCATGATTTAGGCCACGCCCCTAATTGGATTGGCCACACCCCTTTAAGAGTTTTGCCCCGCCTCTTTTAGAGCACCCCCAGTTTTTTTTATCCCACTTAAAGCCCTGTTTACAGTGATCATTGTAATGTACGCTTCTGATTTGCTAGCGTCTTTGTGATTTTCTAGTGTCTTTGCAAATGCAAAGACGCTCTGTGCTATGGGCACAGTCGTTGCACAGTTCAAGCCACTATTAACAGAATGTGCGTGAGCACTATGGGAGTGCTAGCTGTGTAGACAGCTCCCTGACTGAATAAGCAGAATCTGAGTGCTTGCACTGCTCCAATATTTTGCTTGCCTCAGCCCTCAGTTTGTGGTGCCGAGCAGAATTCACCTAAACTAGTATGAACTTAAAAATCTACCGTTATACCTCACTTATAACTGTAAGTACCTGAAGTAAAGTAACAGGGCCATCAGTATTCAAACATTTAGTGTCACAAGTAACATCGTCTAAATTGAACATGAACTCCCTTGAAACCAAACTCACCTTCAGGCAAATTTAGCACACACACTGTACGAGTCCAGGACATCTGGATTTAAGTACTCTTGAGTACCATACAACTAATATTTCAACTATGGATGTTTTCTGAGTGCTGCCTGAGGTAAAACTGCCTTCAGAAAGAATACCACAACAGCACAGTGTTAAAACAAGCAGCCAGGCCTAGTCCAAGGCAGATGTAGGCTGAGTCAAGAAGGCAGGCGTGGGCCAAGTGAGAGGTTAGCATTTAAGATGGCTTAGATCTCTTCCACCCAACAGCTTTCTGGCCGACTATGTGCGCTCAGTGTTTACAAGAGGTATCTCGAATTAGCAGGCAGTTAGCATTTTAAATAATTTTGGTAGTCCTGTTTAAGTAGTCATATAAGTCAAGAAAATACTTTCACGTCTCATTGTAATCAATTTATTTCATTTCAAGTAAGTGATAGGCTCCATTAAAGCCATTTATCTACTTAATGTTAAGTTATGAATTACGACCATTAATCATTTACTCAATCGGGATTTCTGCTATTTTGTAACGATAGTAAATTCCTTAAGACAATTTATCAAGATTATTTTTTGTTCCAATTTAATTTGAAAATGTAGTGTAATTGAGATGTGTTCTGTTCTGCAACTTCCATCTACCAGTCTGCTACTCTATGCTTGTAATCACAAGCTCTGTTATCCCTACTCTGCCCTCCCCTTTGTGTTTCTTCATGTTTGAGGAGTGTGCTTAAATATTTTTTTGTTTTACAATTGTAACATTATTTGACCCACATATGTATTACTGAAAATATGAGATAACGTGAAATTAACAAAAAAGGAGATTAAATATGTACATATGATTATTCTTTTTAGTCATTTTACAGTAGCGTGATATGTACACTTGCCTAATTAACCGGGTGGAATAAGAAATGTATATCTTTCTTGGCATTTCAATACATATAATTAAAACTTTGTTTTACATGTTAAAGGTAATTATTATTCAACCTCAACTTCAGACACAGCCGAAAAACAATGTAGAAATCAAGAAGGAACACGGAAGGCATCCAGAAGATACAACACATGTAACAACTGTTACTAGAAAGAAAAGGGAAGAAAATCCAGAGGTAATAGAATAATGTAAAGAATATTAATTGTACGTGCACTTTAAATGTCCATAGATAGACAAGGTACAAAGGGTAATACAAACGGAGAAGGAACATTAAAAAGGTTCAGAATTATTTGAATTTTTTTTCTTTCCCTAGTTTTGCTGGCTTTTTATGTATAGTTAGAAATTCAAGTTACTGTCTTTATTTTCTTGTGTGCTGCCATGTCACAAACAACAGTATAGATGTATTTGATTATTTCTGCATTAAGCACAACAAATAATTGTCAAGAGTGCAGGAGATTGAATAGTTGAGTAGAATTAGTGGAGAAAAGTAAAAGGGGGGAGTAATAAAATAAAAACTGGACTGAGAACTAATGCCAGATGCAAAAAGCGAAAATGAAATGAGAGGAGAAAGACAAGAGGAAGAGATAAAAATAGTACTGAGGTGAAAAGTGAGGGGAGTATGAAGAGTGAACAAAGCAGGAGTTGAAAGAAACGATAACAGAACACTATGGAACTAAGGTAACCTTTTTACTCGCCTCAGTTTCTCTCTCGGATTTACACCACTGATGCAATCTCCGCTGTTGCCACTTATGTCACATATGATAGAACAAGTGACTACACATTAAAGCCAAGGGCATTGACATGCAGTGGCATGGTTTCTTAATATCGAGTTCCCTGACTTGTGTAAGGTTTGCTTAGTAGCAATAGGCTATACTTCTTTGAGGCCACAAAGGGTCAACTTGTATCCTGTAGGTAAGAGGTTTTGTAATTATTCATTCACAGTTACTGGTACGCGATAGAGACTTTGTTAAAGCCACGTTTACTTTCTCATACCTCCTTTACCCCCTTCGCTCTAGGCCTTTTCCCCCCTGTGCTAAGCCTTTTTTGGGCTATTTGGGGTAGTTCGCGCTTAGGCCCCTGTAACTTTTTGACCACATAAGGTATCCACGCCAAATTTGCGTCCTTTTCTTCCAACATCATGGGGATTCTAAAGGTACCCAGGGTTTGTGGATTTCCCTGGAGGGGACCCAGAAATTAGCCAAAATACAGCAACATTTTTGTTTTGTTTTTGGAAAAATGGGAAAAAAGTGCTACAAATGAAAGTGTCTCGTTTTTTCCCTGCAAATGGTATCAACAAAGGGTTTGTGGTGCTGAAATCACCATCTTCCCAGCTTTCAGGGACTGACATACTTTTGTCAGAAAACCAACATTTTTACACAGTTTTGGCATTTTACTGGGACGTAGCCTATTTTTGCTATTTTTTTGTGCTTTCAACCTTCTTCCAGTTAATAGTGGAAATGGGTATGAAAGCAATAATGGATCCTGGAAAGCTATACATTTGGGAAAAGTAGACAAAATTCTGAATTCAGCAAGGGGTCATTTGTGTAGATCCTTCAAGGTTTCTTTATAGAAACTAACATTTGAAAATAGAAAAAATTGGAAATGAGTTGAAAAAAACAGCCATTTGTGGCAATTATTTCACCTGTAACTTCTGCTAAGTATGACAGATTTTTTAAAGCAATATACTGTTACATCCGCTGGACCTTTCTGGTTGTGGGGATATATAGGACTTGTAGGTTCACCAAGAACCCGACGAACCCAGAGCCAATAACTGAGCAGCGTCTTTAATTTGTAATTTTTATTGGAACTGAGCAGCGTCTTGCAGTGGTTTTTTATTGTGTACCGGGTATATAGCAATTCATTTGGGAAAATATATACAGTGAAAAATCGGGATGAAAGACACCTATGCATTTCTGAAATTGGAACAAAATATAGAGTTTAGAAACAGTAGCTATTTGCACATCTCTGAAATTGTGAGTACCGTACTAGCATGTGAATTATAGGACATTTTTCAAAGTGACTTCTTTTTTACACATTGTCTTTCATTTGGAAGGCAGAAATGCATCGAAAGTCAATAGGTAATAACAATTGCTCTACAATTCTGTGTTACCCTAAGTCTCCTGATTAAAATGGTACCTCATTTGTGTGGGTAGGCCTAGTGCCAGTGACAGGAAACGGCACAAAACGCAATGTGGACACACCACATTTTTACAGTGAAAACTGACCCTTTTTTTCAAAGTGCCTAGCTGTGGATTTTTAACCCTAGTTCTGCCGGCACCTAGGGAAACCTAGCAAACCTATACATTTTTGAAAACCAGACACCCAGGGGAATCCAGGATGCAGGATGGGATAACTTGTCTGGCTCTCACCAGGTCCTGTTACCCACAATCCCTTGCAAACCTCAAACTTTGTCCAAAAAAACACATTTTCCTCACATTTCTGTGCAGGGGATTCTGGGCAGGAAAACGTTGGGGGGTCCACGCAAACCATACCTCGCTAGACTCCCCCGGGTGTCTAGTTTTCAGAAATGGTAGTTTCCCAAGATGGCCGCCGAGCCCGGGGTCAAAAACCAGTCCCCTTGCAAAACCAGGTTGTTTTGTGATAGGCCATTTTGATGTCTCCTCGATACGTTTTGGGCCCTTGCCTGTTGCAGGTACTTGGGCCACCCACATGAGTGAGGTACCATTTTTATCGGGAGACCTGCGGGGAATGCTGGATGATAGGAAAATTGTGGTTTTTCTGATACCAGAATATTATGACACAGTAATGCAAGAAAAATGCATGACTATAGTCACATTTTGAGGTTTGCATGGCACTGCGAGTAAAAAAACTTGTTGGTATCCATGAGAGGCACACCACCCAGCACTCCCCATTTTTTTGGGTTTACAGAAATATCTAAAGTTGGTAAATTTTCCCTAGAGACAGACTACACCTTAGCACAGAAAGACAGATGAGACAAATATGACTGCCTATCCATCTGTTCCTCAATTACACATACATACTGGTTGGATTTGGCCAGAGGGTGAGTGAAAGGTTCAAAATGTATATTTTATTAACAAAAGAGTTCACAAAAAGGAAATGCACTGTTAATAATTAGCTGTAAAGCTGTAAATCCACGGCAAGGCACCAACCTCTTTACAAGCCATTCACACACCTTTCATACGTGACACACAAGACCATTCACACCGCCAGCCGCTCATTACAACATTCATATCAACAGACAGCGCCATTCAAGGGCCCATCACTTTCATACACCCACATGACTGACACAACAATCACACTGGCTGGTGGTTGACATAGTATGTGCAGTGGCGTTTGGCTAGCAGTGTGTAATGACCAGCAGCAAGTCACTACTCACACACCGCCAGCCAAGCACCAGCCCACGCACACCGCCAGCCAAGCACCAGCCCACGCACACCGCCAGCCAAGCGCCAGCCCACGCACACCGCCAGCCAAGCGCCAAGCCCACGCACACCGCCAGCCAAGCGCCAAGCCCACACACACCGCCAGCCAAGCGCCAGTCCACGCACACCGCCAGCCAAGCACCAGTCCACGCACACCGCCAGCCAAGCACCAGTCCACGCACACCACCAGCCAAGCGCCAGTCCACGCACACCACCAGCCAAGCGCCAGTCCACGCACACCACCAGCCAAGCGCCAGTCCACGCACACTGCCAATTTTTTTTTTAACAAGAAAGAAAACACAAAATAATTGGAACTAGATACAAAACTATAACTACAAACACAATAGCTGTAACTAAAGACATCATTCTAATGCCAACCGTGAAACTGAACAACAAATAAAAAACCATACAGACCAGGCAGTACACTGTTAGACTCACAGTTGCTCCCAAAATCTCTTTTGAGTGTGATACAATCTGAAACATGTGGGCACACACAGCCCAGAAGGACAATCAGCACAGTGCATACGACTCTCCTTCCGCATACATCTTCGCAAACAGATTCTACATCTCTTACAGGGATTGGGTTTTTTTGAGCGTGGGAGGAATTAAATCGGGAAAGTGGCGATCTTTCAATCTAGCCACATCCTCCACCACTCCAACCCTAGGAACACTTGCCTGTTTCACTACAACAAGGCTGCCTATCACAGACTACTGAAACTGAACAAAAGTCATCTTTGACGCTGGAGAACACTCCTTGAACACAACAAAAGCATTAAAAGTTGCTAAATTGAAAAGATGGATGGCCAACTTCTTATACCAAATGTAAGCCTTATGAATAGCAGTGTAAGGTTCCAACCTCTGATCTACTCTATCAATACCACCCTGTGCTTATTGTAGTCTACAATGCACACAGGTTTGCGCACTTCAGTAACCTGACCCCAAACAGCCACAGGTGAAGTACTTTCATCATGGATGGTAGTCAGCATGTACACATCCCTCCTGTCCAGAAATTTCACAGCTAGCAGTTCATCACCACGCAAGGCACTGCACTGTCCCCTCTGAAGCTTTTTGCAAACAAGCTCTTTTGGGTAACTTTTACGGTAAGAGCGGATTGTGCCACAAGCAAGAGTGTCCACTTTGAACAATTCCATAAACAATTGCACAGCAGTGTAGAAGTTATCTAGGTACAAATGGTGACCTTTGTTAAAAAGTCCTCTAGCAAGTTTCCACACAATTGTCTCTGAAACTCCTAAAGTGGACGGACAACCAGGGAGGACAATAGTGGAATCCCTACCAGTGTACAGCCGGAAATTATAGACATATCCTGTCCTACTCTCAGACAACATATACATCTTATTTCCATAACGTGCCCTCTTGCTAGGAATGTACTGTCTAAAAACCAAACGACCCTTGAACAGGACCAAAGACTCATCAATAGCTATTTCTTACCCTGGAGTATAGATCTCTGAAAATCGATCTACAAAGTGATCAAGAACAGGCCGAATCTTAAAAAGACGGTCACAGTCAGGATGATCTCGTGGCAATGCCGAAGCATTATCAACAAAATGCAGCATCCGAAGCACAAGTAAATACCGATCACGACTCATAATTGCAGGAAATATGGCCGTTGCCATCAGTGAACTGGTAGACCAATGTGAAGCCATGGACAACTTCCTTATCAAACCCATCAAAAAAGTAAAACCTAAAAACTTCTTCATCTCATCCAGATTTGTGGGAGTCCACCGGGTAGCTCTAGAGTGGGGCCTAAGTCTGTCACTGTTGTCCCTCAAATACTGTTCAGCATACAAATTAGTCTGCTCAACAATCTCAGCCAAAAATACATCATCCATAAACAACTGAAAAAACTGTATAGGCAAAAAAAATTCACAATTCACTCTACACCCTGCATCACCACTAAAGGCAGGCAACACCGGCTGTACCATGTTTGGATCAACCCAGAGTCCAGCACTTCCAATGGGAAGCCTTGCAGCCCCAGGCTGCAAACCAGATGCCTCTTGCTGCACCATTGACACATCAGTGTCCTCCTCTAAAGCAGGCAATTCATCCGCACTGAGAGTAGCTTCATCCGCACTGAGAGTAGCTTCATCCGCACTGAGAGTAGCTTCATCATCAGATGATTCCTCGTGGACAGAAAACTCACTGCCAGAATCTTGCACTTCCTCCTCTCCCTCAGACGCGCTGTCAGTCTCATAATCATGGTCAGAGGAAGATTCAAAAAGCATACCAACCACCTGCTGAGCAGTATTTCTGCAGCTAGCCATAATCCTTACTAACAAAAGTAACTTGTCAAACAAGTCAACAACAACAAACACTTTGTAGAATAAGTAATAAACAAAATGTGGCTTTATCACAAAGACCTATATACTCCAAAACTATACCATTCACTTGTCAGAAGCAGATAGACTCACCACAACCTACTCTGCACAGACACAGCAAGGACGAACAATATCCCACTAAAAAAGAAAAAGAAAAGAAAATTACACATAAGACAACGCAAAAGACATCGCAAAGAATTTCACGCTCAAAACACAAACTAAATATGCTGCTGTTATGACACCACTTACAAAACATTCACTCATGCATGACAATAATTCTAATTTGGAGTAAACACAACAAAAAATGTTTTTCTTACCAAATAAATGCAACTACGCAAAACTGCAGATCAACCACTGCTGAAACCACAAACAAGAACAAAAAGCTTGCACTAGAATAAAAAGGAGAAATAAAACACTACAATCACTTATGCAAATAATGAACCAGTCCACACACAATCTACCAGCCAAAATATTCAACCCCATAAAGGGGAGCGACCCTTGCCCAAGGGGCCACTCTCCACAAACATTTATATAAAAAGAAATCCCTGGTGGCCTAGTGGGCCATCTAAAATATTTTTGGCCCACCTGCCCCCCTCAGGGGTGCAGAAACGGCCACATAAAATTCCCATCAAAGGGGAGCAACCCTTGACCAATGGGCCGCTCCCCACATGCATTACATATATAAAAAAAAAACTAAAGCAAAAAAAATCCCTGGTGGCCTAGTGGGCCCTCTAAAGTTATTTTTTGCTGATCTGCCCCCCCCCCCCCCAGGGGGGCAGAAACGGCCAAACAAAATGTCCCCAAAGGGGAGCGACCCTTGCCCAAGGGGCCCCTCCCCGCATACATTGCAAATTAAAAAAATAAACTAAAATTAAAAAAATACCTGGTGTCTAGTGGGCATTCCTGCTGCACGATCGCGCGATCGTGCAGCAGGAATGCTCAAAGAGACATCGGAGGAAAGGAAAACCCTTTCCTTTCCCCCGATGCCTCTTTGAAAACAAAATCCCCCCCTCCCCGAGGAGAAACTCACCTCCTCTGTCCTGGACGCGGTGGAAGCAAATGGCTTGCACCATGTCCGGTTTCATCTAATGACGTTGGCGCGCAATGCGCGCTGACGTCATTAGATGACATGGAGGAGGGGGTGGGGGCACGGGGGGGCAGCGGAAGGGCTTCCGCTGTTCTCCCCGGTGGGGGCAGCATGATGGGCGGCCCACGGGGGGAGCGCCAACACTTCCCCTGTGGGTGGGTGCTAGGACGGCCGGGAGCCGTCCTGAGCACACGCCCACCGTGTCTCAGGACGGCTCCCGGCCATCTTGAGCACGGAAAAAGTTACATCAGTAGACGTGCCCCTGAGGGTTGAACGATTGATTGAGTAGTTCACGTATCACAGATGTTCATCTCGTAGCCCAGAAGAAGCTGTTCCTACCACAACTAAATTTCTGGGGATTAGAACATGGTCAGCAGGAACTTTTCATTGTTTGTCAAGAAATGATTCAGTCATTTTTTAGATCTTTCTGTTCGAAAGTATAGGAAGTAGAATTTTGTATCTGAAATGTCGACCTCATGCAACTACAGTCATGGGTAGGTGCCGGTGGTGCAACTGACCACTGGGTGACAAAACTAGAGCAGGGAACAGTTGCATAACCAAAATCCTTTCTACCCTTGTGGTGGAGGATGGACAGAGGGGGACTCTTCTCCAGCATTTTTTCTCCCAACTCTCCACATTAGTTGCACCACTTGGCAAATGAGGAAAAATGTGACTCTCTGCTTCCCCACCCCATGTGGGTTCTTTACATGGGGGTCCCCACTAATCCCCTTCGAGTAGCCATACCCTGTCAGCCCTGGACACAGTGCTGAGAAGGAGATTAACAAATGGTGGATTTTCTGTTCACATTTATTCTTGATCGCCCGCCTCAAGTATGCCTCAGTGTCTGCACCACCTTTACTGGGAATTTGTTCTGTGCATTTGTTGCTCTTGGGAAACATATTTTCTAATGGTTCTCCTGAGACACCCACTATCAGCCTTAAACCATGCCTTCTAGGTGTGAGGTATATTGATACTTGTTTTTTACCTCTGTGTATTCCCTTTAATAATGAGAATGTCTGCTTTTTCACACTATTCTTCAACTGCACTTAGTACTATAAGTGGTGCACTTCAAAAATATTGTGTCATCTTTAGTTCGCAACATGATTTTAAGAAACCCTCGTTGATCACAGAATTATATAAACTTCCCTTGGATTCCTAATAAAGTAGGCATGGGATAAAGTACATTCAGTTGTACATTATAAAGGATATTGCATGCCACTAAGAAGTTTCATGAACATATAGAGGCATGAGGCCATACGCATAGTACCTTTATGGTGTCTTTTACCTGCTAGATGACAAACATGGAATATTCTTTTCCTGTACAGTTGGAGTTACTTTATCCTTTATACTATTACTAATGCATTGACTCACCTGTTGTGCCTTTAACTTAATAATAATAATTCATATTTGTAAAGAACAAACATATCACCCCTTAAGGGTTTCAAGGCGCTGGGGGCCGTTGGGAGATTAAGTGAGCTATTGCCCAGAGTCGCATGATGCTGAGCTGAGCTGCAGCCAGCATCGAGGATCGAACCGTAAGTCCTGCGCTCCATAGTCAGACGCTCTGGCCGCTGCGCCACACCTCTCCCTATCCACCACACCTCACTTGTTTTATCATTTCAGCAGTGGTCCAGTGGCCATGTATCATGTTTGGCACTTTAAGTCAGACCCAGCATTTTATCCACAAACTTTTTTCATGCTGTTTCATTGTGTGTGTTTAAACCACCCTCTCTGTGCTATGTGTATTCCAGGGCATTGTGACATCACTGCTTGCTTTTAATAAGTTATTTAAGGTCTATCCCCCGAATCCATTATAAGGTATGGAACTCTGAGGTGGCTTGCAGTATCCTTATAATATATGGCAGGAGTTACTTTATTACTAATAATATATCGTCACAACATCACCCTTCCCACAAATTGTCAAAGTCATTGGTGTATTACTCTTTCACATTAAAGAGATAGGATGTTTGCAAGCAAAAAAATAAAATTAGAATTTATAGGACAAAATTAAACACACCAAAAGCAGATAATAATTGTTTCAAACAGTTATTAGAATCAGTTTAACATAAATCAGATTAAAAAACGGGGCAGCTCAGAATGTGTACAAACATGCAGAGAGATTCTATATTTACTACAATGGCGTACAGTGCAAAAAATAAACATGTTGCCATAAATATCTAATTTCTGCTTATCACTGTTCATTTAGAAAACAAAAGATCAGAAGATGGAAAAGCTAGTTTTCATTTTCATTTTTTTGAACTGCAGCTGTAATTATGGTCTGTGGCCTGCCTTTTATCTTGACTGTTGGATCTGTCAGCAGGTATTATGGCATCACAACTCAGCCCTAATGACTTACAGTTGAGTTGAGCAGCTATGTGACTTCGTTATTACAGGTAACTAGAGACGTCACAACTTGAATTTCTCCAGCATTGAATCTTTCATAGATTCACATGCTTGAATCTTCCCCGTCGTCATGGTGGGAGTCTCACGGTATTAGAAATATAGCAGTATAAAAGAAAAAATTTATGTAAACCAATACAAAGGGAATTTATACTTTGTTAACCCTTTGTCATCTTTATATGGCCCAAATGTCAGCCAATGAGACGCCAGCCCTGAGATCGCAATCCCCTGCAGAGCCACCATACCTCAGATTTCTAACCGCACGTCGTGTGAGACGGAGTCTCCCTGAGCTCTGTTCAGTTTTCTCACTGTGGTGAACTTTTGACCTTTCTATTCAACTCAGTATTCTCTGGAAAGAGGTATTGTTATTTTCTTCATTTTTGGGAAGATGTCTGAGGGCTCTAAGAAGAGGTTATTCAAACCCTGCAGATCTTGTGGGAAGGCTAGACTATTTTCGGAGGACCCCCACAAAGATTGTTTATATTGCTTATATCCCAAACATGTTCCCAAGGAGTGTAAGCATTGCAGGACTTTCTCTGCCAAGACTCTAAAAGACAGAGAGGCACGTTTACTTCTGTGGCTACAGAAGAAGAAATCCAGATCAGAGTCTGGTTCAGAGGCTGAAGAGGCTCATTCTACTCCCAGGTGAAGGTGAAGGAGATGATGGAGCAATGTACTGATCCCATTCGTCACACACAGGCTCTTCATCCTGTGTCAGCTCTCCTTCTTCTGGTTGTTCTTCCACATCACTCTCTATATAGTCATCCCTGATGGCTATCACTGTCGGAGGAAGTGTCTTCTGTGGGGCCTGCGGTGGCACTGCCTTCTCAGAAGAGGGTGCACTCTGCCTCTTACTACCGTTAGACCGATACAGACACAGCACATGCTTTAGGGATCCTACAACAACAGAGGTTTCAGTCCTTTCGTGGTAGAGGAGCAAGAGGCCAATACCAACAAAGGCCGTCTTTTCAATCATATAGATACCAGCCCTACCAGCAACAGGGGTATCGCCAATACCCTAATCAACAACAGTTTTGATCGACCAATGTGCCTTACCATCAACAGGCGAACAGAAGAAAGACGTCGGCTAGGGGAAAGTCGCAGGACAGTGGTAGGCGACAGTGACATTCTCAGGGCGCCATCCACCTCGTCAGGAAGCAAACCTCATCAGAACCACTATCTCTCTCAGTATTACCAACAATGGCTGTCAATAACATCGGACAAATGGGTGTTGGACATTATACATCAGGGTCACACCCTAGTGTTCGTTCAAAAACCACCGGCCCGTCCTCCCATTCCCAAGAAACATCAACACCTATCCTTACTAAAGAAAGAGATCTTGAATCTCCTTATAAAAGGGGCAATAGAGGAGGTTCCTCATCATCGAGGGAAAGGATTCTACTTGCATTTTTTCCTAATAAAGAAAAAACAAAGTACCAAATGGAGGCAGGTGATGGATCTAAGAGGTTTGAACAAGTATATCAGAAAACAACTCTTCAGAATGTTATCGCTGCAAGAGATTCTTCTAATGCTGAACAGAGAAGACTTTATGACATCTTTAGATCTATTAGATGCATACTTCCATGTCCCAATACACGTCAAACATCGACGTTATCGGAGGTTCGAGGTGGCGGAGTGCCACTACCAATTCAGGGTGTTGCCCTTTGGTCTCCGCTCAGCACCAAGAGTGTTCACTAAGTGCGTGGCGCCAGTGGCAGCATATTTGAGGCAACAAGGACACCAGGTCTATCCTTATCTAGACGACTGGCTGATAAAAGGTCCAACGTTCCATTGCGCTCAAAACTCATTAAGAGCTTGTCGTCGGCTATTCAAAACCCTAGGTCTAAGAATAAATGTGGAAAAATCCTCTCTGATACCATCACAAACTCTACAGTTTTTAGGGGCAGTGCTGAACACAAGAAAGGCAAAGGCGTATCCTTCAGAAGAACGCATTCAGAAAATCTTAAAGTTGGGATCTCGGATTCAAAGTAGAGTCAGTTTCAGTAAGGATGTACAAGTCCATGCTGGGAATGCTCTCATCCTGCATCCCGTTAGTTCCAAACTGTCGACTCCACATGAGGCCACTTCAGGAACAACTCGACCTCCAATGGATTCAGGCTCAAGGATCTTTCGAAGATCTAGTCCTTGTCACTCCACAAATAAAGAAAGCTCTGTCATGGTGGGGGGTAAGGAAGAATCTTTCTGCAGGTCTACTTTTCGAGCCTCAACCTCCCAGTTTCATAATGACAACGGATGCATCCTTGCAGGGATGGGGAGCGCATCTGCAGGACCTGGAAATACAGGGTCACTGGAACTCACAGGAAGCGAGGATGCACATCAATTGGTTGGAACTAAAAGCGGTGTTTTTAGGACTACAGGCTTTTCTCCCCAGAATTCACGATTCCCCGGTTCTTGTAAGAACGGACAACACGACCACTATGTTTTACCTTCTAAAGCAAGGAGGAACAAGGTCGCAAACATTATCACCCCAAGCTCAAAAAATCTGGCAGTGGCTTCTAAAGCACAATATCACGCTACAGGTTCAGCATGTCCCAGGAATCCACAACAGGTGGGCAGATTCCTTAAGCAGGTCTGCAAGCATATGCCACGAATGGGAGCTAGATCAACATCGGATTCTCGAGATATTCCACCTATGGGAAACTCCAGGGTTGGACCTATTTGCCACTCGAGAAAACAAGAAATGCAAAAGGTTTACTAGCAGATTCCCTCAAAAGGGCTCATGGGGGAATGCTCTTCAGCTACGATGGACAGGAATGTTTGCATATGCATTTCCACCATTCCCTCTAATTCCGAAGGTGTTGAGAAAAATGAAATCGGAACCGTGTCACCTGATCCTCATAGCTCCGGCATGGCCGAGACAGTTCTGGGTCACGGAGCTTCTACGAATGTCTGTATCCCCTCATATTCAATTTCCGCCAGTGCTCAATCTAATATCTATGAACAGGGGACAAGTGGTGCATCCTCAAATAAGCTCGCTAAATTTGTCAGCTTGGAACCTCATGACCATGAATTCCAATCCTTGAATATTCCTCAGGAATGTCGTGATATTCTGACTCACTCAAGAGCATTTTCCACCAATAAAACATATGCGGCGAAGTGGAAGAGGTTTTGCCGGTGGTGTTTGGATCACTCTTTACACCCCTTGCTTTCAACGCCGGATCAAATACTGCCGTATTTACTGTATCTAGCCAAAGCAGGTTTAGCCCATTCATCTCTGAAGGTGCATCTTGCGGCAATCTCAAGATATCGCAGAAGGCCGGGGCAACCATCTCTTTGGTCTGACAGAGTAATAAAGGAGTTTATGAAGGGTCTATTCAGGGTTTACCCTCCAATAAAGCGCCCAGCGGTACCTTGGCAGCTTAACACAGTCCTTGCACAGATCATGAAGCCACCTTTCGAACCCATTCATAAAGCTGACTTGAAGTTTGTGTCATGGAAAGTAGCTCTACTTCTGGCTCTAACATCGGCCAGAAGAGTCAGTGAGATACAAGCCTTTTCAATTACTGAACCCTTTATGCAGTTCAAAAAAGACAAGGTAGTGCTGAGAACGAATCCAAAGTTCATTCCGAAAGTTCCGACTTCATTCCACCTAAACGAACCTATTGTCCTACCTACATACTTCAAAGCTCCAACATCTATAGCGGAAAGATCTCTTCACACGTTGGATGTCAGAATATGCTTAAGATTTTATATTGAGAGGACAAAGACTTTTAGAAAGTCAAGCCAACTGCTAATCGCTATCGCTTTCGCCACTCCCAGGAAGGGGTTTGCTTTATCCAGAAACAATATATCCAGATGGATATCTTCAGCAATTGCATTTTGCCACGAGAAGGCAGGAAGTCCTCTGACTTCTAATGTTTCGGCCCATTCGACAAGGAAGATGGCTACTTCTGCTACATTGTTCGTGGGAGTATCGCTCCCGGACATTTGTAGAGCGGCAACGTGGTCAAATGTCCATACATTTACCAGGCACTACTGTCTGGACATAGCATGGAAAGGAGATTCAGCGGTGGGACAGGCTGTGCTCCGTCGACTTTTCCTTTAAGGTACTCTTTCCTTCAAAAGAATACGCTTGTATATGAAGTAATGCATTATATGATTGTTTTTTTCATAATACTTTATATATATATATATATATATATATATATATATATATATATTCACTGAAAAAACCATAGGTTTTAGGGACGTTATAGTTAGTTGGACATTTCACTCGTACAAAACCATAGAAATTTCCCCGTTATAGTTAGTTCAGCTAACTAGAACTCGCGCCCCCGCAATGCACTGCTGATGACGTCACATATTACATCACTCATTACATGGTCAGTGACAACACTGATGACATCACTGATGACATCTCAAATGACATCACTCATGACATCACTGATGGCATCATCCAGTGACTGTGTGTTTCTGTAAAGTTTAAATATGTTTAATATATATAGGCCAAGGCGTATTGAAGAATGAGTGGGTGTATAAGTGTCTGAATGGATGATTTAGTAGGTGCGTGACTGACTCTATAAGTGAGTGATTAAACGTATCTTACTGAATGCATGGGTTAGTGACTAAACTGTGTGAATGTCTGTATCCGTCTGTCTGTTGGTGTGTAAGCGGCTGCATGAGTTTGTGAATAGCTACATGAGTGTCTATATGGGTTATTGATTGGTTGTCTGAGTATCTGTATGGGTGCCTGAGTGTTTGTGTGGGTGGGGTGTGTGTGACTCTGTGCATAGATGTGTGAGTGGGTGATTCACTGGGTGCATGGTTCAAGAGTGCATCTGTGATGGACTGTATGGGTGGGTGAGTGTGTGTATGGGTGTGTTAGTGAGTGAATGTATATCTCAGTGGTACATGTGTGAGTAACTACATATGTGAAAGGCAGTATATATGTGTGTTGGAGTATATAAATGGCTATAAGTGAGAGTGTGTGATTGTGAGAGTGGCTGTATGGATGAGTGTGTGCTTGTATCAGTAATTGTATAAGAGCGTAAGAATGTGCTAGTATCTGTATGAGTAAGTGAGCTGGTGTGTGTATAACTATATAGGTGAGTAAATGGGAGTGTGATTAATTATTTGCATGACTGACTAGGTGTGTGAGTAACTCTATGGATGAGTGGCGGTGTGTGAGTGTCTATATAGGTGTATGAGTGCATATGATAGTCCTGTACTGAGTGACCATAAGTATGAGTGACTGTACGGGTGAGTGAGTGGATGTGTGTGTAGACCTAAGAATCAGTGAGTGGGTATGTAGTTATTGGTGTTGGAGTGTCTATGGTTTTGAGAATGGCAGTCTGTAATTTAGAGTGGGTGTATCAAAGGTTATATTAGGGTGTGAGAAGATGCATCAAATTATCACATGAATGATGTCATCAGTGATGTCATTTGAGATGTCATCAGTGATGTCACTGACCATGTTATGAGTGATGTAATATGTGACGTCATCAGCAGTGCATTGCGGGGGCGCGAGTTATAGTTAGCTGAACTAACTATAACGGGGGAATTTCTATGGTTTTGTACGAGTGAAATGTCCAACTAACTATAACGTCCCTAAAACCTATGGTTTTTTCAGTGAATTTCTAAGGTTTTTTAAATGCTAATTTCTAACTATAACGTCCCTAAAACCTATGGTTTTTTCAGTGAATTTCTAAGGTTTTTTAAATGCTAATTTCTAACTATAACGTGCCTGAAACCTATGGTTTTTTCAGTGAATTTCAAAGGTTTTTTAAATGCTAATTTCTAACTATAACGTGCCTGAAACCTATGGTTTTTAAGTGAATTTCAAAGGTTTTTTAAATGCTAGTTTCTATCTATGCCTACAGAGGTAGGACATGTGAAGAAAGAGGAACAAACGCACAGAAAGAAGCAAAAGAAATGCAGAAAGAAGCAACAGAAGTCCACAAAGACGAAGAAAAGTGCAGGAAGAAGCAAGACGTGCAGAAAGAACCAATAGAGGAGCAGAAAGAGGCCTTGTTGCAAAATCATCCTGTGCCCCCAACTTTTTCTAACGGGTACTGGTGGTAACTGACTCTGACTAACCAGGCCTAGAGCCAGAGCTATGCTAAAAGACACTTAGAATACAGTGAAAACACCTACATACACTAGGGAACACTATGCGTTGGGGTACCCCTGTGATTAGCATGACCTCCTCTGTAAGGCCCTAGTACATAATAGGGCAGGGGGATTAAAACTACCTCTAAGTCAGAGGTGCAGAAAGATGCTTCTTTAAGTAGTAGTCACGTTTGCAGAGTGGTGGAGAAAGGGTGCTGGGCGTCCGACCAGCGCTCAGGAATTCCGCTGCGTAGGACTTGCAGGAGGTACCAGGAGGGATTCTTGGCCCCCAAACTCCCTCAGGACTAAATTGGACTTCATCCCGTAGTCTGCCACGAGGCGCGTTTGCAGAGTGGTAGAGAAAGGGGGCGATGGGCTCCGAAGACGTCTTAGCAATCCCACTGTGTGGGACTTACTACAGGTAACAAGAGGGGTAGTTGGCCCCCAAGGTCATCCTTGGGGGCCAACTTCCCCTCCTATTACCTCCAGTCAGTCCCACACAGCAGCACTGGTAAGTACTCGTACCAGGCCACGCCACTTTGCCCACCACTCTACAAACGCGCTCCCTGGCGCGCTCTTGGATGGGGATTGAAGTCCCCTTCACTGCTGGGGGTCCTTTAGGGGCCAACTAGCCTACCTTTTACCTCCAGTAAGCCCCACGCAGTGGGATTGGTGAGAGGTAGACAAAGGCCATGCCCCCTTTCTCCACCACTCTGCAAACGCGCCCCCTGGCGCGTCGTTAGTTGGGGAATTAATTCCCCTTGAATACTGAGGGTCCCTGGGGGCCAACTAGACCACCAAGTACCTCCAATATGGGCCACAGAGCTGCGTTGCAGAGAGGTGGTCTGAGGCCACGCCCCTTTTTACACCACTCTGCAACGCAGCTCTGTGTCGCTTACTGGAGGTAACTGGTGGGCTAGTTGGCCCCCAGGGACCCTCAGGATTCAAGGGCACTTAATCCCCCAATTTACAATGCGTCAGGGGGCGTCTTTGCACACTTGTCATATCAGGCCCCACCCCCTCCCTGCACCACTGTGCAAACGCGCCCCCTGGCGGGTTGTAAGTTGGGGGATTAAGTCCCCTAGAATCCTAGAGGTCCCTGGGGGCCAACTAGCCCACCAGGTACCTACAGTAAGCGCCACCGACCTGCGTTGCAGAGTGGTGTAAAAAGGGCGTGGCCTCAGACCACCTCTCTGCAACGCAGCTCTGTGGTGCTTACTGGAGGTACCTGGTGGGCTAGTTGGCCCCCAGGGACCCTCAGTATTCAAGGGGACTAAATTCCCCAACATAGAACGAGCCACAGAGCTCGATTGCAGAGAGGTGGACACAGGCCACGCCCTCTTTCTCCACCACTCTGCAAACGCGCCTCCTGGCGCATTTTAAGCTGGGGATTAAGTCCCCTTGAATCCTAAGGGTCCCTGGGGGCCAACAAGGCCCACCAGGTACCTCCAGTAAGCGCCACAGAGCTGCGTTGCAGAGTGGTGTAAAAAGGGGCGTGGCCTCAGACCACCTCTCTGCAACGCAGCTCTGTGGCACAAACTGGAGGTACCTGGTGGGCTAGTTGGCCCCCAGGGACCCTCAGTATTCATGGGGACTAAATTCCCCAACATAGATTGAGCCACAGAGCTCCATTGCAGAGAGGTGGACACAGGCCACGCCCCCTTTCTCCACCACTCTGCAAACGCGCCTCCTGGCACGTTCTAAGCTGGGGAATTAAGTCCCTTTGAATCCTAAGGGTCCCTGGGGGCCAACTGGCCCACCAGGTACCTCCAGTAAGCGCCACAGAGCTGCGTTGCAGAGTGGTGTAAAAAGGGGCGTGGCCTCAGACCACCTAGCTGCAACGCAGCTCTGTGGCGCAAACAGAAGGTACCTGGTGGGCTAGTTGGCCCCCAGGGACCCTCAGGATTGAAAAATAATTAATTCCCCAACTTACAACGCGCCAGGGGGCGCGTTTGCTGAGTGCTGCTGCAAGGGGGCGGGTCCTCGGCACGATGCCGGCTTTTTAAAAAATTATGTTTTGTTGAAGGGGGGCTCTGTGGCCCCCCTTCGTTTACAATATTTGGGGCCCTGGGGACCCCATCCCCCAGAGCCTGACCTGTTTTTTTCTTCAAAAAAAAAAAAGGGAAGGGGGCCGCGCGGCCCCCCTCCCGAGGCCAATTTCGGCCCTGGGGACCCCATCCCCCGGGGCATGGCCACATGTTTCTTTTAAAAAAAATATATATATTTAAGGAGGGGGGCTGCATGACCCCCTCCTGAGGCCTCTAATTGCTCCGGGGACCCCATCCCCCGGGGCTGTGCCTCGTTTTTTTTTTTTAGTTTACGGGGGAGGGGGGCCGCGTGGCCCCCCCTCCCGGGCCACTTCTGGCCCCGGGGACCCCATCCCACGGGGCCTGGCCTCTTCGTTGGGGACCGTGGGGGGAGCCCCAATGCCCCCACGGTCCCGCCGGCTCCCCGCCTCCTGCGGGAGCCGGCATTGCTTTTCCACACGGGGAACTGCTAACATAAAGCTCCCCGTGTGGAAAAGCAATCTGGTTTGGATTTTGGAAGAGAGAGCAGGTTTCCTGCTCTCTCTTCCAAAACCCAAACCACAGTTTGCTATGACAGGGCGGGAGCCGCGAGGCTCCCACCCTGCCATAGCAAACAGCAGAGTCCCGGGGGTGGGCACCCCGGGACACTGCAGGAGCCGGCCCTGGGGGGTGCCGGTCCCCAGGGCCATCACGGGCTGCAGGAGGGGGGCCGCGCGGCCCCCCTCCCAACGTGTGCACAGCCCGAGGAGGTGGTGGTTTCCGGGGCTCGGGGGTCCGTAACGGACCCCCGCATTTACATACTTAGTGCCCCGGGGAGGTGGCGGTCCCCGGGGCGTGTGGGGGGGCTCGAGCCACACAGTTAAAAAAACAAGCCCCGGGGGGTGGCGGTCCCCGGGGCTGCGGGGGGCCTTGTGCCCCCGCAAATATTTAAGAAAAGCACCGGGACCGCAATTACATTATGGCATGCCCCCGGGACTTGGCCCACCCGGGGGCTAAATAATAACGAAGCGCGGGAGTCCGCGCTTCATTTAAAAAAAAAAATTCGGCGGGATTCGCGGACCCAGCGCGAATTTTGCCGAAATTTTTTAAAAAAATGCTTTTTTTGGGCCCTGGGGGTCCTTGTGGGACCCCCTGAGCAGGCCTAGGGGGTCAGGGTGTTTCTACCCTGCCCCTTTTCTTGTTTTTCGCGTTTGTTTCCCTGTTTTCTTGTGACTCGGTCCTACCGAGTCACAAGATGGCTGCCAACACTTCCTGGTTTGGAGTGTTGACAGCCAATTAGAATAAAGCTCGTGGTCGGGAGGGTCCGCGGATCCACCGCGCCTCTAGATATCGAAACTTTTATTTTTTGATCTTCTCAGCAACTACTGAACGAATTTACACCATTTAAAAAAAGGGCTCTTTCTGAACCAAGGGCTACCTTTTTGCCAAATTTGGTGTAATTCCGTTCAGCAGTTCGAGCTGTAGCCGTGTCTAAAGTTTCCTATGGAAAATTGATTTTCCGACCTTTTTTTTAAATTTCTCAGGAACTACTGAACGGATTTATGCCATTTAACAAAAAGGGCTCTTTCTGAACCAAGGGCTACCTTTTTACCAAATTTGGTGTAATTACGTTCAGCAGTTCGAGCTGTAGCCGTGTCTAAAGTTTCCTATGGAAAATAACATGGAGAAAACACGTTTTGGGGCCCCCCTTTTTTCTCGGCCCCCGCTTGGCGAATCACCCCGAAACTTTCAAGACAGGAGCTGACCGGAGCGCCCCACTAGTTTTGAAAATTTCGCGAAGATTCGTCATCCGGCGCCAAAGTTATTGGGAAAAGAAAAAACGATTTTCCTATGGAAACTAGGTCCTAACTATAACTATCTACTGGCGACCGCCAGTAGATAATATATATATATAAATATATATATATATATATATCACTGCTCCAAGGTTGTCCACCTGTAAGTAGCACTCGAGCAACAGCTTGATTCATGTGTAGGTAAGGACGGGGAACCGCCCGCAGGAGCCGCTCCATAATGGTATTGCCTTTTGCGTTTCGAATCACCATATGATTCTCTTCAGAGGCTTTAATGGAATGGAGTGCACAACCGCTGACCCACTTCTGACACATCCCCCCAATGGGAGGCTCGAATGAAACTGTGCCTTCTGGGAAGTGTAGTGCGGGGGGCACATAATCAAGTCCTGTATGGACCCCACAGGTGGGCCCGTCCACGATCCTGTATACAGCTGCTGTTCCACTTTCGTGGCCCCCAATCTTACGGGGTGGTGCACACTCCGCGGCTGGACTGCCGCGTTAAAATCACTGCTCCAAGGTTGTCCACCTGTAAGTAGCACTCGAGCAACAGCTTGATTCATGTGTAGGTAAGGACGGGGAACCGCCCGCAGGAGCCGCTCCATAGTGGTATTGCCTGACGCGTTTCGAATCACCATATGATTCTCTTCAGAGGCTTTAATGGAACGGAGTGCACAACCGCTGACCCACTTCTGACACACCCCCCCCAATGGGAGTCTCGAATGAAACTGTGCCTTCTGGGAAGTGTAGTGCGGGGGGCACATAATCAAGTCCTGTATGGACCCCACAGTTGGGCCCGTCCACGATCCTGTATACAGCTGCTGTTCCACTTTCGTGGCCCCCAATCTTACGGGGGTGGTGCACACTCCGCGGCTGGACTGCCGCGTTAAAATCACTGCTCCAAGGTTGTCCACCTGCAAGTAGCACTAGAGCAACAGCTTGATTCATGTGTAGGTAAGGACGGGGAACCGCCCGTGCTTCGAAACGCGTCAGGCAATACCACTATGGAGCGGCTCCTACGGGCGGTTCCCCGTCCTTACCTACACATGAATCAAGCTGGTGCTCGAGTGCTACTTACAGGTGGACAACCTTGGAGCAGTGATTTTAACGCGGGAGTCCAGCCGCGGCGTGTGCACCACCCCGTAAGATTGGGGGCCACGAAAGTGGAACAGCAGCTGTACATAGGATCGTGGACGGGCCCACCTGTGGGGTCCATACAGGACTTGATTATGTGCTACCCGCACTACACTTCCCAGAAGGCACAGTTTCATTCGAACCTCCCATCGGGGGTGTGTCAGAAGTGGGTCAGCGGTTGCGCACACCGTTCCATTAAAGCCTCTGAAGAGAAGCATATGGTGCTTCAAACGCGTCAGGCAATACCACTATGGAGCGGCTCCTACGGGCGGTTCCCCGTCCTTACCTACACATGAATCAAGCTGGTGCTCGAGTGCTACTTACAGGTGGACAACCTTGGAGCAGTGAGATATATATATATATATATATATATATATATATATATATATATATATATATATATATATATAGTCTTTGTTGGTTTTAGCATTCTGAGACACACAATCTGCTATGCATGCTTTTAATCTAGTAGCTTATGAAATGTGACTATTTTGGCCATAAGGATAAAAGGGGTCTTACCCTTAAAACGCTTTTGATGTTTGAGATACTGCTTTCTATTCTGATTCAAGCATGTGAATCTTTGAAAGATTCAATGCTGGAGAAAAAACAAGTTACTTAGCTGTACACTGTGGTTCTCCAGTATTGATATCTTTCATAGATTCACGTGCGGCCCGCCCACCTCCCCGTTTTAAGGTGGACCACTTTTACCTCACGATAAGTATCCTTGGCTCACACTTGTGCTTGAAATCTGAGGTATGGTGGCTCTGCAGGGGATTGTGATCTCAGGGCTGGCGTCTCATTGGCTGACATTTGGGCCATATAAAGATGATAATGGGTTAACAAAGTATAATTCCCTTTGTATTGGTTTACATGAATTTTTTCTTTTATACTGCTATATTTCTAATACCGCGAGACTCCCACCATGACGACGGGGAAGATTCAAGCATGTGAATCTATGAAAGATATCAATACTGGAGAACCACAGTGTACAGGTAAGTAACTTGTTTTTTAATAAGGAAATTAGAGAGAGATTTTATACAGAGATTGCAGTCTCCTGTGTATTATATGGTACTACAGGCACATTTTGACATCAGAGAAAATGGGCAGATGCAGTTGAAAGCAGGTATATTGTGTGCAACATTAATTTTTTGCTACGTTTGAAGGTTAAAGAATCAAGGCAATGTGATGCTTATTGTACTCAGAATGATAAACACAGCTCCGTCCTTATGGCACCAGACATCACGTGACTTGAATGACATCAGGAAGGAGACCAGTTATCATACAGTAAATGTACTACGTTTGGTGTGTCTGGGAGTATGCCACTGTACAATCGCCTAGCATAGGTCACAAAAGCAAAGGCCTGTGCACAAGGCTTATTCACGGGACCGAACTATTCCTACAGTACTCAAGCTATACATTAGGACTTTTGCCTGACCCTCACACAATTGCCCATCAGTGCGGTCCATTTCAGGTATATATTTGATTAAACTGAATATATGTAGAGTGGAATGTCGTCCTATCATACCTGCATACTTGGGTAGCTAAGATTGATATACCTAGTAGATGGTCTCCGCTATCAGACATGTACAACTTAAGACGAAAAGTGTACAGTCACCTTGCATAATACATATACTGAAAGTATTTATCCTAGGTTTTAACCTGTCAGTGGAGAGAATCTGAAGACCTACACATCTTTAGCCACATGCAATGTATTTAAGCTACATCTTACATTCTGAAGCAAGTATGATTACATTTAGAAATGCGGTACCTGTCAGATTATGTGGTAATTGAGAAATAAAACTGATTATAATAAAGCCCCTGTCTTTTAGAGTTAGCGTGCCCAGTAGTAAAACTATGGGCCTAATTCACACAGACATTTGTATTCCTAAGTTTAACGTAAATGTGCAGATTTCTTGAGTTGCAAGTGCAAATTCACTTTATAAGTTCACAAAAACATTTAAAATCACACCAGTGTGCTGTAATAGTACATAGGAGTAAATCGGCTCCTGTGACTGAAAGTTGGCGTTTCAGGAAGCATGCCATTGGAATTTGGCAACCTCCCACAAGCCCATGTGTTTGAGGGGATTCACAATCTTTTCTACAGCATGTTAACGCCTTGTATACGGTCAGAGATGTATTCGTGCCACGAGCAAAAGTATATACCTATCCAGGATGGAAATGTGGAGCCAACACCCCCAAAATCGGTTTGGGTGCCAGAGAAGGGATGTTCCTCCAAAGTGAAAAAGATTCTTAGTCAGAATGTGCAATGCACATTTTTAGGTCGAGCCTCGAGTAGCGCGCAAGCGCTGCTCTGCGAGACTTTAAGTTAGGGGCTTTTAAAAGCTGACCAGACGCTCGTGCGTCATGGCCTTTTCCCTGCGGTTACCCGCACGGCAGACATCTGTTTCCAATTATCGTGCCCAGACGCGGGCGCAATAATTGAAACCACATGTCTCGCTTTGGCGCGCGCACGCCCACCACTCGTTTAGATTTGTCTTTGCTTCATTCAAATCACACAGTTCACCAAGGCTTCCGTTGATAAAGCAGGTAGATATTTATTAAAAATAACGAGACGAGCAGACATGCAAGCTGGACTAGGGCGCAGAAAGGTCGCTGTAACCAGACGCTAATTTTAACAACCCTGTCGAGACTGCGCTGCCTGTAGAAGGAATTGTTTTATTCGTCCAGCTCCCCCTGCTTTTCTTAAACCCTTTCCTTCTCCTGCTACATTCAGGGCCTCTCCTCGCGCCCTCTTTTCCCAGCTTGCCACCCTGCCCCGCCCTGCCGTTCACACCCTTTCTCACAAGAACCAGAGGAATTTTACAACTGTGCGCAGTCGACGAAGACTTTGTTTGAATGCCTAGCTGCTGCTGGTTATTTTTGATCTAAGGTAACGTCAATTAATTTTTGTTGGAACATTTGCTTAGAGCTGCGTGTAATCGAATCATCTTTTCTGGTGAAACTTTGGAAAACATATGTGAAAATACTCTTTCAGCTTGCCGGTAACCGGGGCCTGTGTGTGTTTTTATTTTTTACGGGGAAAAATGCTTTGCGTGAAAAAAGTCAGAAAAGATGTCAGCAGGAACTGGTTCAAGCAGGAAAATGTCTCATAGCAAGGCATTTTCTTAACGAACCAGTCTCTTGCAGGTCACTGAGCTATCCTGCTCTCCCTGCATAACTTGAATAACATCTGTACTTCGAAGCCTACAAGCGCATGGCCAGAAATCAGTTTTTCCTTTCCATACAGTCCTTGCTACCAAGGCCGATCCTATCGCTACACGATACAAATGAAAGGACAAATCGTGCCACCCTGGGAAACAAAACCAAATCGGCGGTGTAAAATATTGCCCCCAATAAGTAGCATCATGCCCAGAATGTAGCAACCAGAGCAGGCCTTTACTTTACATTTTAAGCCACTACAAGCACAGTGTTCCTTAGGCAGGTTGCTCTTAATAATGTAAACAGATGGCTTAGGGTCACGCTTGCGCACCTGAAGCTGAGACTACATCATGGGAGTGATTTGCACAGATGCCAAAGGCAGGGGTGCAAGCCTGGGCCCCAGGGCTACTGATTTACTAAGGCAAAAACAAAATAATGGCACTCACATAATGGAAGGAAACTCAAATCCCCGAAGCCTGGTGTTTCATCCTCATTAGGTGGGAAAGTATCTACACCTGCCTCAGGCAAATACGAAGAACTTAGTGCTTTTTCTCAAAATTGCGAATTTCACCAAATTCTGTTTATGCGGGCCTGATTCAAAAACTGCCCACCCCTAACTGCAAACTTAAACACAGATAATGCTCTTTTCATGTTTCCTGTCAAGAAAGACAAACATTTTCTTTAACAAGCATTGGCATAGCCAATAGGTCTCGCCTTTGGGACCTTATAAGTGTTTAGTTATCCAGCACAATATCCTTGGTGCAACAACATCAACTGTTGCATAGCTAAACACTTATAAGGTCCCAAAGGCGAGACCTATTGCCTATGCCAATGCTTGTTTTCAAGTATTGTGCACTCATTGCTTCGCAGGAGTATTCCCGGGAAGCTGTGACCGACACAGGTTTGCAGGAGTCCTTTGGAATCCTTTGAGAACTCAAAAAAACATTGTAAATCTGCAGGATAGGAAAAAGGAAAGCCAGACACAAATAAATCTGCCTGGTCCTCTTAAAAGTTAGGTGAATCCAACTTAGCTTATTTAACCACAAGCTCAAAACGTCCTTGCAGGACTACAGACAGCTTGTGTGAACACCGGTTGTGAATACGTAGCCTGCTGTTCTGAGCACACCTGTACTCTCTATTAGACATTGTGTATTATCTTTTCTGCTGTCCTAGAATTATTTATGATTGTGACAGTGTCATTTGTTGAACTTGCATGCTTCATGCGGAATGGAGTTTCCGCACTTAAGAAAAATGTGCACTTAGTACTGCATTGATTCAATTATTGTTAGAAATATATCGATATAAATTATTTTTAGTTCATTGTTGAATTTGTTCCAAGCAAGTATACAAAATGTTTTTAATATGTTTTTGTATTCTTTCTGTTTAGAAAATTGCCTTCATGGTTGCACTTGGCCTAGTAACAACAGAGCACTTGGAAGGTAAGCTAAGCTTCATGTGGCCAATTTATTATTCCCAGCCATGCTCACTGCCCAGATTTCCTTTACATTTAATATAGATGGTTTTCACATTTGTAGACTGGCATTACCAATCCTATCCACACATTTGCAACTTGTGTGGAATTAGCAGTATTAAACAAAAAACGCGTAGCACTTGTATCTGCATCTGCCTGCAGCGATTCTTATTAACGAAGCATTTGCCTTCTTGGTTCCTCTTTTCACATTTGATTGTGGCTGCACTGCTAGTCATTTTCATCACGTGTACGTTCTTGTGTAGTTGAAAGTGCTTTATAGGTTTTGTTTTATGGAGTAAAATAGGATATTCTACCGCTTAACCTGGAGGCCACAGTTGAGCACCTTTGATGTTTATTTTGTAGGGACATAATATCCTATAATTACACGTGCTTAAATCTGAAAAAAATACAAATATGGCTGTGGAAAACTCCTCTCCCTTGAATGGTCAGTAGCTACAAGTATTCTCTGTCACAAATTGTATCGCCAGTACTCTGGTCTTAACAGATGGGGACTCACAGGGCCACTAGACTTATTTGGTAAGCTAGGACAAAATGATGCAATAGGAGTGATTGAATTGCAAAGCATGGAAGAGGGTATTTTTTTCAGGAGGTAAGGCAGGGGGGTGGAATTTAATAAAATATCTACTTGTCCACGGGACAGGTTGCTTCACAAATCTACTTGTTCTGTAAATAAGAGCTCTGATAATAGCCTCTCCTATTATGCCAGGGCTAATACTATATTAGGGTTTGAATTCTAGCAATTCCCTTATTTTGCCACCTTTCCACAGATCTAAATACTGGGACTGGAGGTAGTGTTAAGTAAAGTTCCAGGGTTGAAATGTGCTTTTGAGTCCATGCAAACCTATTAACTTGCATGTTTTAGGGGTTTACACCAGCTCTTGTCTAATCTTTCCCCATATTGAGAAATGTTGGAAATTTACTCCTGACAAGGGCACAAGTAAAACTTCTTCCAGAGTTGGGAAAAAAGTGGTTGGAGGGAAAGTGAACTTGTAAACGCTCAACATATTTTCGCATGAGCAAATCTACACATGCATATTTGCTTGTGCTAAAATGCAATTGCCAAATATTTTCTAGGAGTATGATTTCCTGGTCTACTTCTATAAATTATTGTGAATTCACGAAAGCCGTAAATCTGCACTACTGCAAGGACATTTACCTTGGGTGCACTTTTGTGACTTAACTTAAGAATTGGGCCTCTAATTAGGGCTTGAGTTAACTAAGACCTTTTGCTTTTATTAAAATTCTGTCTCTAGCTTCACTATGAGTGACATCATTCTGTTCTTTCACAAGGAGCATATCGGCACACAAAGTAGTTTTGTTCAGTGCGAGGGACTACTGTGGCAATGTGTGTGTTTTTTAGACCAAATCCTATAATTGCTTTTAGTCAATGTTTGTTATAATGGTGAGGGCCTGGCAGCTCCCACTACAATAAAGTTTTATAAAACCATGTCAAAACAAGACCCACATTGACAAACCAAAAGGCTAACCACCAATGTCAGACCTATTGACGTGACCAATGATTGATTATTTTCATGTTTTGCACAATTTTCTTGAAACTGGTTGCCCTGATTTTCCATTCTGAATATTTTTTGGGAATACTAGCATGGATTAACTTATTTTACTAGCTGATGCTTCAAAGAAATGGTACCTAAAATGTTCACAGTAGTTTCGTAATACGTTTTATTTCCTATTTGCATTTTTTTGTGAACATTTTATTTTGAAAGAAAAGCCTCATCAATATTGTTTTCAAGCTTCTACAAATATTTGCATCTAACACATTTTTATACTGGGACCACTGTCAGCAGTGCAGTCTGAGCTCCCAACATTTCCTTAGAGCACTCACCTTAATAATAAAGGCTTTGTATCTGAAAGAGACACGTTAGTGATAGATTCCTTACCTTAGAATATCCCCAGGCGTCAGGCTGGATCCGGAAAGTTTTGCGTAGCAGTACCCTTGCGCGTCGGTAGGTGGCGTCGTGCGGCTCCGCGTCCGTCGTCGGCGTCGTGATCGCCGGGATGACGTCGCGGGCAGTACTTAGACGCCGCCCCTGCGCGCTGACGTCAGTTCTTCTTTTTCCGCGCCAGTAAGCGCAGATCCGGGAAGAGCAGTGCCCTGGTCAATTTTTGACCATACTTTTTGGTGATTTTTTCACTGTCTTTTTCCACCATTCAGGTGTCGTAGGGATGCCCGGCTTCAAGCGATGCGGCGCCTGTGCGCGGATGATGTCCGTCACCGACCCGCATTGGGAGTGTCTCTTCTGCCTCGGCCGAGGCCACGACACCGAGTCTTGTCCCGAATGCCAGGCCCTCAACCCGAAGGCTTTGCGAGAGCGGTCTCGAAAGCTCCTCGAGGCCCGGCATTCGGCTCCGCGAAGCCCCGGTCGCGTGAGAGGTCCAGGGGTCGCTCGCGGAGTGCACACCGGTCGTCGGCGTCGAAGTCTTCTTCGTCCGGTAAGTCTCGACACAAGAAGTCCAAGAAGCATCGTCGCTCTCGGACTTCGCCTCGCCGGTCTCGCGACTCGGCTGAGGCCCCTCCCGGCACCGTCCCCGCCCCCGCGGCCCCGGACTTGCCTGTGGAGTCGCCCCGTCATACCCGCCCTTCCCGGGTTCGGGGGCGGATCCGGCCAAGGTACAGGAGTTCCTGTCGGCCATGGCCCGCCTCTTCGGGCCTTCAGGCCCCTCCGGTGCGCCTTCGGGCCCCGCGGGCCCTGATGGGGTTGATCCGGCGTCACCGGCGGCTCCGGCCCCGGCGTCGCCCGAGCCTCCAGCCTCGATCCCGGCTCCGGCTCCGGCCTCGATCCCGGCTCCACAACTCCCATCGACGCCGGTCGACCTCACGACCCCTCCGCCGGCGCCGATGTCTCCGGTGCCGTTCTCGACGCCGCCCTGGGCTCCGGGCGGCGTCGTCCCCCAGTTCCTTCCGGCTCCGGACATGGTCCCGGAGCGACGTCGCTCGACGCCGGCTCCGGCGCCGATGGGACCTTGGGTCCCAAATGTCCCTCCTCCTCCTTATTTTGAACCAGAGGAGGACCAGGAGGACTGGGAGGGGTCTGATGACCCTCTAACACGCAACTGTCAGTATGATGAGGACTGGACAGAGAGTCTAGGGAGGCCAGTGGTCTGGATACTTCTCCTGACACTGGCATGCTGTCTCCTCCCGTGGCTACGGAGGAGGGGGCCAATTTTGGTACGGTGTTGCGTAGGGCTGCTGGGGCCTTACGTCTCCAGCTCCCTACTTTGACGGTCAAGACTAACATCTTGACAGAGGTGCTTCAGCCGGCAGCCTCCTCTGCGGAGACTGTGCTGCCGTTTAACGACGCCCTCACGGACGTTCTTTTGGGCGCCTGGTCCAAGCCCAACACAGGGGCTCCTGTGGATCGGAACGTGTCACGACGCCATCGCCCCGCTCCGGGCGACCCCCTGTTTCTTTCTGTCCACCCCACTCCTGAGAGCTTGGTTGTCCAAGCCTCCGCTTCCCAAACCGCCTTCCCTACCGCTCCTCCGGATAGGGAATCCAAACGCCTGGATCAGTTTGGGAAGAAAGGTTTTTCTTCCTCCAGTGCTGGCTTGCGGTCCGTTAACACCGCTTGTCTTTTGGGCCGATATACCCACTCCCTGTGGGATTCGGTGGCGGATGTTTTGCCCCAGTGCCCTGAGGAGGTCCAGGCACTGCTTTCCCGCGCCATTGCGGAAGGAAGGGATGCGGCCAAATACACTATCCGTTGTGGCCTTGACACCGCCGACTCGCTGGGCAGGTCGATTGCAACGACGGTGGCGCTCCGGCGCCACGCCTGGCTGAGAACCACTGGTTTTTCAGGGGATGTCCAGAATACTCTCATGGACATGCCCTTTGATGGAAGTCGGTCTTTTTGGGTCCAAAGCAGACCATGCGTTGGAGCGCTTTAAGGACTCACGGGCTACTGCAAAGTCCCTGGGCCTTTCTGCTACACGCCCTCCGCTGCCTTCTGCTTTTCGCCCCTATCGTGGCCACGGTAGGGGCGCCCTTCACGTCAGCAGCCCAGCCACCGGCCCGCGCAGCAGCGTCTTCGCGTGGCCGAGGGACGTGGATTCCGCCGTGGCGGATCGGGCAACCAGCGTGCGGGTCAGGCCACCACCTCCAGCCCGTCCGCGGCCTCCAAGCCCTCCTAGTCCCTCCTTTCAGGTGCACGGCACGCCAGTAGAGGGCAGGGTCCGCCATCACCTTCCCCACTGGCGCACCATCACCTCGGACAGGTGGGTCTTGGACATTGTCCGAAGGGGCTACTCCCTCCCCTTCGAGACCACCCCCCAGCCATGCCACCTCAATTCCACCGCATGTCAGGGGATCACTTGGTGCTTCTACGGAAGGAAGTCACGGCCCTCTTGGCCAAGAGGGCCATCGAGCATGTTCCGACCCCAGAAGTAGGGCGTGGTTGCTACTCCCACTACTTTCTGGTGCCCAAAAAGGACAAGGAGGACATGCGTCCTATCTTGGACCTCCGGAACGTCAATCGCTTCCTCCGGAAGGAGAAGTTCAAGATGCTCACCCTAGCTCAGGTCTTGACTGCCCTCGACCCAGGAGACTGGTTGGTAGCGTTGGACTTGCAGGACGCGTATTTCCATATCCCCGTCCTGCCGGCCCACCGGCGTTACCTTCGGTTCACGGTAGGCCCCGAGCATTTTCAGTTCACCGTGCTCCCCTTTGGCCTTACAAGTGCCCCTCGGGTGTTCACGAACGTGATGGCGGTGGTCGCAGCTCATCTGCGCCGGGCAGGGGTCTCAGTCTTCCCCTACCTCGACGACTGGCTGCTGAAGGCGGGCTCGTCCCAGGCAGTCGTCTCCCACCTCCAGACTACGGCCGAACTCCTGCACTCGCTGGGGTTCTCCATCAATGTGCCGATGTCGCATCTGATTCCTTCTCCACAGCTCCTTTTCATCGGAGCAGTTCTGGACACGACGCAGTTTCGGGCCTATCCTCCCGAACGGCGAGTCCGGGATATTCAGGCTATGATTCCGATCTTTCGGCCTTTATCCTGGGTTTCGGTACGGATGACCCTGAGGCTGCTGGGCCTCATGGCCTCCTGCATCCTGCTGGTCATTCATGCCAGATGGCATATGCGGGCTCTGCAGTGGGACCTGAAGTTCCAGTGGGCGCAGCACCAGGGCAACCTGTCCGATCACGTCCAGATCTCGGAGGGGACTGCAAAACAGTTGCAGTGGTGGCTCTCGAACCGGCAATGGGTCATGGGCAGATCCCTCTCCCTTCCCCAGCCAGAGCATACAGTTGTGACGGACGCGTCCCTTCTGGGATGGGGCGGTCACATGGGAGAGGCGGAGATCAGAGGCCTCTGGTCTCCGGCGGAGTCCCGGCTCCATATCAACTTTCTGGAGCTCCGGGCGATCCGGCTTGCACTCAAGGCATTCCTTCCCTCTGTCAAAGGGAAGGTAGTGCAGGTGTTCACAGACAACACCACCGCCATGTGGTACTGCAACAAACAGGGCGGGGTGGGGTCTTGGACCCTTTGTCCAGGAGGCTCTGCGCCTCTGGACATGGCTGGAACATCAGGGCATGTTCCTGATGGTTCAACACCTGGCAGGTTCTCTGAACGCCAGGGCGGACGAACTCAGCCGCAGGTGCATAATGGATCACGAATGGCGTCTTCACTCGGAAGTGGCGCAAGGACTCTTTCTACAGTGGGGAGAGCCTTGGTTAGATCTATTCGCCACCGAAGAGAACGCGCAATGTCATCAGTTCTGCGCGTTGGAATTTCCAAGGCGGCACTCGCTCGGCGACGCTTTTCGTCGCGAGTGGAGTTGCGGTCTGTTGTACGCCTTTCCGCCTATACCACTTCTACCCAGAGTGTTGAAGAAGATTCGGCACGACCGGGCCCAAGTCATTCTTGTGGCTCCGGACTGGGCTCGAAGAGTTTGGTATCCCGAGCTACTCAATATGAGCATAGATCCCCGATCCGTCTGCCTCTTCGGGAGGATCTTCTGTCGCAGCAGCAGGGGACGGTCCTCCACCCGAACCTGTCCAGTCTACACCTGCTTGCGTGGAGATTGAGCGGCGGCAGTTGATTCCTTTCGACTTGCCTCCCGAAGTTTGTGATGTGATTCTGGCAGCCAGGCGTCCCTCCACTAAGGTGGTATACGCCTGCAGGTGGAACAAATTTGTGGCATGGTGCACAGCAAAGGCTGTGGATCCCCTTTCTGCCCCTCTTTCTGAGGTCCTTCTGTTCCTTCTCTCTCTGGCCCAACAGGGTTCTGCCCTGGGTACCATCAAGGGTTATCTTTGTGCTATCTCGGCCTTCCTCAGGCTCCCTGATCAGCCCTCCCTGTTCAAGTCCCCTGTTGTTAACAGGTTCTTAAAAGGCATTACTCACCTCTTCCCTCCTGTTCCGTTTGTAATGCCTCAGTGGGACTTGAACTTGGTTCTTACCTTTTAATGTGCGCTCCCTTTGAGCCTCTGCATAACTGTCCTCTTCGTCTTCTGACTCTGAAGACAGCCTTTCTGGTGGCCATCACCTCCGCTCGGCGGGTGAGTGAGCTCCAGGCTCTATCTTGCAAGCCTCCCTTTCTGTCTGTTCATCCAGACAAGGTTGTTCTTCGGACGCGTCCGTCCTTCTTGCCAAAGGTGGTTACTGCTTTCCACATTGGGCAGACCATCACTTTGCCCACCTTCTTTCCGCCTCCGCATCCTTCCAGAGAGGAAGAGAGGCTCCACCGTCTGGACCCAAGACGTGCGCTCTCCTTCTATATCGACCGCACAAAACACTTCCGGGTGGGTGACCAGCTCTTTGTTGGCTACGTGGGCGCCAAAAAGGTCGGGCGGTGCACAAGAGGACCATCTCCCGCTGGGTTACCTTGTGCATCAAGACCTGCTATTCTTTGGCCAAGAAGGAGCCTCCTGTTGGGCTGCGTGCCCATTCCACCAGGGCAGCGGCTGCTACCACGGCCTTGGGCCGCGGTGTTCCGCTGCCGGTTATCTGTCAGGCAGCTACGTGGGCCTCGCTGCACACGTTTACTAAGCATTACTGCCTTGACAGTCAGGTCCGGAGGGACGGCTTCTTTGGCCGTTCTGTCCTCCAGGACTTCCTTGTCTGATCTTTGTTCGCAGACCCACCACCGGGGTTGGTATTGCTGGGGTATCTATTCTAAGGTAAGGAATCTATCACTAACGTGTCTCTTTCAGATGCACAAGTTACTAACTTGTGTAACGATATATCTGTAAGAGACAGTAGTTAGTGATAGATTCCTACCGCCCACCATCCTCCCCGTTCTGCGAACTGATTTCTAGGGTTAAGGACATCCCTTTCAGGGCCCTAGTATTTTTCAGACACCTGTGTCAGCTTCTTGCATGGCTCTGCGTTCCTGGCGCGGAAAGTCGTGTACAGAACTGACGTCAGCGCGCAGGGGCGGCGTCTAAGTACTGCCCGCGACGTCATCCCGGCGATCACGACGCCGACGACGGACGCGGAGCCGCACGACGCCACCTACCGACGCGCAAGGGTACTGCTACGCAAAACTTTCCGGATCCAGCCTGACGCCTGGGGATATTCTAAGGTAAGGAATCTATCACTAACTACTGTCTCTTACAGATATATCGTTACACAAGTTAGTAACTTGTGCATTAATGAACCATAAATACAAGTTCAAACAGCATTAACATATGGACACAAATATTACCTTAACTGCAGACAAGTCCCTTCCCTAATCCATAATGTGCTACTGTAAAATAGCAGCCAACGGGTTTGTGCTGCCTGGGGTTGGGCCTACTTGTCCCAAGGACAAAATAAACATGAAAATTTGTTGTCCTTGACCCGTAACAATATATCCTGAGAGTTGGGGCTATAGCAATTCCACCCTTGTGTAAGGTAATTCATGGATCAGACTGTTTTCCATTGTTTCCTTACTATCACATTTTATCATCTTCAGATATTAATACAACTCGGATTCCTTTGCTTTAGAAAATGCTGATGTCCATGTTAATCAAATAAACCGTTTATATCAATATGATAAATACAAAATATTATTCATCAATGGAGTTGCCTTCCATTAACACAGAAAGGCATTTCTCTTACAACTGGCCTCTGTAATACATTCTGCATTTAAAATGTGCTTTTTTCTGTAACATATAAATAAATATATGTTGCCCCACCATAACACACAGCTAACTATATGTACACAATGCTTAGTATAAATGCTGTACCACTTTCATTCTGTCCATGTCAACTATGGTTAGAGCTGTCCTTGGAGGTTAATGTGGTATTTAAACTGCGTGATGCAAGGTGAGGTTGCTTGAATTACCACTTAATAAATTCATGTCAATAAATAGCACCTCAGCAGAATTATTTATGCATGTCAGCTACAAATGTTAAGGTGTTTCCTATCAGGCACTTCCGATTCATCTGAAATAATAATCCTGGACAGACTTGAACCTCAACTTTTAGCCAGGGGCAAGTCACTTAGATTCAACTTGGACACAAAACTTACCTTTAGTGTAACACACTGCTAAGAAAACCAAAATGGTGTGGTACCAGCTATCTCTACAAAAGAAAGTGAAACTGTTGCTCCCAGAAAGGAACCTCCGAACTGCCAATCAAGCCCTCCTCCTCCCTTCCACCCGATTGAGGCATTCTACTCACCGCAGCACACCTAATCAAGAGCCTGAAGAACTATGACCACATTTCCCCCACCATGATGAAACTCCATTGGCTCACCTTGCAGCCATGCGCATTCTTAAAAGCCAACTGCTTCATCTACAAAGTGATTACAATCGACAGACAAAACTACCTAGTTGATGACCTCACCACCATTGATGGCTTTCTCCATAACCCTAACCAGGACACCATCAGACCAGAGATTAAGAAGTGCAAAAAAGAACAAAACAAGTCAACTCATCTACTCCATCAATCCATGGAGGTTCTGATACCACATCCCTGTATCCATAACGACTGCACCATTTTAGGAAGGAGCCGAAGACAAGCCTCTTTAAAGAACATATTGCAGCACCATTCTTTTGTGCTCTCAGAACCTAGCTACCCCTTCGATCGCTCAATGATTTTCTCTGAGCTATTAACCCTGTACAGCATCCGCTGCCTTTCTGTTAGGTTTGTGCTATACAAAAACCACATAAATGCATATAATCAAGTCCTCATATCTTTAAAGAAAAACAGATCCAAAATCTGCTTTCACAGTATAATGATGTAAAATGAAACACTTTAACCAGCAAAACTTTAAAATGTTCAAGAAAATGTAATTGAATAATGGGGAATGTTAACATTTCCCCAAGACATTTATTAATTTAGACATGTATATTCATCACATATTTATTTTTTCATGCCTTGCTATTAATGTATCTCACTGGTGTCTTTCTGTAGATTAAACACTATAGGTAAATTCACACTGTCAGCCATCATCTCTGATGTTTTTGGCCCACGAACTGAAGAAGAATGAATAGCTTTTTAGGTCTGAAGGGTGTGATTAACAGGTGAAGGGAGGCAGGAAAACATTTTGCTGAGCGCCCTCAGCTGCATTTGAATTTCCCAGGCATCCTCTGGTGTAAATCTTCATGTGTCATCAATACATTTTCCTTTTGCTGACATCTGCATTCTGTGTAGCAAATGATGAGCTATGAGCAGGGCCGCTGGAATTATGCGGCAGGGGAGGGCCAAAGTATGCAGCAGGGTGGAGTAAATTATGCGGCAAGAAAAGGCAAATTATGCGTGATGTTTTGTGATTATATTAATTCATTGTTTTGTCATTTTTAAACTTATTAACGTTGTCTGGGCATTCGTTGCATCTCATTAGTACCAGTTTAACACCTAAATATAGCAATAAGCAACCGAAAGGTGACCAGTCATCCTTTGCAAAGCCCCTTTCACTGTGCGCCAGCATCTGCCGCTGCGTTTATAGTAACATTTGAACCATTTGAGCTAGAAGCAAAAGATTTTTTTGTTAAAATCTGCAGATTATGCAGCAGATGGTGGATTATGTGGCAAATGTAGCACCTCTACAATTATGCTAAAATCACCACGTCCGCACAATCGTATAACTACAATGGCCCTGACTATGAGGCCGCTCATTATTATGAGGCTTTCCCTGCTGAAACAACATCACAAACCTCCAGGGGTTTTGCTTAAGTGTTTGGACTGGTGTGGCTTTCTGGTTGTTTTGGACATGACATTTGTGCTTTAAGACGCAGTGAACGCCAGTAAACAGGAACCCTTCCAGACATTCCAGTTGAGAACACCCTCAAGGCACTGTTAGGTGTTCTTTCTTTGCCTGTGTCTAAGTCTTCTTCCTGAAGGGAGGTTTTTTGCACCTCTTTTGCCTCTATACTTCGACATCTGATTTTTATTTTAGGCAGTTTATACCTCTCCCCCAACCTCATTTATCTTCGTCCGCTATACTTTCTCTAGTCCTCGTTTCTGTTTCGATTTACCTTCTTTCTCTCTAACTGCAACTTTCTCTAGGTCTTTGATTACTACTTTTAATTCTGTATCTCTGCCTCACTCGTTCACTTTCTTCATCGCAGTCTTTTTCTTTCTCTCTCTCTATGTTTTCCTCCTTTTCTTTCAATCTTCCTGTTTCTTTTTTCGCACTCCGTCTCTCTTTCTCTCTCCATATGTGTTTTTTTGCCAGTATGTCTTTCTCTCTACCTGCCTTCTTCAACTGCAATGCCGCTCTCCTCCCTCCATGCCTGTGCTGCAGGGGTCCATATATTCATATGAATTGACTACAAAATCTGTATCACAATGCAATAGGTTTGCCCAGAACCTAGCCACAGCCTGCTCAAAAAAGAATCCCTTGGACCTCATTTGATCGCCCTTTCAGTAAGTACTCCTGTCTGTCTTCTATCACAATCACCCCCTCATAGTGGTTAATTTGTGTAAAAAAAAAAAAAATACGTGCCGGGGCTCTCGTCAGGAGGCAGCTTGCACCAGCTCATTTCTCCTGTTAGCACCGCCTAAAACAGAACTAACTACTATCCATGAAAGCGGGGAGAGGATATGGCATAATGGCAAGAGCTCATCAGTTTTGTTTAACCTGAAGCACACCCTTTCCTTCTTGATGCTCAAATTTATTACTTTCTCATTTTTAGCGTGCAGCACTCCTGTGTGCTCCGTCCCAAAATAAGCGCCGGCATTACAATGAGTGAATTTTGTGACACGCAAATTGCGTGGAGTTGCACTAGCAATATACACATCAGTAGACAATATTCACACGTACTCCATGATTTGTCCAAGTTAATCCAGTTTATTCCAGGGTTTCATTAGTTTTTGACCATCACGTCAGAGGCAAAAAGTTTCCATGCTTCATGCATCTTAATACACTGAGATTGCCCATCCGGGCCTATTCACAGGCAAGTGCTGAGACTTCATGATTCACAAACGTGTGCTTTTACCCAATGCATTTCGGTCCCTACGACCTTCTTCAGGGGCATCTATGATGTTTAAAAAAATATAAATCAATATATATTTCAACTAACAGTTCATATACGAATTAAATCTACAACGAAACATTTCATCCCTTCTCCCTTGTGTCCCTTCCAATAATATAAACATAATGTGCTTAAGGCCATTAAACACGATATTCACTACCCCATCCTGAAATTTTAAACTCCCCGCTGAAACTTCCCCAGTTCTCATGACGCATAACTCGATGCGCCCTCCTAATAAACATCGCGCTAGAAACCCTTTAAAATTAAAAACTAATGTATTTCACGTAAACACTACCTCTACTCCCCAACAAATGTCCTAACATATCCCCAACCTTGACTGCAACTCACTTTAAAACAAACCCAAACTAATTCCTGTGCATACCTGTTTTTAACATCCTGATCTTCAAATCCGCATAACCTTGCTTGTCTCTCTCCAACAGGCTTTCTAAAGGTGCCCCTCCCAACGTAACTCTTTTAACCTTACTCACCCACCTGTGCTGAATGACTACCTCACGCTTTACCTATCCTGCCCTTCTCCTTAAAGTGCATTCCCCACTAAAAACCCTCGAATCAATATGAATAATGACAAATCATCATCAATAACACAATCCCATCACACCCCACATTTCTCATGAAATTGCTAAAAAGAAATTAATAAAACGTTTTTTAAATACATAATATACATATAACTGTGAAACCAAAGTCATAGTCCGTTGTAAAATCATCCGTGGTTAGTGCATCGTCACGTTCTGTAGAAAGCCTCTGACGTGTAAATGTAATTAATATTCCTTTATTCTTTGTTAGATTTTCCGACGGGGTGCTCTGACAGGGTTTGGAACGAGGTAAATGATTCATCAGTTTTGTTTAACCTGAAGCACACCCTTTCCTTCTTGATGCTCAAATTTATTACTTTCTCATTTTTAGCGTGCAGCACTCCTGTGCGCTCCGTCCCAAAATAAGCGCCGGCATTACAATGAGTGATTGCGTGTCACAAAATTCATAATGGCAAGAGCTGCCAACTACGGAGCTTGGGGGATCAGATTCGAGTCTCTGCATCGGCTCAACATCCTGTGATTCTGGGTAAATCATGTAATCTTCCCGTGCCTACCAAAAATAAATGTGTCCTTAACTGGTGTGCTCATGATAAGCGCCGGTGTTGATGATTAAGTGCCGGTGCTGAGCACCGGAAACCACCGGATCAAATTAAGCACTGCCCCATCTGCCAATTCTCCCTCCCAGTCCTGCCTTGCAGTTGGCTCCGACTAAAGGTAGCCGGAGGATACGAAAGTGTAACCTGTAGTCCACAAATGCAAATCTCAGTAGTGCCTTCCCGCAGTGGAACCAGGTCCACAGGGGTCTGTTTCTTGCCACGCTTGGAGTGAACTTGTAGAGTTGCTGGAGTGCTTCAGGCTGGCCCCAGGTTGTGCAACTCTTAGATTTCCGCCCTGCTTTATGATCATTGCTGGCTTTTCCAATCCTGCCTTGCCAAGTTTTTGAAGAATTAGCATAAAGGGGCAAAGAGTTACAAATTGCGAATGGGATCCTGTGCTTACCTGCACAATGACTCTCACAGAAATTAAAAGTAAAAATATTTAGAGAAAAAAGCACTACAGCTAATTGTAGCATTTTTAGCAAAAACACCAAACCACCATTTTAAGAGTATCACAAAGTAGTAGTTATGTGTGACTGGCCTGGCGTATCTCTGTTAATTTCTGCTACTCCAGATACCTACTGATGTCACTGTTTATATTTGTACCCAGATACAGATTAGTGCAAAACAAACTAGATATTTGTGTTACTTTCTACACACAATTTATTGCTTCTTGGGTCTCGTAGGTTAGTTAAAGTAGAAGGTACCTTCAAAAACGTGTGTTCACCACTGTATTGGCCAATGTCATGGTAGAGGTACTAAAGAATTTACTATTATTTTTATTGACCTGAATAAATGGACAAGTATGTGAAAGATGTTGTGAATGTATTTGAAATCTTGTCTCATATTTAATAGCAGTGTTTGTAGCGTATTGTCTCAAATTTTTATCAATTTGGGTATGTTTTGCCGAATTAATTGTATGAAATGCAAAAACAACAGTTGATGGACAGAATGCAGAACAATGTCATACATTCACCCCAGTACAGAGATCTGGGCCTAAATCCATCGTTTTTTTGCTCACCATGCCATTCCAGTTTGAACCCAGCCATATGCAAATCAGTCTTGACCCTGTGCCTCATGGGAACAGTCCAGCCCAAACTGCCAAGCCAGGTCCTCCCTGGACTGCAAACAAGCATCCTAGGACCGGTTTCGGGGTTTCACCCTCTTCAGCCAGGATAGCTTGATTCCAGTGGCATGGAGAGCACGGGACCCACGTCTGGGCATACCCGTCCCACTCGGGGTGACAAATGCAAAAACAACAGTTGATGGACAGAATGCAGAACAATGTCATACATTCACCCCAGTACAGAGATCTGGGCCTAAATCCATCGTTTTTTTGCTCACCATGCCATTCCAGTTTGAACCCAGCCATATGCAAATCAGTCTTGACCCTATGCCTCATGGGAACAGTCCAGCCCGAACTGCCAAGCCAGGTCCTCCCTGGACTGCAAACAAGCATCCTAGGACCGGTTTCGGGGTTTCACCCTCTTCAGCCAGGATAGCTTGATTCCAGTGGCATGGAGAGCACGGGACCCACGTCTGGGCATACCCGTCCCACTCGGGGTGACAAATGCAAAAACAACAGTTGATGGACAGAATGCAGAACAATGTCATACATTCACCCCAGTACAGAGATCTGGGCCTAAATCCATCGTTTTTTTGCTCACCATGCCATTCCAGTTTGAACCCAGCCATATGCAAATCAGTCTTGACCCTGTGCCTCATGGGAACAGTCCAGCCCGAACTGCCAAGCCTGGTCCTCCCTGGACTGCAAACAAGCATCCTAGGACGGGTTTTGGGGTTTCACCCCTCTTCAGCCAGGATAGCTTGATTCCAGTGGCATGGAGCGCACAGGACCCACGTCTGGGCATACCCGTCCCACTCGGGGTGACAAATGCAAAAACAACAGTTGATGGACAGATTGCAGAACAATGTCATACATTCACCCCAGTACAGAGATATGCAATTAATAGTATGTGCCTAACTGTGGGGTGTTTGCTATGTGTTGGGGGTTTCTGTGTTGTGTTTTTGCGATATGCTGTATAAATTTGTGAAAAGTGTTGTGACTACAGTGAAATATATTTATATGGTATCTCTCGGCTTTTTTGAACGAATGTGCAGTTTTCAGTGTAATGTATTCTGTTGTGATTGTTATGGTTACTGCCGTTGTGATCTAGGTGATAGCTATGTGGTCATTGTTCTGTTTAGTGCATTCTGTTGGGTGTTGTGTTTTATTTCTAAGTAGATGGTGCTGTTGTGGGCAGAGCGATATACTTCTGTTTGGAGTATCACCAGGAAAGTAAAGCAACCCTAGATTTAAAATCACCACTTTCACCGGTTTTTGTTTGGTGGTCATCTACATGGTTGTGGGTGTTGTTGCAGTGGCAAAGGTGTATTAAAATATGGCACTTGTTTTAATATGCACTTAAAATATTTGAAACTGTAATCATCAGTATTGACGTAGTTGCTTCCTGTTCCATGCTGAGATTTGAAATGATTTGATGTGTTGGTGAACAGTATCATAATGTTTTATGGTCATTAATCCCTGTGTGGTGAAATGCTTGTTTTATGACAGAACCATGATCTACAGCCTTATGGCTAGAGTGGTCGACCTCGAAGCTGGGGAACCGGGTTCGAGTCTCGGCAATGATGCTCCACATCCTGTGATTCTGGGCAAACCACTTAATCTCCCCGTGCCTAACAAAAATGAATGTGTCCATCTGTAACGAAACTGGTGCTCATGTAAAGCGCTCTGATACCCGATGTCTCGGGTGTAGTTCGTGCTATATAAAACTCTTTACAAAAAAAAAAAACTTGTGTTTAGGTCACAGGCAGCCTATTATTTTTAGCATCACAAGCAGGGCACAAGTCAGGGGTACACGTGGGTACACGGCATCCACCCACTCTTTTCACAGGGTGGACGCTGTCCACCCTGCCAATAAGTTGGGCCCCACTGAAAAATATGCTCAATTCGTCCTGGTGTATTATTCAAACACCGGGACACATTCAGCAGCGCCTGCACGTTGTTGTCTGCTTTCGATCCACAACAACGTGCAGGCGGGAGGGGACTTTCTTATTTCAGACTCCTGCTGGGCCCATAACAAAGGCTGGATCTGAGGGGTCATCGGGCCTCCTTTTGTTTGAGTCTCCTGGCTGGGAGCATTCAGGAGCCTCACACCTGATGCAAATGCAGCAGTGGGGAAACAAAGGCTCACACCTTGTTAGCACTTCACACATACTTAAGAGAGGCAGCTTTTCACTTTGTTCAGGCTCTGTTTAGGAGATATGCATGCACTGTAAGAATGTCAGATGTGTAGGTCTTTCCCAGTATTACACAAAATAAAAAGCATTTATATAGTGCTTACTACCCATGAGGAGGTGTTGTAATAATTTAAATATCACTATTTTTTCTTGTACAGCACTATGGGTAGAGGGAGTTTACGCTGACAAAAGGCAACATTGTTTTATGTGTAGCGTACAAAAGTGTGAATCTTCAGTAGGGTTTCCCTGTATATTGGAAATGTGCTCCAATGTACTCATGATAGACATGTTAAACGTATATGTGAGGGCTTAAGATCTGATGTCACTTCCTGTGATGTCACGCGCCGTGATGTCACGCGTCGTGATGTCACTTGCATACTGATTAACTAGGTTAATCCCCCACTTCTTTTTTTAGGACTTGTGCCCTGATCACAAGTTTGAGGGCTGCAGGTAGTAGTACAGATCTGCAACTTGCTGATGGTTTAGAAACTTGTAATGAGCACAATGCCCAGAGGATCTCCATTTTCCTTCACTTTTATAATGAGAAAGATGTCTTATTTGTCTCCATGGTTACAGAAATCCAAAGCAAGCGGCAGGAAAGAAAGCGAAGAAGCACTGCAAATCCAGCCTACAGCGGACTTTTAGAACCTGAGGTACTTCACCATTGGAACCTGATGCGTAGTGGTCGATATCTGAAGGAGGAGTATGGTTTACGCTGAATGCTTGAGAAGGGAGGAAGTGCACGTGGGGGATTTAGTTACAATAAAGATAAAGAGCTGTTTTCAATAGAGATAAAGAAAGGCTGCATGATGCAGTCACAGCTGGGGTGATACACAGAGAGGACAGAAGACACACTCACCCACTCTGGCGGCCCTGTGTTTCTCTCCGGTAGGGCCCTGATTACGAGTTGTACGGTACTGGCAGAGTGGTAAATCCGCTCCGACAAAAACAGGTTCCTTGCTGTAACATTCCACCAGTACAGTGCAGTTACGAGTTTATCCCCATCTAATGGGGGATAACCATGCGGACACGGTTTTATCAGAATTCCACAGGGTATTATTCCCTTTTCTGTGGGTATTATTGCTCCCATTTACCACTGGTTTGAGCAGGCGGTAAATGTGAGCTGGCACGCTGCTGCACGGTAAGGAGGATGGAGAATGTTGGGCTGAGAGCAGGGGAGACTATAGCCTGGCACGGTGGAGCATTGTATGCTCTTCCATTCCATGGTAGAAGGTTTGGCAGTGGCAGGAAAACAGGTCTTGGCTCCAGTGCAGCTCGGACTGCTCCCTAAGCAATTTTAGTGGATGGATTTTTGGGCTGGTAAAAATGGGTGGCCCGTTGTTTCAATGCCGGGTGAGGGAAAGCAGCCCACTCATGACTGAGCAGAGCAGAATTCCTTATTAGAATAATCCTAATCTGGGCACAGGAGGGCCCTTTTCCTTGAGCTGATATCCCCTAGGATAAAAAGTGGTGCTGTGCAATGACCAGCATTGCACATGAGAAGGCCTTATCAGTCAATGTTTTCAGAAGTGTCTCTTACCTTAGAGCTGCAAAATTAAAAAGCATTGACAAAACCAATTGCATGTTGAGTCCTGACTAAACTATTAAAAAGTCTACTGCAGTAAAATTACAAACAGACAGCGATTGCTTTCTGCATAAAATGTTTGTATATGATAAAGAATTTAAAGTGTAATGGTACCTTTGAGATGTAAAACAGTCCCACGTGCATTGTAATGCAAGCAATCCATAGGAGACAGAACGATACACCAAACAGGTATGAAGTAAGAGAAAAGTACTCCTAGAAGCAGAGCCAAAGCCCACTTTAAGTATATTTTGAAGAATTGGTAACAACAAGTCTTATAGACAGCTGCGCTGACAAAATAGGTACTTAGCAGGTCGGATGAGAGAGGCAGGGTTGATATGTGTTGGCTGTGTTTTGTTACTTATCCGGGGTCAAGGTTTCAATCCAATTAAGAGAGTAGCCTTTTATCATCTTGCGTTGATTATTGCCTGCTGTCTGAAAGGTTGAGGTGGCACTCATTTGGGGCACTATATCTGTCTCCTGTCACATCTCATGTTGCAACAATTGTCTGCTCTGCTTCCGTTTCTCTTTCATTCCGATAGTCATAATGTGTTATATGCCACGTTGCCAATTATGCTGTCTACTTACAGCCACATACTCAGCAAGAGAATTTAATAAAGACTTTTCTCTTCACCAGTAAATGTGTTCCATTCAGTAAGTACCGCTATTCCGACTTCCTTTTTCACATGTCAGTGATTTCTCTTTGTTGCCTAAGTATTTATTCCATTACTACTTAACTATAAGTATAAGCCAGGTACTGTCCTTTCAGATACCCCTTTTTATGAATGGCCCAAAATTCCTGATGGGCTGGGAACAGGAGGGATTGGTCATGTGCAGTTACAAAGGGTGCAGAATTACCACAGGTCGTATGCCTGAATGTGGTAATCTGTTGAAAAAACACAAGGGAACCCAATATGCAATCGGTCAGGGACCTTGGGTACGTATGTAACTTCTAAAGACAGTGGTCCCTAGACATCTAAAATAGTATAAAAATAAATATAGACTGAATCAGTACTATATTCTTTGTCCAGCCGGACAGATTTTTAATATGAAATGAATGTATAACAAAAAATTAAACAAGAAAAATTCAAAGTGGGACACAACTTGCGTCCTAAAGACATTAACAACCAGATAACATTAAGGGGAAGGGTTCAGGCAAGGGGACGTGTCTGCATAAAATTTAAAAATATTTCAGACGTAGTAACGTGAGACCACCACTACATATTAACATCACAATTAGTTTATGCATATGGGGTACATTACGTCGACGGCGTTTCGATCCCTTAGACCAATAGTGGGATCATCATCAGGACATTTCAAGTAAACATGCCTGTATACATATAACAGTTATTACCGATTCAAGGGCGCATATCAACCTCTTGTCAATACAAGAGTGTGTAAGCCAAAAAACGAACAATTGGCTTAAGGGCATCAACGATGCCCAGATAATTAAGTGGTACCAAGGGCAGTTGCCTTGAAGTATCAGGTAAGGCTGAAAAGCGGGATCGCTCGCAGGGGATGTAGTAATCCAAGGTAAATTTGGTGAAGGTAGGTGCCGGAATCACTGGCAAGGAATTAATTAATCACAAACCGGTACACGACGGCAGTCCAATTAAAGCCAAAATCGCGATCAAGGGTGAGAGAATTCCGAGAAAATCTCGGCTCGCAGCATTCTCGAGTGATCCCGGCAGTTCCAACCCGGAGTGAATACTTGTTGAATGTGGTAATCTAGCACGTGTTACTAAGGACAAATACTCAGGTCAAAGTCAAACCCGAAGAACTGTGTCAATTGAAAAATACTACAATTATAGGTTTACATGAGGCAATAAGTGAAAAAACACCTTTTTTTCACGTTTTCCCCTTTTTTGTACTGGACAATTCCACAGTAATGCAAAGACCCAGTAACAATGATACCCTTGGTATCTGTAATCCTGGATACAGTATCATCCACTCTTCAATCCATGCTATTCTTAATAGGGACTTTAGCCAGCTGAGCACTATATTCCTCCAAAACAACGTTAAAACCTGCTGTAAGCGACCTTGCATTTAAATTAGCCCTGTATATAGAAACTGTGTGACTGGTTCATAAAAGTTTATTTCCAAAGTTGGAACTTTGCTCTTGCAGACTTACGCCTTCATTTGGAGTAAATTTACTAAATCCATGATTACTCCCTCAAATTACAGAATTCCTCATGGGACTGCTCATGGTAACCTGCTACTGTCACACATTCCCAGAAATATATAAACATATATTTCTGAATATCATGGCAGTTTCTTTACCAATCTCCACTCCAAAAATGCTTTTATTCCTGGTTTTGACAGGAAAAGATGTTTAACTGTTTTAGGGAGTGACATTTACCTACATATAGCTGGCAAAAACTCTAAACATTCGAGTCTTCAAGTGTTCAGCAACTTTTGTTGTTACATGCACCCAGAAATGCCACTCTAAATCCTGTCCTTACTACTAGTCCTTACTACTAGATTTACTGACACAGTATTTCTTCCTTACGGGTGGAATTTCTGAGTGGCCAAATCCCATTTACGAGAATAAATTCCAATCTGAGTTGTACTTGACGCACAAAAACACTTTTAACAAGCATTGGCATAGCCAATAGGTCTCGCCTTTGGGACATTATAAGTGTTTAGCCATGCAACAGTTGATGTTGCACCAAGGATATTGTGCTGCATAATTAAATACTTAGAAGGTCCCAAAGGCGAGACCTATTGGCTATGCCAATGCTTGTTACTTATCTGAAGCTGCCTACATTGAGCAGCCACTTCAGCTCCTGGCCTGCTGGTGCATGGACTTTCAGGCAGGAACACAGCTGCCTCCTGCCTCGGGCACTGAACGAGGTAACGGAAAGCTGAAGCCTGTGCAGTAAATGCACTATTCGTTCGGTAGGCTTCAACTTTCAGCCCCCTGCTATTCCACCCACTCTCTCCCATTTTGTACCTGGGTGTTGTGCGGTCAGTGAGACTCCTGATCCCACCCCAGCTTGTGAAAAGATGGGAGCGTGTGAAGTAACATGATGATTGACTGATAGTCCTGGGCACTGCATGCTTTAAACCTAAATCGTCCAGAGTTAACTGTATGGGTGATACTGCAGTGCCCCCCAAAGGAGGTGGTACTAAATCCAGGGCCGTGACTTTGCTAGTCCTGAACTATTTATGATGGCTGGCACACGCGTCTTTAAACGCCAGACAGACTCCTTGACGGACTGAAAACTGCTCCATGCTCGTTTGCTGCGAGGGTCGCTATTTATTTTTACTGTACCAATAGTTAACAATGAACTATATTTCAATTATTTGTGACAAAGAAAAAAACAGAAAAACGAGTGCTCCGCTGCGATGCTAGGGGCGAGCCACCACTGTTAAATCGCATACATTTATGCTTAGAACACCAAGGTTATCATTTATCATCCATTACAACCGACCCCTATTTACTTGATTCTGTTTCCGGATGATGCATTCTCTATAGTCTATACAATTTCCAAGAAAATCGAAAATATACCGAGATCATTTTCTGTACCTTGGATGGCACAATGCAAGCTCTAACAGCAATAGCACTTTCGGTGCTGTAAAGAAGGAAGTCTAAAATGTTCTACATGTATGCTTGAGTCAGAAATACATTGGGACATCTAACGCTTTTCCCAAGGCCGCCAGTTATCTTCGAGGTATTAATGTCACTCCCCTTTATGGTAAGGCATCAAAAAGACTTAATTCCAAATAAGCTGCCGTGCTAAACACCCTTTCTAGAATAACATGGGGTTACTTCGACTCCTCTGGGTCGAAGCAATTGTTCTGGCATCACTGGTGGGAACGTTTTGTTGCTGCTAATAGGGGGTTATGTAAAAAAAAAAAAATGTTTTGGTTCTTAAAATACATTTATAAAATGTAAGAATTTGTTTTACTTTAAAACTATTTGGTTTCAAAATCCCGCAGACCCGTCGGTGTCTGTTTCGCCAGTGATTCGAACCACTATTGGGGGTTTGGGACAGGGTCCAATTGCGGCATGGCTCTCTACACTAATATCCCCCAAAGGCCACTGATAAGCAACCCAGACTTCCCCTCCAGCTGCCTTGGGCGCGGCATTTATGGCCTGGCAGGAAGCCAATTGCAAACGGGTGGGAGACTTATTTAATACTCAAGGGCTTATGGACTTCCCTACCTTGCAGGCTTCTTATGGTCTTCCTGACAGTGTGCTGGCAATGCCGACAGTGGCTCACTGGATGACACAGCCGTGGATTCAACCGCACGCCTGACACCTTTAGAACAAGCGCTGAAACACAAGCGCGGCCGCGAAAGTGAAACAGTACTCCGGGTTAACAAGTGGGAGGGGTGGGGGGAGTGCGGCCGACAGCAGGGACAGGCAGCGTTTCCCTTGCGGGCGTGAGCAAGGGCACCATCTGTTTCCAAGTTAATTAGAAACAGATGGTGCCAAAGCTCGCACCCGCAAGTGAATCGCCAAACGTGCACGCGTTGCCATTGAAGGCAATTGAACGCGTGCATGTTTTTGGCTGAAAAGCCGAAGCGATTCCAAAAGGTCTTTTTGCCTATGCAGCGCATGCGCGCTGCGTAGGCGAGACCTAAAAAGGGCTCTAAATGTTGGCTTCTTATAAATGACAAAGCCTGCCATGCGACTCTTGGTTCATGATCTCCCTAATCCCTCTGTGAACTTTCTCCTTGTAATACACTAACACACACACATACCATACGACATAGTGACGCTGCAGTACATAATTATAAACTGTTATTTTGATAGACAACACAATATAGAAGAACAACACAACCTAATCATGTTGATAAGCTAGTGGTCTGACACCTGAATGATGAAAATAGCATTGGCAGCCTTTGTGGAGCATGTTGCATACACAGTGAACATCAACAGCAATAATATCAAAAGAAGCTTTTAATGTATGTATCTATGTATGTATTTACAGAGAAGATACTGAATTAACATGAGTTTTTTGTCTTCCTGATCTGCTCTTAAATTTAATGTAAATATACATTTTCATCTTTCCTTCCTTTGTAGCGGAAACGCCTCGCATCCAGTTACCTGTATAGTCCGTTATTCTTTTCTGAAAAAGGTGAGTGGTGCATGCATGCCCACAACCTTGGTGTGTTTATAGTATTTGTTTCTCAGTGCATTGCAAGACGCCACTCAGCATGCATGTACTTTGCCTTGTGTATACCCCCTCCGTCCCCTCACCCCAAAGATTGTGTTTTTGGCATTACATGGCATGTTTTCCTTTTGCAAATCATGTAACTTGCTGGACGTGAAAAATCAGGTTTGTGATGAAGCACCTTCAATAGAACACTCTTTTACAAGTGAACATGCATATTGCAACACATGAATGGAAAGTTCTAAATTATATGTCTGATTAAGTCTTCATTGGCCAAGACCTTCTGATTTTACAAAAAAAAGGATATAAAATATACGTATAGGGGCTTTTGCAGCCAGCTCTCTTCATCCGCTGGTCTGTTATTTTGTCATTCAAATTTTTCTTCTGACCATTACAGCATACAGCATGGGGTATTGGGTCAGCCCACTTCATCCACTGTTTACCTTTGAGTCACTGTGCGTGATGACATTCTGCCCTTTCACAAAGAGAACATACACACACAACGTAATTTCCTTTATTGCCATGGGCTACTATGGCATTTTGTGTTTTAAGAAACCAAAACATATTTTTACTTTTAGTCAATTATTTGGTAGATTAATCAAGATCGCAGCACCTTCCCCAACAATGAAGGTTTACAAAAACCATAATGAAACAAAACAAGCATTGAGAAAAAGTAAAAGGAAGGTGGCCAACGCAATACCTATGTTTATTCTTTAATTCAGATGTTAAAATAGGCCAAGATGTTAGTGCTGATTACATCAGTGCTAAGTTTTCATAGACTATGAAAGCCTGTCTGTTAACTAGTAGGGCAGTCACGGTTTTTATATTTGATATAAAATGGACGCTTCCAAAAGAGAGAAACTGCATTGAATAGAACACATATATATGCTAAATCAATGATTAAGTTAATATATGTTCAATGGGCTATAGAGGTTTCCTTTAAAAATGAGTTACTTTTGGGTACTTTTGAGTGACACAAAAACCTAGAAGCTCTGTTTACGGTCGCTGGTCTTTCACTGAACATCCAGCTGATCATGTTTCTTAAAACAGCCATTACACAGCATACTGTAAAATGTATATATGCATCATCTACACTGACTGTTTCTGTTTGCACAACTTGAGGGATAACAATTTGCATTTCATTGCTTTGTTACTAAAATCGCATACCTGACAGCTGTCATTCACTATGCTTCTGTTGCCCACTAACATATTGTTTGCCCTTCTTTCATGTACTAGCAAATGAGGATCTCTGTTGGAAGGTATGTTTGGCAAGCTTTGCATATTACTGCCTGTGAGATACAGTACATGTTTGTTGTGGTCACGTGAATTGTTCGAGTCTGTGCTAGTAATAGCAATGTATGTATTACAGACGTGTTCATGCCAGCATCAGTATAAGCACTGACGTTCATTCCCAATTAGTCGTGCTCAAGTAGTCATAGTTTCAACACTGTAGAACTCTGACAGGCAGTATACAGACAGGAAACCAAAAATCCCTAGTGGCTTGTTTACTTTTGTCTGTTCTGTCAGAGGACAGTGGAGTAGAATCCAAATTGCTGACCTAGTTGCTAGAAGTTAAAAACATTTTAAATAGCATGGCCCTCGTTTTGGAGTCGAGGCTAGCCCATTTTCACGCTTGCTGTTTGGTAGCAATGGAAAGCGCTCTCATTATGAATGGGCCGACAGATGCAGCTTTTGAGTGAGCATGGCTACCACTGGACAGGATCTGGCATCCCATCATGCAAATTTCAGGAGTGATGGGCGTGGTCCCTGCCACTATCAAAGGGGCAAATGTGGTTTTGTTTCGGGGTGGCTGAGGCTGAATAGTATTATAAACAACTATTGTCCAGATAGACCAGAATTTAGTTGGTCTTTATGTTGTCAGTGTTTGCAGGGAGCATCATGTGGTCTTCCTGTGTCCATCCATTATGTGGGTCAAACCCGGGGAAAACCGTCTATCTCCTGATGGGGGTGGGGGCACCTCATGACCCCGCTCTGCCCATGGGTGAATGTATATTCATTCCCACTGTTCAGTTCTTGACCAAATTGTGATGTAAATTTGCCTTTATAATCTCCGTTGCTTACAACGTCCAGTGAAATACGTTTTACCCTCATTTTCTTGCTTAGTTAAATTTTACCGCTATAGATAACGTTTAATGCAACATCTTCTGAAGACATTCTTAAAGGCATAGTTGGTAGTAGTAATGTCTATGACAGAGATAGGCCCAATTTTTAATGTTTAGAATAGCCAGATCCTGTCCATGGTATTCTGCAATGCACACCACAGTTGGCCAGGGCACACATGTCATACCTCTGGTCAGATTCACCATGTGGTTGTTACCAACATTGTCTAAGCAGCAAATCCAGTTAGTGAAGTCCGGTGCCACTTAGCAACAAATCTCATGACTACTTCTGAAACCTCACTGTCCTGGCACTTAGCAGGGGGACACTATGACTCCATTCACTTCATGCCTGAAAAGTCTGAGCATATCATAATTGGCATGTCATTTTTGTGGCATCTCTGAGAGATGAGTGGACGTTACTCGATTTATCTTTTTTATGCCCACTGATGAAGCTAAGCAGAACACGGGATTAATGTTCCATCATCTGTAATGTGGCCGGACATTACAAAGGCATGCTGTAGATTTATAAATGTAGCCTGTTTGGTGGTCACTGCCTGTAGTCCATTGACACTGGGCTTTCTCCCTGAAGAATTGCTGGTTCTCATCCAGGGGATACTCATCATAGGTCAAGAAACAGAAAGGTACGAAGTTCCTATGTGTACTCTAGGTAGTGAGGAGGTGGGGAATACCTCCTGTTGGAACTGGGACCCTCACACACCCAGCAAGCTAGGTGTCATGCTTCATCATATGGGTCTGCTCCTCGTCGGGCCGGCGCTGCAATGCTCGACGGGCACCCATAAAGGGGCTCTTTTTCAGAGATCTTTAGTTCCTTGCCGTATCGGTGCCGTGGGTGTGAGGGGCCTAGGTATGTGTAGATGTGAGATGTGAATATAAAATAGGTAATGGGAACCTCTGTAATAAGTTTATTTATTCTATATGGGTCCCAACCTCATTAAAAGGAATAGGGGGGGCGACTATTTTGTTATGATGTGACAAAAATTTCGCTCAACCCCCAGGTGGTCAACATGTTTCTTGCCACAATTAGTCACGCTAATGATCAACTGGCGATTCTTCAGGACCTAATTTCAATAAACTATCTACAATGTGTGGCAAGGTGCAATGCTACCTACCAAATGCTCTCCCCTTGGGTCATTACCCAGGAGAAATCAAGCAACCAACCTAGAGTACGAAAAGAGAATAAAAACCATAAAATGTTGGAGGGTGATCTTCATAGAATACATACGAAATAACGCAATATACATATTCTAGAGTCAAAACATTAAAATCACACAGTGCTGTCATGCAATTGATACTCTGTGTAACCTTATATAAAAACCACTGTATATACGTGCCAGAACAGAATTGTGATTTCAATTATGATGGTGAGTAAAAAAGTGCTCACCTATTATAAGGTCTATGTTTGCCTCATCAATTAGCAGCGGAGTATATTGACACTCAATGTAGTGTCACTGTATAAAAAGATAGATGAGACAGAAAAACAAGTTGTTTTAAGGCTATCTGCACAATAGTTCGCTGCTTATTTGTTCACTATAACCCACACCAAGGGGGAAGAGGAGAGAACAAAGTATGGGTCAGGATGCCAATAGCCCTGAAACAATGATGGTCCCAAGCCAATCACACACTCCCCATTTTCTATTGAACGTTCCTACATAGCCGGTATCGCTAAAGGGAGCGCCGCCCGCAGTGTCCCCAAACCGGGAGCTCGGTGAGCTAATCCGGTAAAGCGGTACACAGTATGTACGCTCCCAGTAACCCGGTCAAGAAGAGGGTTAGTGCTTTGGAGAACAGAGTATAATGGTACACGCCTAGGGTTCAATATCTGAGCGCTCCTGGCGCCTGACCCCAATGTTTCTTACCTCCAATAGTTGATGTCAAAATACGCCTCCGAACGTAGTATGCCTACTTACCTGCTCCCATTAGGAGCTTCGTGGTTGACCTACCCGCTCCGCTGCCACCGGAAGGTATCAAGAAACAGGAACTGCCTGTTTAAATACCTGTTCCCGGGACCGCAGAGCTGGCCAAGTGTCCACAGCTGCAATCGGAATGGGCGTGTTAACAGAGAGAAGTGATGTCATAATGCGTAGACAACATGGCGGCCATCTTGGAGGTTGTTTTGTTGTTTAACCCACAGTATTGGTGGTGAATAGATACAAACGATATAACAATAGAATATAGAAGAGTGAGAAAAATTGGCAAATGGGAATAGGAATTCCTCAGGGGGTATCATTTCTCAACCCTCGGTAATTTAGATTGAAAGTGAGAATAGAAAAGGGGGGCCTCGACTTTACACCTATAAAAAATATGAGTAGGTGTTGCGAATGCTAGTAGGATTTCCTAAGGATAAAGTGTGTTGACAAAATATGAATGTAGTAGCAGTAACGCATTTATTGCTAAAAGATCGAAAGTGTGTAATTGAATGTTGGCCATCTAAGTAATGGTTCTCTCATAAATGGCGGCCATATTATAGGTGACTAGTTCATTGATGATGGCCATGATGAGGTAAGTGCCTTTAGCTATGGAGCTCCATGGTGATATGAGGGGATGTTATGGAAAACATTTGGTAATGCATAGGTCCCTCATAAAGGATCATATGAGGATTACTATTAGTAATACCTAGTGATGAGTGGTTTAATAGTAAATGACCATCTCTTAATATGTATTATACTCCTATTGCATATTGCTGATAAGAATCATGTATCAATTAATGGTACTCCAAGGGATCTCATCATTAAGGCCCCCTTTGGCTGAGTCCAAACGAAACACCCATCTTTGTTCAATCCTGAACAGAGCTGTGTGTGTGATTTGTTGATGTGCTTCAAGGACAACCCAGCGTAGGCTTTCTGGGGAATGTCTCAGTTCTGTAAAGTGGGTATATAGTTTCGTGTTTGTCTTAAGGCAACGAATGCTACTCTTATGTTCAGTTATTCTGGTTTTCACGGCTCTCATGGTCATACCAATATATCTTTTGTCACATGGGCATGTCAACAAATACACACAACGTGATGTATTACAATTCGTGTGTTTATTGATCGTCCAAGTGAAAGTGTCAGATAGTTCTAGTTTTTAGTTTGTTTGGTCTGTGGACAAACGGTACATGATCCGCATGGATAATGCCCTATGACGGGAGGGAGATCCCACAATTGTCTCTGGTTAGAGATATTATTCTTCTTGGGTCTTGTGTGTACTAACATGTCCTTAATGTTATTAGTACGTTTAAGAGCAAATCTCGGTTTAGGTATTGCCAGCGTTCCAGTATTAAGAATCTCCCAATGTTTATTTACAGCTTTTTTGATCAGATTGGATCTCGGGGTGTATGTAGTTACACATGTCATCACATTCGAGGGTTCTTTTACATGTATATCTAAAAGACTTTCACGATGATTATTTTGTGCTCGTTTCATACATGAGTTGATTTGTTTTCTAGGATATTGTCTTTTCAAAAGATTCCCTGACAGGATCTCAGCTTCAGTTTTGTAGTCATTTAATGAGCTACAGTTCCTCCTTATTCTTTAAAAATTGGCTGAAGGGTAAGTTGTCTCTCAAAGTCTTAGGATGATAACTATTGTATAGTAACAAACTGTTCCTGTCAGTAGGTTTTTGTACATAGTTGTAGTTAGTTTTCCCTCTTGTAACCTAATGGTGAGGTCTAGAAAGGGGATTTCAGTTGATGAGATTGTATGTGTAAACCTCAAGTATTGATTCCTCGTGTTGATCCACTTACAAAATTCATTACATGTTTGTGTGTCACCCTTCCAGAAGATGAGTATATCATCTATATACCTCTTCCATAGCCTCAGGTTTACTCCGAAGGGGTTGCTGGCATGTCGAATCACCTCTTGCTCAAAGGATGCCATGTATAGACATGCTACACTAGGAGCAAAGGTACTCCCCATCGAAGTGCCCTGAGACTGATGGAAGAGTTGGTTGTTAAACTCAAAGAAATTCTCTGAGTGCTAAGGTAGCACATTGCATAATGAACGGGATAGGGGTGGACCCAACCCACTCAGTTTCTGTTAATGCAGTTTCAATTACAGTGAGTGTCTCTCTCTGTGGAATATTAGTATATAGTTGTTCCACATCCAGGGTGACTAGGAGGTTGATATCAGTGGTCTCTTCCAATTCCCCGATGATACGTAGGAGATCTGTAGTGTCCCTGATGTAAGAGGGAGTCTGTTTAACTAGTGGTTGCAGAAAAAAATCGCAAAACTTCGACAGTGGCTCCAGGAGGGACCCAATCCCTGAGACAATAGGTCTGCCAGGGACTGGGGTAGTCCCCTTATGTATTTTAGGGAGAGTATAAAAATATGGGGTCTTAGGATGTTTTGTAATAAAAAAATCAGCTTCTTTTTTGCTGACCCACCCATTACTCTCAGCCTCAAAAACCATTGTTGCAATCTCGTTAGATAACCGAGTTGTGGGGTTCATCATAATAGGGGTATAGAATTTTCTATCCTGTAGTTGACGTAAGCATTCGGTATCATAGTCCGTCGTGGATTGAATTACCGTTGCTCCCCCTTTGTCTGCCTGTTTTATTGTAATGCTATTGTCATCTGCCAGTGATTTTATAGCTGCTCGTTCCTGATTTGAAAGGTTATGAAAAGGGGCTTTGTTTTCCACATTTTCAAGTTCTTTGAGTACAGCCTTCTCAAATGTCAGAACCTCCACAGGTATCATACCACTGGTAGGCGTGAAAGTGGAAGGGTTGCATAAACCTGAGTCCAGTCTAGCAGGTTCTACTGTATCCTGAAAAAAAGCCCTAAGGCGTACTTTTCTAAACAGTTGTTGGATTTCGCATTGTTCCAAAAATGTATCCTCTTTGAGGGTAGGGACATATCCGAGCCCTTTCTCCAGTATCGATCGTTCTGTGGTTGTCAATTGTCTATGTGATAGATTGACCACTAGGGTCTCCTGCCCCGTGTTTTGCTCCTGGTTTCCACCACATTGGGTTGTTGGTCCTGCCACTGGACCTGTTTTGGTCCTCCTCTTTTGTGCCCTTTTCCTCTGCCCCAGCCTCTGCCTAAAAAGGTGGTTGGCCAGTTGGATAGAATTGAGGTGGGCCATGGGGATATACCGGCAAGGGCCAATATGGAGGTTGAGGACCTGAGAAATTATGCAAGGGGTAGTTAGGAGTGAGTGTGTGATAATTTCTCCTTTGATTGGGGCCACCCCAGCTCCCACCACTGGAGTCGCTGCTAGCTGAACCTCTTCTGTTAGTATCGCTACTTTCATCAGAAGAGTAGCTGGTTTTATTATTAGTGTAATCCGCTTTCAAATACGGATACACTTTCTCTTTACTGAATCTGTTAATATCCTTTTGGAGCTTGCTGACCTTCTGCTTCATCAAGAATTCTTTTTGCTCCGCAATCTCATTGTTAATTTCTGCAAGTTTAGTTTTGAAAACAGTTGCTAAGATGGTGGTTTTAATTGCCCCTTCAGCCACCTGTATTTTAATAAGAAGGGCATCAGCTTTTCTTCTTGCTCTGTTAATGATGAGGATAAGTAGGTCCCTGGTGCATTTCCATGCTACCAGGGACCATTCCTTTTAAAAACTGCATCATCCAAAAAGAGTCTAGGGAAGTTTTTTACTATCAGACCGTTAGGTGCAATACTAGCCCTCAAATATTCTGTCATCATCGCTCCATGGAGCGTGATCTTAAGCCACTCCCTCTTCATATTAGTTAGAGTAATCCAATCCTCAGAGGGTGCCCCTGAGACCGAGGCACCTTCTCCCCCCAAAATAGATGGCGTATTTCTGAGAATTTCAGCAGCTATCTCGTCGCCAAAACTGAGACCTGGGTTGTCTTCCATATCGACTAGCATAGACAGTGAAGTAAATGAAAAGGACTGAAATATGTCCTGTGCAAATGGGCCAGTAAGGAAAGTTATCCCTCTGGTAACCTAATAAGTCCCACGGGATAACCCGTGCAAGAGTATATCAAAAAGAGGGACAGAGAGGGCTTAATAAAGGTCCAACGTACGTGCCCTAATTAAGTCAAGAAACAGAAAGGTACGAAGTTCCTATGTGTACTCTAGGTAGTGAGGAGGTGGGGAATACCTCCTGTTGGAACTGGGACCCTCACACACCCAGCAAGCTAGGTGTCATGCTTCATCATATGGGTCTGCTCCTCGTCGGGCCGGCGCTGCAATGCTCGACGGGCACCCATAAAGGGGCTCTTTTTCGGAGATCTTTAGTTCCTTGCCGTATCGGTGCCGTGGGTGTGAGGGGCCTAGGTATGTGTAGATGTGAGATGTGAATATAAAATAGGTAATGGGAACCTCTGTAATAAGTTTATTTATTCTATATGGGTCCCAACCTCATTAAAAGGAATAGGGGGCGACTATTTTGTTATGATGTGACAAAAATGTCGCTCAACCCCCAGGTGGTCAACATGTTTCTCGCCACAATTAGTCACGCTAATGATCAACTGGCGATTCTTCAGGACCTAATTTCAATAAACTATCTACAATGTGTGGCAAGGTGCAATGCTACCTACCAAATGCTCTCCCCTTGGGTCATTACCCAGGAGAAATCAAGCAACCAACGTAGAGTACGAAAAGAGAATAAAAACCATAAAATGTTGGAGGGTGATCTTCATAGAATACATACGAAATAACGCAATATACATATTCTAGAGTCAAAACATTAAAATCACACAGTGCTGTCATGCAATTGATACTCTGTGTAACCTTATATAAAAACCACTGTATATACGTGCCAGAACAGAATTGTGATTTCAATTATGATGGTGAGTAAAAAAGTGCTCACCTATTATAAGGTCTATGTTTGCCTCATCAATTAGCAGCGGAGTATATTGACACTCAATGTAGTGTCACTGTATAAAAAGATAGATGAGACAGAAAAACAAGTTGTTTGAAGGCTATCAGCACAATAGTTCGCTGCTTATTTGTTCACTATAACCCACACCAAGGGGGAAGAGGAGAGAACAAAGTATGGGTCAGGATGCCAATAGCCCTGAAACAATGATGGTCCCAAGCCAATCACACACTCCCCATTTTCTATTGAACGTTCCTACATAGCCGGTATCGCTAAAGGGAGCGCCGCCCGCAGTGTCCCCAAACCGGGAGCTCGGTGAGCTAATCCGGTAAGCGGTACACAGTATGTACGCTCCCAGTAACCCGGTCAAGAAGAGGGTTAGTGCTTTGGAGAACAGAGTATAATTGTACAAGCCTAGGGTTCAATATCTGAGCGCTCCTGGCGCCTGACCCCAATGTTTCTTACCTCCAATAGTTGATGTCAAAATACGCCTCCGAACGTAGTATGCCTACTTACCTGCTCCCATTAGGAGCTTCGTGGTTGACCTACCCGCTCCGCTGCCACCGGAAGGTATCAAGAAACAGGAACTGCCTGTTTAAATACCTGTTCCCGGGACCGCAGAGCTGGCCAAGTGTCCACAGCTGCAATCGGAATGGGCGTGTTAACAGAGAGAAGTGATGTCATAATGCGTAGACAACATGGCGGCCATCTTGGAGGTTGTTTTGTTGTTTAACCCACAGTATTGGTGGTGAATAGATACAAACGATATAACAATAGAATATAGAAGAGTGAGAAAAATTGGCAAATGGGAATAGGAATTCCTCAGGGGGTATCATTTCTCAACCCTCGGTAATTTAGATTGAAAGTGAGAATAGAAAAGGGGGGCCTCGACTTTACACCTATAAAAAATATGAGTAGGTGTTGCGAATGCTAGTAGGATTTCCTAAGGATAAAGTGTGTTGACAAAATATGAATGTAGTAGCAGTAACGCATTTATTGCTAAAAGATCGAAAGTGTGTAATTGAATGTTGGCCATCTAAGTAATGGTTCTCTCATAAATGGCGGCCATATTATAGGTGACTAGTTCATTGATGATGGCCATGATGAGGTAAGTGCCTTTAGCTATGGAGCTCCATGGTGATATGAGGGGATGTTATGGAAAACATTTGGTAATGCATAGGTCCCTCATAAAGGATCATATGAGGATTACTATTAGTAATACCTAGTGATGAGTGGTTTAATAGTAAATGACCATCTCTTAATATGTATTATACTCCTATTGCATATTGCTGATAAGAATCATGTATCAATTAATGGTACTCCAAGGGATCTCATCATTAAGGCCCCCTTTGGCTGAGTCCAAACGAAACACCCATCTTTGTTCAATCCTGAACAGAGCTGTGTGTGTGATTTGTTGATGTGCTTCAAGGACAACCCAGCGTAGGCTTTCTGGGGAATGTCTCAGTTCTGTAAAGTGGGTATATAGTTTCGTGTTTGTCTTAAGGCAACGAATGCTACTCTTATGTTCAGTTATTCTGGTTTTCACGGCTCTCATGGTCATACCAATATATCTTTTGTCACATGGGCATGTCAACAAATACACACAACGTGATGTATTACAATTCGTGTGTTTATTGATCGTCCAAGTGAAAGTGTCAGATAGTTCTAGTTTTTTAGTTTGTTTGGTCTGTGGACAAACGGTACATGATCCGCATGGATAATGCCCTATGACGGGAGGGAGATCCCACAATTGTCTCTGGTTAGAGATATTATTCTTCTTGGGTCTTGTGTGTACTAACATGTCCTTAAGGTTATTAGTACGTTTAAGAGCAAATCTTGGTTTAGGTATTGCCAGCGTTCCAGTATTAAGAATCTCCCAATGTTTATTTACAGCTTTTTTGATCAGATTGGATCTCGGGGTGTATGTAGTTACACATGTCATCACATTCGAGGGTTCTTTTACATGTATATCTAAAAGACTTTCACGATGATTATTTTGTGCTCGTTTCATACATGAGTTGATTTGTTTTCTAGGATATTGTCTTTTCAAAAGATTCCCTGACAGGATCTCAGCTTCAGTTTTGTAGTCATTTAATGAGCTACAGTTCCTCCTAATCCTTAAAAATTGGCTGAAGGGTAAGTTGTCTCTCAAAGTCTTAGGATGTATAGTAACAAACTGTTCCTGTCAGTAGGTTTTTTGTACATAGTTGTAGTTAGTTTTCCCTCTTGTAACCTAATGGTGAGGTCTAGAAAGGGGATTTCAGTTGATGAGATTGTATGAGTAAACCTCAAGTATTGATTCCTCGTGTTGATCCACTTACAAAATTCATTACATGTTTGTGTGTCACCCTTCCAGAAGATGAGTATATCATCTATATACCTCTTCCATAGCCTCAGGTTTACTCCGAAGGGGTTGCTGGCATGTCGAATCACCTCTTGCTCAAAGGATGCCATGTATAGACATGCTACACTAGGAGCAAAGGTACTCCCCATCGAAGTGCCCTGAGACTGATGGAAGAGTTGGTTGTTAAACTCAAAGAAATTCTCTGTGAGTGCTAAGGTAGCACATTGCATAATGAACGGGATAGGGGTGGACCCAACCCACTCAGTTTCTGTTAATGCAGTTTCAATTACAGTGAGTGTCTCTCTCTGTGGAATATTAGTATATAGTTGTTCCACATCCAGGGTTGATATCAGTGGTCTCTTCCAATTCCCCGATGATACGTAGGAGATCTGTAGTGTCCCTGATGTAAGAGGGAGTCTGTTTAACTAGTGGTTGCAGAAAGAAATCGCAAAACTTCGACAGTGGCTCCAGGAGGGACCCAATCCCTGAGACAATAGATCTGCCAGGGACTGGGGTAGTCCCCTTATGTATTTTAGGGAGAGTATAAAAATATGGGGTCTTAGGATGTTTTGTAATCAAAAAATCAGCTTCTTTTTTGCTGACCCACCCATTACTCTCAGCCTCAAAAACCATTGTTGCAATCTCGTTAGATAACCGAGTTGTGGGGTTCATCATAATAGGGGTATAGAATTTTCTATCCTGTAGTTGACGTAAGCATTCGGTATCATAGTCCGTCGTGGATTGAATTACCGTTGCTCCCCCTTTGTCTGCCTGTTTTATTGTAATGCTATTGTCATCTGCCAGTGATTTTATAGCTGCTCGTTCCTGATTTGAAAGGTTATGAAAAGGGGCTTTGTTTTCCACATTTTCAAGTTCTTTGAGTACAGCCTTCTCAAATGTCAGAACCTCCACAGGTATCATACCACTGGTAGGCGTGAAAGTGGAAGGGTTGCATAAACCTGAGTCCAGTCTAGCAGGTTCTACTGTATCCTGAAAAAAAGCCCTAAGGCGTACTTTTCTAAACAGTTGTTGGATTTCGCATTGTTCCAAAAATGTATCCTCTTTGAGGGTAGGGACATATCCGAGCCCTTTCTCCAGTATCGATCGTTCTGTGGTTGTCAATTGTCTATGTGATAGATTGACCACTAGGGTCTCCTGCCCCGTGTTTTGCTCCTGGTTTCCACCACATTGGGTTGTTGGTCCTGCCACTGGACCTGTTTTGGTCCTCCTCTTTTGTGCCCTTTTCCTCTGCCCCAGCCTCTGCCTAAAAAGGTGGTTGGCCAGTTGGATAGAATTGAGGTGGGCCATGGGGATATACCGGCAAGGGCCAATATGGAGGTTGAGGACCTGAGAAATTATGCAAGGGGTAGTTAGGAGTGAGTGTGTGATAATTTCTCCTTTGATTGGGGCCACCCCAGCTCCCACCACTGGAGTCGCTGCTAGCTGAACCTCTTCTGTTAGTATCGCTACTTTCATCAGAAGAGTAGCTGGTTTTATTATTAGTGTAATCCGCTTTCAAATACGGATACACTTTCTCTTTACTGAATCTGTTAATATCCTTTTGGAGCTTGCTGACCTTCTGCTTCATCAAGAATTCTTTTTGCTCCGCAATCTCATTGTTAATTTCTGCAAGTTTAGTTTTGAAAACAGTTGCTAAGATGGTGGTTTTAATTGCCCCTTCAGCCACCTGTATTTTAATAAGAAGGGCATCAGCTTTTCTTCTTGCTCTGTTAATGATGAGGATAAGTAGGTCCCTGGTGCATTTCCATGCTACCAGGGACCATTCCTTTTAAAAACTGCATCATCCAAAAAGAGTCTAGGGAAGTTTTTACTATCAGACCGTTAGGTGCAATACTAGCCCTTAAATATTCTGTCATCATCGCTCCATGGAGCGTGATCTTAAGCCACTCCCTCTTCATATTAGTTAGAGTAATCCAATCCTCAGAGGGTGCCCCTGAGACCGAGGCACCTTCTCCCCCAAAATAGATGGCGTATTTCTGAGAATTTCAGCAGCTATCTCGTCGCCAAAACTGAGACCTGGGTTGTCTTCCATATCGACTAGCATAGACAGTGAAGTAAATGAAAAGGACTGAAATATGTCCTGTGCAAATGGGCCAGTAAGGAAAGTTATCCCTCTGGTAACCTAATAAGTCCCACGGGATAACCCGTGCAAGAGTATATCAAAAAGAGGGACAGAGAGGGCTTAATAAAGGTCCAACGTACGTGCCCTAATTAAGTCAAGAAACAGAAAGGTACGAAGTTCCTATGTGTACTCTAGGTAGTGAGGAGGTGGGGAATACCTCCTGTTGGAACTGGGACCCTCACACACCCAGCAAGCTAGGTGTCATGCTTCATCATATGGGTCTGCTCCTCGTCGGGCCGGCGCTGCAATGCTCGACGGGCACCCATAAAGGGGCTCTTTTTCGGAGATCTTTAGTTCCTTGCCGTATCGGTGCCGTGGGTGTGAGGGGCCTAGGTATGTGTAGATGTGAGATGTGAATATAAAATAGGTAATGGGAACCTCTGTAATAAGTTTATTTATTATATATGGGTCCCAACCTCATTAAAAGGAATAGGGGGCGACTATTTTGTTATGATGTGACAAAAATTTCGCTCAACCCCCAGGTGGTCAACATGTTTCTCGCCACAATTAGTCACGCTAATGATCAACTGGCGATTCTTCAGGACCTAATTTCAATAAACTATCTACAATGTGTGGCAAGGTGCAATGCTACCTACCAAATGCTCTCCCCTTGGGTCATTACCCAGGAGAAATCAAGCAACCAACGTAGAGTACGAAAAGAGAATAAAAACCATAAAATGTTGAAGGGTGATCTTCATAGAATACATACGAAATAACGCAATATACATATTCTAGAGTCAAAACATTAAAATCACACAGTGCTGTCATGCAATTGATACTCTGTGTAACCTTATATAAAAACCACTGTATATACGTGCCAGAACAGAATTGTGATTTCAATTATGATGGTGAGTAAAAAAGTGCTCACCTATTATAAGGTCTATGTTTGCCTCATCAATTAGCAGCGGAGTATATTGACACTCAATGTAGTGTCACTGTATAAAAAGATAGATGAGACAGAAAAACAAGTTGTTTGAAGGCTATCAGCACAATAGTTCGCTGCTTATTTGTTCACTATAACCCACACCAAGGGGGAAGAGGAGAGAACAAAGTATGGGTCAGGATGCCAATAGCCCTGAAACAATGATGGTCCCAAGCCAATCACACACTCCCCATTTTCTATTGAACGTTCCTACATAGCCGGTATCGCTAAAGGGAGCGCCGCCCGCAGTGTCCCCAAACCGGGAGCTCGGTGAGCTAATCCGGTAAGCGGTACACAGTATGTACGCTCCCAGTAACCCGGTCAAGAAGAGGGTTAGTGCTTTGGAGAACAGAGTATAATTGTACAAGCCTAGGGTTCAATATCTGAGCGCTCCTGGCGCCTGACCCCAATGTTTCTTACCTCCAATAGTTGATGTCAAAATACGCCTCCGAACGTAGTATGCCTACTTACCTGCTCCCATTAGGAGCTTCGTGGTTGACCTACCCGCTCCGCTGCCACCGGAAGGTATCAAGAAACAGGAACTGCCTGTTTAAATACCTGTTCCCGGGACCGCAGAGCTGGCCAAGTGTCCACAGCTGCAATCGGAATGGGCGTGTTAACAGAGAGAAGTGATGTCATAATGCGTAGACAACATGGCGGCCATCTTGGAGGTTGTTTTGTTGTTTAACCCACAGTATTGGTGGTGAATAGATACAAACGATATAACAATAGAATATAGAAGAGTGAGAAAAATTGGCAAATGGGAATAGGAATTCCTCAGGGGGTATCATTTCTCAACCCTCGGTAATTTAGATTGAAAGTGAGAATAGAAAAGGGGGGCCTCGACTTTACACCTATAAAAAATATGAGTAGGTGTTGCGAATGCTAGTAGGATTTCCTAAGGATAAAGTGTGTTGACAAAATATGAATGTAGTAGCAGTAACGCATTTATTGCTAAAAGATCGAAAGTGTGTAATTGAATGTTGGCCATCTAAGTAATGGTTCTCTCATAAATGGCGGCCATATTATAGGTGACTAGTTCATTGATGATGGCCATGATGAGGTAAGTGCCTTTAGCTATGGAGCTCCATGGTGATATGAGGGGATGTTATGGAAAACATTTGGTAATGCATAGGTCCCTCATAAAGGATCATATGAGGATTACTATTAGTAATACCTAGTGATGAGTGGTTTAATAGTAAATGACCATCTCTTAATATGTATTATACTCCTATTGCATATTGCTGATAAGAATCATGTATCAATTAATGGTACTCCAAGGGATCTCATCATTAAGGCCCCCTTTGGCTGAGTCCAAACGAAACACCCATCTTTGTTCAATCCTGAACAGAGCTGTGTGTGTGATTTGTTGATGTGCTTCAAGGACAACCCAGCGTAGGCTTTCTGGGGAATGTCTCAGTTCTGTAAAGTGGGTATATAGTTTCGTGTTTGTCTTAAGGCAACGAATGCTACTCTTATGTTCAGTTATTCTGGTTTTCACGGCTCTCATGGTCATACCAATATATCTTTTGTCACATGGGCATGTCAACAAATACACACAACGTGATGTATTACAATTCGTGTGTTTATTGATCGTCCAAGTGAAAGTGTCAGATAGTTCTAGTTTTTTAGTTTGTTTGGTCTGTGGACAAACGGTACATGATCCGCATGGATAATGCCCTATGACGGGAGGGAGATCCCACAATTGTCTCTGGTTAGAGATATTATTCTTCTTGGGTCTTGTGTGTACTAACATGTCCTTAAGGTTATTAGTACGTTTAAGAGCAAATCTTGGTTTAGGTATTGCCAGCGTTCCAGTATTAAGAATCTCCCAATGTTTATTTACAGCTTTTTTGATCAGATTGGATCTCGGGGTGTATGTAGTTACACATGTCATCACATTCGAGGGTTCTTTTACATGTATATCTAAAAGACTTTCACGATGATTATTTTGTGCTCGTTTCATACATGAGTTGATTTGTTTTCTAGGATATTGTCTTTTCAAAAGATTCCCTGACAGGATCTCAGCTTCAGTTTTGTAGTCATTTAATGAGCTACAGTTCCTCCTAATCCTTAAAAATTGGCTGAAGGGTAAGTTGTCTCTCAAAGTCTTAGGATGTATAGTAACAAACTGTTCCTGTCAGTAGGTTTTTGTACATAGTTGTAGTTAGTTTTCCCTCTTGTAACCTAATGGTGAGGTCTAGAAAGGGGATTTCAGTTGATGAGATTGTATGAGTAAACCTCAAGTATTGATTCCTCGTGTTGATCCACTTACAAAATTCATTACATGTTTGTGTGTCACCCTTCCAGAAGATGAGTATATCATCTATATACCTCTTCCATAGCCTCAGGTTTACTCCGAAGGGGTTGCTGGCATGTCGAATCACCTCTTGCTCAAAGGATGCCATGTATAGACATGCTACACTAGGAGCAAAGGTACTCCCCATCGAAGTGCCCTGAGACTGATGGAAGAGTTGGTTGTTAAACTCAAAGAAATTCTCTGTGAGTGCTAAGGTAGCACATTGCATAATGAACGGGATAGGGGTGGACCCAACCCACTCAGTTTCTGTTAATGCAGTTTCAATTACAGTGAGTGTCTCTCTCTGTGGAATATTAGTATATAGTTGTTCCACATCCAGGGTTGATATCAGTGGTCTCTTCCAATTCCCCGATGATACGTAGGAGATCTGTAGTGTCCCTGATGTAAGAGGGAGTCTGTTTAACTAGTGGTTGCAGAAAGAAATCGCAAAACTTCGACAGTGGCTCCAGGAGGGACCCAATCCCTGAGACAATAGGTCTGCCAGGGACTGGGGTAGTCCCCTTATGTATTTTAGGGAGAGTATAAAAATATGGGGTCTTAGGATGTTTTGTAATCAAAAAATCAGCTTCTTTTTTGCTGACCCACCCATTACTCTCAGCCTCAAAAACCATTGTTGCAATCTCGTTAGATAACCGAGTTGTGGGGTTCATCATAATAGGGGTATAGAATTTTCTATCCTGTAGTTGACGTAAGCATTCGGTATCATAGTCCGTCGTGGATTGAATTACCGTTGCTCCCCCTTTGTCTGCCTGTTTTATTGTAATGCTATTGTCATCTGCCAGTGATTTTATAGCTGCTCGTTCCTGATTTGAAAGGTTATGAAAAGGGGCTTTGTTTTCCACATTTTCAAGTTCTTTGAGTACAGCCTTCTCAAATGTCAGAACCTCCACAGGTATCATACCACTGGTAGGCGTGAAAGTGGAAGGGTTGCATAAACCTGAGTCCAGTCTAGCAGGTTCTACTGTATCCTGAAAAAAAGCCCTAAGGCGTACTTTTCTAAACAGTTGTTGGATTTCGCATTGTTCCAAAAATGTATCCTCTTTGAGGGTAGGGACATATCCGAGCCCTTTCTCCAGTATCGATCGTTCTGTGGTTGTCAATTGTCTATGTGATAGATTGACCACTAGGGTCTCCTGCCCCGTGTTTTGCTCCTGGTTTCCACCACATTGGGTTGTTGGTCCTGCCACTGGACCTGTTTTGGTCCTCCTCTTTTGTGCCCTTTTCCTCTGCCCCAGCCTCTGCCTAAAAAGGTGGTTGGCCAGTTGGATAGAATTGAGGTGGGCCATGGGGATATACCGGCAAGGGCCAATATGGAGGTTGAGGACCTGAGAAATTATGCAAGGGGTAGTTAGGAGTGAGTGTGTGATAATTTCTCCTTTGATTGGGGCCACCCCAGCTCCCACCACTGGAGTCGCTGCTAGCTGAACCTCTTCTGTTAGTATCGCTACTTTCATCAGAAGAGTAGCTGGTTTTATTATTAGTGTAATCCGCTTTCAAATACGGATACACTTTCTCTTTACTGAATCTGTTAATATCCTTTTGGAGCTTGCTGACCTTCTGCTTCATCAAGAATTCTTTTTGCTCCGCAATCTCATTGTTAATTTCTGCAAGTTTAGTTTTGAAAACAGTTGCTAAGATGGTGGTTTTAATTGCCCCTTCAGCCACCTGTATTTTAATAAGAAGGGCATCAGCTTTTCTTCTTGCTCTGTTAATGATGAGGATAAGTAGGTCCCTGGTGCATTTCCATGCTACCAGGGACCATTCCTTTTAAAAACTGCATCATCCAAAAAGAGTCTAGGGAAGTTTTTACTATCAGACCGTTAGGTGCAATACTAGCCCTTAAATATTCTGTCATCATCGCTCCATGGAGCGTGATCTTAAGCCACTCCCTCTTCATATTAGTTAGAGTAATCCAATCCTCAGAGGGTGCCCCTGAGACCGAGGCACCTTCTCCCCCAAAATAGATGGCGTATTTCTGAGAATTTCAGCAGCTATCTCGTCGCCAAAACTGAGACCTGGGTTGTCTTCCATATCGACTAGCATAGACAGTGAAGTAAATGAAAAGGACTGAAATATGTCCTGTGCAAATGGGCCAGTAAGGAAAGTTATCCCTCTGGTAACCTAATAAGTCCCACGGGATAACCCGTGCAAGAGTATATCAAAAGAGGGACAGAGAGGGCTTAATAAAGGTCCAACGTACGTGCCCTAATTAAGTCAAGAAACAGAAAGGTACGAAGTTCCTATGTGTACTCTAGGTAGTGAGGAGGTGGGGAATACCTCCTGTTGGAACTGGGACCCTCACACACCCAGCAAGCTAGGTGTCATGCTTCATCATATGGGTCTGCTCCTCGTCGGGCCGGCGCTGCAATGCTCGACGGGCACCCATAAAGGGGCTCTTTTCGGAGATCTTTAGTTCCTTGCCGTATCGGTGCCGTGGGTGTGAGGGGCCTAGGTATGTGTAGATGTGAGATGTGAATATAAAATAGGTAATGGGAACCTCTGTAATAAGTTTATTTATTATATATGGGTCCCAACCTCATTAAAAGGAATAGGGGGCGACTATTTTGTTATGATGTGACAAAAATTTCGCTCAACCCCCAGGTGGTCAACATGTTTCTCGCCACAATTAGTCACGCTAATGATCAACTGGCGATTCTTCAGGACCTAATTTCAATAAACTATCTACAATGTGTGGCAAGGTGCAATGCTACCTACCAAATGCTCTCCCCTTGGGTCATTACCCAGGAGAAATCAAGCAACCAACGTAGAGTACGAAAAGAGAATAAAAACCATAAAATGTTGAAGGGTGATCTTCATAGAATACATACGAAATAACGCAATATACATATTCTAGAGTCAAAACATTAAAATCACACAGTGCTGTCATGCAATTGATACTCTGTGTAACCTTATATAAAAACCACTGTATATACGTGCCAGAACAGAATTGTGATTTCAATTATGATGGTGAGTAAAAAAGTGCTCACCTATTATAAGGTCTATGTTTGCCTCATCAATTAGCAGCGGAGTATATTGACACTCAATGTAGTGTCACTGTATAAAAAGATAGATGAGACAGAAAAACAAGTTGTTTGAAGGCTATCAGCACAATAGTTCGCTGCTTATTTGTTCACTATAACCCACACCAAGGGGGAAGAGGAGAGAACAAAGTATGGGTCAGGATGCCAATAGCCCTGAAACAATGATGGTCCCAAGCCAATCACACACTCCCCATTTTCTATTGAACGTTCCTACATAGCCGGTATCGCTAAAGGGAGCGCCGCCCGCAGTGTCCCCAAACCGGGAGCTCGGTGAGCTAATCCGGTAAGCGGTACACAGTATGTACGCTCCCAGTAACCCGGTCAAGAAGAGGGTTAGTGCTTTGGAGAACAGAGTATAATTGTACAAGCCTAGGGTTCAATATCTGAGCGCTCCTGGCGCCTGACCCCAATGTTTCTTACCTCCAATAGTTGATGTCAAAATACGCCTCCGAACGTAGTATGCCTACTTACCTGCTCCCATTAGGAGCTTCGTGGTTGACCTACCCGCTCCGCTGCCACCGGAAGGTATCAAGAAACAGGAACTGCCTGTTTAAATACCTGTTCCCGGGACCGCAGAGCTGGCCAAGTGTCCACAGCTGCAATCGGAATGGGCGTGTTAACAGAGAGAAGTGATGTCATAATGCGTAGACAACATGGCGGCCATCTTGGAGGTTGTTTTGTTGTTTAACCCACAGTATTGGTGGTGAATAGATACAAACGATATAACAATAGAATATAGAAGAGTGAGAAAAATTGGCAAATGGGAATAGGAATTCCTCAGGGGGTATCATTTCTCAACCCTCGGTAATTTAGATTGAAAGTGAGAATAGAAAAGGGGGGGGCCTCGACTTTACACCTATAAAAAATATGAGTAGGTGTTGCGAATGCTAGTAGGATTTCCTAAGGATAAAGTGTGTTGACAAAATATGAATGTAGTAGCAGTAACGCATTTATTGCTAAAAGATCGAAAGTGTGTAATTGAATGTTGGCCATCTAAGTAATGGTTCTCTCATAAATGGCGGCCATATTATAGGTGACTAGTTCATTGATGATGGCCATGATGAGGTAAGTGCCTTTAGCTATGGAGCTCCATGGTGATATGAGGGGATGTTATGGAAAACATTTGGTAATGCATAGGTCCCTCATAAAGGATCATATGAGGATTACTATTAGTAATACCTAGTGATGAGTGGTTTAATAGTAAATGACCATCTCTTAATATGTATTATACTCCTATTGCATATTGCTGATAAGAATCATGTATCAATTAATGGTACTCCAAGGGATCTCATCATTAAGGCCCCCTTTGGCTGAGTCCAAACGAAACACCCATCTTTGTTCAATCCTGAACAGAGCTGTGTGTGTGATTTGTTGATGTGCTTCAAGGACAACCCAGCGTAGGCTTTCTGGGGAATGTCTCAGTTCTGTAAAGTGGGTATATAGTTTCGTGTTTGTCTTAAGGCAACGAATGCTACTCTTATGTTCAGTTATTCTGGTTTTCACGGCTCTCATGGTCATACCAATATATCTTTTGTCACATGGGCATGTCAACAAATACACACAACGTGATGTATTACAATTCGTGTGTTTATTGATCGTCCAAGTGAAAGTGTCAGATAGTTCTAGTTTTTTAGTTTGTTTGGTCTGTGGACAAACGGTACATGATCCGCATGGATAATGCCCTATGACGGGAGGGAGATCCCACAATTGTCTCTGGTTAGAGATATTATTCTTCTTGGGTCTTGTGTGTACTAACATGTCCTTAAGGTTATTAGTACGTTTAAGAGCAAATCTTGGTTTAGGTATTGCCAGCGTTCCAGTATTAAGAATCTCCCAATGTTTATTTACAGCTTTTTTGATCAGATTGGATCTCGGGGTGTATGTAGTTACACATGTCATCACATTCGAGGGTTCTTTTACATGTATATCTAAAAGACTTTCACGATGATTATTTTGTGCTCGTTTCATACATGAGTTGATTTGTTTTCTAGGATATTGTCTTTTCAAAGATTCCCTGACAGGATCTCAGCTTCAGTTTTGTAGTCATTTAATGAGCTACAGTTCCTCCTAATCCTTAAAAATTGGCTGAAGGGTAAGTTGTCTCTCAAAGTCTTAGGATGTATAGTAACAAACTGTTCCTGTCAGTAGGTTTTTGTACATAGTTGTAGTTAGTTTTCCCTCTTGTAACCTAATGGTGAGGTCTAGAAAGGGGATTTCAGTTGATGAGATTGTATGAGTAAACCTCAAGTATTGATTCCTCGTGTTGATCCACTTACAAAATTCATTACATGTTTGTGTGTCACCCTTCCAGAAGATGAGTATATCATCTATATACCTCTTCCATAGCCTCAGGTTTACTCCGAAGGGGTTGCTGGCATGTCGAATCACCTCTTGCTCAAAGGATGCCATGTATAGACATGCTACACTAGGAGCAAAGGTACTCCCCATCGAAGTGCCCTGAGACTGATGGAAGAGTTGGTTGTTAAACTCAAAGAAATTCTCTGTGAGTGCTAAGGTAGCACATTGCATAATGAACGGGATAGGGGTGGACCCAACCCACTCAGTTTCTGTTAATGCAGTTTCAATTACAGTGAGTGTCTCTCTCTGTGGAATATTAGTATATAGTTGTTCCACATCCAGGGTTGATATCAGTGGTCTCTTCCAATTCCCCGATGATACGTAGGAGATCTGTAGTGTCCCTGATGTAAGAGGGAGTCTGTTTAACTAGTGGTTGCAGAAAGAAATCGCAAAACTTCGACAGTGGCTCCAGGAGGGACCCAATCCCTGAGACAATAGGTCTGCCAGGGACTGGGGTAGTCCCCTTATGTATTTTAGGGAGAGTATAAAAATATGGGGTCTTAGGATGTTTTGTAATCAAAAAATCAGCTTCTTTTTTGCTGACCCACCCATTACTCTCAGCCTCAAAAACCATTGTTGCAATCTCGTTAGATAACCGAGTTGTGGGGTTCATCATAATAGGGGTATAGAATTTTCTATCCTGTAGTTGACGTAAGCATTCGGTATCATAGTCCGTCGTGGATTGAATTACCGTTGCTCCCCCTTTGTCTGCCTGTTTTATTGTAATGCTATTGTCATCTGCCAGTGATTTTATAGCTGCTCGTTCCTGATTTGAAAGGTTATGAAAAGGGGCTTTGTTTTCCACATTTTCAAGTTCTTTGAGTACAGCCTTCTCAAATGTCAGAACCTCCACAGGTATCATACCACTGGTAGGCGTGAAAGTGGAAGGGTTGCATAAACCTGAGTCCAGTCTAGCAGGTTCTACTGTATCCTGAAAAAAAGCCCTAAGGCGTACTTTTCTAAACAGTTGTTGGATTTCGCATTGTTCCAAAAATGTATCCTCTTTGAGGGTAGGGACATATCCGAGCCCTTTCTCCAGTATCGATCGTTCTGTGGTTGTCAATTGTCTATGTGATAGATTGACCACTAGGGTCTCCTGCCCCGTGTTTTGCTCCTGGTTTCCACCACATTGGGTTGTTGGTCCTGCCACTGGACCTGTTTTGGTCCTCCTCTTTTGTGCCCTTTTCCTCTGCCCCAGCCTCTGCCTAAAAAAGGTGGTTGGCCAGTTGGATAGAATTGAGGTGGGCCATGGGGATATACCGGCAAGGGCCAATATGGAGGTTGAGGACCTGAGAAATTATGCAAGGGGTAGTTAGGAGTGAGTGTGTGATAATTTCTCCTTTGATTGGGGCCACCCCAGCTCCCACCACTGGAGTCGCTGCTAGCTGAACCTCTTCTGTTAGTATCGCTACTTTCATCAGAAGAGTAGCTGGTTTTATTATTAGTGTAATCCGCTTTCAAATACGGATACACTTTCTCTTTACTGAATCTGTTAATATCCTTTTGGAGCTTGCTGACCTTCTGCTTCATCAAGAATTCTTTTTGCTCCGCAATCTCATTGTTAATTTCTGCAAGTTTAGTTTTGAAAACAGTTGCTAAGATGGTGGTTTTAATTGCCCCTTCAGCCACCTGTATTTTAATAAGAAGGGCATCAGCTTTTCTTCTTGCTCTGTTAATGATGAGGATAAGTAGGTCCCTGGTGCATTTCCATGCTACCAGGGACCATTCCTTTTTAAAAACTGCATCATCCAAAAAGAGTCTAGGGAAGTTTTTTACTATCAGACCGTTAGGTGCAATACTAGCCCTTAAATATTCTGTCATCATCGCTCCATGGAGCGTGATCTTAAGCCACTCCCTCTTCATATTAGTTAGAGTAATCCAATCCTCAGAGGGTGCCCCTGAGACCGAGGCACCTTCTCCCCCCAAAATAGATGGCGTATTTCTGAGAATTTCAGCAGCTATCTCGTCGCCAAAACTGAGACCTGGGTTGTCTTCCATATCGACTAGCATAGACAGTGAAGTAAATGAAAAGGACTGAAATATGTCCTGTGCAAATGGGCCAGTAAGGAAAGTTATCCCTCTGGTAACCTAATAAGTCCCACGGGATAACCCGTGCAAGAGTATATCAAAAAGAGGGACAGAGAGGGCTTAATAAAGGTCCAACGTACGTGCCCTAATTAAGTCAAGAAACAGAAAGGTACGAAGTTCCTATGTGTACTCTAGGTAGTGAGGAGGTGGGGAATACCTCCTGTTGGAACTGGGACCCTCACACACCCAGCAAGCTAGGTGTCATGCTTCATCATATGGGTCTGCTCCTCGTCGGGCCGGCGCTGCAATGCTCGACGGGCACCCATAAAGGGGCTCTTTTTCGGAGATCTTTAGTTCCTTGCCGTATCGGTGCCGTGGGTGTGAGGGGCCTAGGTATGTGTAGATGTGAGATGTGAATATAAAATAGGTAATGGGAACCTCTGTAATAAGTTTATTTATTATATATGGGTCCCAACCTCATTAAAAGGAATAGGGGGCGACTATTTTGTTATGATGTGACAAAAATTTCGCTCAACCCCCAGGTGGTCAACATGTTTCTCGCCACAATTAGTCACGCTAATGATCAACTGGCGATTCTTCAGGACCTAATTTCAATAAACTATCTACAATGTGTGGCAAGGTGCAATGCTACCTACCAAATGCTCTCCCCTTGGGTCATTACCCAGGAGAAATCAAGCAACCAACGTAGAGTACGAAAAGAGAATAAAAACCATAAAATGTTGAAGGGTGATCTTCATAGAATACATACGAAATAACGCAATATACATATTCTAGAGTCAAAACATTAAAATCACACAGTGCTGTCATGCAATTGATACTCTGTGTAACCTTATATAAAAACCACTGTATATACGTGCCAGAACAGAATTGTGATTTCAATTATGATGGTGAGTAAAAAAGTGCTCACCTATTATAAGGTCTATGTTTGCCTCATCAATTAGCAGCGGAGTATATTGACACTCAATGTAGTGTCACTGTATAAAAAGATAGATGAGACAGAAAAACAAGTTGTTTGAAGGCTATCAGCACAATAGTTCGCTGCTTATTTGTTCACTATAACCCACACCAAGGGGGAAGAGGAGAGAACAAAGTATGGGTCAGGATGCCAATAGCCCTGAAACAATGATGGTCCCAAGCCAATCACACACTCCCCATTTTCTATTGAACGTTCCTACATAGCCGGTATCGCTAAAGGGAGCGCCGCCCGCAGTGTCCCCAAACCGGGAGCTCGGTGAGCTAATCCGGTAAAGCGGTACACAGTATGTACGCTCCCAGTAACCCGGTCAAGAAGAGGGTTAGTGCTTTGGAGAACAGAGTATAATTGTACAAGCCTAGGGTTCAATATCTGAGCGCTCCTGGCGCCTGACCCCAATGTTTCTTACCTCCAATAGTTGATGTCAAAATACGCCTCCGAACGTAGTATGCCTACTTACCTGCTCCCATTAGGAGCTTCGTGGTTGACCTACCCGCTCCGCTGCCACCGGAAGGTATCAAGAAACAGGAACTGCCTGTTTAAATACCTGTTCCCGGGACCGCAGAGCTGGCCAAGTGTCCACAGCTGCAATCGGAATGGGCGTGTTAACAGAGAGAAGTGATGTCATAATGCGTAGACAACATGGCGGCCATCTTGGAGGTTGTTTTGTTGTTTAACCCACAGTATTGGTGGTGAATAGATACAAACGATATAACAATAGAATATAGAAGAGTGAGAAAAATTGGCAAATGGGAATAGGAATTCCTCAGGGGGTATCATTTCTCAACCCTCGGTAATTTAGATTGAAAGTGAGAATAGAAAAGGGGGGCCTCGACTTTACACCTATAAAAAATATGAGTAGGTGTTGCGAATGCTAGTAGGATTTCCTAAGGATAAAGTGTGTTGACAAAATATGAATGTAGTAGCAGTAACGCATTTATTGCTAAAAGATCGAAAGTGTGTAATTGAATGTTGGCCATCTAAGTAATGGTTCTCTCATAAATGGCGGCCATATTATAGGTGACTAGTTCATTGATGATGGCCATGATGAGGTAAGTGCCTTTAGCTATGGAGCTCCATGGTGATATGAGGGGATGTTATGGAAAACATTTGGTAATGCATAGGTCCCTCATAAAGGATCATATGAGGATTACTATTAGTAATACCTAGTGATGAGTGGTTTAATAGTAAATGACCATCTCTTAATATGTATTATACTCCTATTGCATATTGCTGATAAGAATCATTTATCAATTAATGGTACTCCAAGGGATCTCATCATTAAGGCCCCCTTTGGCTGAGTCCAAACGAAACACCCATCTTTGTTCAATCCTGAACAGAGCTGTGTGTGTGATTTGTTGATGTGCTTCAAGGACAACCCAGCGTAGGCTTTCTGGGGAATGTCTCAGTTCTGTAAAGTGGGTATATAGTTTCGTGTTTGTCTTAAGGCAACGAATGCTACTCTTATGTTCAGTTATTCTGGTTTTCACGGCTCTCATGGTCATACCAATATATCTTTTGTCACATGGGCATGTCAACAAATACACACAACGTGATGTATTACAATTCGTGTGTTTATTGATCGTCCAAGTGAAAGTGTCAGATAGTTCTAGTTTTTTAGTTTGTTTGGTCTGTGGACAAACGGTACATGATCCGCATGGATAATGCCCTATGACGGGAGGGAGATCCCACAATTGTCTCTGGTTAGAGATATTATTCTTCTTGGGTCTTGTGTGTACTAACATGTCCTTAAGGTTATTAGTACGTTTAAGAGCAAATCTTGGTTTAGGTATTGCCAGCGTTCCAGTATTAAGAATCTCCCAATGTTTATTTACAGCTTTTTTGATCAGATTGGATCTCGGGGTGTATGTAGTTACACATGTCATCACATTCGAGGGTTCTTTTACATGTATATCTAAAAGACTTTCACGATGATTATTTTGTGCTCGTTTCATACATGAGTTGATTTGTTTTCTAGGATATTGTCTTTTCAAAAGATTCCCTGACAGGATCTCAGCTTCAGTTTTGTAGTCATTTAATGAGCTACAGTTCCTCCTAATCCTTAAAAATTGGCTGAAGGGTAAGTTGTCTCTCAAAGTCTTAGGATGTATAGTAACAAACTGTTCCTGTCAGTAGGTTTTTGTACATAGTTGTAGTTAGTTTTCCCTCTTGTAACCTAATGGTGAGGTCTAGAAAGGGGATTTCAGTTGATGAGATTGTATGAGTAAACCTCAAGTATTGATTCCTCGTGTTGATCCACTTACAAAATTCATTACATGTTTGTGTGTCACCCTTCCAGAAGATGAGTATATCATCTATATACCTCTTCCATAGCCTCAGGTTTACTCCGAAGGGGTTGCTGGCATGTCGAATCACCTCTTGCTCAAAGGATGCCATGTATAGACATGCTACACTAGGAGCAAAGGTACTCCCCATCGAAGTGCCCTGAGACTGATGGAAGAGTTGGTTGTTAAACTCAAAGAAATTCTCTGTGAGTGCTAAGGTAGCACATTGCATAATGAACGGGATAGGGGTGGACCCAACCCACTCAGTTTCTGTTAATGCAGTTTCAATTACAGTGAGTGTCTCTCTCTGTGGAATATTAGTATATAGTTGTTCCACATCCAGGGTTGATATCAGTGGTCTCTTCCAATTCCCCGATGATACGTAGGAGATCTGTAGTGTCCCTGATGTAAGAGGGAGTCTGTTTAACTAGTGGTTGCAGAAAGAAATCGCAAAACTTCGACAGTGGCTCCAGGAGGGACCCAATCCCTGAGACAATAGGTCTGCCAGGGACTGGGGTAGTCCCCTTATGTATTTTAGGGAGAGTATAAAAATATGGGGTCTTAGGATGTTTTGTAATCAAAAAATCAGCTTCTTTTTTGCTGACCCACCCATTACTCTCAGCCTCAAAAACCATTGTTGCAATCTCGTTAGATAACCGAGTTGTGGGGTTCATCATAATAGGGGTATAGAATTTTCTATCCTGTAGTTGACGTAAGCATTCGGTATCATAGTCCGTCGTGGATTGAATTACCGTTGCTCCCCCTTTGTCTGCCTGTTTTATTGTAATGCTATTGTCATCTGCCAGTGATTTTATAGCTGCTCGTTCCTGATTTGAAAGGTTATGAAAAGGGGCTTTGTTTTCCACATTTTCAAGTTCTTTGAGTACAGCCTTCTCAAATGTCAGAACCTCCACAGGTATCATACCACTGGTAGGCGTGAAAGTGGAAGGGTTGCATAAACCTGAGTCCAGTCTAGCAGGTTCTACTGTATCCTGAAAAAAAGCCCTAAGGCGTACTTTTCTAAACAGTTGTTGGATTTCGCATTGTTCCAAAAATGTATCCTCTTTGAGGGTAGGGACATATCCGAGCCCTTTCTCCAGTATCGATCGTTCTGTGGTTGTCAATTGTCTATGTGATAGATTGACCACTAGGGTCTCCTGCCCCGTGTTTTGCTCCTGGTTTCCACCACATTGGGTTGTTGGTCCTGCCACTGGACCTGTTTTGGTCCTCCTCTTTTGTGCCCTTTTCCTCTGCCCCAGCCTCTGCCTAAAAAGGTGGTTGGCCAGTTGGATAGAATTGAGGTGGGCCATGGGGATATACCGGCAAGGGCCAATATGGAGGTTGAGGACCTGAGAAATTATGCAAGGGGTAGTTAGGAGTGAGTGTGTGATAATTTCTCCTTTGATTGGGGCCACCCCAGCTCCCACCACTGGAGTCGCTGCTAGCTGAACCTCTTCTGTTAGTATCGCTACTTTCATCAGAAGAGTAGCTGGTTTTATTATTAGTGTAATCCGCTTTCAAATACGGATACACTTTCTCTTTACTGAATCTGTTAATATCCTTTTGGAGCTTGCTGACCTTCTGCTTCATCAAGAATTCTTTTTGCTCCGCAATCTCATTGTTAATTTCTGCAAGTTTAGTTTTGAAAACAGTTGCTAAGATGGTGGTTTTAATTGCCCCTTCAGCCACCTGTATTTTAATAAGAAGGGCATCAGCTTTTCTTCTTGCTCTGTTAATGATGAGGATAAGTAGGTCCCTGGTGCATTTCCATGCTACCAGGGACCATTCCTTTTAAAAACTGCATCATCCAAAAAGAGTCTAGGGAAGTTTTTACTATCAGACCGTTAGGTGCAATACTAGCCCTCAAATATTCTGTCATCATCGCTCCATGGAGCGTGATCTTAAGCCACTCCCTCTTCATATTAGTTAGAGTAATCCAATCCTCAGAGGGTGCCCCTGAGACCGAGGCACCTTCTCCCCCAAAATAGATGGCGTATTTCTGAGAATTTCAGCAGCTATCTCGTCGCCAAAACTGAGACCTGGGTTGTCTTCCATATCGACTAGCATAGACAGTGAAGTAAATGAAAAGGACTGAAATATGTCCTGTGCAAATGGGCCAGTAAGGAAAGTTATCCCTCTGGTAACCTAATAAGTCCCACGGGATAACCCGTGCAAGAGTATATCAAAAAGAGGGACAGAGAGGGCTTAATAAAGGTCCAACGTACGTGCCCTAATTAAGTCAAGAAACAGAAAGGTACGAAGTTCCTATGTGTACTCTAGGTAGTGAGGAGGTGGGGAATACCTCCTGTTGGAACTGGGACCCTCACACACCCAGCAAGCTAGGTGTCATGCTTCATCATATGGGTCTGCTCCTCGTCGGGCCGGCGCTGCAATGCTCGACGGGCACCCATAAAGGGGCTCTTTTCGGAGATCTTTAGTTCCTTGCCGTATCGGTGCCGTGGGTGTGAGGGGCCTAGGTATGTGTAGATGTGAGATGTGAATATAAAATAGGTAATGGGAACCTCTGTAATAAGTTTATTTATTATATATGGGTCCCAACCTCATTAAAAGGAATAGGGGGGGCGACTATTTTGTTATGATGTGACAAAAATTTCGCTCAACCCCCAGGTGGTCAACATGTTTCTCGCCACAATTAGTCACGCTAATGATCAACTGGCGATTCTTCAGGACCTAATTTCAATAAACTATCTACAATGTGTGGCAAGGTGCAATGCTACCTACCAAATGCTCTCCCCTTGGGTCATTACCCAGGAGAAATCAAGCAACCAACGTAGAGTACGAAAAGAGAATAAAAACCATAAAATGTTGAAGGGTGATCTTCATAGAATACATACGAAATAACGCAATATACATATTCTAGAGTCAAAACATTAAAATCACACAGTGCTGTCATGCAATTGATACTCTGTGTAACCTTATATAAAAACCACTGTATATACGTGCCAGAACAGAATTGTGATTTCAATTATGATGGTGAGTAAAAAAGTGCTCACCTATTATAAGGTCTATGTTTGCCTCATCAATTAGCAGCGGAGTATATTGACACTCAATGTAGTGTCACTGTATAAAAAGATAGATGAGACAGAAAAACAAGTTGTTTGAAGGCTATCAACACAATAGTTCGCTGCTTATTTGTTCACTATAACCCACACCAAGGGGGAAGAGGAGAGAACAAAGTATGGGTCAGGATGCCAATAGCCCTGAAACAATGATGGTCCCAAGCCAATCACACACTCCCCATTTTCTATTGAACGTTCCTACATAGCCGGTATCGCTAAAGGGAGCGCCGCCCGCAGTGTCCCCAAACCGGGAGCTCGGTGAGCTAATCCGGTAAAGCGGTACACAGTATGTACGCTCCCAGTAACCCGGTCAAGAAGAGGGTTAGTGCTTTGGAGAACAGAGTATAATTGTACAAGCCTAGGGTTCAATATCTGAGCGCTCCTGGCGCCTGACCCCAATGTTTCTTACCTCCAATAGTTGATGTCAAAATACGCCTCCGAACGTAGTATGCCTACTTACCTGCTCCCATTAGGAGCTTCGTGGTTGACCTACCCGCTCCGCTGCCACCGGAAGGTATCAAGAAACAGGAACTGCCTGTTTAAATACCTGTTCCCGGGACCGCAGAGCTGGCCAAGTGTCCACAGCTGCAATCGGAATGGGCGTGTTAACAGAGAGAAGTGATGTCATAATGCGTAGACAACATGGCGGCCATCTTGGAGGTTGTTTTGTTGTTTAACCCACAGTATTGGTGGTGAATAGATACAAACGATATAACAATAGAATATAGAAGAGTGAGAAAAATTGGCAAATGGGAATAGGAATTCCTCAGGGGGTATCATTTCTCAACCCTCGGTAATTTAGATTGAAAGTGAGAATAGAAAAGGGGGGCCTCGACTTTACACCTATAAAAAATATGAGTAGGTGTTGCGAATGCTAGTAGGATTTCCTAAGGATAAAGTGTGTTGACAAAATATGAATGTAGTAGCAGTAACGCATTTATTGCTAAAAGATCGAAAGTGTGTAATTGAATGTTGGCCATCTAAGTAATGGTTCTCTCATAAATGGCGGCCATATTATAGGTGACTAGTACATTGATGATGGCCATGATGAGGTAAGTGCCTTTAGCTATGGAGCTCCATGGTGGTATGAGGGGATGTTATGGAAAACATTTGGTAATGCATAGGTCCCTCATAAAGGATCATATGAGGATTACTATTAGTAATACCTAGTGATGAGTGGTTTAATAGTAAATGACCATCTCTTAATATGTATTATACTCCTATTGCATATTGCTGATAAGAATCATGTATCAATTAATGGTACTCCAAGGGATCTCATCATTAAGGCCCCCTTTGGCTGAGTCCAAACGAAACACCCATCTTTGTTCAATCCTGAACAGAGCTGTGTGTGTGATTTGTTGATGTGCTTCAAGGACAACCCAGCGTAGGCTTTCTGGGGAATGTCTCAGTTCTGTAAAGTGGGTATATAGTTTCGTGTTTGTCTTAAGGCAACGAATGCTACTCTTATGTTCAGTTATTCTGGTTTTCACGGCTCTCATGGTCATACCAATATATCTTTTGTCACAAGGGCATGTCAACAAATACACACAACGTGATGTATTACAATTCGTGTGTTTATTGATCGTCCAAGTGAAAGTGTCAGATAGTTCTAGTTTTTTAGTTTGTTTGGTCTGTGGACAAACGGTACATGATCCGCATGGATAATGCCCTATGACGGGAGGGAGATCCCACAATTGTCTCTGGTTAGAGATATTATTCTTCTTGGGTCTTGTGTGTACTAACATGTCCTTAAGGTTATTAGTACGTTTAAGAGCAAATCTCGGTTTAGGTATTGCCAGCGTTCCAGTATTAAGAATCTCCCAATGTTTATTTACAGCTTTTTTGATCAGATTGGATCTCGGGGTGTATGTAGTTACACATGTCATCACATTCGAGGGTTCTTTTACATGTATATCTAAAAGACTTTCACGATGATTATTTTGTGCTCGTTTCATACATGAGTTGATTTGTTTTCTAGGATATTGTCTTTTCAAAAGATTCCCTGACAGGATCTCAGCTTCAGTTTTGTAGTCATTTAATGAGCTACAGTTCCTCCTAATCCTTAAAAATTGGCTGAAGGGTAAGTTGTCTCTCAAAGTCTTAGGATGTATAGTAACAAACTGTTCCTGTCAGTAGGTTTTTTGTACATAGTTGTAGTTAGTTTTCCCTCTTGTAACCTAATGGTGAGGTCTAGAAAGGGGATTTCAGTTGATGAGATTGTATGAGTAAACCTCAAGTATTGATTCCTCGTGTTGATCCACTTACAAAATTCATTACATGTTTGTGTGTCACCCTTCCAGAAGATGAGTATATCATCTATATACCTCTTCCATAGCCTCAGGTTTACTCCGAAGGGGTTGCTGGCATGTCGAATCACCTCTTGCTCAAAGGATGCCATGTATAGACATGCTACACTAGGAGCAAAGGTACTCCCCATCGAAGTGCCCTGAGACTGATGGAAGAGTTGGTTGTTAAACTCAAAGAAATTCTCTGTGAGTGCTAAGGTAGCACATTGCATAATGAACGGGATAGGGGTGGACCCAACCCACTCAGTTTCTGTTAATGCAGTTTCAATTACAGTGAGTGTCTCTCTCTGTGGAATATTAGTATATAGTTGTTCCACATCCAGGGTTGATATCAGTGGTCTCTTCCAATTCCCCGATGATACGTAGGATATCTGTAGTGTCCCTGATGTAAGAGGGAGTCTGTTTAACTAGTGGTTGCAGAAAGAAATCGCAAAACTTCGACAATGGCTCCAGGAGGGACCCAATCCCTGAGACAATAGGTCTGCCAGGGACTGGGGTAGTCCCCTTATGTATTTTAGGAGAGTATAAAAATATGGGGTCTTAGGATGTTTTGTAATCAAAAAATCAGCTTCTTTTTGCTGACCCACCCATTACTCTCAGCCTCAAAAACCATTGTTGCAATCTCGTTAGATAACCGAGTTGTGGGGTTCATCATAATAGGGGTATAGAATTTTCTATCCTGTAGTTGACGTAAGCATTCGGTATCATAGTCCGTCGTGGATTGAATTACCGTTGCTCCCCCTTTGTCTGCCTGTTTTATTGTAATGCTATTGTCATCTGCCAGTGATTTTATAGCTGCTCGTTCCTGATTTGAAAGGTTATGAAAAGGGGCTTTGTTTTCCACATTTTCAAGTTCTTTGAGTACAGCCTTCTCAAATGTCAGAACCTCCACAGGTATCATACCACTGGTAGGCGTGAAAGTGGAAGGGTTGCATAAACCTGAGTCCAGTCTAGCAGGTTCTACTGTATCCTGAAAAAAAGCCCTAAGGCGTACTTTTCTAAACAGTTGTTGGATTTCGCATTGTTCCAAAAATGTATCCTCTTTGGGGGTAGGGACATATCCGAGCCCTTTCTCCAGTATCGATCGTTCTGTGGTTGTCAATTGTCTATGTGATAGATTGACCACTAGGGTCTCCTGCCCCGTGTTTTGCTCCTGGTTTCCACCACATTGGGTTGTTGGTCCTGCCACTGGACCTGTTTTGGTCCTCCTCTTTTGTGCCCTTTTCCTAATAGTCATAATCTATGAATTATCCCCGCCCACGTGCGGGATCCCGGAGTATATAAAAAAATACATATATATATAAATATATACATATGTGAAACATATACATGCAGCCTAACAATGTTTCCAACATGGCAGAATTGCCAAAATTACATAGGTTTGCATTGTAAGACAAATACCCTCCTAACCCATAAGGAAAAGAGGACATGCACAGAACAATTGACATATATCAATGCTTTATTGCCACAAGGAAAACTTGTAATTGCAGGCATTCGCCTGTAGGCTGCATTGCAGAGCAATAATGAAAACAAGACAAAAAAACTGGCACCTTGCCTTTAAGGCTTCCAAGGTTTAGGATACCGTGCCTTTAAGGCCTGCAGGAGACCCTTTGCTCCCATCATGCACCACAGGTGACAGTTAGGTCAGTTCTTTTTTCCGGCTCCTTCTATGAGGATCCTGGAGTTTGAGCTCTTCAGTTTTTTGACTGAAAGATTAATATTTTATATTTCCTTGGAAATTTTGACATTTTCTGATACCTGGAGGTATTGTCTACTGGTTTTTGGTAAAATTTCCAGTCAGAATGCCTGCTTTATTTCGAAAATGTCCTTCCTGTGGCAAGAAAATGGCACTGTCAGACCCACACTCGGTGTGTATTGTGTGCCTTCCAACTTCACACAATCCTGACCAGTGCTATCATTGCCAGAAATTTACTAAAAGGACTTTGCGTGACAGAGAACGCATCAAGCTACATGCCTTGCTGGAGAGGGAAGGCCATCATGGAGGTGGCCATGGTGTCAGAGCTCCCTCTTCAAGTCAACAACACCGAAAACGGCGTCGTTCCACCTCTCCTGAGTCCAGGAAGAAGCAGGTGCCTGAATGTTCACCGTCGGCGTCAAGACCGCCGTCGAAGAGGCAGAGGCATTCTTCAACGTCGAGGGACAAGCCAGTGTCTAGACGTCAAGACTCTCCGCCGCATGCCAGTAAGTCGGCGTCGAGGCACAGCCCTTCGGGCTCGAAGGCTGTGGGTCCAGAGAGACCTTCCAAAACTCCGTCGACGTCAAGGCTTCCGTCGACGTCGAGGCATTCTCCGCCACCCTCGAGGGGGTCGGCGTCGAGAGACTCGCCGGCGAAGACTATGCCGCGAGAGGACATATCGACGTCGAGAGCAACGTCAAGGTCCCGTCAGTCGACGTCAAGGAGGTCGACGTCAGCGAGAAAGATGACGTCGAGATCCCCCCATCGACGTGGGCGGTCGACGTCGAGACATCAGTCGCCGTCAAGAAGATCGGCGTCAGCGACAAGGGCGACGTCAATGTCCCCCCATCGCCGTGGGCGGTCGACGGCGAGACATCAGTCGCCGTCGAGAACATCGGCGTCAGCGACAAGGGCGACGTCGAGGTCCCCTCATCGACGTCAAGGTCCCCCCATCGACGTGGGCGGTCGACGTCGAGATCTAGATCGCTGCACAGATCAATGGTGAGGGCGCAGACTTTATCGACGTCGAGGGACAGGAATGCAACGTCGAGATCCCGTTCGATGTCAAGGGCCCAGTCGTCTCCAGGGCTGAATATTGTGCAGATTTCTCCAGAGAAATCTCCTTCAGCTGGTCAACCGAAGGTTTGCGGCCTATAACCTCGCTGGCTACAGGGTGTTGAATCAGCAACCCGCAGAGGTCCGGGCTCGGACTACTCGCGGACATACAGACCTTCTAAGTCGCCTCCAGCAAGGCCTTCCAGAAGACCAAGGTCACACCGATCTCGGTCAGGGGGTCGTCGCAGTTCGCACTACGATCCTCCACATAAGAGGAGGCGCAGAACATCATCCACCTGTTCTTCGTCCTCTATTCGGGATTACTCGCCAACCTTTTCAGCTACGCCACCTTCCAGGGTGTCTCCAATTGATGTCATTGGGACTTTCTCTGACGTACTTGGCAGAGGAGCTAAGAAACTTAATATCAGTTTATGCACTCCTGTGGTCCCGACATCAATTATATTTGAGACATTGCACCATCGTACAGCTCCCAGACCTTTGCTACCTCTGGTGCCAGGTTTTTAGAACCAGCTATGGCCACATTCCTCACTCCTGCCACAGTGGGATCAGTCCCGTCGAGGATCGCAAAGAAATACAAAGCTCCAGACCAGGATCCCTTGTTCCTTAGGTCTGATCCTCCGGCGGATTCAATCATTGTGGCAGCCGCCAGGAAAACGCAGTCAGCAGCCTCATCAGCCTCTGTTCCTCCAGAAAAGGACAGCAAACAAATGGACTCTTATGGCAGGAAGATGTGCAATACCTCTGCATCATCTATGAAGATTGCAAGTGCTTCAGCCCTGCTTGGGCGCTATGACAGGTCTCTTTGGGACTCTGGCTAGGTTCACTGACAAGCTTCCCAAAGAAGATCGACAAGACTTCCACAAAATCTTGCAAGAGGGTGGTCTAGTAGCCAATCAAATCATCAGCGCGGCTGCGGACGCGTCAGATCTCGCCGCACACGGCTATTCACAGGGCATCTGTTCGCGGCGCTCAGCGTGGCTGCGCCTCACAGGTCTAAAACTGGACGCCCAGAAGAAAATCCTCTACCTTCCTTTTAACGGCTCCTCCTTATTCGGTTCTCATGCTGATGAAGAAATGACAAAGATGAAGACCGAGCTGGACACGGTCAAAGCAGTTGGACTGGAAAAGCGGAAGGAGTTTCGCAAATGCTTCCGTCAGAACGACAAGCGACCCTTCCAACAGAGGGTTCAAACCCCTCAGTGGTCCTCCCAGAACCAGCAAAGGTACCAATTCCAGCACAAGCGGCCTGGCAGGGGTAGAGGTAACAATAAACAACAGCAGTCCTCCACCAAGCAACCTCCAAAACAGTGAGGCATTGCTTCCTCCGCACCCGTTCGCCACTCTGGTAGGAGGGAGTATCGTTTGTCACCTGGAAGAGTGGGAATCCATAACAAGAGACAGATGGGTGCTGAATATTGTACAGCATGGTTACTTGCTGAGGTTCAAGATTCCTCCTCCGCAAGTTGCCCCTCTATTGCTGTGCCTTCCTCAACAACACAATTTATTGTTACAGGGCGAAGTGGATACCCTCCTCTCCAAAAAGGCCATAGAAGAGGTCCCACCTCACCAGCGAAATCAAGGGGTGTACTCACGGTACTTTCTGATCCAGAAGCGAGGAGTAACCAAAGAGTACAGACCTATCCTCGACCTGCGCCTGCTGAACAGGTTTATAAGAAAAGAGAGATTTCGGATGCTAGCCCTGCACCAGATTTTCCCACATCTTCATCTGGGAGACTGGATGTGTGCCATCGACCTGCAGGACGCCTACTTTCACATTCCTGTTTCAGTGAAGCATCGCAAGTTCCTCAGGTTCCAGGTGTCTCAGCAGCACTATCAGTACTGAGTACTTCCGTTTGGGCTCAAATCTGCCCCCCGAACGTTCTCCAAGTGCATGGCGGTGGTAGCTGCTTTCCTCCGCAAGCGCCAAATCTTCATCTATCCCTACCTAGACGACTGGCTCTTGAAGAGTTCCACGCCTTCACTACTCCAGAGCCATCTCACTTACTGTCTCAACCTGCTTCACTCCCTGGGGTTGCAAGTCAACTACAAGAAGTCAGTTCTCAACCCTACGCAGAAGATACACTATCTGGGTGCTTCCCTAGACACCGCAAAGGCAAGCGTGTGTCCTTCGGAGGAGAGGTTGTCCTCAATGTTGATCAAGTGCCGTGCTCTTCTCAGCATTATACATCCCACAGCAAGACAGGTGTCATCATTGCTGGGATCGATGGCCTCATGCATCTTCATTGTGCCCAATGCCAGACTTTACATGCGGCCGCTACAGCAATCCCTCGAAGATCAATGGACACAGCGCTCAGGCCGTTGGGAAGATCGTGTCTCTCTTCCTCACGCGGCCAGGGACTCCATCAAATGGTGGATGAAACGTTCACACCTTCGGCAAGGGGTACCTTTTCACCAGGTCCCTCCGACACAGTCTATAGTTACAGATGCCTCACTTCAAGGTTGGGGAGCTCACATGGGCCAGCTTCAGGTACAAGGTCTCTGGTCCGAGACAGAGAGAAGTTATCACATCAACTTCTTGGAACTAAGGGCAGTCCATCTGGCTCTCAAGTCTCTGTACCCGTCCCTTCAGTCCAACTCCATTCAGATTCAGACAGACAACACAACAACAATGTACTATCTGAACAAGCAGGGAGGCACCAGGTCACGGGTCCTGTCTCTGGAGTCACAGGCCATATGGAAGTGGCTTCTGGCGAGGAGTCTCACGATCGTAGCTGTTCACCTCCCAGGAACCCTGAACGTGCAGGCAGATGTTCTCAGCAGAGACTTCGTAGAAGCACACGACTGGGTGTTAAACGAAGAAGTCGCTCAGGACATTTTTCGACAATGGGGAGTGCCAGACATCGACCTGTTTGCAGACGCGATAAATACAAAATGCCCCGTCTTCGCATCCAGATTCCCTCAGCAAGGATCACAGGGGAATGCACTTTTGATAAGATGGTCGCAGACATTGCTGTACGCTTTTCCACCACTCCCTCTGATTCCTGCGGTCATCCAGAAGTTTTACAGGACCAATGCCAGAATGATCCTGACAGCACCAGAGTGGCCGCGCCAGTGGTGGTATCCGGACCTCCTGCAGCTATCCGAAGTTCCACACCGGAGGCTTCCCTGCCGCCCGGATTTGTTGACCAAGAACGAGGGGAGAGTTTTTCATCCCAACCTCCCGTCCCTGCGATTGACTGCATGGCTCCTGAAGTCATCCAGTACGGACACTTAGACCTCCCTGCGGATTGTATGTCCATTCTCAAGGAAGAAAAGAGACCCTCCACCAGGAAATCTTATGCTTTCAAGTGGAAAAGATTCTACCTGTGGTGCAAGGACAACGCCTTTGATCCGACTAAGGGCCAGGAGCAAGTGATCCTTCCCTACTTGCTACACTTGGCAAAGTCAGGTCTGCAATATTCCTCCATTAGGGTTCACCTGGCTGCTATAACAGCTTACAGGAAGTCCCCTACCCAGGGTTCCTTTTTTCAGATGCCAGTAGTAAAGGATTTTCTGGAAGGACTCAAAGGTTTATCCACCAGTGAGATCTCCTTCTCCCCCTGGGAACTTAACATTGTTCTTACTAAACTTATGAGTGCTCCTTTCGAGCCTATTCATAAGGCGTCTTTGCAGCATTTGACCTGGAAGGCTGCTTTTTGGTAGCCATAACTTCTGCCCGCAGGGTGAGTGAGATTCAAGCCCTGTGCTGTAAGGCACCTTATACTGTTTTTCATGCCAATAGGGTGGTGCTACGTACACATCCGAGCTTCCTCCCGAAGGTGGTCTCGGATTTTCACATCAATCAGGTTATTACGCTGCCCACCTTCTTTCCTAAACCTTCAACTCCCCCTGAGAGATCTTTACACTCTTTAGATCTCCGGAGAGTGCTGAAGTTTTACCTTGACAAAACTCTCACACTGAGAAAATCTGACCGGCTCTTTATTAACTACGGTTCTACAAAAGATCCATCTCTCCATGGATTGTCTCTTGTATAGCTTTATCATACCAGTTAGCTAACAAGACCTTACAAGGCAGACCTAAAGCGCACTCTACCAGAGGGAAAGCCTCTACCACTGCTCTCCTTCGCAATGTTCCAATGTCTGAAATCTGTAAGGCAGCCACATGGCGATCGGTGCATACCTTTACACGCCATTACTGTATAGATTCTGATGCACAGGCCGATGCCCAGGTGGGGCAGGCCTCTTTGAGGAATTTGTTTACATGATTGCAATTTGAATGTTATGTTCTGTATACTCCGTTGCTCGTCCGCGAGTTGTTGGGTATGGGCTTGCTACTCTATTCATAGATTATGACTATTGATGAGTATCCCCTAGATGAGAAGGATTAGTTACTTACCTGTAATCCTAGTTCTCATCCAGGGGTATACTCATCATAGTCATAAGCGACCCTCCCTCCTCCCCGGACGAGCATCTATGGAGTTCTTCTTTAGATTGCATCCTATACTCAGGTGTCTCTACATTATACACCGTCAAAAAGAACTGACCTAACTGTCACCTGTGGTGCATGATGGGAGCAAAGGGTCTCCTGCAGGCCTTAAAGGCACGGTATCCTAAACCTTGGAAGCCTTAAAGGCAAGGTGCCAGTTTTTTTGTCTTGTTTTCATTATTGCTCTGCAATGCAGCCTACAGGCGAATGCCTGCAATTACAAGTTTTCCTTGTGGCAATAAAGCATTGATATATGTCAATTGTTCTGTGCATGTCCTCTTTTCCTTATGGGTTAGGAGGGTATTTGTCTTACAATGCAAACCTATGTAATTTTGGCAATTCTGCCATGTTGGAAACATTGTTAGGCTGCATGTATATGTTTCACATATGTATATATTTATATATATATATGTATTTTTTTATATACTCCGGGATCCCGCACGTGGGCGGGGATAATTCATAGATTATGACTATGATGAGTATACCCCTGGATGAGAACTAGGATTACAGGTAAGTAACTAATCCTTATTTCTTCCTAATGGTCCATCTTTGCTTCATTACGCTGAGTTTGTGTTGTGAATATATTGTTGTAAGCCTTTGTTTTTGCATACATTAAAGTAAAATATCAGAACAGATTACTCTGTTCCGTCTCTGAGGATTGGGCCTGTGTGATAGTCAGAATATATAGGATAACTGTACTAACGCAGAAAAACTATTTTTTTCAGGAGGATATCACTCATGACCGACATTGTTCAACATGTAAACGTGGAAGTAATTTGCAGCCATGTAGCATTTGCCCAAAGGCGTATCACCTAAACTGTGTGGATCCTCCACTCAAGTCTGCACCTAAGGGGGTATGGGTGTGCCCCAAGTGCCAGCAGAAGGTACAGTATCTTAGTTCTTCATTTACTTCATGTAAAATACCAATCTGAATTTTTCAGAACTCAGTAGAGCGGCAAGAATAGCTTCACACCCTTTGTGAATGTTACAGCCTGCAAGAGAAGCCATCACTTACGCTGAAGTATCGTTTATCCACACCAGTACCTACCACGTTACAATAACTAGACCAAATATGGCATTCAGGGACAACGTCAGAATCTGATATTAATAGTACTATTTGTTTTCCATTGGTAAGGGAAAAACTAAAAATAACTTTAAAGAATAATCTTTAGTATCCTTAGGACGGATCACTGAATGTTACCCTGATTATTCAGTGCTTATTGTATTTATTTGTATCCTTCTCTTCTTGAACTTAGTTTTTACATGCTATCTTTCCTTCCTGGCTGCTCATCTTTTCATTCCTTCTGAGTGTCTGTTGACATATTTCTATTATCCGTGATAGAGGGTTCTGACAGGTGGCCTTACTTCACCAAGGTTCTTGTCTGTTTATATTTTGTCTGTGACAAAATGATGGTCGTGCCAGCTACACTTGTAAAATTGTGGTTTATGAAGGAACCATTTGTTCATCCTATGTGCCACCTAGTCATCCATGTGCAAATGCAGATGTGGCAAGGCGATGACTCTTCTGACTCTTTTAGTGACGGACACTGTTGAAGCAACCATTAATGCACCGCGCCCTGCCCTTCAGTAGTTACGCTTTCCCCCTTCCTCCACATCACTGAGGGTTAACCACAGGGATTCTATGAGGCTGTAAACTGAATATGGAGAAGTTACGAGTTGCCATAAACATTGCTAAACTGAGCATTCTTCTAGCCACTAATGTAGATTGTTCTGTGCCTCGTAAGGCCTTTCCGGTATGTGGCAAAATCCAGCAACTTTCACTATGCAATCCACTTCTCAGTTTCACTAAAAACTACAGCTAATCTTAATGTCCTCTGAGCTCTACCTAATGAGACCCTTGATGTTGCGGCAAAGCTTGGTATCTGGGCCCTTGTGACATCACAGCATTATGCAGCGTTGGAGAATTTCTTGCAGTCAAGCTACCAGAGAAGCAATTAACATGTACACCATTTTACGTGAAGCTCATCAACAGAGGTTCATGGAGTTCATCTTTCCCAGAATGTGGTTTAAGAACATATCCCTTGAACAAAAGGAATTGAAGTGTATCGGAGTAGCAGAAATTGAGTCTACTTTCTGTAGTCACCAGAAATCAAACTCAACTTTTTTTTCATGGCTAAATAACTTAAAAATGAATGTAAAAAGTTAGGCTTGTTGGTTCATGTTAAGCATGCTAGAAGGCAAGACCAGCGTTTTAAGTTAAAATACAGTATTGTAACGTTTTTGCAGTCAGACCCATTTTCTAAACTAATAAATATCTTTTATAAAATTTAAAAGGAACAGAGCCCGAAAATGTTAATAGCTTTATAACACACAATGAAAATGTGTTTGTTGTTCATGAAATTTAGAAAAGTCAGGAGTGTTCATTAACCTGTTACCTTTATTATTTTGAGCTTTAGAACATTGAAAATGTTACAAATGTCATTTATTATCCAGTGTTGCTTCTGCTTGGAAGTAAAGACTCACATTCCACTTCAGTTCTGTGTCTCAATAACTTATATTTATAAAAATTCCATTCATTTAGTCTGTTGTCTCAACACCCAGCTAGGTAGCAACAGCTCCCTCACAAGAGGAACTCTCCTATATTTCCAGCCTCAGAAAATGGTTGTGAGAAACACATTGATAAGAACACGCACTTCAGTTAACTGAGGTTTTTCTCTGTGGAAGTGGGTTTTAACAGATTGACGTAGGCCGTTTGGAAAAAGGGGGGGAGCTACATTTGCTGGATCTGTATATTGTTTTGCAGGTACTGGCTTTAGGGAAAAAATCATCTAACACTGTGTAGTTGTTGATTAGATTTTGATTAATTGATACATGTTTTGTAGAGAAGAAAAAAGCCAGACATGAGGCCCATTCTCGATTCAGAACCTTGAACAAAATCCTATAGGAGGAGACGATCTACATGATTATTCTAGCAGTTCTGCACCAGTCATCCTGAATTCATCACCAAGCACATTCACGACGTGTCTAATGGGGCAAGCATTTATAGTGACGCTTCAGCACCTCGTTCCTAATGTCTACACCAAAGAAGGTGTTCAGGGAATGCTATATATTACTTACAAATGATTTTTATTCAGCTTAAAAGTCATGCCACATTCTTCGCACTTGATTTACCTACTGTGTGTGATGTAGGATTCCACAGCAACCAGCCTTTCCTCATCAGAAGATCATTCTTGCAGTAAAAGAAAACTGCAATGCTTCCGTGCTGGTAGGCTTCACAAGGATCATTTACAAGTGTCCTGGTACAAATAGTGTGAAGACATTTTGGAAAGATGCTGTGATCAGTTTGTGATCTCAAACAAGGCAGAAGCAGCATCCTTACAGTGGTGAACAAAGAGAGAGAACATTGTTAAAAAAATTGACGAAGAAAGAAATATTATTTACCACCATTTTAAATTGGAGACCGTTTTGATTCTCTGTGTGCTATCTAAGGGCTCAAAGGGGAACAAGACTACAAATCTTGACATAGGGGACCCTGAAATCCTGGAGCTGGGAAATCCACCACGGCATTTTGATATAGTGCAATATCTTCAAAGAGTGCAGAATCAAAAAATGAATATCCTAATCTGAAAAATTGAAAGGGTGCATAACTAGACACCGTATTCAGAAATGGTTGAATCAATTTTTGCAAAGGTGGATTTCTGATTTTGACCTCTTTGCATTAGCAGAAATTGTAAGACGCCCTGAGCCCATATGATGGTTTCTCGAAAGCAGTAGTACTATGTTGATAACTTGGTACTGGGAATCATGGAAGCTTTCTTACGTTGCCTACAACTTCATATATACCTGCAAACTGCTTTAATTAATTCCAGCTTTTTTTTTGATAACCAATTTTTTATTATCATATCGTAATGGCAAATAAACAAACAATCATACCCCATTCCGATTCGCACATCAGATTACATATCTAGATAAACAGTACAAAGATTGCCCCCTCACCCAATCACAGCAGTTCCGCTGAGTCCACAATAAGTCCCCCATCGACCTACTCTCCCCCCCAATCTGGGCATGCTTATGCAGGCAGCCCCTGGCTCAGTAGATAGACTCCTCCAGTTTGGATCTCCAGTCTATTGCTAAATGCCTGTCTGCGATCTTAGTAGAGTGCGTGGCACTCCAGTAGCGCGCTATGTATGTACCCATGGCCACCAACATGTATTCTCCCCGGGGTCCTCCAAAAGTCCTCTAGTACCTTGGTCAATCGACCAGTACCGTGCAATACTGGGACAAGACCACACACCATGATAATAGTCAGTGTCTGGAGCTGCACACCGGTTACACTGCGAGGTGGGTCTCCTACCCGCCTTTCAGAGCCACTTCCGGGTAAGGTATGTAGCTTGCAGATAATTGAGTTTGATGAGCTGTAGGCATGAGGAGATGGCAATCATTCGGGGGGCCATTCGCGCTTCCCTCCACTCTGCCTCATTAATTCCAGCTTTAATGGGCAATGCAAGAGATTTATTTGATGTATAGGTAGGTCCCTAATCCCCATATTATTTGGTAGAGTTTTTGTAATACGACTATATTTGTTAACTTTACTCCTCCATGTAGTGTCTTGGAGAATGCTTTTTCGTCAAAGTATTGCAACAACACTACTTTATTAGTATTTTTGTATAGATTTCATTTTTATAAGAAGAAATAAATTATAAAAAAGTAAACAATTGTATGAATTAATGTTTTCTATTTCTAGCTCTGTAATTTTAACTTCGCTTTTCTGTTTCATAGTTCCATTCCGCCACTCACACCCTATATGAAACAGTTCTGTGGGCTTTCCATTTCTAATCACAATATCAGATGTTCACTAGAATTGAACAGGAAGGTAGATGATCTCCGAGACAGCTGTCATTGCTATTTGTCACATGGTAACCATCTGAAAAGAGGCTTGAGATCTGCAAGTAAACTCCTGCCCATATCCCAAAAAGTGAAAGACAAAATATAAATATAGGAGAGAAGTGGTTTTCTGCTGTTGCCAGCTCATTGTGGAATTCCCTTTCAGTAGTCCTGTTGAATAGTCAACAGTTGCTGCCCGTTAGAAAGACGCATGCATTTGCATAATTTTTCCTGGTTCTGGCTTGAGCCAACATTTATTCACCCGTTTTTGAGTGTTTAGCGCATTGTAAACTTGGATTGGATCTCTTATTTATTATATTTACAATGTACATTTATGGGTGATGGTCGTTTCAGTGAGCAATTTACTTTCACAGATGCCAGAAACAGGTTGAAGTACTTTCTGCAGGAATGTATCTGTAGGGAACGTTATTGCACCATTCTTAAGGTGGGGAGTATAACCTCATCCATTTCACATTGCACTAAGCTCTGCATATGGCTTTTTTTGATCCTATATAGGTGTTAAAGATGAAACCGGTTTGTGCTTTATTAGGCCCCATGCAATAACTGATTGCTTTTGTTGGTAATTCATATTGTTTTGTTTTTTGGTTACAGATGTTCAATAAAGATAACGAAGATGATGATGATGATGAACCATGGAGTGGGGCCCTCTCTATATCTCACTCATATGTCACTCATAAAACAGGTACAGATTTCAGGGCCCTTACTTTCCTCTACATCGAGGCTTTTTTTACTAGGCAATAATGTCACTTGACAGCATTTGTTTTTGCATGATGTATTTCATAAGGATGAAGTGCTGAGGAAACCCACCTGTAACCAGAATACTGTTATCAGAAGGAGAGAATATAACTCCTCATTGTAATGTGTGTAGTTTAACAAAGTGCTGAAAGATCACTTGTCATGCACTAGAACGTCAGGATTTTAGCAAAACGGATATCTTTAAAAGTAACATGATTTGAGCTCTGGTCTGGAAGTAAGAGTGAGTAATCAGGAGATTTTAAGCCCCTCAGAATGCCTACTTTTATTTTTGACGTATAGTGATTACCTCCTTGCCAGTAGGAATCTCTGTAGACATAACCGTATAAATTTATACACACAGGGGTCGATGCACACAGGAGAAATCCAGACTTATGATTCTCTTAAGTCTGAAAAATTTGCTAAGTTGCTTTAACTTCATGAAATTCACAAAGTGTTGTATGATTGTGACAAATCCCTCCCAAAGAATCTTATAAAAATGCCTATCTTATTTCTTTGTATATCATAAATCCATGCAACACAAAATAGATACAAAATATCCTAGACAAATCAATAGCAATATTTATAGCATACATGACATGATTTCTGCCACATAAAGGTTAAAATGTGATGGAGACTTCTAGCCACAGATTCCTTACCTTAGAATTATCCCCAGGCATCAGACTGGGTCCGGAAATGTTTTCGTGAGCAGAACCCCTGTGTTCCAGTAGCTGGCGTTGTTTGTGATGTGCGCAGTGTCTATGTAGGGGCCACTCCAGTGCCCTGACGTCAGTTTTTTTCTTTCCAGCGCAGATCTGGAGAAGAGCTGCCCCCAGACACTTTTTGACTGACCATTTTTCAACCTTTTGTTGAAGAGTTTTGATCCATCGTCTCCTGGTGTTGCAGGAATGCCTGTGAGGAACACTAGTTTTAAGCCCTGTGGCGCCTGTCACCGGCAAACGACAGACAGACCTACACCTTGTCTACCTCTGGTACCTCAAGCGCAACTACCACGCTAAGACCTGCGCCGATTGACATGCCATGCACCCCAAGGCCTTGAGAAAGCAGTCCTTGCTGCTCGACGTGCGATGTCGTGACAGTCTCGATCCTGGTCGAGAGGAAGGTCCTGGGATTGGTCGCGGAGCTACTCCAAGCGCTCACCATCGTACTCAGTCGTCCGGGTGTTTGGATAAGTCCCAAAAGCAGAAAAAGAACAAGAAGTCTAAGACCTTTGCCCCATCCATCGAAGTCACCCCACGAGACGATGGAACATCAGCATTCTAGGCTTGGCTCCGCAGTTGAGCCTGCATCAGGGCCGTCTCCGTGCCTCCCTGAGTTTCCTGGAGGCGGAGCGACCCCCCGCCCAACTTTGTGAGTTTTATGAGGCCATGCACCTCATATTTGGGCAGTCTGTTCCCTCTGGTGCGCCCTCGGTCCCCATCAGTTCGGGAGGGGCCCCTACTGGTCTACCACCGGCGGGTTCCAGACCAGCGCCGGTCGAGCCACCTCAACCTTCCACGGTGCTTATCCCATTCCCGACCTCCCTGGCGGCATCACCCCGATACTCATCTCCGACACGGAGCCAGATGTGTGTCGCCCGGCGCCGACTGGAGCCATTCCTTCCAGGCCGGAGCCTATGTCCTATTCCTATGAGCTAGGACTTGGGAATTATTGGTAGGGGCCACTGGACTGTTATGAAGACCAGCTCCTAGATGTCACCAAGGACATATGGTGTGAGGATTTGGCAGATGGACTGGACACCTCCCCAGATACTGGCTTGGTCTCTCTTCCTACCATGGCTACGGAGGAGGGAGACTATGGTGGTGAGGAGGGTGGCTGAGGGTGCATCAGCAGAGAGTCACCCCTTCCAAACTGCTTCTCCCATTTAATAAAGCCCTCACGAGTGTCCTACTCGAATCTGGTCCAAGCCTGCCATGGGGCTCCTATAAATAGGTCTATTGCCTGCCGCCATCGCTCAGCGCGCTCCCCCCTCCCCCCCCCCGCCATGCCCCAGGGGACCCCATCTTCCTAACCCAGCACTCCACCCCAGTTAACTTGGTGGTTCAAGCCTCCACTTTTAGAGTAAATCCTGGCGCATTCCCTTTCACTCCACTGGACAGGTAATCCAAGAGGCTGGACACCTTGGTTAAGAATATGTTTTCTTCCACCAGCCTGGCACTGCGGTCGGAGAACACAGCATGCCTTTTGGGCCAATACTCTCATTCGCTCAAGGTCTCAGTTGCGCAGGTGCTGCCTGTGATCTCAGAGGAGGCCCAAGCCATGCTTTCCCAAGCTATTGCAGACCGGAGGGACGTAGCTAAGTTCACCATGCGCTGTGGGCTGGATATGACCAACTCACTAGGCAGAGTGGTTTCTTCGTCGGTGGCCCTTAAACTCCATGCCTGGTTGAGAAGCACTGGCTTTTTGGGGGATGTCCAGGCCTTGCTCAAAGACATGCCCTTTGATGACTCCCATCTCTACAGAGACATGGTGGACTCCTTGCTTGAGAGTTTCAAGGACAGCAGGGAAACGGCCATGTCCTTGGGCCTTTCCACGGCCCCTTGCCAACTCCAGCCTGCCTTTTGCTCCTATCGTGGCCATGGAAGGGGCTTCCAGCTGCGCCTCTACTTGCCCAGCCACCATGGCACACAAGCTGCCCAGCCCCTGCGTGGCCGAGGACGCCATACCCACAGATCTCGTGGGTCAGGTAGCCAGAGGTCGGGCCAGCCCATCCCCCGGCATCCGCAGCCTCCAAGCCTCTTTAGTTTGCCCTCCGACCATCATGGGCATCCAGTGGGGGGCAGGATATGCCATCACCTGCATCACTGGAGGTCAATAACATCCGGCCGCTGGGTTCTCCATATTGTCCAAAGGGGCTTCTTCCTCCCCTTCTTGACTACTGCCCCTACCCATGTCACCAATTTCCGACAGGCTGACGGAGGATCGCATCTCGTTTCTCCACCAGGAAGTGACAGCTCTCTTGTTCAAGAAAAGGCTGAAGACATGGCTCTTTCAGCAATTATAGATGATCTTACTGCAAATAACTGTTGACTGAAAGCCGGGACACTCCATTGAGTAGCTGTGCACCTTTCAAGTCTCATTTCACAATGGAGCCATAGAGAGGATACTGGCATCCGAAGTAGGTCATGGTTGTTATCTACTTTCTGGTGCCCGAAAAGGACAGAGGTGTTTGTCCTATCCTAGACCTGCGCCCTCTCACTTTCTTCCTGAAAAAGGAGAAATTCAAAATGCTCATGCTTCCCAAAGGCCTGGCTGCCATGGACCTGGGAGTCTGGATGGTAGCATTGGACTTAGCAGAACCAATACTTCCACATTCCCGCCCGCCTGCCCACAGATGTTACCTGTGGTTCAAGGTGGGCCACAAGCTCTTTCAGTTTATGTGCTCCCATTTGGCCTTACCAGCACCCCTCGGGTGTTCACCGAGGTGATGGAGGTGATTGCAGCTCATCTGTGGAGACCAGAGGTGACAGTCTTCCCCTATCTCGACGACTGGCTGTTGAAGGCAGGCTCGCCACAGGCAGTCGTCTCCCACCTCTAGACTACGGTGGACCGCATGCACTCGCTTGGGTACACTATAAATGTGACAAAGTCACACTAGATCCCTTCTCAGAAGCGCCCTTTAATCTGAGCTGTTCTGAACACAGTGCTGTTTCAGGCATATCCTCCCAAACATCGAGTCCAGGATATTCAGGCTATTATACCGATATTTCAGCCTCCAGTCCTGGGTTTCGGGGTGACTGACTCTGAGGCTGCTGTGCCTCATGGCCTCCTGCAACGTGCTAGTGACACATGTCGTTTGGCATATTCGGGTTCTGCTGTGGGACCTGAAGTTCGTGTAGACGTAGTATCAGGGGAATCCCTCCAACATGGTCCAGATCTCGGAGGACACTGCAAAAGATCTGCAGTGGTGACTGACGGACCGCGATTGGGTCTGTGTCAGACTCCTCCCTTCCTCAACCAGATCTGACGGTAGTGACAGAAGCATCACTCCTGGGATAGGGCCGGCCATCTAGGCGAGTGAAGATCAGAGGTCTCTGGTCTCCGATAGAATCCGGACTCCACATCAACCAGTTGGAGCTTCATGGAATCTGATTGGCACTGAAAGCCTTTCTACCCGCAATCAAGGGAAGGCTAGTGCAGGTGTTAACGGACAACACCACCGCCATGTGGTACTGAAACAAACATGGCAGGGTGGGGTTGTGGACCCTCTGTCAAGAGGTCCTGCGCCTTCGGACGTGGCTGAAACATCAGGGCAGTTATGAGAGACACCTCATTCACAAGTATTCTGCAAGCACCAAACTCTCATTGCATCATGTAGTGGTGTGCAATTTGCCTTAGTGAAGTTAGGAAACTTGTTTGTGTAAGGCAATAGTGGCATGCTGCTTTTCTCCAGGCTTTTTCTATTCTCTTGTAAGGTCTAGCACAGGATGGGAGTTGCAGAGACCTAGGATGAAAACGTAATATCAAGTTAACTTTGTGGTGCTCTTCTCTTCCCAACAACTTACCAGCTATTTATCTGCCATTGATCAAATCCTTCAAAATGATAAGCTCCTTCATTATAAACCAAATTTATGAGCATGAACCCCCACATCAGACAAAGCTGATACCTCACTACTTAGAAAAGGATTTTCTCGCCCTGCTATTAGCGGTTAGTGTACCACAGGATGGAAAAAGCAGCGCAATAAGAGGCTATGAGTAACAAAGTCACTATGAAAGTAGCTTTAAAATTCTACAAATGGAGTACCTACTTTCTCTAGGATTCAGAAAGTGCTTCGGCCCTCGCATGGGGTAGGGAAGCAATATAAAATAAAATGCAATAAAATCAATTCCTTTTTTTACTCCCTTTGTATTATCATAATGTCTTGCTGACACAAATACAGAATTCAAATAATTCGGGTGAGATTGGAAGTGGTTACTATAACTCGTTTAATTCACTCCCTCTAAATTTTCATATATTCAACTTGAACACAATGCATGAAGTTGAGAAACCAGTCCCCGAACAATGACATTTATTGCCCATTGGATGCTCAACATGAAAATCACAAATCACTATCCTGTTTTGGAATTGAGTGTGGCAAGGGGAGAACATATTACTTTTACAGTGGCTGACTCCCATCTTTAGTCCTCATACTTGAATTGGAGACATAATGTTATACAAGCTCGAAGATGGAATTACTTTGGACTTCAATTTCAGGGTTCAGTGATTTTAAGAGAATCCTGTCTCAAGATAATGTCCGCCTCATGTTGCTCTTTACAGTCTATGTTGTATTACTATTGCTCGACAGAACTGACTGTCCCTCTGTGGTTTAAGGTTCCACTAGAGTATCCATGGCAGCTGCTACTACTTTCATCAGGAAGGTATCACTGACGGAGATCAGCAAGTCTGCTATTTAGGCCTCAGTTTACAATTTTGCCAAACATGATTATACTGATTTTAATGTTCCTGCCAGGTTTCACAAAGAATCAATTCCTAATCTGCTACTTCTTCGCTGCGCCTTCCTTGGTTGACACTGCATTCAAGATTGAGTGATTGCTTTAATCAACCTCCATTTACCTTAAGGTGTACAAATATAAGGCCTATGTTTATTGTTCATTTATTTATTTATTTAGTTGAAAGGTTTTATATAGCGCTGGCTAGACCCGGGGGTATCAGAGCTCTTTACATGTGCGAAAAACAAGTTTACAGGAGTTGCTCAAAAAGCAAAGTATGAAACAATAAATAAACAAAACGTTCCATTGAGGTCTAATAAACAGAGACATAGCAAGAACAGATAAATTTACATACATTTTTACATAGGATGGGGGAGATAGAAGGGGGAGGGGAGAGGTGAAGGGGAGGGAGTGAAGTAGAGGAGGATAGGGTCGGAGGAGGTCAGAGGTATAATCATACCTCTGACCTCCTCCGAGGTCAGTATTTGTCCCAGTATTTGCCGAGGAGGTGCAGTTTAAGGTCTTTTTTTAAGGCAATGTAGGAGGGGTTGCAGCGCAATTCCTTTGGGAGGGCATTCCAGACGATCGGCGCGTTTCCAGAGAAGGAGCGAGATTGAGTGGTTTTCTTTTTGAATAAGGGGGGGATGAGGAGGAAAGTGTTTGTGCTCCTCATCGTTCTGGAGCTGCCCGCTTTTTTAAGTTTGTTTGTGAGGTACAGCGGGGCATTCTGGTGTAGGGCTTTATGTGTGATGCATGCTGTCTTGTAGGAGGATCTACCTTCAACGGGCAGCCAGTTGAGAGCCTTCAGGGCTGGGGAGATGTGATCAAAACGTTTGTAGCCAGTGATGAGCCTGGCTGCTAGGTGGAGCACAGATCTGAGTGGGGCTAGGTGGACTTTGGGGGTTCCTGTGAGGATAGCATTCCCATAGTCGATTTTTGAGAGTACCAGGGATTGGACGACCCATTTGAAGTCTTCCGGTGGGATGAAGGGTTTGATTTTCTTCAGGTGACGGAGAGTGAAGAGAGCTCTTTTAGCAGAGTTTTTTATGTGGTCGTTGAGGGTTAGATTTTTGTCAACGGTAAAACCAAGAGATTTCACTGAGTTGGACAAAGAGAGCGAGCAGTTGAGTGCATTAAGGTCAGAGATCCAGGTTTGGATGGGGAGTCCGTTGTTTTTAGGGGAGAAGAGGATGATTTCAGTTCTCTTGGGGTTGAGTTTCAGATGGTTGGAGTGGAACCAGTGTTGGATCTTGTTTAAGGTATGGTTAAGATGAAGTACATCAGTGTGGGACCTAATCTTATTGTTAATCTTTATTTAAAACCTGCCCCACATGGGTGTTAAAAAGTTTTACACAGATGATATTCGAAAATAAAAATACTTTACAGCAAAAAAGTAATAATATTGAGCAGGGTGGTAGCTGGAAAGACAAAACATCAAGAAGGGAGAGAACATATTTTTCTTGGCTCCGTAGACTTGGAAAAAGTGTCTTTTTTAGATGTTTCCTAAAGGTGAGAAGAGGGAGCTTAGTTTCTTATCTCGAAGGCTAAAGAGTTCCAGGTGGAAGTCGCTGCACCAAAGAAGGGGTGTGTTTGCAAGAGAGGGATTGAAGTGAGGAATTTCAAAGACTTCCTAGACTGACTGAGATGGTGAAGAGTTTGGAAGAATAGGGCTTTTCGTGCGTAGAACTTTGGATGTGAACTACTCAACTGCAATATATTTTTGCGTGGATAGGAAGCCAGTGAAGGGCACATAATATGCATGTTATGTGTTTACATTTTTTTTGTGTCAGTGACTAGTCTGGCCACAGAATTCGGTATTGCTTTGTGTGGAGAAAATGAAACGTGTGAGGTGTCTATCATAATCACATTGTCAAAGTGAAGTCTTTAGATGACTAGAGTTTGAACTGTACTTTTAGTGAGTGTGGAGTCAATCAATCAATTAGGGAATTGTAAGCGCGCTACTCACCCGAGAGGGTCTCAAGGTGCTGAGGGGGGGCGCAGTTCCGTTCAGTCGAAGAGCCAGGTCTTGAGAGCCTTCCTGAAGGTGTTCAGGGAGGGGGCGCGTCTGATGTCGATCGGGAGCTCGTTCCAGGTCTTGGCCGCGATGTAGGAGAAGGCTCTTCCCCCTGTTCTGGCTCTGTGGATGCGTGGGGTTTCAGCGAGGGTGAGGTTGGCGGATCGGAGGTTTCTTTTGTGTATGTGGAAGGTGATTCTCTTGTTGAGGTATTGGGGTCCGATGTTGTGGAGGCATTTGTAGGTGTGGGTGAGAATCTTGAAAGTGACTCTCTTCTCAACGGGGAGCCAGTGGAGATTCTGTAGGTGTTGGCTGATGTGCTCGTGTCGAGGGATGCCAAGGACGAGTCTGGCGGCGGTGTTATGTATCATCTGGAGCTTGCGGAGTAGAGACTTGTTGATGCCGACGTAGAGTCTGTTTCCATAGTCCAGTCTGCTGGTTATAAGTGCGTGGGTTACTGTCTTCCTTGACTCGGGGGGGTCGGGGGGGATCCGTTTGAAAGTCTTACGGAGGATGTGGAGGGTGTTGAAGCAGTGGAAGCGACGGCATTGACCAGTCGGTTCATGGAGAGGGAGGAGTAGAGTACCATGCCGAGGTTTCTGGCATGGTCCGTGGGGGTTGGAGGGCTGCCAAGGGCGGTGGGCCACCAGGCGTTGTTCCATGCTGATGGGGTGGTTCCAAGGACGAGGACTTCTGTCTTGTCTGGGTTGAGCTTCAGGCAGCTGTTTCTCATCCAGGATGTGACGTCCTGCATTCCTTCCTGGAAGTTGAGTCTGGTGGTGGTGGGGTCCTTCGTGAGGGAGAGGATGAGTTTGGTGTCGTCGGCGTAGAATACTAGGCTGAGACCGTACTGTCTGACGATGGCGGTGAGGGGGGCCATGTAGATGTTGAAGAGGGTAGGGCTGAGCGATGACCCCTGGGGTACTCCGCAGTTGATTTCCGTGGGTTCGGAGAGGAAGGGTGGCGTCTGACCCTGTGGTTTCTGACGGTGAGGAACGAGCGGATCCAGTTGAGGGCGGTTCCTTGTATGCCGGCGTCGTGTAGTCTGGCAGTGAGTGTGCGGTGGGAGACGGTGTTGAAGGCTGCAGAGAGGTCGAGTAGGATCAGGGCTGCGGTGTGGCCTTAGTCGAGGAGGATGTGGATGTCATCTGTGGCGGCGAGTAGGGCGGTCTCGGTGCTGTGGTTGCTGCGGAATCCGGATTGGGAGTGGTCGAGGATGGAGTTGTCTTCGATGAACCGTGTTAGTTCTGGGTTGACGGTCTTCTCAGCGACTTTTGCCGCGAAGGGGAGGAGCGAGATGGGCCGATAGTTCTTGAGGTCCGTGGGATCTGCTGAGGGCTTCTTGAGCAGGGGTCTGACTTCTGTGCATTTCCAGTCATTGGGGAAAGTGCCAGTCTGGAAGGTGGCGTTGATGGTGCGTCGTAACTCTGGCGCGGTGGCGGCTCTGTGGTAGATGTGTGGTAGGCAGGAGTCTGTGTGGGCCCCCGAGTGGATGCCTTTCATGGTCGAGGCAGTCTCTTCAGTCGTGACCGGTGTCCAGGAGGAGATGGTCGGTTGGCTGGTGTTGCCGGAGGGCAGGATGGTTGCGGAGTCAGGTGTTTGGTCATTGAAGTTGTCGTAGAGGTTTTTGATCTTCTGGTGGAAGTAGGATCCGAGCTTGTTGCAGAGGTCCTGGGAGGGGGTGATCTCCGTGGCTTCGCTGGGGGGCTTGGTGAATTCCTGGATGACGGTGGATGGAGTGATAAGATGCTTGTGTTTTTTTTATGTTGGTGAAGAAAGTCCTTTGCAGACTCGCAAACTTGGTTGATGCCGGGACAAGGGAGAGAGTAGGGACTGAAGTATAACGCAGAGATTGTAATTTGGGTGAGGCTGATAGTGCGAAGTCTTCCATTGCTAGGACATTTAAAAGAGAGGGGTTCAAATTGATTTCAAGCTTGGATGAAATTCTTATGTTTGCAGAATTCTGGAGCTTTGCTCCAAACTTTTCAACGTCAAAAGCACTGCTACATATATTCACAATATAGCTTTTCATTATCTTATTATACGTAGACTTTAGAATGTGTAAATGCTAAATTGATCTATTAAAAAAAAAATTGGAGAATGTCTATGAGCTTATTGCCTGGTGTTGGTTCATATAACCATCCTGATAATATTAAATCAGTTTTCGCTCCCCTCTGTTGGGGTTACTCGTTTCTCTACCCAGGTGCTCAGCAAAGTATTTTGGTATATATATTCCCCTGTATTTTACTGGATTGAGTTAGCATGTGCTAGTGTGGACAGTTTCCGCAGTCACTGCTGTTGCAGATAATATCAGTTTGTATGTGCCATTTGAGCTTAGTGGAGGCTGAAATTTAAAACAATGTAATTTCATCCATGTGTAACTTTTGCAGAGATATGTATAATGACATGAAAAATATTTGGGTGAAGTTGCCCATTACATATTTAGAATATGCTAAGGAAGTGTTTAGCTGTTGTTGAAATGGTGTGCCAAACAAGACACATCATTAAGAGTTAATTATGCAGAGGAGTTTAAACAATACCTTCGATGTATTTAGACGCACGCCAACATAAAATGTCAGAAGCAAACAGAGCCTCGTGACTTGTTCTCGCTGAGCTCTGTTCAGAGCCGATGCCTGCCTCCTTTGAGTGTGCGCCCCTCCTTTCCTAGAGTTAATTTCCCCAAGAATAACGTTAGCTGTTGCTAGCATTACCATGACTCGCCTGTTAAAAATAATGATGCTGCGAGCTCATTTGTAGCCATCAGTTGCTAGCGTTCAAACGCGTGAGCGCATCCCATCTGACAGTCAGCCTGCCTGCCTCCTACCATCTGCGACCTCCGCTGACTGACCTTTGTCTTTCACAGTCCGAGAAGAAGAGAAGCGAAAGTTATTAAAGCGAGGCAGCGAGCTGCGGAGCGAGCACAGACAGCTGCATGACAAAGACCAGCTCCTCGATGATGCAATGAAGGTGAGCCACAGGATTTACTGCGGCCGCGTGGCGCCCGCGATCGAAAAATCATGCGCCATTGCGTCCCCACAGATGCTCCGTAGCAGCTCCGAGTTGTGCTGGTTGTTTGGTATGGGGGAGGGGCGGGGGAGGTGTTGCTGGTCTCATCTGAAGTGTTTCCATTCGAGCAGCAATTTTAACTCACTTGTTTCTGTCTTTCACAGCCATGCAGAGGCCTTCGTTACTCATCCGTCAGGACACACATTCTTTCAGCCTCACACGTTTCAGTTAGATCACACCTGTAGTAATCAACCGGAATTTAATAAATCCACGGATATTTTTAAATGTCTGACACGGGCCTGCTCTTTAATAACGCAGTGTGTGGGAGCTTTAGAAATGAAGAGACCCAAAACGTACATCCCAAATAGAAAAAAGAATCATGAGCGTGTACACGTTCAACCGCATTCCATAATTCTGCTGATAGCTCAGAACGGGAGCGCTGCCTCTGCTCTGCTCGTTGTTTCCCTTAGAACAGCAATTCGTCCTCACAAGAGTTCCTCCTTTGCATATGCTGTGTCAGCCATTCAGAGGCCTTCATTACTTATCGGTCATGGAATAAACTCTGGAATAGAGTCTCAGGCTTGTTTCCATTAGCTCACACGTTTTGCAATCATACGAATATTACAAATATATGGCTGTTTCAAAACGTGTTCCTCACACACTGAAATTAAGTCATTATTCCTGGCAGGGTAGAAGTAGAGGTTATTACTGTACGCCACAGCGTTTTCATAGTTTTGTTTGTCTTGTCCACTGGAAATCCAACAGACTCCTTTTCACACACTTTGAAATGTATTGTTAGGGGGATACAAATATCCTAAGAAAACACAAACACCTGGGTTTTTGTTTTATTAAACAAAAAACAGATATTGCTAATGTCTAAATCTCACTGGTTATTTCCTAAACTTTTATGTCGAAATCCCGAGCTACCAGTTAAGAATGAATTAACGGAAGTCAATTAAAGCCGCTTTTTCTCGGGTCGATGACCCCTGACCTTTTAGAGTGTCGTCACCTGATTCCGTCTAACTAGTCTAATGATTTTCACACACCATTAAAAAGAAACATGTGAATGAGGCCAAACCTCATTGCTTTCGGAGTAAAAAAAATGTACTAACAAAAGAGGCTCTTATTTACAATTTTAAATATATAGCTCTTTAGCAACCCTTTCAAGGACAACTAATTTCTTAGTCTGGAGCGATTAAATTTGAAACTTTCTGAAGCATGTATTAAAAATGTTTTTCAGTGCACACTCTCCCTGCTTTATAATATAATTTCGAGGTATTTTAAAGGTTTTATTTCCAAATCTAAAGTATAAAAGATTGTTTCCCTAAGCCAATGTCACAATGTGTATGCCCTTTGTCTCTCTTTTGGTAATGTAGGCCGGACCATGGAAACTGTGTGTATTTGTGCCATGTGCTCCCATGTTTGCATAAACTTTAGTTGTATGGTGATATTGCAGTGACTTCACAAATAATATGATCCACCTGATTCAGACCCTCTAAATAGAACCCAGTCTGTCATTGTTGGTATGTGACATCTTTCCTAAACCAAGCAAGTTATTTACAGACACATACAACATAAAGCACGCAGATGACACACAGATGCATCAGTTTGGTGGCATCAGTTATAAATTGTCTTAAACTTATTGACCACGCTCGAAGACGAAATTCTTTGACCCACAATAAAGTGTTTATGGAAAAATGCTTATTGTGTAGTTAATTCATTCTTCTCTTTCTCTGTTTCCATCCCTCTTACAGAAATGCTTGGAGCAGAAAAGCAGCCTGTTGGCCCAGCAAAAAGGGACTCAGTCATCACTGGAACGCCTCAAAAATCTCATTAGACTGATACAAAACGAGCAGATGATTCAAGTCACCATGACAACCACTACCACCTCCTCCCTGCTCACAGTCCCCTGGATCAAACCATCATCTGCCTCCGCTGCCATGCACAAAGCCTTGCAGCAGTCGCAGAGTAACAACTGACACAGCTGGCCAAAACAATGACTTTACACAATAACGGAGGGAGAAAAGGGAAAGGACAACACGGTCTGTTTTATACACATATGTGTGCTATAGGACTTGAGAACAGCTCCGTGCAGTTTGTATGTTACATTTGCGGCAACTTCCCAGAGAGCAGCAGTATACACTCACTGCATTATTATTGCTGACACCTTCAGTGCTTAGGAGAATTTTTATGTTGGCCTTAATGTATTGATGGATCTGAAAACAAATGGAAGATCAAATCATAGCATCTTTTGGGAACTGGGTGACCCGGCAGAATATCTCAAGGTTGTTTTCCGCATAATGAAGAATTTTGAAATAAAGGACAAGTAATCTGGTCAGGAGCGCTGGTCAACCTCTTTTGGGAGAGAGGTATAGAAATATAGCACCGGCGTATGTATGTGCAGCTTGTCATCGTACAAAGAAGGTCTGCTACATTTATTCAGGTGAAGTGGGAATAGGGCTGGTGGAAATTGGTTTTGTTGTGCATACTCACAGAGCCTTCAAACAAAAAGATAGTTTTTCAGTATTACTCTAGCCGAGAATTGCAGATATTTAAATAAAAAAACTGTATGAAATTAGCGTTTCTAGTGGAATATTGAAGTATTTTCATGCTGATGCTTGTCTATACGCATTCCGAAGTGTTTAAAGAGGTATGACTGTAAATCTCCTTACTTTTTTGCAGCTCCTTTTTACTTATTTTGCTATTGATGTATTTTCTCATGGAGTTTTTTTGTGCAGGGTCTAGCAGAAAACCATACAATGGTTAACTTTGCCAGGTTTTTATTTTGATTTTGGTTATGAAAATGATTTTTTTAAGCAGATAAATATACAAATATTTTTTTCTTTACTTGCCAGTACAGACAATATGCCAAAAATAATTACATTTTTGTACTGCATTTTTATTGTAAAAATATTTAATGTGATAAAAACTGCTTACTTTTTTTGCTTGCAGAATAATCTGCTAAATGGTACAGGAAAAAAAACTGCCTCCAGTGCAGTTTCTCATATCAGATTTATCTTGGAAGGAGGGGCTGTGGCATTTGCTGCTTTTGGCAAATGGTTTTCTTTTTTTTTCTTTTAGCATTTGTCCATTTCTACATTTTACATGAATAGTATTAGCCCCAGAAGATTCTAGAGCACCTGCTTTTCACTAGCGAGTCTTCCTGATTATGTAAGGGTAGTCTGGCGCCTTAGTTGACGCAGGCCTTCCCTTGAATACTGATAAGGCCTACCTCGGAAGTTAGTGAGGGCAACCCAGGTTTCTAGTGTGCCTGGACACTTTTGTGATTTTGAACAATTTAGCACAGAACTGTAAGAATGGGCAGGGGGAGACTAACTACAGTACCATCATGCAGATCTACCTGTCCCAAACAAGGATGTCGCTGACAAGGGAGTGGGTGGTTTTTGCAGTGTCTCATCACTATAGGCAGCACATGGTCCCTTCAAACATTTTCACAACTCCGGGAGAAACTGTGCCGTACAATACAAATCTATTTTAATACATTTAACACTGGGTTGAACAAGATTTTTATATTCTTTTATTGATGAACAAAGCAAACTAAATAAAACATAATTGTTCTACATTGGTTATTGTATGCCAATTATGCATTCTTATGTGGCTTGCAATGTAAATGTTTCGGGTCCAATGGTTAATTTTTTTCTTCTCAACTGAATAGAAAAGGAGAAAAAGAAGAAAATGAGCAGCTACACAATGTGAACAATTTCAAATGAAATGTCTTGGACTGTTAAAAGTAGTTTTTCAAAAGGACTGTCCAGCAGATAGTGTGCATAGAAAAAAAGTGTTTGTCTTAAATATGCCAATGTAGTTTTACTTCTTTCTGATGCATTAAACTTGATTGACAATTTAATGAATTTTTGTGTGCTAGATACTTTTACCAAAAAAAAAGATTTCCTCCTTTCAGTATTTCTCGTTTTATTAGAAAGTGAAGTGACATATGGAACCTTTAACTTAAAAAGAATACATAAAGTTTGCTGATGTGCAAGAATTCTGGTTATGCGGAGTGGACAACTTTAAATTCACTAAAGCATACTAGTTTATGTTTGCAATTGCATTTACTAAATTCTTACACCAAAATTTAAATAATTTTAGCATATATCATAGTTTAGCATTTTATAGTTTGTCCAGCCCTGCTACTTTCAAATTCACGCGACTGGCAGGCCACTGCCTCGCCTTTGGCACCTGGTCTTTGTAATGGTAAAAGGCGGAAGCCCTGGTGCACCCACTCTAGAGCCGGAGAGAGTCCACCACTCTTTTGCAACACCTCACAAATTCCCCAATGCATCCCCCTTTCTTTTTGCATTATAAAAACCAATGGTGTTTTTTTGCCAGCTGTACTTTCCTTTTCTACGCAAAGGTTTTTTCTTTGGTACTTTGGAGCCTAACTTTTAGAGTAGCCTGTAGTTCCAGTATGCTGGCCTCGCACAGCTCCCATGATTCCCACCAATATAGTAGATAACTGGCTTTAAACAATATCAGAGCTGTACTCAACAATTTTCTTTAATCTTCTGTGAATGCTTCAGCCATAGCTTTCTGTTACCAACAGCACATTCCTTTATTTGAGATCTTTGTTGGCCAGACTATCATCTGCAGAATCTGCCTGCCACTGGTGTTTATGGACTCCATGGCGAAAGTTAGTAATAAAGAACATGTTATTTACATTCATTAACACTCCTTCGGGTTGATTCTCTATCTAACCGCACATTCCTCAGTTTTGGAATATCCTCAGGTGCCAGATTGGATCCGAAAGATTTTAACAGCATTGCTCCTGCACCGGTAGGTGGTGCTATGCAACTCTCCATTGATTTTGCCCCACCCAGGAAGTGATGTTGGTGCCGCATATAAGCATTACCCCTGCAAGTCAACATCAGTATCTTGACTCTGTCCACACCCTTGGACATGGAGTTCAACAATAACCAGATGTAACTGTGGCAGGTCTCTAATTTGAGGCATTTTTAGATATAAAAGAGACCATTTCACAAAACGGGGAGGAGGGTTGACGGTGAGGAATCTGCTGACAGAATATCCACAAGAAAGAGTGTTGCTGAAGGTAAGTAACTTGTTCTTCTCCAACATTGTATCGTTTATATATTCACATGCTTGAATGATTCCCCGTCGTCAGGTTGGGAATCCTTGGTACATTAATATAGCAGTAAACAGTGTAAAAACATAAAGTATACAATGCAATCGGCTCAGAGGCCTGAAACAACAAAGTATCTTTAGTAGTACATCCACCTCATTTGAAAGAACCCAAACTTCAGCCAATGAGGTGGAATCTGAAGCTCTCCTACTTCCCCTAGAGGCCACCATAGCTCGAACTTCTACCGCATGTTGTGTGTTAGGGAGTCCCCTGGCACAGCTCTGCTCTGACCCTTCAGTAAACCTAAAATAGTTACTATTTTGGTATGACCTGGGTTTGAACCAGCCATATGTTCAGCACTGAGGTACTGTTTGTTGTCTTTAGGGAGGTTTACTATTTTATCTAGTATTGGATCTTTCATAGATTCAAATGCTTGAATTATTTCCCGTCATTGAAGTGGGAATCCCACAGTATCATAGTAAAGCAGTATGTATAGCTTTCATAGGCTATAATGGCAATGGGTCATCAGTTTAATAGCCTGTCTGTGTCCTTTTTAAAAAAGGACCAAACTTGAACTATAACCAATCAAGCGCTAGCACCCTCTAGAACACTCCCCAGAGAGGCTGAGTGCCTCATATTTTCACCGCACGTCGTGTGTGAAGGGAGTCTCCCTGAGCTCTGCTCAGTTTTTTCTTCAAGCTAGATATTGAAAACTATTTCTACTTCTACAATGTCTGACAGTAAAGGCCTTTTCTGACCCTGCAAGACCTGTGAGAAAAAGAGGTTACATTTGGATGACCCACATAAGGATTGTCTTTGCCTCTACCCTCAACACAAGGTAAAGGAGTGTAAAATTTGTCACACTTTTTCCTTCCAAACCTTGAAGGACAGGGAGGGGAGGCTTCTCTTATGGCTTCAAAAGTCAAAAACTCAAAGAACATCTTCTGAGGAGGATAGCAATGCCTCATCAAGATCTCACAAAAGATCAAGGCCCCATGCTGGGACCTCTGAGGGCAGCAGAAAGTCACTTAAAACACTCCACCAGACTAAGGATACTAAGAAAAAGGAGAAACAGAAGCAATTCTCCTCAAAAACAGCATCATCCTCAGATTCATTGGCAATGAGGCATAAGTCCTCTCACACAGCTCCGTCGACAGCAAGATCGTCTACGATGACTGCTTTCTAGTCGTCCAGACCGTCGATGGCAAAGATGACAATGACAGCATCCATAGACGCTCCCATCCAGTCGACAAGGATTACAGCATCAACAAAGATCTCATCGACGATACCACATCGATGATGACCCCATTGTTGATACCGTCGATGGCGACTCTGTTGATGATGACATCGGAAGTTTTCATAACCTAATGGATAGGGTGGCAACACAATTTTACCTCCCCATTCTTTGTCAAACAGTCAGACTGTTTCCTTTATGACTTTAAGGAACAAACAAGAAAGTCAGTTCGGGCTCTATCTATTATAGACTACATCTGGCAAGAAGGAGTAAAAATCATGAAAATCCCTGCTACAGTGGTGGCTGTCCTGCTTCGTATTGATAAAAAGTACAGTGCTCCAGAGGATTCCCCTGCATGCCTGACAGGACACCCCAAGCCAGATTCTGTAATTTTTCAAGCGCCTCAGCGTTGCTCCAAAAACCCGTCTGCACTTATAACTGTTCCGCCAGACAAAGAAGGACGGTGTTTAGATAACATAGGCATAAGATTTCCACTATGCCTGCCATCACCGTTTGTGCGGCCAACTCCCTGGCTATATTGGGCCACTATGATCGACAAATGTTGTCGGATATTGGTTTCCTCATTGACGTAATACCTGAAGATAAAAGATCGGAGGCCAAGAAAAGTCCAAGAAAATACTGCACTAAGGCGAGCACACCTCCTCAGATATGATAGACTGCGACATGGACATTGCCTCCACAGGCTTTCGTCAACTAGCAGGTGCAGTAGTATTAAAATGCTAAGAATGGCTTAAGGCAACCTCATTCAGACCTGAAGTTCAGTCTAAGATCCTTGATATGGCCTATGATGGGGACCCACTATTCGGCAAGCATATCGATGATGCTCTGTTAGCCATCAAGACAGATACCGACACAGCCAAGACCCTAAGCACCCTCCATTGCAGGAAGTTGACCTTTCTGGGGGCGCGTGGCCGAGGATTCTCAACATACAGAGGTGGATATCAGCGCTCCCAATCATACCAGACCTACCAGCCCCAATTCAGACCTGCTTATCAACAGGCATATCATCGACCATCCACAGTGGGATATGCAAAGCAAGATCCCCCCAGAAAGCCACTGCCCCAAAGCCGCAATACAGGCCGCAAACAGTGACCTCAACCAGGTACCAGCTGCACCACCTTCGTCCCACCCCATAGGTGCGAACATCTCCAACTACCTCCATCAATGGAGAAACATCACCTCAGACAGATGGGTAAAACATCACCTTGGACAAATGGATAATAGACTAGTTACCTATGGCCAACCCCTGGAGTTTACAGAAAGACCACCAAACACTCTGAAATGGGGAGCGCACCCCCCTCGTCTTTACTTATTGAAAAAGGAGGCCCTCATAATGCTTGCCAAGGGAGCAATAGAGAAGGTTCCATTTGCTCAAAAGGGAAAGGAATTCTACTCCTGTTTTTTCCTCATATGCAAGAAAACAGGGGAATGGCGACTCATTCTGGACCTCAGGAAGTTAAACAAATTACACCGCAAGCAATACTTTCGAATGATTACTTAATCAGACATTCTCCATCTTCTAAACAGCAGAGACTTCATGACGTCTCTAGCCCTGGAAAATGCATATTTCCATATCCCCAGTCATCCCAAACACCGCAAATATCTCCGCTTCACTGTAGCTGGTACCCAATACCAATTCAGAGTCCTCCCATTCGACCTCAAGTCAACCCCTCGCATATTTACAAAGTGTTTGTCCCCGGTAGCAGCCGCTCTCAGGAAACAAGGTCATCAGGTATTCCCCTACCTAGACAACAGGCTGCTAAAAGCTTCAACTTCAAGGCAAGCTGCCAGTGCTACAAAAGCCTGCCTGTCACTGTTTCTCAAGCTAGGTCTCACTGAAAATCCTCAACTACTCCCAGTCGAATGATGCTGTTTCTAGGAGCTGACCTGGATAAAATTCAGAACAAAGCCTTCCTCTTCTAGTAAAGACAAATGAGACTAGCAATCTTGGCTCACAAAATCTCTAGAAAGAAGTAAGTTTCAGTGAGGCTGTTCAAGTGGCTACTGGGCATGATTTCTTCTGCAATCAACCTAGTTCTGCTGGCACGCCTCAAGATGAGACCATTGCAGGAAGTACTGCAGCTCCAATGGATTCAATCAGAAGGGTCCTTCGAGGACTTGATAACCATAACCCCAAGAATGATAGAAATTCTAACGTGGTAGTCTCAAATATCTCATCTCTCACAAGGCCTTGTGGGTCTGCCGTTGGTACCTGACTTTGTCATCATCACAGACGCTTCCCTAGAAGGCTGGGGCAGCCACTTGCAGGACCTACAGATACAAGGAAAGTGGTTGGCATGTCAGAAGTCAATGCACATCAACAGGCTGGAGCTGAAAGCCATCTTTCTTACCCTGTCGGCTTTTCTCCAACGAATCGTAGGATCCTCTGTGCTGGTCCATAAGGACAATACGACCAGCATGTATTATATCAACAAACAAGGAGGTACAAAATCTCTAACACTGTCTCGCAAAGCCCAGGAGGTTGGGAGTTGGCTCACGAATCACAAGATATTCCTGAAGGCCGAGCACATGTCCGAAGTGCACAACACCTTTGCGGACACTCTCAGCAGAGCCAAAGACAGTTGCCAGGAGTGCGAGCTGTATCAACCTCAGCTGGACAAATTTCATTCCACTAGAGAAGCTATGTTGTGCTGCGACGTGGAAGGGCACCCACACTGCTGCCTGGAATCGGCGCAAAGCAGCAGAAGGGCATGCGGTGTTATGCCATCTGTTTCAATAAGGTGAGCCTCTTTAGCTAGAGGTGTTTATTCATATTTAGATTCAAATGCATATCATGCTGTTGTGTATAGCCTATTACATTTTCCTTTAGGGTTATTTATCTATCCATTATAGATATGAATGTTTACAAGCTCAATATATGTCTCGGATGTAGATGTATATATATTTATATATACACTGAAATAAAACAAAGGCTACAGGGACGTTATAGTTAGGCTCAGATTCCACTAGTACAAAATCAGTGAAATTCAGCATTTATAGTTACCTGAGCTAATTACGCCTCTGCAATGCACTGCTTATGACCTCACATATTACATTACTCATGACATGGTCAGTGACATCAATGATGACATCTCAAATGACATCACTGATGACATCATCCACAGAACCACTCACACACCCACTCACACCTCCATACAACCTCTCATACACCCACACAACCACTCACATACCCATTCACAGACCCATACAACTATTGACACGCACAATTATTCACTCATACAGCCATTCAAACAACCACTCATTCACGTATATCCGTATATATGTGTGTGTGTATATATATATATATATATGTGTGTGTGTGTATATATATATATATATATATATATATCAAAACAATACCCGAGATACTGTGCCTTGAGTGGTAAAAGGCTTCTGTCATTTTACAGCTCGGCATGGATGGCACTGTGCTAATCTTATTCTTAAAGACTTTGCTGTGGAAATGGCAAAAGACTTTGTCTCTCTCGGCGTGCAAGGCACCGTGCTCATCCTATGCTCAAAAACTGATCGCAAGGCAGAGATTTGAGGTGAGCAAATTCAGTGTTGCTGGTCTTGTAGGGTGCTCTATACAGGAGCTCCTCGCCACCTAAACTTGGGAACCGCCCAGTGTTCTCGGCTTTTTTGTGTGTGCGTGTGTATGTATATATATATATATATATATATATATACATAAACACACATATATGTATATATATATATACATACATATATACCACCACCACGGATCGCTCGATCCCGAGCCTCTTGCCACAGTGAGCTCACGGCGGGGAAGCGAACCCCATAAATCCAACAATTGTTAAGTAAATAATCACAAAACACTCCGTGGCTCTGCTTCAGCAAGTGTAATGCATTGCAGCAATACACAAACTCAACGCGTTTCGGAGCTCCCGACTCATGAGCAAGGAGCCGGGAGCTCCGAGATGCGTTGAGTTTGTGTATTGCTGCAATAAATCACGCTTGCTAAAGTTGAGCCACGGAGTGTTTGGTGATTATTTACATATATATATATATATATATATATACATATATATATATATATACATATAGACTATGATAAAGATGTATTACTTTGTTACCCACCATCCTCTAAGGGTACTTATATTACCTACAATACTGCTTGCTACTCTGATTCAAGCATGTGAATCTATGAAAGATCCATTACTGGATAAGAAAATAAGTTACTTACCTGTAACTGCAGTTATCCAGTATTGTTATAGTTCATAGATTCACATGCGACCCAACCTCCTCCCCAGAGAGGCTCCCTTTATAACTAAGGATGGTATTACTACTTGTGCTTGAAAATCTGAGGGACTCAGCCTCTCTTGAGAGTGTTCTAGAGGGTGCTAGTACCTGACTGGTTATAGTTCAAGTTTGGTCCTTTTTTTAAAAGGACATTGATAGGCTATTAAACTGATGGCCATTGCCATTATAGTCTATGATAGTTATACATATTGCTTTACATACTTACTTTGATACCGTGGGACTCCTACTTCGACGCGGGGGAATGATTCAAGCATGTGAATCTATGAAATATACCAATGCTGGATAACTGCAGTTACAGGTAAGTAACTTATTTTGTTTAGGTCCAGGGAGACCTTTTGCCCTGACAGCCAACTGTCACCATGGCTGACGGAGAGAATACGTCTCTACTTAATCCTTGTTCATCTTGTGGTAACAAGGAGATCTACACAGATGACCTGCATTCTTAGTGTATTTATTGCCTTTATCCACCTCATAAGGGTTCAGAGTGCGATATTTGTAAGACTTTTTCTACTAAAACCCTTAAGGACAAAGAAAGGAGGTTGGCATTATTCCTTATGGATAAAGAAAATGTTCCTCCTTCTAAAGAAGATGCCCCCTCTTCAGGCATGGATTCTGTGAAAAGTACCCCTCCAAGCACTTCCATGAAGGCAGCGCACAAGAGGAGACTACAACAGTTTCCTGAGCATGATTTATTTGGTACTGCACTTGCAGCCACCTCTTCTAATAATTTGCAGTATAAGCATACCTCTAGACACTATAGATGTCTTCAAAGGCATCGGCGAGCATACCGTCGACTGCGACTATTCCCTCGATGACGATCTGCCTGACTACGGCTACCCTTCTGTCGACGAAAACCATTCAGTCGACGAGGCAATTCTTCTGTTGGGCATCGACTGTCATACCATTGATGGCAAATTCACAGTCGACAATTACTTTATCAACAGTGAACTTCAAAGAAGATGTTTTTTCACCTTTAAAAGTCTCAAGTTTCCCCCCAGCTCAAATAGTGCAATGAGACCAAGAAGAGGAGGCTAATGAATATGCCTCCTTGACGGATTACAGCTCAACTCAATTGGATTTAAGATATGTTCCAGAATTTGGCGAAGAAATTGAGGATGATGAGTCCTACAACAAATTTGTTTAACGTCAAGATTGTAAGTCTCAAACTATTCAGATTGATAGGAGAGAGAATCAACCAAGATATTATAGGGAACTGGATGTGGTTCAAGTGCTGATGGCCTTTCTGTCAACATTGCAACAGATGATGAATATTTACTCTACGTTATTACCACAGCAACCAGCCGATAAACCTAAAATGGGGTTACCTGCCACACCCATTCTGACACCCCTTCCATCTGCTTCTTTGCTGGTTTCACCTCCTCGGCAACCGTTGCTACTACCTCCTCCACCGTCGAGGGAACCATCTTCCAAATATGTTCACAGATGGGACATGGATAGCGTTAGCCTTAATTGTTCGGTGTATTTGGATATGGATGGGGAGGAAGATGAACTTCAACAAGAAGATGGAAGACAAGATGATAGCAGAGGGGAATTCATTGTCCCAAGTGGACATGATGATGGACCGAATGTACAGGATTCTACAGATGATATTTGTAAATTGTTATTCATTAATAGAAAGAGCTGCCAAGAAATTTAACCTACCAATGACGTCTGTAGATCAACCATGTTTCCTTTATGACTTTAAAGAGCAACCTTGCAAGTCTGTTAATACCATACCCATTCTTGGTTATGTCTGGTCAGAAGTATTAAATTAATGAAGACACCGGCAACAGTTCCAGCGGTGATACCTTGTCTAGAAAAAAAGTATAAGGCTCTGGCTTGTCTCACTGGTCATAGAAAACCTGACTCAGTCATTTTTTCAGCAGCTCAGAGAAGAACAAAGACCCCACTAACAACATTCCTCCGGTCCTCCAGACAAGGATAGCAAACGCAGTGATAATCTAGGCCGAAGAATTTCGTTTATGGCAGCCACCTCAATTAGGACAGCCAATGCCTTGGCAATTCTAGGTCATTATGATTGCCAGATGTGGCATGACATTGCTCCTTTATTGGAGTTCATTCCTGAAGATAAGAGGGAAGAGGCGATAACAATCCTAAAAGAAGGGGAGCTTACCTCCTCCTTCAATGTTGATGCAGCAATTGACGTCTCAAACACAGGTTTTCGCCAACTAGCAGGAGGTACTGTACTAAGAAGACAAGGCTGATTAAAGTCTACAGCTTTCTGTACAGACGTTCAAACCAATATTCTGGATATGCCTTTTGATGGCTTCACTCTCTTTGGGAGGCATGTAGATGAGACTTTGCTAGGTCTTAAAACTGACACGCCAAAGGCATTAGGACTTTTGCAGTATGGTTGATTTGGGATGTCTAATTTTCGTGGCTCAAGAAGATCTCAGAATTTCAGAGGAGGAGTCAATCAATATGGAAGTCAGGGACGTTCATATTCTCATCAAAGACAATCTGGATATGATCAAGGATACTCCTTCAATCGTAACCAAAGACAGTCTTATTTCCCTTTTTACTCCCGTATGGAAGAGCAGAACATCAGACAAATGGAAGATACAAATTGTCGAATCAGGCCATACGTTGGAGTTCATCCAGAGACCCTCAGTTTGTCCACCAAGCAAAGAACATAATTTTCTTTTGATGTGGCTTCAAATGGAAATTCTCATGCTTCTCTTCAATGGAGCCATAGAAAGTGTCCCCAAATCGCAAAAGAACCAAGGTTTTTATTCCAGGTTCTTCTTAATCTAAAAGAAGACAGGTCAATGGAGACCAATACTGGGTCTGAGAAACAGTCATTTCAGATGATTACTTTACAAGAGTCCTCCTGATGATGCAGGAAGGGGGTTTTATGACCTCCCTGGACCTTCGGGATGCATACATCCATATACCCATTCATCGAAAGCACAGAAAGTACCTTCAATTTGCAGCACTACCAGTTCAAGACACTTCCCTTTGGACTCGAATCAGTGTCTTGAATTTTCACCCAATGCCACGCCCCAGTTGCCACTTCTATAAAGCGAGAAGGTGACCAGGTGTTCCCATACCTGGATGACTGGCTAGTCAATGTCTTCCAGGAAAGGAACAAAAGCTTCTACGAATGCCTGCATCAGGCTCTTTGGGCCTCACTTTAAACAGAGAAAAATTATCTTGGGTACCCCAGACAAAAATTCAATTCCTGGGAGCAGTACTCAACACACAGATGGTAAAACCTTTTTAATCGGCAGAAAGGGTGAGAAAGTTGCAAGCTGGGGGCGAAGACTATTGCAATAACAGTGAGGCTATACATGCATGTCCCTGTTGGGCCAAATGGCATCATGTATAGGCCTCATTCCATTTTGCATGCTCTGTGTGAGACCTGCCCGCTAAGAACTGGATTTGCAATAGAAACAGATAGAAGGCTCATGGAAAGATAAGGTACATGTCACAAGGCGCTTGAAGCAAGCTTTAATGTGGTGGAGGATTCCAGAAAAATCTAAATAGGTCTTTCTTTTCTGCCGATAATAGAAAGGTTAATACTCACTACTGATGAGTCCATGGACGGATGGGAAGCTCACCTGCAAGAACTGACAACCTGAGGCCTCTGGTTAGATGCAGAGAAGAGACTCCACATCATTGTGTTGGATCTCCGTGCCATATGACTAGGTTTACAAGTGTTTCTCCCCAGATTGGCAGGTCAACCAGTCCTAGTCTGAACAGACAACACAACATCCATGTTCTAAATAGCCAAGCAAAGAGGAACATGATTCAGACTCCTTTCAGAAAAGCCTCAGGTGCTGTGGAACTGGGCCTTTCTCACAAGATAGACATTGCTGTGGGACATCTGTCAGGCTGCCAGAACAATCGGGCAGATGCACTCAGTCAGCAAATGTCGGATTTTCACGCGTTAGGAACTAGAACAGACAGAGGTGGATTGCATTTTCAGTCAGTGGGATCACCCCACAATCGATCTGTTTGCCACTCCAAACAACAGGAAATGCCCATGCTTCGCAAGCAGGTTCTGGCATCTGGGCATGATGGGCAATGCTCTTTTGATCGGTTGCTCGAATATGATTTTACCTTGAAAATACAAGAGGCGTTTCTCATAACAGGAACAGTTGGTTTAATTAAACACTTCCACCGGGAGCACAGTTACAGAAGCAAGTCTGGGGACTGTCTCAAAGTACAATCAATCTGACAGGATTTTATACATTTCTTTGGGTATCATAAAGTACTTACGTTGATCCTTTTTTGGTAAAAGAATGCAGGCCTAGTCTACCGAGTCATAAATAAGGCCCCTGATTGCAAATGCAGGTGGTCCTCGACCTTGCGTGGACAAAATGAGGGCAGTGGGTAATGTGTCCAGATGTCCAGTATGAGGGGCGCATGATCACTGCGTGTACTGTGTGTGTGCTATGTCCTGATTGGCTGTGTGTTCCTAACTTCATGTGGCATCTGACTTTATGGTGTTTTGGGAATGCGCGCACCCCTCCAGTCATGTGTGCTTTATTGGGGCCAATCTCCCTGGACTATTTATTTATTTATTTAAAGAGTTTTATATAGCGCTGGCTAGACCCGAAGGTATCAGAGCGCTTTACATAAGGTTCCACATAGTTGCAAACTTACAACAGTTACATATTACCAATGATACCAGTAAAAACATTTAAGGAGCATAGAAGAAAAGGAAAATGGAGTGAGAAGGGTAAGGGGGTATGGGACGAAGGGGTAGGGTATAGATACAACAGAGAGACGAAGGGAAAGTCTGCCCAAGGTGTGTATGTCTGCCGGCTACGTGCCACCACACCTGTGACCTGTCGATCAGTAACCTCAGGCCTAGGTCGCAGAGCCTGCCTTGCCACGTATTTCTGACTCCGGATAGATGGAGAGTTCATGACAGGCAAATTTGATAATAGTGATGCGATTTTGTTCTTATGTACGAATGTATCATTATAAACATTTCCCCCCTCTAGTTGAATTTTCAACTACATTATCTAACCCATTCTTCATGACAGTCACATTATCGGGGACTTGTTGTTCTTCAGTTTTGACTATTACTATTTTCCTAGTTACTTGCATTTTACCTAATTTGAGGACCACATTTGTACAGCAGGAAATCCCCAATTGCAGGAAACCACACAAAAACAATAAAAATATGAAAACGGGCAACAATGACGTGAACAGACCGGTCAGCCACTGGGTAGGTCAAGGGAACCAATTCATGTACCACTCCTGCTCAGGGGCACCTCCCTCCTCATGCATGTCTCTTTGTAAACAGTGCAATGCTTGGATGGCAAGAGTCAGAGTCCTGTTATCCAGGTCATTGCCTGGGATAAACGTGTAGTAGGACACACCGATCTTGGCACACACCCCTCCCTCCATTGCGGTCATTAGGTCCAACACATATCGATGGTGCATCACCATGAGGCAGGTGACTCTCAATTCTTCCTTGATCACATTAAGGCCGAGCTCAGTGCTTTTCATCATCTTGAGCATCTCCCACCTGGTTATTTGTAACCAGCAGGCGTTCGCTTTCATCTGCACGGTGAAGACGGGTACGGACCCTCCCGCATTTTCTTGTGTGTCAGAAAACAGTCTGAATTCTTCCAGAATGTCCTTGTACTGAGCCCAGCCAAAATAATCTGCAGTTCTTTTTTCTCGAGCCTGATGCAACAGAGTTGTCTTCTTCTTTAGTGCAACTCTGTCAGATCTTCTCCGGGTCGGGGTGTGTATGGTGACAAAGGAGCAGAGGCCACGCCATCTGGGGATGTGCTGAGTGTAGGCAAACTTGCCACATTGCCAGTACGTATCCATCAGCATGGAGATGCCCCATTGCATGTCTGGAACGTGCAGTATTGTGCCACAGTTTTCATTTGTTCCCAGTGGAATAGTTCCTTTACCTCTGAAACACAAGGAATGCAGTGTAAGTTTCTGTACAATTAGGTGTTGCCCCTTCCCTTCTACCCAAGTATATCTGTTCACCTCAGTATCCCAGATTTCCTGACATGGGGTATCTATGCTGTTGTTCTTCAGCCCTCCCCTACAAGACTCATTTCCCTTCGTATCATCCAGGTGGATGGCTCTACACTAGAACTCCATGGGGGAGATTTACTAAGATTTTGCGCCATGTTTGCGTCATAAAAGTGACGCAACATGGCGCAAAATCTTTTTTTCCTAATCAACTTTCCAGCGCTAAACTTGTTTAGCGCTGGAAATAACGTAAAAGTAATGCGAAGCAGCGCATTGCGCTGCTTCGCATTACTTTGCGCCGTGGGGGCGTTCCAAGGGTGGCGCATGGGCGTTCCCATGCAACCACCCAAGGTTTTTCACGCTAAACCCAATTTACTGAAAACAGTAGATTGAGTTTAGCGTGAGAAAACTGTGCCCTTGCAACTAGACGCAAGGAAGGAGAAATGCTTTCATTTCTCCTTCCTTTTCCGACTTTGCATGCGTGCTGCACTGTGCAGCACGTATGGAAAGTGGGAATAGCTTTGCATTGTGTCTAGCATAGTATTTTGTACAGGAAGGGTACCCTTCCTGTACAAAACCTATGCTACACTCATGCACACACCCTTGCGCTGCAGCGCTAAGGTGTGTGCATGGCGCACGGCAGCTGAAATCAGCGCCGGCGCAAGGGAAAGGGGAGGAGAGAGCCATATCTTTCAAAATATGGCGCTCTCCTGCTCCCTCCCTGTTGCGCAACGCAGCGCAGCCTCGCGGGGGGCTGCGCTGCATTGCGCGACTTTTTTGTAAATCTCCCCCCCATGTCTGGGGTCCATTTGTTATTAAAGAAGACAACCGCAGATATGCTAAGGACTATCCTGGAACCACAGATGGAAGCGGCAGCAGACGTGTTCGTGCATTGGTATGGTGGTTATGCTACCTCCAAGAATATCTTCTCTGGAAAGTGATGGGCCAAACAGTATCCTCCCCTATGGTGCCCCTCCTGCGCATCCTATCTAACTCAGTTGGAATGTCGCTAGGCTCGCTCGGGTCAGATTCACTACTACTCTATGCGGTTCTACTTTGCTGGGTTGTATTTTGGCCCTAATCCTACATAGGTATAGGTGGAGAAGGCATTTTGATTTTTCGAAGGCTACCTCTTTGGACAAGTAAAGCCTGTCTGCACCTACTGCATGTGGTATCACTGAACAGACGTAACATGACCTGGCTGATGTCTTGGACCCCGCGCAGTAATGTGCTGATACCATGTGTTGCATAAGAGGGCGCTGTGTAATGCGTGTGGAATGCTAATGTTGGTTTCGGTGTAATTACAAGTGATATGGGAGAGGTCCCGACGCAAGCGCAGTGATAGATTCGGGGTGGACTCCATTTGACTAGGCAGTTCTTTGGTGATGAATGGATTCGACAGTACCCATAGTAAACAGAGGGTACATAGAAATGAATTAATACATAACTTATTGAACATTGAAGGTCTTGGGATGAATCCAGGGGCGATGTCTGTAATCCTCTGGTAATTGGCCGAACCTACGTATCATTTAACCTGTTTTACATACAGATGGGAATTTGTTTTACTGACATTTTACTTATATTGCCTAGGTCAATTCTTCATACATCATTTGTCCCGACTCGGACTTGATTAAAATTCGGCCACGAACTTACCCCCAGTGAACTGACTACTTTATGCTCTCGGTAAGCGTACTCCTAATCACAACGCTCACCTTCTTAGCCTTTCTTTCAATTTTGTTTTGGGACCCTAATGGTATCTTTTTTAGTTCGGTTTTATGCCCTGATATTATTTTTGAATTATTCAGGTCTTCCGCTATTATTCACAGCATTGGTCTTCTTACTTTTTCTTGAAAGGACTCTTCTCCCTTATTTTTTTTTTCTTTCTTGTCCCACACCTCACTTTGTGTGTTCATCACTAGCACTGTAAATACAAGTCACCAACTATCTTGCACTTAATAATACTAGGTTATACGATCTGATTTTAAAACAATGTATATATTGTATGATATTACAGCCCTGAAGAAGCCCATGTTTGGGTGAAACGCGTCGATTACCTCTACTTTGAGTTTGAGAGGTCAATTCTTCATACATCATTTGTCCCGACTCGGACTTGATTAAAATTCGGCCACGAACTTACCCCCAGTGAACTGACTACTGTATGCTCTCGCCCTGAAGAAGCCCATGTTTGGGTGAAACGCGTTGGCTGTCTATTTATGAAAACCAAGTACATCTTGAATAAAGACACCTTTAAATTTTAAACAACAACGTGGAATTTCGTTCTCTTTGCTATTTGTACATACTTTATGTTATACTTTGTATATATATTGCCTCTCATACCCTTTTGTATTAATGTTGAAATTTGTGGTCATGTGGCAGCTGACCATCTGAGGTGGGCAATATTTTATTACCGCTGTGACTAGTCCTGGCACTGCAATCCTCTTCGACCCGGCTGCCCTTTCGATTATTAGCATTATTTAGGGTTGATTGCACGCCCGACGCACACATACTTGAACAAAAATGAGTTTTGATGACGACGAAGGACAGGGAGGAGTTAGCAAAAGATCTCTTCAAACAGAATAGTGAAATTCAACTAGTCGTGTCTAATGTTGGTAACCAAAAGGAAGGGTTGAAACTCAAATTCCAAAAACTTGAAAGACTTAAAAAAAATGAGCTATCCAAGTGGTGGGACGGGGTCACCCTTAAGAGGTACCTGGAGAATAAGAAGGTACCTAGAGGTCTAAGGATCTTGACGTTTCCTAGCTTCGATGACCTTGACCCAGACCTGCTCTCGGAGTGGGAGGATAATTTGCACAATTCCTCTTTTAACATGATGAGGATACTTATAGTCCATGCAGATAGGAAGTGTGTCAAACTCCAGACGGAAATTAAAACTCTGGAGGAGGAGATAAAACAACTCAACTTGGTTGAGGCGACTATCAAAAATTATGCTATATTGAAAGAACAGATTGCTGCACATCAATCAGCAGTTAAGAGTAGGAAGCTCCATAAGATAGTAAGAGACGATCGTGATTATGCTAATGGGCGAATCTTCACCTTCGCCACACGGTTTGACAACATACAAGTCCCTAATACTAATGTCTTAGCTACGCCTAGCGCAGGGAGTACATCTAGCATCAGTATCAGCTCAGATGCATCCTCAGTGGAGGACGTGAACAGGGAAGGAGGAACTATAGGTTTAGCACAGGGAACTTGTCCATCGACTTTTTTAGACGAGGTCCTACGCTTCAGGATTGGGAACAAAAAGCACAAAGAAAAACCAGGAGAGGGGGGAGGAGGAAAAATGGTAGAAAAGGACAGGGTGCTGACGCGATATCAAAAGAGCCAACTGAACAAACGTTAATGGATGGAGTGTATACTAATGTGATGAATATGAATGTACCTGCTATTGTTGATGATTTGGTTATCAACTTGTCTACCTACCCGCTATCTGTGCATGAGAAGAATGTACTTAATAAAGGACTTGGATATTGCCCTGTATCCCAGGGTCTTTTTTCTGAATTACATATAGACCTGTATAAATTTGTGCGAACTGCTAAGCTCAAGTGTCATTTCGCTGTGAATAACTTTGAATGCCATGTTGCCAATCTGCCTGTAATTCGAACTGACATTACTGTATCACATGTCAAGAATGTTGCCACACTTTTGTCTCTAGATGAGGATAATGATTCCTCAGTTACTAGTGTGCTTGCGGATTTAAACATTACTCAAGACTACTCCTGTGATAGTGGACTACACACACGTAGCAAATTTACCCCACAAGGCACATACCTCAATAGTATTGAGGTATTTTATGATCTGGTAACAAAAGATCTACACTGTCTGGAAGACAGACTACAGAGACATACTAAGACATACACGAAGGACAATCTAACGTGGGAAGAGAGAATAGCAATTCACAACCTTAGCAACAATGATTCTATAGTGATCAGAGAGGCAGACAAAGGGGGCAACACAGTAGTGATGAATAGGGAAGACTACGATGGCGAGGTACTGAGACAGCTTAGTAACACCACACACTAAACCAGACTCACCAACAATCCGTGCCCTGCAGCCATTATTTTGATCAATGGCCAACTCCTACATTGGAAGGAAGTGGGCCTTCTGTCCGACACCGAGTACAACTTCCTCTCCATCCTGAATCCAAGGTATCCTTGTATCTACCTTTTACCTAAGATACATAAAAAACAACCCTTTCCACCTGGTCGGCCTATCATTTCAGGCATTGGATCCATGACTGAAGCTATGTCTAAGTTTGTTGATACTTTTTTACAGCCCCTAGTGATTAACCTACCATCATATGTCAGAGACAGTACAGACATACTCAACAAATTGGAGGATCTGGAGTGGGAGGACGGAATGTGGTTTGCCACACTGGATGTGGAATCACTATATACATGTATCAGGAAGGATCTCGGAAGAATAGCTATTGACTTCTTCCTTTCGAAAAGACAGGCGACCTTGTTTGATCACAACTCTATGCTTTTGACAATGATTGATCTCATCTTGGAAAATAACTTTTTCTTGTTTAACCACACTTGGTTTAAACAGGAACAGGATACCGCGATGGGATCTAAATTTGCTCCATCGTACGCGAACCTGTTTATGGGGTGGGTGGAGCATAATCACGCTTGGTCACGAGCGGCCTCAGAATGGACTGGACAGATCCAGTTCTGGGGTCGCTACATTGACGATATCATCATCATATGGACAGGTACAGGACAAGAGCTGACAGAATATTTCAACTTTCTTAACTTAAACACACTCAATGTCGCCTTTACCCTTGAGAAGTCACAGTCGACAATACATTTCCTTGATCTTGAACTGTATGTCCGGAACAACAAAATACAGAGTACACTATACAGGAAAGACACAGCAGTGAATAGCATCTTACACTACACTAGTTCTCACCCGATTTCTACTAAAAAGGCTATTCCATATGGGGAAATGGTACGTATCCGTAGAAATTGTAGTGAAGATGACAACTTTGAAGCACAGACCAAAATGACGATGGACAGACTGCATAGAAGGGGTTACGAACAAAGTGTTCTGTACACGGCCAGAGATAGGGCCAGGAACCTTAGTAGAAAAGATACACTTAAGAGTAGGAGTAGGGACAGCAGAATGGGAAATGAGAGACTCTCGTTTATTACCACACACTCTAGACTTAATCATGAGGTGTTCAAGATTCTAGGTAAACACTGGCCACTTTTAAAGGGGGCACCAGGAGTAAATAATATCATTACTGAAAAACCATCCATGACTTTCAGAAGGAGCAAAACTATCAGGGACTCCCTGTGTCCCAACTACACACTAAGCAAAACACCACAACAACAAGGTTGGTTGCATAAACCCTTAGGGTTTTACACCTGCAGTACGTGTAACATTTGCAATCTAGGGTGTAATAAAACTACCACCTTCAGATACAACACTGGCACAACCCACAGGATATGTCATTTTATTAATTGTCTAACAAGCTTTGGGTGTACATACTGATTTGCGGTTGCGGTAAGATTTATGTGGGAAGTACAGTAAGACAACTTAAAATGCGTATACAGGAACACCGTAGAGCAGTCGTGAATGGGGACACCTCGTATGCCCTAGTCTCACATAACTGCAGAGATGGGGTTGACAGATCTAAATTTCACTTTCATGGCATTGATGTGGTGTTGCCTAGTAAACGGGGTGGAAATAGAGAAATGACCCTAAGACAACTTGAAGCCAGGTGGATTTGCACTTTGCGCTCTTCCACTCAGGGTCTCAACAGTGATAATGAAATGCACTACTTTCTGTAGGGGTTATCCTTGTCATTCTGTATCTAAATCCCTACATAATAGTCATTTGCTTACACCATACGAGGATTTCCTGATGATGAAGCTCTGGTCATACCATAACGTAATATTAGTATGACAGTACTTTGTTTAGTACCCATGTTAACCTTGATACATACTGTACTGTGGGTTGTTAAATCAACCGGGCTGCATTTGACTCTAATTACTTGGGGTCTGGACCCTTGAAATGGTACATGTTTATATAATAGCTCAGTCTTTGAAATTGTGAGTACTGGGCATGTTGTGATTTAACTGTCCCTTTCCTATCTTTTGCTGTGTCATATTCCATAAGGACTTTGTATATTTTCTGATGTCCTTAGAATTAAGATTGTGAGTACTGTGAGTTTTTTGACGTATGTGTTCCTTTCCTAACTACTACTGTGTTAAATTCCATAAGGACTATGTACTCGTTGATGACTCAGAAATTTATCCCTGCTTTCCACATAATGGACAAACCCCAATATTGACTGCTTTTAACTTATACTTTGCACACACCTATTGTGTTACAAATGTGGTGCTGAGGTTGTAGAATTTATCCCTGCTTTCCACGTAATGGACAGACCCCAATGTTGATTGCTTTTAACTTATACTTTGTACACACCTATTGTGTTACAAATGTGGTGCTGAGGTTGTAGAACCTACTAGTACCTGTCATCAATGTGACTAGGATAGCTAATATCGTCACTAGACCAAAAGTAGACTAATTACTGATACAGAATGCGTATTCATTTCCTGTAACATAATAACCAGTGTTTAATAACATATGTTTTTATAACAAATGGATTAATGTCAGTCATGTCACCTTTTATCTATCATTCCTTAATTTTTTCCTGTCTGCACCTCTTTTGTCGCACAAATGTGCGTTATAACACGGATCCGTTTCTTACTGCCACCATGGTATGGAATATTGTTTTTGCCTCCTGAGACATGCTTGACATGTCTCTTTCGCATTACGTATTTCTTTACACGCTCCCACTCTCCTTTATATAGCTCGAACTTAAACGAAGCGATGTCACACTTTATCTCGGTATGACTCCGTATATTACTTTGAACGTATGAAGCGTTGACCTATTCAATTACCATCTGATAATTTTGTTCCGTTTGAACAATTTTGTTCACCCAACTTGCCTTTTGCTCGCTCCGGTATGTTAATTCCCATCTCGATCTCTGTGAACTAGACTAGTAACATGGCGGCCTTTGACTTGAGGTCGACAGTCTAGTCCTTTCGAAAGGAAGTGGCCTCCAACCCGGAAGCACTGCATGGGTGCCCTACTTAGACAGGACTCTGAACGACGTTCTACTACTACCTTCTTCAGCGAGGACGTGACGGCGCTGGATATTGCTCGTACACGGAGCTCCTATTTTTCAAGTAAGCATTAGGATTGCGATTTTACCTGTGGCAGAGGGTTAGGACGCGGGCCCGCTTGCATTTGACTGGGTCCCTTATAGTCAATTTACCATGGACGCTCAAGCTATGTGCTTACAATACACAAGGGAACATGCCCGTTTTGTTTTGTAACGTATTGGCAGCTTTTCACTATATTTCCTTACATTAAGTATAAACTTCGAGGACGTACAGTTCCTGCTGTAGGGTTATAGCATAGCTGACCTCTTTCTGCTCTACTAGCACGTGGTTTTATTACTAGGTGCACTGCACTAACTTCTGCTGGTAACAGCGCCCTTTGTTACTTATTTTGGATTTTTGTAGGGATTACATATTTTGTTATGACATAGACACACCATGCTCACAGCTGCAGTTGCTTGCCCAGTATTAGTTTCCCTGAACAATACATAGCTGTATTAGGAGAGATCACTTTACTAGTCAACTTGTTATAATAATAAATAGTAAAAAAAATGTTTTTAATTAGTCGATCAAATCCCGCGTCTTTTACTTATTTAAGTCGTTTTCCATATAGATACTCCTTGATTCTACAATGGATCGGCTCAACAGAGGCGTATACTTGTGTGCTTTCAACTAATGGACTACCTCTACTTTGAGTTTGAGAGGTTGGTCTGTTTAAATACGTATCATTTAACCTGTTTTACATACAGATGGGAATTTGTTTTACTGACATTTTACTTATATTGCCTAGGTGAATTCTTCATACATCATTTGTCCCGACTCGGACTTGATTAAAATTCGGCCACGAACTTACCCCCAGTGAACTGACTACTTTATGCTCTCGGTAAGCGTACTCCTAATCACAACGCTCACCTTCTTAGCCTTTCTTTCAATTTTGTTTTGGGACCCTAATGGTATCTTTTTTAGTTCGGTTTTATGCCCCGATATTATTTTTGAATTATTCAGGTGTTCCGCTATTATTCACAGCATTGGTCTTCTTACTTTTTCTTGAAAGGACTCTTCTCCCTTATTTTTTTTTTCTTTCTTGTCCCACACCTCACTTTGTGTGTTTTCATCACTAGCACTGTAAATACAAGTCACCAACTATCTTGCACTTAATAATACTAGGTTATACGATCTGATTTTAAAACAATGTGGGGCATATTAGCAAGGGCACTATCGCCGCTTTAGCGGCACTTTTTGCCGCTAAAGCGGCGATATTTATATCGCCCTATCAGCAAACTGTCTCTAACAGCAGTTAGCGACAGTTCGCGGGCATTAGCGCCCGTTTTTACCGCTTTGCATGTCAGCGATATTTATCGCTAATGACATGCAAAGTGGGCGTTCCCGACGAACAAACCTGGGAAACACTCGCTAACAGGCCTATCGCCTATTAGCAAGGTGGCCATGGCCCCAGTTAGCGACGTGAAAATTCGCGCTAACCGGGGTCATCGCCATTTATTTAACACCTGCAATTAGCAGGTGTTAGCCATACCTAACATGGGGGTGGATTATGCTGATACGACCACAGGGTCGTATCAGCAAGGTGTTCTCCCTTCTCCATGCAACATCGCTGGTTTTTCAGCGATGTTGGCCCATTCTCCCGCTTATCGCTGGAATATTCATCGCCATAGCGCTAATCGTTGCTAATACAGCGTTAGCGTGGCGATATATTCCAGCGATAGCCGGCGATAAAAATAATCACGCTAAGCAGGGTTAGCGATGATTATCGCCTCTTCTTGCTAATATGCCCCAATGTATATATTGTATGATATTACAGCCCTGAAGAAGCCCATGTTTGGGTGAAACGCGTTGACTACCTCTACTTTGAGTTTGAGAGGTCAATTCTTCATACATCATTTGTCCCGACTCGGACTTGATTAAAATTCGGCCACGAACTTACCCCCAGTGAACTGACTACTTTATGCTCTCGCCCTGAAGAAGCCCATGTTTGGGTGAAACGCGTTGGCTGTCTATTTATGAAAACCAAGTACATCTTGAATAAAGACACCTTTAAATTTTAAACAACAACGTGGAATTTCGTTCTCTTTGCTATTTGTATATACTTTATGTTATACTTTGTATATATATTGCCTCTCATACCCTTTTGTATTAATGTTGAAATTTATGGTCATGTGGCAGCTGACCATCTGAGGTGGGCAATATTTTATTACCGCTGTGACTAGTCCTGGCAGTGCAATCCTCTTCGACCCGGCTGCCCTTTCGATTATTAACCTACAAAAAGCATGTAAACATATTCTGGCTCAGCCTCAAGCTCCAACGACTAATAAGACTTACAACGCTAGATGGAAACGTTTCTGTGTCTGGTGCAGGAATAAAGGTTATCATCCACTTCAAATAAAACCTATTCAGATCATTCCATATTTATTAAATGTAGCCAAGAGTGGATTCAAATAATCTTCATTCAGGGTCCATCTGGCTGCAATCTCGAGATTTAGAAGAACTGGTACATCAGCGTCTACTCTGTTTTCCCAAAGGATTATTAAACAGTTTATGAAAGGGCTCTTCAGAGCATTTCCACCTCTTCTACATCCTCCGGTTCCATGGAAACTTAATACCGGTCCTCAGTCAGCTGATGTTACCTCCTTTTGACCCTATACATAAAGCAGACTTAAAAATGTGTTTTTGGAGGATAGCACTTCTCCTAGCTCTATAATCCACCAGGAGTGTGGCAGAGATTCAAGCATTCACTATCAGGGAGCCTTTTCTCCGTTTCATGAAGGACTGGGTAATTCTCGGAACCAACCCTAAATTCGTTACAAAGGTTTCAACTGACTTTCACCTAAATGAACCGGTCTTTCTTAGATCTTTCTTTCCACATCCATCTTCAACAGCAGAAAGATCGTTACATTCTTTGGACTTACTTAGATGTCTCAAATTCTATATAGACAAGACAAAGGACATATTCATATCAGATCAGCTCTGTGTGTCGTATAGCTCGTTGCCTCTCACCCTGCATCGTTTTCTGTCATGCCAAAGCTAAGCTTCCTAGTGAGAGGGGAGGAGAGTCCCTTATTTTAGTAAATAGGGTGCTCTCCTCCTCTCTCCTGTTCACGTAGTGCAGCGCAACATTTGCGGATGCTGCAGTGCACTACGTGAAAAAATAGTAAATCTGCCCCTATGTTGTTTCAGGCCTATGGCCCTTTTGCGTTGTACACTGTATGCTGTATATTTTTACACTGTTTACTGCTATATTAATCTACCGGGGATTCCCACCCTGATGACAGGGAATGATTCAAGCATATGAATATATAAAAGATATCAATGCTGGAGAACTGGAGCTATAGGTAAGTAACTCATTTCTTCTGGTGGATATTTCTAACTGTAGATTGCTCACCTTTAGAAAAGACATAAAAGCAGTGCCTTCCAAGGTGGTGGGCTGTGGAATGGCTCAGACCAAAACGTTCTCTAGGACAGAATGGCTGAAATACCTACCCTATCATGTGTACTGAAGCTCATGTCACGGCCTGTCAGATCTCAAGAACAGGCACTCCGCGTGTCAGTGCAGTGGTAGCAGCGTTGACCATGGCGGAACTAGCCAGTGCATAGTAGATCTTAATGTAGAGCACTAGCCACCTTGACAGTCCTTTTCTGCAGTGCTTAGCCTATCTTTGCCGTAGAGAACTCTACAAGGTGTTGATGATCCACTCAATGGTCTTTGGTGTAGTAGATGTATAAGCTTAACGCTCTTTGGGGATCCAGACGATGGAGTCTCTCCACCTCTTTCGAGAGGCGAGGAGGAGCAAAGAACATTGAAGTGTGATGGATTGCCAAACGGGAAAGGAGCAGTGACTTTTGGAAAACATGCGTCCCAGTCCTCAACTCCACTTTATCGGGAAAGAAAGTCATGTAGAGTGGCTGCACCAAAAAAGCTTGGAGTTCACTCACATGGCAAGCCAAGGATGCTGGAACCAGGGACACATTCTTCAGAGTCAGGAGACGTAGAGTACAGCTGTTAATTGGTTCACATGGCGTGCACATGAGTAAAGTGAGTACTAAATTAAGATCCTACTGTGGCATCACATAGGGTTTTGGAGGAAACAAAGGAGTCAAACCTTTTAGAAATCTCATCACAATGGGTGATTTGAACATAAATAATTGGTTTCTCTAAAGTAAAATTGCCAAAAGGGAAGAAGAGATAACCTTTACCTGGTGTGCAAAGCAAGTCCTTGCTAGGCCAGAGACAAAACAAACACAAGGACATCTGACAGTTTGGCCTCTAATAGGTCAGTATTGTAGGAGCCACGTCCGGCCACAAACTTGTCCCAGTGCCCGGTGTAGACAGACATTATAGATGGACACCTGGCAGCTAGGATTAGATCTACGTCTTCCGAAGAAAGACTGAAAGCACTTAAATGCCCCTGAGCAATCTCTATGCATGGAGGTACAAATTGTGCAGGTTCAGGTGCAGGATTCCGCCCTGCTTTTGCAACAGTAGGTCCTCCCAAAGTGTTACCCTGACCAGAAGACCGATATTTATGCCCAGAAGTTACAGATACCACATCTTTGTCCAATCCAGAGCCACTAGGATGACGTTGGCCATGATCTTCTTCAGAACTCTGGGCAGGGGAGCCAGAGGGGAGTGCTCCATTCTGTCTGGAATGCATCTCCAAGAGACAGCTGTCTTGGAAACTCCAGCGTAGAAAAGTTTTAGCATTGCCTGTTTTTACATTGGATAACTATATGTGAGCAGTGTGATGTTGTTACCTGTGGTTAATGGCATTTTGTTATATGTCGAATGCAAAAGAGAAAACAATAAATACAAATATTTTTTAAAAACATCGCCCAATTTCAATGGTGCGAAAAGAACTAGCCAGGGTTTCCCAATTTTTGGAAGATGGCCAGTGCAAGTGTGGAGTTTAACCTCCATTAGTGATCCATCAGGCGCCACCAGCTGAGTTGGTCCTCCCTAGCATTTGAATATCTTGCAAGGTGGTTCACCACCAGGGCAATGCCCTGGCTCTCCAACCACCTCCAGAGGCGAAGTGCCTCCTGCCACAGGATCGAGGACGCCACCTTGCCCTGCTTGTTGTAGTACCACATGGCAGCGGTGTTGCCCGTGAAAACCTGAACCAGCCTCAGCACCGTGCAAATGGCCCATAACTCCAAGAGGGTGATGTGGAGACTGGCTTATTCCCGATACCAGAGCCCTCTGATCTTCACCTCTCCCAAATGACCTCCCAATCCCTATAGGGACTCACCTGTCACCACTGTCAGCTTTGGGAGGCCAGGAGAGGGGTCTGTCACTGGTCCAACTGCGGTTGAGCCATCACTGCAGGTGTTTTGCAGTCTCTGGCAAAACGTGGATGGAATTCAACAGGTTCCCCTGGTGCTGGAGCCACTGAGACATCAGGTTCCACTGCAGAACCTGCATATGTCAACTGGCATAGTTGCTGAACAGGATGCAGGATGCCAATAGGCCCAGAAGCCTCAAAGCCACTCTCATGGAGATCGAGGACCAAAGTGGAAATATTAGGATCATATCCTGAATATTCTGGACTCATTGTGGAAGGAAGGCCCAAAACTGCAACATATTCTGCATGACTCAAATGAAAAAGAAACTCTGCCAAGGAGTGAGGTGTGACTTTAGCACTTTGATACTGAACCCCAAAGCTGTCAGGAAGTTCACTGTCATTTGAAGGTGGTCTGCGACCGACAGTGGTGAGTCTTCTTTCAACAGCAAGTGGTCGAGGGAGGCGAAAACTAGAATCCACAACCTCCAAAAAGCTGCTGACATCGCCATCATGAACACCCAAGGGGAACTGATGAGGCTGAAGGGCAGCAAGGCAGATTGAAAGTGCTCCTGGCCGACCTTGAACTGATGATGTACATGAAAGTAGGCATGCTGTAGGTCCAAAGACATCATCCAGTCACCTGGATCCATGTCAGACAAAACATTGGCCAATGTGAGCATCTTGAATTTGTCTTTCAACAAGAAACTATTCAGAGGGCAGTGATCTCAAATATTCACAAAGGCCGTCGTCCTTCTGTGGCCTCAGGAAATAGTGGAGTTACAGCTTGTCCCTATTTCATGGGCTGGTAGCCTCTCTATGGCTTCTTTGGCCAAAAGAGCCTACATTTCTTGGAGCAAGATGTACAGGTGTTACTCTGAAAGATGTTCTGATTTAAGTTGAAGATGTGGCGGGTAGAAAAGGAATGGCAGGGCATAGCCTCGTTTGATGACCTGAAGAACCTACCTGCCGGATTTAATATTTTGCCACCCTTGGAGGAACTATCTGATCCTGCATCCCACAGGGCAGTCCTGTGCCACTAACGGCAAACTAAGGCAGTTTGGAGGCTGTACTTGTAGGGGCAGGACTGGTAAGTTTGTCATACCTGGTGGTCTGGATGTTGTATGCTTGTTCCCTGTTTCCGAACCCGAAAAGACTGGGTTGCTTGTTGTAGGGGTAGTGGGCCATGAGGTGGAACACCAACCTCCTAGAGTAGTGTCAAAAGGGGTGAAACTGTTTGAGATACTGTCTTGCATGGGTCGAAAGGCCTAGGGAACTCGCCGTGGCCTGGCTCATTTAAAACGTTACAATGCCAAATCAACCTTATTGTCAAGCAGGCAAGATCCATCGAATTGCATGTCCATCAAAGAGGCTTGCACCTTACCATGAAAGCCCATGGATCTCTTCCAAGCGAGTCGCTGAAGCACCACGTTAGTGCTAACTGCTCTGCTCAAGCAGTCGATAATGTCTAGTCCAGAGCAGATGATGCACTTCTGGATGGTTTGAGCCAAATTTACAAAAATTCCTCAGGAACTGCTGGTAAAATCTCCCAGGCAAGCAGCTGACATTGACTGTCCAGAGGGCTAGACTGACCAAGGAAAACATTTGCTTCCTGACTGCCTCAATTCATTGTCACTCTCTGTCAGGAGCAGTTGTGGGGAACAAATAGAGGTTCACCTTACTTGTGGAGACCTGAACCACCAAACCTTCTGGTGAAGGGTGCTGCAACAAGAAATCAGGGTCACCAGGTGCCTGTCTCTGGCGTCTGGCAACCTGCCTGTTCAATGGTGGACAGGAATAGGGCTTAGACTAGGTGCCCCGTAAGGGTGTCAGCCAGGGATTCATTAAGTGGAAGTAAAGGGTCTGATGAAGTTCGTCCCAGATGAATATCTTGTCAGCAGCTTAGTTTTGACTGTCATAGTTGTCAGTTGTAAATCCAATACCTCCGCCATGCATCTCATTACCACAACACAGGAGGTTAGACCAGCGGGAAACACAACCCAGTGTCCAGGACGTATCCAGCCCCCTGACCTCCTACAAGTCCATGTATAAATTGTCATCATCATAATGTTGGGTAAAATAATCTCCATTGAAATCTCCAAAGGTTGGTTGGCTCTGCTCAGAGTCTGAACTGAAAAGTTGTTGAGGCGCTGGGGTGTGACTCTGAGGCAAAGGCATGTTTCTGTCTGATTGAATTGGGGCCAGGTGCATTGATACGGCTTTAGGTAGTGGCATCGGTTGAGGTCAAGATGAATTAGGCTCTAAATTGGATAGGACTATAGGATTGGGGTCTTTCTCCAGCACTGGTGGCATAGGTGCTGGCGTCCATGTCGAAGGGACTGGCGTTGATTTTGGTGCCTTATTTAAAGTCGGCTCTGGAATCAGAGCTGACCATGAGGCATGGACAGCGCTGATGTCAGACCTGCCAGCGGTAACCCGATTGGAGACCTCTGCAGATCCTTGGGGCCCAAATGCATGCCAGAGGAAGCCAAAAGAGACTTGTGCCAGAGGGAACCGTAAGAATGCCAAAACTCTGCAACATGACTTCTTGAAAAGCCTTAATCCTTCGCAATGTCGCCCATGGACCTGGAAATTCGGAATGTGGGGAGCAGTTTTAGGATCAGCTCCTCGATGGGGAACCAGGAGCGAGACCGTGAGACAACCTGATGTCCTTGCAACTTCTCAGTTTGCGAATGGCTGGACTGGGGTGAATCCCGCTTGGTCTTTTTGTGCTTCCGATTTGACTTTGACTTACCAGAAGACTTGGAACGTGTAAAGGATCGGTTGCAGGAACGGCCTTCAGAGTGGGAACAGGTCCATGCTCTCAACTTTGAGTGGGACTTCGCGTTCACAGATCACCTTCGGGTTCATAAGGGCATACTCCCTGCAGGACTTGGAGTCTTGTGCCAAACCTAAATACGATAGGCACACCTCATAGGGATCTGTCACAGAAATTTGCTTGCGATTGTCCTGACAAGCCTTAAACCCTGTAGTTTTAGGAGGGGACATAGTTCCCCTGCACAATGTAAAAAAAATGTTGTAAGAAAAAACTCAGTGAGTGACGAGGAAAAGGTTGGAAGCAAGCTTCTGATCTGCATAAGAAGGTGCAGAAAGGAAGGAACTGACTGACACATAGGGGTGATGTCTATAGGCAGCTACATCATCACTTCCAGTGCAGAACTTAGTCGGAGTGGAGATGCATTGTGCCAACCACCGGTACACTGGAACAATGATGTGAAAATAATCCAAATCCAGTCTGACACCTGAGGATATTCTAAAGGTGAGGAATATGTTGTTAGGAGTATCCATCAGAAACATTTTGTTCACAGAATCTATTGGTGGAGGGAACTCTGTGGCAAAAGTAAATAATAAGACTGTTTTTACAGAGAATCAAATAGTGGAGAGAACTCCATGGTGAAAGTAATTAAAAATGCAGTCTATTACCAGACAATATATTTTTTTAAGTATGAGAGCTCCCCAAATGGTTCAGATTGATCAAGCAGCCTTACAAAGGTCGATGATTGATATGTCATCAAAGCCAAAGGTTACCCCAGGCTTTCCCCAAGGTACCAGCTAACTGCATGCACGTCAATTTGGAATAGGCATGCTTAGTGGCTGTTACCGCTGAATACGCCTTCAGTGCCACATGTGTTGGCCTTTCTAACCCTAGTTTCAAGGGCTAGTTTGGCAGTAGCAGGAGCAGAAAGTAAGCAGGGCTCTTGGAGACTTATTAACATCATAGTTTCCACTCATTGTGCTTCTCATACCCTTTAGTAACAAACAGAAAACTGTTTATGCTATGTGTATTTGAAAGGCACACTATCACCCGTGAGGGTATCCTGGTGCTGAGTAGGTGTGTTTGCCTAGCCCCGCCTATGGTTGGTTGCTAAATTGAAAACCCAGGCCTTCAGTTTCTTGCGGAATGCAAGAAGAGAAGAGGAGTCTCTGATGTGGAGTGGGAGGCTGTTACATGCTTTAGGAGCCATGTAAGGGAATGCCCGTCCTCCTGATCTGGTTCTGTACATGCGCGGAATGTGTGCAAGTAGGAGTCCTACGCAATGGAGGAGTCTTGTGGTTGTTGGAAGGAGATGCAGCTGTTCAGGTAGGTGGGGCCTGAGTTGTGGAGTGCCTTGAATGTGTGTGTGTGAGGAGTTTGAATTCAGCTTGTATGTGTATCGGGAACCAGTGGAGCTCCTTGAGGTGTGGTGTGATGGGGGTTCTGTGTGGGAGGGTAGGTTGAGGTTGAGTCTGACTCCCGAGTTCTGGATGGTTTGTAGTCTTCTAATGAGTTGGTTGGTGATCCTGGCGTAGTGGGTGTTTCAATAGTCTAAGTTGCTGGTGGCTAGGGCGTGAGTGACAGTTTTTCTAGTGTTGCTTGGGAGCCACTTGAAGATTTTCCTTAGCATCTTCATGGTGTGTAAGCAGGATACAGTGACCGCGTTGATGTCCAGTTTGCTGTCAATGATTATTCCAAGGAGTATTCCAAGGTTCCTGGCCTGGGTTCTGGGTGTGGGTCTGAGTTTGTCCTGCCACCAGGCCACCAGTTGGAGTCCGAAGGTGAGGTGTTTTTGCCGAAGATCACTACTTCTGTCTTGTTGGTTGAGATTGAGACAGTTGTCTTGTTGGTTGAGCTTGAGACAGTTGGCTTTCATCCAGTTAATGACCTTTCATTTAGCTGAATTTGTTTCTTGTGTTGGGGGTCTTGTCCAAGAGGGAGAATATGAGTTGCGTGTCATCGGTTTCGCAGAGATTGTTTATGTGTGTACGGATGACATTGGAGAGAGGGATCATGTATGCATAGAAAAGGGTGGGTCCGAGCGATGGGGTAATACTCGTGCGCTTGGAAGTTTCTTATAGGAGCTATTATACTCATTTCTACATCGTTGGGGTCCAGTGCTGTACACGGGACCTGCCATTTACTTGTGGAAGCTTACTATTGAAGAAAATCAACTTACAAGCCCTGATGAAGTTCCCGATTTGGGAATGAAAAGCGTTGGCTGGAGTTTTTATGTGTGATATTCCTTAACATAATTCAAAATAAAGAAATTATACTTTTATATTTGATTGACTAATGGACTTTGTGAGTCGCGCACCCCCAATGGACATTAAATGGGTCCGAGCGATGAACCTTGAGGCAGCGGATAGCGAGTCTTTGTATGCCAATCTCTTACAGGTGCCCGACGAAGGGTGTGAGACCATGTCAGATGCTGCAGAGAGGTCCAATAGAATGATGGCTGCCATGTCTCCTCTGTCAAGGATCATGCAGATGTCATCTGTGGTGGTGATGAGTGCTGTTTCTGTACTGTGGTTGGGCCCGACACTGGACTGCATGGCATCGAGGAACTTGTGGTTGCCGATGTGGTCAGTGAGGAATCGGTTGATTAGTTTCTCTAAGACCTTTGCCTTTCTGGGACAGCAGATGGTTTCTTGAGCATGGGCATGATGGTGGCATGTTTCCAGGTGTCTGTGAATGTGGCTGAGTCAATGGAGGCATTGAAGATGGGTATTAGCGCTTTTCTGATCGGTAGGAGTCCTTCGGTAAAGGCGTGGTGGGGGCAATGGTCTGATAGAGCCCCAGAGTGGATGGTCTTCATGGTAGCAGTGATTTTGACAGTGGTAGCGGCAGACCACGAGGTCAGGGTTTGTTCATTAGCCGTGATGGGAAGTTGAGTTGCTGCAGGGACGGAGTCCAGTTGAGGGTCAAAGTTGCCTTATATAGAGGTGATTTTGTTACAGAGAAATTGTGAGAGCTTGTTGTAAAGGTTTTGTCAGGGGGTGATGTTGCTGGAGGCGGCAGGAGGCACAGTGAAATCTTTGATGATGGCGACGATTTCCTTGCTGTTGTAATTCCTGGCGTTGAGGCAATCTGCAAGAGCTGTGCACTTGGTGTTCCATATCTTCTGGTGGTAGTGTCTTAGGGGTGATTTGAAGATATCTTTATCTGCAGCGTCTTAACTTGTTCTCCATTTGCACTTCAATTGCTTGCAGTGTGGGTGTTTCATCAGCATGAGTTCCCTGGTCGGGCTCTTGCCATTGGGTTGTGCTTGAGGGGAGCCAGGGTGTCAGCGCATGCTGTGATCCAGCTTTTGATGTTCTTGATGACTTTGGGCAAGCTGTTGGTGTGCTTCGGCTGGTGCTTATAGAGGACGTAAGCCCACTCCACTTCTGTGATACTTTCCTGCTTTTGTTACTGGGGGCTGATATTGCAGCATTGCTGCAAAACCGGCCCCCATCCTTCCAGTCTCCCGGGCAAACGCCCAGTGCCTGCTACCGCCACTCCGGCCCTGCTGTGGTGGTGTGGGATGGGTATGTTGAAACTGACAAGGGCATGGTCAGTTTAGAGACAAAGGTTTGTACTAAGGATCAGCTCTGTGATGCCGACTGATGCAAAGGGATGCATATTGTCTATGCAGGTATGTGCTACAACAGTAAATGAAGAAACCAGGAAACAGGTGGTTCTGCATGGTTTGCAGGTTTAAAACTAGTATGAATCCTAAGATGTATCTGTATATAAAACTACTGTAACACACTCCAAAATGTCCCAATGTAATCCTGTGAGTGTTGCTGGAGTCTTGTAAGTGTTGACAGAGCATGCTCCCAGGTGCTTTCTAGCTCTGCAAGTAACAGGACAATATCCACATGCATGCCCTGACTCATCTATTGAAGCAACAAGAGATGCACACCCATTTTTTTAACATTTTTAAACGCACTTTAAACAAATGCTTGAAGGCTGAAAGTTATGGCATGCAAACCTTGGTGCGTGCTTTGCCCGTGCACGTGAAAATGATTCCAACACAACTGTGACCCTCTTGGTTCAACAGTCCGAGGTGCACAGCCTCTGAAGGGGTCCCGTAGGCCCTTATAATCCAAAATCCATTCCAAGTCCAAGCTGAGCTCGAAGACAGGAAGAGACTAATTCTCGAAATGCATTGGGTTTATAATATACAAGGATGAAAGATGTATCGTCATATCAAAAGTACGTCTTCAAGGAATTACCTGTTGTGGATTACCGCTGTTGGAAACAGTATATTGCTAATAAAATCTTTGAAATGTGAATGTATTCGAGCTCAGCTTGTTCGAACTGAAAAAAATGGGACAAGAAGTTTAAAGAATAGTTAAAAGAAATGTTGAAAAACAATGATGACTTGGATTGGATTTTGGATTATAAGGGCCTACGGGACCCCTTCAGAGGCTGTGCACCTCGGACTGTTGAACCAAGAGGGTCACAGTTGTGTTGGAATCATTTTCACGTGCATGGGCAGAGCACGCACCGAGGTTTGCACGCCATAACTTTCAGCCTTCGAGCATTTGTTTAAAGTGTGTTTAAAAATGTGAAACAAATGTGTGTGCATTCTCCTTCTTTAATGTATTCTTGTCCTAACTATTTGGTGCCTGAACCTGGACCACGTGACTAGGTGTAGCTGGCAGTTGGTCTTTGTATATTGCTCCCAGACAGTGAGACAAAGGGAAGATAGGTGTTGGCAGAGTGGGCCACTCTGAGATAATGAGGTAGAGGAGCTGACCCCACCACACTTTTACATCATAAAGGCTCTGCCTGAGCACTCTCACAAAGAGTTTGTCACTGGTCGTTTGTGACCCCAGACAGGCTGGGGCCAGGACAGGGAGGAGGGGGGTGTCTGCCTCCTCAGGAGGGTGAAACCTCTAGAAGCTTCCTCCATTTAAAAGTGGGTACCAGGTATAAATATTGGACCCTTAGACCCAACCCTTCAGTAAACTTCTGGACCTGTTGACTCTGTGTAATATCCTCACTTTGCCTTTTCTCTCTTCATTGTGTTTCCCTTCTCTGTCTCTTCCCCTTTAATCCCTATGTTCTTTCCCTAGCCTCATGCCCTTCTAGAATGTGATACATTTGTATCGAGAGCCATTCCGTCCTTGAGCCTTCTGCTGTGCAGATCTCCCTGCTGTGGGTCCTGCTACTTTGTATCTTAATTTAATGAATAAATGCTACGATAATCTGGATACTTCTGCATCGGTCTCCCTTTGCTTCGTTACCCATACGCTACATTTTGGTACCAGGAGTGGGGTGAAAACAAAATATTTTTTTCCTCCTACCGCAATTTTAATTTGTATTTATATTGCGGTGTTGTACGACGCTTCAAGTAACAAGGACACTGGTGAATGCTTCCGACAGGACCCACAAGCCACAAGGTGCATGCTATTATATTTTAAGTCTCCCTAAGGCCTTCCTTTTCCTCAAGGCCTCAATTGCCTTCCGTTAACTGCACGCGACCTGTTAACTGCACGCGACCTGCTTCTTTTGCCGCTCATGTTTCCTCTCCATGCTCGTGTCTTCTCTCAGACGACTCTTTGCTTGTTGCCGTAGCAACTGTTAACATCCTCCGCATTCCAGGCCCTGTGTGGTTTCCACAGCAACTCTTGCCATTGTCTGGATTCTCTGCACGTCTGACGGCTCTCTGCTCATTGCCGCAGCAACGCTTTGCTTTCTTTCTACTGTGACGTCTTCGTACGTTACTGTAGCAACGTTTGACTTTGTCTCGGCTGTGGGAGCTCGGCTCCAGCCGCACCGCCCGCTGATTTTACCGTACCAATACATTTCCTTACAGCAACGCCTGGGATATTCCGGTTGTGGGATCTCCGCTCCAGCCCCACCGTGCCTTTTACAATACTGTATTACATTTATTCACAGCAACGCCTGCAATATTTCAGCTGTGGGAGCTCCGCTCCAGTCGTACCGCCCTCTTTTACAAATACTGTACTTTTACAACAACACCTAGCCTTCGTGTTGCCAATAACTTTTAATTCTTCTCTTTCAGGTCTTTTTGAGCCATCACTACTGTGGGAGCTCGGCTCCAGTTATTACACGCCATTTCTCAGCTACAGCAAAGTACTCCCAACTATTTGACTTTGTGATTCATTATTTCTTTTCTTGCTTCTTAAGTTATTTCTTGTATTTAACCCTTTTTCTTTCAGGTTTTTGTTTTTCTTTTCTTCTCTTCAATATGTCTTCTTTGGACAACACACTTCATCCTCCACCATTTCTACAAAAACCAGGTAAACCTGAAATTCTATGGAAGCAATGGGGTCATATTTTTGAAAATTACCTTATGGGTATTGATGGTCTAGAATACACTCCGGGAAGGAAAAATGCACTCTTATACAACTATTTTGGCATTGCTGCACAGAAGATTTTTGATAACTTACCTCCCATCCCACAACCTCCCGGTGATGGTGTTTGGAATGTTTACCTTGAAGCTAAAGAAAGACTTAAACAATTTTCAGAAGAACCTAATGTTCTCTTAGAAAGACACAGTTTCTTTAAACGTAAGCAAGCCAGTGCTGAGTTGGTTGAAGATTACGTAGCTGCTTTGCGTGTGCTGGCTTCTACTTGTGATTTTCAGAATTCTGTTGATATATGCATTAGGGATCAATTTATTTTTAACTGCTTTTCCAAAAAAATGCAAGAAAGACTTCTCACTTGTAGGAATCCTTCTCTTTCAGAGGCCATTGGCAAGAGCATTGAACGCTCTATTATTTCATCCCAAGCCAGGTCCGGGCAAGAAGGACATTCTCCAGTGTCTTATGTCTCTGACAATACTGAAGGTGCTACAATTTCCGTTATTAAGACAAGTAAAGATAGGAGCAAGCGCCTCGTTTGTTTCCATTGTGGTTCTAAAACCCACATTGGCAACAATCCCTCCTGTCCTGTCCTAGGTAAGAAGTGCTCAAAATGCAAGCAAATTGGACATTTTCAAGCAGTTTGTAGATCCCAGCGTACTGGTGAAAATGTCAGAATCAACAATCTGGATTTACAATTTCCCTCTGCTTCCTCTAGTGATGCTAATGTCTCTAATTGTACACAAAGGTTTTCTAATGTTATTCTCACCATTGATGAACCTTTTGAATCTATCGAAATAGAACGTCCCCATTGCCAAGCTTTTATTGACGGGTAGTCTCTTGAAATTATGGCTGATTCAGGAGCCCCCATCACTGTTTTGGCGGATACCACTTTCTTTGCTTTATGGTCCCATTCCATTACTCTACAAAGTCCAGATATTTCTCCCAAAGCCTTTGGTGAGAAAGATATAGATCGTCTGGGTTTCTTTGTTACTTCGTTGCAAATTTTGGGTAGAAGCACCAATACCAAGATTTACGTGGCTATTAAAGGTAGGGATTTGGTTGGTTGGAAAGATTTAGCCAAGCTAGGCATTATTTTGAAACCTGGCCACAAGCACCCTATTGTTTTAGGAGATCTTCCACTACTTTCGATCAACAATACCCCCCAATTTAATCTCAAGGAGGTTGACCTTCTCTCCACTCTCAAAAACAGTTTCTCCTCTGTTTTTAGTAAGAGTATTGGTACTATTAGAGGTTTTGAACACACCATTAGGTTGAAAGCCAATGCATTACAAGTCACTCACAAGGTTAGATCTGTTCCTATCAACGTCAAGTATGACCTTAAAAACTTTTAGAGACCTTAACCAATGATGGCATATTTGCAGAAACTGACTCCTCAGAATGGGTTTCTCCCATTGTCCTTGCTAAGAAGAGGAGTGGTGATCTTCATCTTTGTGTTGATTTGAGGTCTTTGAACCGCAATATAATTGTGGATTGTCATCCCCTTTCTCACATTCAGGAAATGCTTGCCAACATTGGCCATGCTAAGTATTTCTCCACCATTGATTTACATTCTGCATACCATCAGATAGCCTTAAGTACTGAATCCCAAGAGCTCACTACTTTTGTAACACCGTTTGGAGCATATAAGTACTTAAGGCTACCTTTTGGACTGGCTTCAGCAGCCTCAGTCTTTCAAAAAGTAATGGATATTCTGTTCAAGGACATTTCCCACATCCAGGCATTTCTGGACGATATTCTTGTCTTCACTGAAACCAAAGAACTGCATTTAGAAATCTTGCACAATGTTTTCTCTATTCTCAGTGCCAGAGGTATTACCATTCAACCGGAAAAGTGTAAGTTTTTAGTTGAACAAATCGATTACTTAGGGCACACCCTTACCCCTGAAGGCATTAAACCCAAGTTTTGTAATGTAGAAGCTATTGTACAGGCTCCTCCTCCTCCTCCTGATAAGGATGCTTTGAGATCCTTTCTGGGTCTCTGCGAGTATTAAGCCCGATTTATTCCTGATTATGCCTCCTATGTCCAACTCTTAAAAAATGTACTCAAAGAAAGGCACTATTTTTGCATGGACTGAAGAAGTCAACAGTACTTTTACTGACATCAAAAAGCTGGTGGTTAATGCTCCCGCTTTGAGTCCCTTTGTTCCTGGTCATCAATGTACTGTTACTGTAGATGCCAACTTGAAAGGTGTTGGAGCAATTTTTGGGCAACGCATAAATAACAAAGAACTTACTGTAGCTTTTGCTTGAAAGAGTTTGTCTGTTGCTGAAACCAAATACAGTACCATTGAGAGGGAAGCATTAGCTTGTGTCAGGGCAGTTCATAAATTTAAAACCTATCTCTGGGGCAGTCATTTTGTTATTTTCACAGATCACAAACCTCTTGTTTATTTATTACAAGGTGATGTTTTAGGCAAAGCTTCTGCTCGTCTTGTACGTTTGTTATCTAAACTACAAGAATATAATTTCACCATTAAGTACATACAAGGTGGTAAAAATTTCAGAGCGGACTGCCTCTCCCATTTACCCTTACCTTCTACGGATGACATTGATGATGATTTTGAATGTGTTGTGGCGACCATTGATGCGTCATCCTCTTCCAATGGTATTATTTCAGAAAAGGAGTGGATCGATGCCACCTCTCATGATCTTATTCTCAAAAAAGTTTGTGAAACGAAAACTATTTGCCTTGATGTGCACTAGTAGATGCAAGTTGTTTGGTGTTTGCTGTACAAATGTGTTTAAAAATCAACAAAGAGATTATAAACCTAAAAAGTTTGTGAATTCATCATTAAAGGTTGGCCCCCTCTTCGTAATTTACCTCATGATTTAAAACCTTTTGCTCAAGTTGCGTCGGAATTGTCTCTTGAGAATGACCTGTGCATCAGGAATGGTTGTTTTATTCCTCCTTCAACTCTTAGAGGTAAACTCATTCATATTGCACATGATGGGCACTTAGGTATCACTGCCACTTGTAAGAAACTAAGGGAAAATTATTGGTGGCCTTTCATGAATTCACAGGTTTCCTCATTCATTGAATTGTGTCCTCAATGTATTGTTTCTGACAAGCATTGAAGAACCACGCAAAATCCTCTTCGTCCAGTTCCTTTACCTGAAAACCCTTGGTCGAAGGTTGGATTGGATTTTGCTGGTCCTTTCAATCTCTTACCTGCCTGTTCAAAATTTTTATTAGTGCTTATTGATTATTATTCCAAATGGATTTATTTTTCATTTGTTGAATCTGCCAACACTCAATCTGTTTTACATTTTCTTAGAAATGTTTTTTCTCTAGAAGGTGCTCCCAAGGAGCTTGTCACTGATAATGGCTCTCATTTTGTCTCTGCTTCTATGAACATTTTTCTAATTGATTGTGACATTAAACATATTGGGGCAGATTTACAAGCCTCTTGCGCCACTTTTGCGTCATTTTTAACATGGGAAAAGTGATGCAAAAGTGGCGCAAGGGGCTTGTAAATAAGCCCCATTCAAGTTGCATTATATAGTCCTTCAGCTAACGGACTAGTTGAAGGAGCTAACCGCTTCTTAAAAGAAGGTATTCAAACTGCTCTTTCCTCTGGCTTGGATTTTAATTTATATCTCAAAGATAAAATTAATGCTTATCACAATTCTCCCCATTCCACAACTGGTTTCACTCCTTTTGAGTTGTTGAGGGGTAGGAAATGTAGATCAAAACTCTTACCATCTTGGCTTGAACAGCAATCTGTTCTTACTGATAAAGCTGTTGGCTCAAATCCTCTTATGCGCATCACTGTGTCTTTAGCACAACGTAAACCAAAACAATACTATGACTGTTAAACATGTTCACGACAAGGACTTTTCTGTAGGATCTTGGGTCCTTATCAGAAAACCTTCTAGGGTTAAGAAAGGAGAATCTTCGTTTACTCCTCCTTGCAAAGTTGAGAAAACTGGTCAAAGTGCTTGTTTGTTGCAGTGGAGGGGGTGGTGGAACAAAGGCAGACTAGTACCCATTTCTGATTTACAAGCAGAATCTACAAGAAAACTATGATACCTTGTGATGAAGATGATTCTATTCTTTTTGAGCCACATGGAAGTTCTCATGTTTCTGTGTCTGATTCCAATGATTACTCTCATGTCAATGATTCCAATGTTACTCTTACGTGTGATGATACTTCCTCCTCTTTTCCACAGGTATTGCCTGCAAAAAGGATTTCTAGATTGCAGTGCGCTTCAATGATTTTGTCATGACTTAATTATTTGTGGGAAGGGAGATGTTGTAATATCCTCACTTTGCCTTTTCTCTCTTCATTGTGTTTCCCTTCTCTGTCTCTTCCCCTTTAATCCCTACGTTCTTTCCCTCACCTCATGCCCTTCTAGAATGTGATACATTTGTATCAAGGGCCATTCCATCCTTGAGCCTTCTGCTGTGCAGGTCTCCCTGCTGTGGGTCCTGCTACTTTGTATCTTAATTTAATGAATAAATGCTACTTCTGCAGCGGTCTCTCTTTGCTTCGTTACCCCTACGCTACACTCTGCCACGAACGACTGCTGTGCTGCAGAAAGGACTGCTACGCTACAGGACTGCTGCTCTGAAGGACTTCTCCCCTGCTGTGCCCTCCTTGCTTGGATGAGAAGGACTGGACCTGCATCTCTAACCCCAGGACTCTAGAGTGACTCAAAGGGCTAGTTGACTGGCCTCCTCATCAGAAGCCTCAGGGACATAACAGGCTTTCAACAACCTTGAACCCAACACCTGGACTCTGCCACCAATGGTGCCACCCCAGTCCTGGGCCCTTGGAAGTGAGCCTGAAAGTGCTCTGCCAGCCCATCTGTGGATCCAGAAAAATTGATGCATCTTCTCCTTGGCGCATCTTCCGCAAAACCGGTGCATCGCTTTTGCTGCTCGACACAGCTCCCTTGGAACCAATGCATCGTGTGCTGCACATACTTCCCCGACACAAGGACTTTGCCATGCACTTCGCAGCTCCTGGAACCGCCGCTGCGCAACGCATCTCCTTGCCCGGACCTCGCATCACCTCTGCAGTGCGACGCATCCTCAGCACAGGACTCCGCATCTCTTCGCAACCAGGATTAAGGTACTGTGTTCAGTAGGCCTAACTTGGTCCCAATAGCCGGCCCATGCTCTATTGCGGTCATCCTAAACTTGTGACTTTGTCCCAGTCCAGCGTAACCAGAAAACCAAAGTTGGCGCTTTGTATTTTCTGGCACTATTTTCACTTAAATCTTTAAAATTGCATATCTCCAGTTCTACTGATTAGATTTTTGTTGTTTTGGTCTTGATTTATTTATAAAAATGAACTTATTTGTCTAAATTGGTGTGGACTTTTTCTTGTGTTGTGTTTTCACTTAATTATTGTCCAAAGTGCTGCATAAATACTTTACACATTGCCTTTAAGTTAAGCTTGACTGCTCTGTGACAAGCTACCAGATGGCTGAGCACAGGTTAATTTGGGGTTTGCTTGTGACTTCACCCTGACTAGGATTGCTTGTCCCAACTGGTAATCGAATTTCATACAAGCAGGATTTATAGAATTATGCAATTCTACAGCCAAGGCACTTGCCAAATATTTGTAGTTTTTCCACATAATCCATGCATTTACCACATAACCCATCATCTGTTGCATTATTTACAGATTTTAACAAAAGAAATTGTTTCTAGCTCAAATGGATAAAAAAGTTACTGAAAATGCGGCAACTCCTCCTGCCTCCCAGTGAAAGACCCTGCTCAAAGCACCATTCTTCCACTTGCTTATTGCTGTATTTGGCTTATAAACTGGTATTAATGAGATGAAACCATTGCCCAGACGCTGTCAAAATATGTAAAAATGACAAAATGTTGAAGTAATGCTATCACAAAATGTGCTGCATTATGGAACATAATTTGCCTTTTGTTGCCACATATTTTTGTCAACCCTGCCGCATAATACGTTTCTCCCTTATCACATTATTCCAGAGGCCCTGCATATAAAGCACCGACTGATGGGCTGACTGACGTTGGCTCCTTTTTTCCACGCTTCACAGACACTGGTCTGGAGCTCTCTCAGTGCTTCACTGTTGAATTTCTTCAGTGCTTGACAACTACTAGGTCAAATGTCTCTTTCTGAGATTTCAGGTTTTACCCTTAGTCGTAAGTCAAAATATGTCTGCCAGATCATGATCACATTTACATGTCTCGGATCTGATCACGAGCCTTCAGCCTGTGACTCCTGTTTATCGGTGTACCCAGAAGCCGTCAGAGAATAGGAGGCCAAGTTATTTTAGCCAAGGCCCCTATGGCCACCCAAAGATAATCCCTGTCCCTTTAGGTAAGTCTTCTAATAGGGAAAGGTCTCCCAAGAGCTCTTCCTAAAAACAAAACACAAAATTGGCATAGCCAATAGGTCTCGCCTTTGGGACCTTATAAGTGTTTAGTTATCCAGCACAATATCCTTGGTGCAACAACATCAACTGTTGCATGGCTAAACACTTATAAGGTCCCAAAGGCGAGACGTATTGGCTATGCCAATGCTCGTTATAAAAGACCCCTCACACACCAACCTAGTTGGTGTCATGCTTCATCATTGGGGTCCCAACCGGGTGGCCGAGTGCCGCCCGGTTGTGCTATGATGCCTGATTGCAGCGGAGCTGGTGTTGTGTAAGAGTGTGATGTGATAAGGTGCAGGTTGAAAATACCTCTGGGAATCCTTGCCAGATATATTTATTCGTGGCGGCCCAAGATATGTTAAAATCCAAAAAGGGGGACAACTAGTGGAGTAGTTTGACTCGCAGTTGTCAGAGTAGGTCTACATGTTTCAGCCCAAAAGAAAAATGGTGTAGGGCTTTCGTCAGGACCATGTGCAAAAGGTGAGTGGCAAAATCACGCCACGTGAATAATAAAATCACAACACACGCGCTAAGGTGTGTTGGAAAAGAAGGTGTAGGGAGTCGATACTCACGACCCCTCTATCGTTACACTAAATTGGAGTGTATGGCAGCTTATCGGGGCCCGGGAGAGGAACCGCCTGTAGTCCCACTTTGGTTAAGACGATAGTCCCGCTGGAAACCTAATGCGGTCTCCCGAGGACCCGGCTGCACAAACTTAGTCCGTCCCTCAAGAAGAGATCATAAGAGCAGTAAGTGGTGATGATAGAAAGATGGAGAGGTAAGAGAGAGACATTGGATTAAGGAGTGAGAGTAACAGCACTCAGTGGCAGCAGTGACAGTTCTACATTAACAGTGGCTTCATATCTTGCTCTAAACATATGCCCTATGAGCAAAGGCTGGGTTTGGAAGAGAGATCTGCGCGTGGGCTGACAAAAAGTCTCTCATCTACTGGTTACATGCATTGCAAATCTATGGTACTGCATTGGAGTGACTTTTACCTGGAGCACCCCCAAATTTCCCAAGACGTCATACGTTGGGGTAAGTCGCTTTTCTAGTGTTGTTTGCCTCAGAAAAGCAAAACTGCACATGTCCTAATGTTAAAGGTTCCCACGCCAGACATGTAACAACTTGAAATCTCTCCCCCCACACACACCTCTAAACTTCTCTTCTGTCTCCTCAATCATCTATAACATAGAATGTCCAAGGGTCCGTAGAACAGTTAACAAGCATTGCAAAGTACATCTTTATTTTACGCCCAGAGTGTATTCATGTCCAGATGCCAAAATGGATGGGTTGAGGCATAATAGGACCTTGTTGTATGCTGCAGGCATGCCGAGCGTCCCAGCAATGTGACTCTGATGCCAAGTTGGAAGTTAAGGAGGGAGCTCCGGAGACTAGGAGGAAGCAGCAGCTGAATGAGTCATGGACAGGAAGAGCTTCAGGACAGTACACTCTTATATAGCTAGGTACTTTATCTTAGAACCCCAAGGCTTCTGCTGCTGTAAAAACCAGAAATAATCCAACTTCAAATGATGAACAAAGCAATGTTCCTGTCTGTGGAATATGTGGTACTATGAATTATTGTGACATATTTGCACTCATCACATGCTATGCTTCTTAAATACAGCCCCTGTATACCTTGCTAGCAGAATACGTATCTTTCAAAAAGGACAACCTGCCAATGTAAACTTGTATTTGGCACCCTGTGCAAACAACCCCTTTGAATTAGCACACTCGTGTAGCCTTACTGATAAGTTTACATTCTCAGTACAACAGAGTAGAGAAACCATGAGCTATTGGTGTTAAAACTATGCCTGGACGCACTTACCGCAACATTAAACACAACGCCATATTAACACCACGCTCACTGACCAGCACAAGAAACAGATTTTTAGCCCATACTTAAAATGCTAACAACTGAAGTACAAGTCCCAAAACGCAGTTTAGTTATTAGCTAACTGTGCAACATATGAAATGAGGTTCCTTGGCAGCTATGCTCACCCGAGATAGCACAGCAAGCAAGAACTCACCTGAGGTCAGTCAGTTTCAGAGGCATGGTTGGAGGCACTGGAGGTGTAGTGATAAACACAAGGGGGCGAGGTGACTCGCCAGAGGAAACAACAATCCAGTGGCAGAGCTTGAATTTTGGCGCTAATGTGTTTGGGTGTGAATAAAACCATTCTGGACACTTTGCGACCACTTAGTCTTGCTCTATTTAGTTAAATTATTTATTTTTGTATTGTGAACCTTTTTTTCTCTCCGTGCCGAGGCTCCATTTCGTAACAGAACAAATATGTATTTATTCTTTGGGATCCATTCCACAGGGGAGCGCATGAAGGAAAGGAGAGGAAAGAGAGGTTTCTTGAAATCACCGTTTTCTAGAAAGATGAAAAATGAAAGTAGCGATTCAGTGGCAAACTCAAGTGGTGGAAAAGCAGGAGAGCCAGATGATATAGAAATGAGTGATTGGCTTTGCTACTCGGCTGGGTGTGGAAAACAGGAGAGGAGGAAGGGAGGGTGAGTGTTAGTAAACAGAATGTTTCAAAGCTAATCCCGGCTTCAGCTCAAAACCCAGCGATTCTGGACAAGCCACGTAATGTAACTAAATATAAATTGCAAACAAGCAACAGAACAGGAGGTGCGGCCGCAACTATGAAAGATTTATCGTGGCGGCCTGGACGAGGGTAACAATAAACGGAACAGGATCTGCGGCAATTATGAAAGAAGCACGGCACCGGAAACAAGCTCAACAAAGTAGTGTTTACTGAAGCCTTTATGGCACTTCTCACGTGACAAGGTGTGAGGCAGTTCAAAATAAACATGGCAGGAGGGGTGACAGAAGCGGATGGCAAAATAATCAATGACGGGCCGAAAGCATAAAAAACAAGCGTGCGCGCCTCGCGCTGAAAGTTAAAAAAAAAAACAAGGAATGCGCGTGAGAGAGAGGGGGAGGAGGAGGTGAGCCCGGGAGTGGTGCGTGCGCAGTCTGCTCATTTTCAAAGCACTGCACTCATGCGTGTGGCGTGCCCCTGCTCGCTCCCGCAAGATGGATGCCGCCACAAGCACGAGTGCAGTGCTTGAAAATGACCAGAGCGACGGCTAAAGGCCCTCCTATGCAGCGCCAGTGCGTTGCGTAGGCGAGACCTAAAAAGGAAGCAGAGGCCTTCTTCATCCTTGGGGAAGTGGCCCTGCTTCCGAGACCATTCTGAAATTCAAATGTTCTTTCTCCTGACAGGGATCTCTTCCTCCTCATTGGATCTGGTTTCGATACTAAAAAAAGATGAAGCCAGTTCCATCTGCTGACCCTGCACAGGTCGAGGCCTTTTCTCAGGCCTTGAGGCACATCCTCAGGATGGCTGCCTGCTTCTGCTGCTATGGCATTTCCAGCAACTCCAACCCTGATACCGCCTGACTCTCTGCTACTACAGGTACGGCTTCCAAAGAAACAAATGCATTCCAAGCCACTGAACTCCAAGACTGTGGAACTGTTTCTGGCACTGCCTTTAAATCTATAATAAAGAGCAGTGATGGAAGGATAGCTTGTCTTAATCTCTGCTACTGGCGATCACTTTACGACCATATTCCAGCCCATCATTTTTCACCCACTACGCCACTCCAGAGACTAGCCATATGCAAATCAGTCTTTACCCTGCTCGAAGACGAAGAGTCAAGCCTGAACTAGCAGGCTGGGCCTCTTCCAGACAAGAATACAAAGCAGAAGGCAGTCGCATACTTCTGTGCATACCTGTTTCACCTTGATACGTCTTCCACCATTGCAGTCAGAAGACATGAGATCCAGGCGGTGAAAGATTGCCGCTGTTTTAATAAGGCTCCCCCAGCATAGCACTTCCCGGGGGCTCAGAGATGTACCCGAATGAAGAAACTTTTCAGATCAAATACCGATGCACTAGCTATGCCAGACAAAGACTAGGCCATATAGAGGATGAGGGCTCGGACGCTGATAACCTCCTCCCGTTTTACAGTACTGATGCTGGCCTTTCCACGAAATGCTAATAGCATCACGATGAAAAGCATAAATCTTCAAACAGGTAAGTTCCAGTATTTACTAGTCTTCTCTATCCACTCTTACAATGCTCCGTTACTGCCTCCTCACAGCTGCCCTTCACTCCCGACATTCCAATGCAGGTGTCCTTAACAGAACCTCTGGGTCCCAACATTCCAAGGTATGTTCAACCTAACTGTCGGCCTGTACCAACAGGGTGGCAAGGGAGGGGAGAAAAAGGAATACTATATACTCGCACCCATAGCACCACTACTTATAATAATAACAGCTTTAAGGCAGAGTAAAATATGAAGAACATAAAACACAAGCTATAACACATCAATAGTTCTCCAGAAGAGGATATTTCTTACCCCTCTGCGCCCCCTTCAGAAGAATACAGTTAGCTCACCTGCCGAGTGATATAGAGAGTTGCAAATGATGCAAAGTCCAGAATATTGACATATTGGCTGAAGCCTTGGCCAGAAAGCGCTCTTTGAAAAAGGTTTCTCCCAGGCAGCCAAATCCGATTCCGAGTTAACAGGCAAATTACATGATACAGAACGTTAAGACCCAAAGGTTCAATCATAGCACCTCTTTCCGGGGAGCCTGGTTGTTGAAGGACACTCACTAAACGGAACCTGAATGCCTTCCCTCCAGCCCATCCAGATCGACAGTCTAGCAGTCTTGACTCTATGGGCCAAAAACTCTTCACCTGTAGCAGTATGGCTTTTTCCATGGCTAATGCCACATACCTTCCAGGCCACTATGTTCATGCCGTAGGGAAGTTGCTAAAATGTTAACATTCTTCCTGACAACATAAAATGTTTTTGGTCATCGATGGTCTGTAAGCATCAAAACAAATCCTAATGTGTGGCTTTGACTCTGCGTATACATTGGGTCTGTCTATGTCCACAGTTGTTACCCTTCATTTTCATACCTGGACAGTCATCAGGCTTCTTAGAAAATGTGTAAGTGACTTAAATGGACATGCCCTTCGGCAGTGAAGCTTTCTGTTTAGAAAGCCAATTCCCCCCAGGAGCAACTCAGAAACAGCTGTGCAGCATTTCACGCACTGGGCTTGGCCTCCCCAGCTAAAATTTCTACCAACAGTATAGCAGGACTCACGGTTTCTCTAGGCTGCCACAGTCAATCTGCTACAGCCAATCCAAACATCCCTACAGATGGGATGTATGACGGAACAACCATGCGTTACTGTTACCATGCATGCCTTTACAGGTTGGCCGTTACAACACGGCTACCATTACCACATGTTACTGTTACCACACAGGATTTTACCATGCATATGCCTTTACCACACATGCCTTTACAACGAATTTCGTTGTAAGGGCATGAATGGTAAAGGCACATGTGTGGTTCAGGTTTAAAATTTAAATGTAAGTATTTTACAGGTAAGTATAAACCCTTTTAATGTATATATAAAGGGTTTATAATTATCTGTGTAATACTTACATTTTCGTGGGAAAAGCATGTGCTTAGTAAAATTTTTATAGGTAGGCACAAACCATATATATTGAAAAATAAAACAACAAGCAGCTTACCCCGCGAGTGCACCGTATCTCTTTGAGCAAGCATGTAATCCGTGAGTTCCACTCTCACATCACGGCAGCACCCGCTGTGAGTTCAGCATTTTTGGTGGGATCTGGAGCTGGAGTGTTTATATGGAAATGCTAGAACCGCCGTACCGAAGGGATTCCTTGGCTCGAGGCCGTGAGTTTTTTAACTCAAAGCTGTTCAGTTATTCAAGCTGACACTTATTTGGAATAACCGTCAAAATGTGCGGCAAGTGAGAGGTAATGAACACACGGGACGATGTGTCAGAACTGAACGACGACATTAATTAAAGTGTCGCTAGTCCCCGTATGTCGAATACCTATACAGGAGTAATTGAACTTTGAGGCACTTATCCTTGCATGGAGTATACATGAAGGAAACATGCGGGGGCTGCCATTTGGAACACTGCAGCATAACAACTTGTCATCATGGCGGCCAACGAGAAACATATCTACCATCAGTTCATGTATTCCCTCGTCGAGGTTTATGGACTTTAAAATCCACCAATGAATGTGACACAATGAATATTTTAAATTGAGAAAATCGGTGTGCCAGCTGTATTTTAATTCAATAGCACGGAAGAAGGCATAATAGCCGAAACGCGTCTGCAGGATTTGAAAAATAAAACAAGCAGCTTACCCCGTGAGTACTCCGTATCCCTTTGAGCAAGCATGTATATATATATATATGTATATATATCAACTTCCCGTTTGCAATTATTAAGGACAAACGGAGCCGACTCAGATGCAGATTTTCACATTCTTCTTTAATCAGCCATAATGCGTTTTGGCCGCTGCAACGGCCTTGGTCACATGACACGTACGTATTTCTGCGTGCTATTTACTTCCGGTTTTCCAGAAGACATAAATGAAAGACTTAGGGGCATATTATCAAGGAATAGCGATATTTATCGCTAACCGCGCTTAGCGCGAATTTTTTTAACGCCGCCTATCGCTGGAAAATATCGCTGAGATAACACCCTATTAACAAGGTTTATCTCCATAGCGATAAAATTTCCAGCGATAGCGGCTAAATGTGAGAATATCGCTGGAAAAGCAGCGATATTCTCGCATGATACGCAAGGATGGATTCAGCCTGACAATCCACCTCCTATACTTTAAACAGGTAAGTCATCCTCAGTAGCAGGTGTTAAAATCTAGCGATAAACGCGCTTAGCGCGATTTATTTTATCGCTTCGCCTGCCTTGTTAATAGGGGTTAGTTGTGTTAGCGACTGTTTACAGTCACTTTTAGTGGGGAACGCCTACCTTGCATGTCATTAGCGATAATTATCGCTGACATGCAAGGCAATGTAAAACCCGGCCGCTAACGCCTGAAAGCTGTCGCTAACGCCTGTTAGCGACAGCTTGCTAATAGGGCGTTAAAAATATCGCCGCTTTAGCGGCAAAAAGTGCCGCTAAAGCGGCGATAAAGCCCTTGATAATATGCCCCAAAATCCCTCGCAGTGTCAGTATAGATAACAATTGAAAATTCATTGTATAATATCATGATTAGAGGCAACACGATTATTATGAACAACTTTTCATCATATTTAAAAAAAAATATATAGATGGACATGATTGATCACATTTTCCTTGGCAAGTGCCCAATGTGAAATTGAATCTATATCCACTAACTCATCTTATTACGGTGAATGTTCAAAAGAGTAGGCAAGTGCCTGTTTCAATATACACATTTCAATCCATTTTCTATGATGAGATAACTTATTTGATTAGCAGTTAAAAAGTTGATTCTAGTGATGGTAAAAAAGTGCTGAGTGCAATATCAAATTCGGCAAGCGCCATTTTGCTTAACTTCCACCCTCTTTTTTTTTTTTTGTAAACATACTTTATTTTCTTAGTACATTGCAGGGCATGCCATTGCATAACTATCTTTTCTAATACAATCGTGGTTTCTAAGTGCCCATCTGTATTGCTGGTATCCTCATATTTGTTTATGCATGTTCAAACTCCCCCCCCCCCCCCATTACCCCCTGCCTCTCCGGCACTCCAGGCCATTAAGAGAGTTTTCTTCTGTTATTTGTCGCTTTCCCTTGCTATTTGTTGGTTGACTGTGTAGCCTTCGTGTTTGCATCCTTTTACCGTATCTTGCTCAGTTCACCTTGCTAAGCTTATGGGTTAGTCTCCCCGGGTTCCAGCTCTGGGTAGGTTCCTGGGTCCTGTCTCTGGGGGCTCCCCTGTCTAGAATTCGCCGTTGGGGTGGCATTGCCGGATTCCTGGTCATTGCGTTTCATCTCTTCCACCAGTGCCTCCCATGCCTGGGCCCTCTCTATCTTGCCCAAGCCTTGTCTCGCGTACCTCATCAGAACTCTACTCTCGCAGCCCACCCACTTCTCTAGCTCTCGTTTCCACCTAGTGATGCTAGGGCCATTTGGTGCTTTCCACCTACTGGTGATTTCCCGCTTGGCTAGGATAAAGGCCTGGTCCTGAAACTTGGCAGTGACTTTGGTCTTGGCAGTGGGTGGGAACATGTTGAGCAAGCAGTGTGCTGGTGTACATGGTACAATTCTATCAGTGATTCGGGCCGTTTCCTTCGTCACCTGCTGCCAGTAATGCGCCAGTGCCCGGCAGCTCCACATCATATGGATGAAATTTGCTCCTTCTTCCTTGCATCTAGGACATTCCGCGTCTTCCCTGTGAAAGTATCTGTTTATTCGTTCCAGGGTAATGTATGTTCCGTGTAATGTGTAAAAGCTTATTAGCCTAAATCATGTGTTTCTGGACACCTTTGGTGCCCTTTGCAATACATTTTCCTAGTCCTTATCTTCAAGTGGATGTCCTAGATCCTCCACCCAGTGGTTCCTTATCTCATCTAGCGGCTTAGCAGAGTCTCTCCCTATCGCCATGTATAGGCATGTGACTGCCTTTATAACCCCCCGGCTATCCCAATGTATTTGCATGTGGCGTGTTGTGGCGGGTCCGTTGTGCCCATCTGGCAGTGCTGTCGCATTGCCCCTGTGATCGCCCTGTGCAGCAAAAACTGGCCCTGTGGGATGTCCCAGTCAGTACTGAATTCCTCGAATGGGAGCAGTTCTCCATCCCTGTACAGATCCCCTATCTTTGTCGCCCCTGGCTGTACCCTGTCTAAGCCTCCCCATTGTCCCCCGTGTGGCAGCGCCCTGATTATCACCTGTGGCAGCTCCTGTGAGTATGGGTGTTTCGTCTGGGTCTTCTGGAGGCATCTGCTCCAACATCTCTGTATCACTCTATGCTCATTGGTATGTATGTGTTGTGGCTTTGCAGTCCTCATTAGTGTTCGGAGTAGTTCATCCCTCCCCGGGGTGAAGGGGGGCACCCCCCTATCTGGCGTGATCCTCCCCGCTATCCATTGAGTGAGTCTCTGCAGCTGCCCTGCCAAGTAGTATGCTTCAAAGTCCGGGGTTGCCAGCCCTCCCTCTGTCAATGGGCGCTTTAACGTGGCTAGGGCCACTCGTCGCCGCCCAGTTCCCCATATGAAGGCCGAAAGGCACGTGTCCACCTCCCGGAACCATGCCCTGGGGATCCACACAGGTAGCCTGACAAAAAGTACAGCAGTCGGGGAAGGGCCACCATTTTTAGCAAGGAGATCCTTCCCTCTACCGAAATGGGGAGTTTTCCCCAGAATCCCATACTGTCTTTTAAGGCCCTCAGCGCCCCACCTAGGTTTCCTTCCTGTACGTCCTGGAGCGGAAGATCTTCACCACCAAGTATCGGAAACCACGGGGCTTCCACCTCAAGTCCCCCAACCCCTTGGGCGGCTGTCGCTCCGTTACCATGGGGAACAACTGGGATTTTTGCCAGTTTACTCTTAGGTCCGAAAGAGCACAGAACTCCTCCATCATGTTCCTGGCCCCCTGCAGGTCCTCCCCTGAGTCAGGAACAGCAGGAGGTTGTCCGCGTATAGCGCTATATGATGTACTTGTCCCCCCAGTCATAATCCCCTGTATTTGTCGCACATCCGTGCCACATAGGCCAAGGGTTCCACCACCAGGGCGAACAGTAGGGGGGAGAGGGGGCACCCCTGACGAGTGCTCCTCTCCACCCGATATTGCTCCGAGATCGTGCAACCCGTGCGCACCCTAGCTGCTGGGCCTGCGTACAGCAGTCTCACCCAGCGTATGAATCCCTGGCCCAGTCCCATCTTTGCTAACACAGGGTAGAGAAATTCCCACTCCAGACTGTCAAAGGCCTTTTCTATGTCTATGGTGAATATCACCCTCTCCCGCTCTGCACTGCTGTCCGATTCCATGATAGAGAGGCGTCGCCACATGTTCAGGGTCGTGTTTCTGCCTGGTATGAAACCCGCTTGGTCCAGATGGACCAACGAGGTCATGTATGGGAGCAGTCTGGACGCCAGTACTTTACTTAGGATTTTGAAATCGAGGTTGAGCATCGATAAGGGCCTATAAGCCCTGCAGTCAAGGGGGGACTTGTCTGGTTTTAGTAGTGGGATCACCACTGCTTCTCGGGTAGTCTGAGGCAGGGTTCCCTCCTGCCCGGCTGCTGCATATAGTTCTACCAGTTTGGGAGCCAGCTCCTCTACATAGGTGGCATAGAATTCCGTAGGGAGTCCGTCTGTGCCTGGGGTTTTGCCTTTCGCCACGCCCTTAATGGCTACCCTAATCTCATGTTCTGAGATGTCAGCTCCCAGTTGGTCTGAGTCGTCCCCGGATATCGTGGAAAGGGGGATCCCCTCTAGGTAATCTCTTATCGCCTCACCCCCTCTGGGCCCAGAGCTCTTATATAGCTGATTATAGTAGTCTAGGAACCTGTTATTTATATCCGTCTGCCTGTATAGGGGGTGTCCATCTAGGTCAGCTATTTCTATAATGTTATTCCCTCTGCGGGATGGGTTGGCCAGCCATGCCAGCAGCTTGCCCGCCTTGTCCCTTTCCGCGTGAGTCCGATCCATGTAGTTTTTGTAGTCCAAGCATCTCAGGCGCTCCTCCTGAGTAGTGACTTCCTCCTTTGCCTCCAGGAGCTCCTGTCGGAGCTCTGGGTGCTCGGGGGCGCCTCGTCTCTAGCTCTCTCAATATACGGTCTGCTTTTTCTATGTCCGTGACTAATGTCCCCCGTACCCCAATTGAGGTTGCCATACACCTTCCCCTTATTACAGCCTTGAAGGCCTCCCATTCCGTCAGTCTAGAGTCCGTGGAGTGAGCTTTGTCAGTAAAGTAGGAGGTGAAATGTCCCCTGATCTCGTGATGGAATACCTGGTCCTCGAGCGTCTCTGGTCTGAGGCGCCATGTTGGGATGGGCTGGAGTTGCGTTCCCCACTGCATCCTTATAAGAAGGGGATTATGATCTGATATTGTGCGAGTCAGATACTCTGCTCCTCGCATCATGGCGTGCATATCTGGAGAACAGAGGAACGTATCCAGCCATACGTGGAGTTCATGTGCGTGTGAGAGGTGGGAGTATTCTTTGTCCAGTGGGTGCGTGCGCCTCCAGTTATCTACCAATCCCCACCGGGTCTGCCAGTCCCGAAAGCCCCTGGCAGCTCTATGTACGGGGGAGTCACAGAGCGGAGGGTGAGAGCGGTCAAGGTCCGGGTCTGCCACGCAGTTAAAGTCTCCCCCCATATTAACCGAGCCAGTCATATAGGGTGTCAGTATCCCAGTCATCTTCTCCAGGAAGGCCACTTGGTCTGTATTCGGCCCGTAGAGATTAATCATCGTCACGTCTTGTCCATCCAGCCTCCCTGTAACTATGAGGCACCTGCCCTCCGGGTCGACTTTGTGTCCCGTGTGTTGAAAAGGGACCCCCGCGCGTATCCAAATTAATACCCCGCTCGCAAATGCTAAGAACGAGGTGTAATAGGCCTGTCCCCTCCACCTCCGGTGTAGTGCAGCTCCCTCTGGAGCCAGTGTATGTGTCTCTTGTAACATGGTGATGTGTACTCCACGTCTGTTAAGGTATGAGAATATTTTATGTCGCTTGTGCATGGAGTGCATTCCTCTGATGTTCCAGGATATCAGGTTATACGTTACTCTATCCTTCATCTTTATTTTTTCTCCTTGTTCTCCCCCTGGCCCCCTGGCCCCCAGGCTGGGATGCTGTTACGGACACCGGTACTGCCATGGAGGGGACCGAGAGTAACGCTGCCATTTGCGTGACCCGGGCCACCCTCCTCTACTACCTTCAGGTCGGAAGGGATCTGTGCAGGTTGTGGAGTCGAGCGAGGAGCGGATGGGATGTGTGGTTCAACGCTGCGGTCCATCTGCAGGAAAGCGCGTCCTCATGTCGGCCCGGAAGCGAATAAGAGACGCTTCCGGGTTGAGATCGGGGCAGATTATTCCCGTCGGAACGAGGAGCCGGAGAGTAACGCTGCGTAGGAACAGCGTTCGACTGGTGCGGTAAGGCTGGGGATTCCAACTGGAGGCAAGAGGGAATCTTGCGGCTATACCTGCTGTATTGGATTATTTGCTATAAACAAATTCTAGTGGCAGAAATTGGAATTTCCTTACTGTGTAGGTGTAATCCAGGTTCTTGTGCTTTAACAATACCTCCTACTGAATCTGCTATTTAGTGTTTGCTGGCATATTTTCAAACTACCTCAAGACATTTGATTCTGAAAAACCTTGCGCTAGGAGTTACCTCAGGTACTCTGGCTTCTTTCTTATTTGGAGTGCATTTGGCTGGATAAAAGAAAGGATTATGGTTAAAACCCTACAAGCTGTTCTGAACCACTGAACCACTGATGATATAACCATTGTCGCAGTATTCTGTGTTTACTTTGTTCTGGTTAATGTTTCCCCAACAGGGGGGTTGTGAGATCATATTGGATTCATCCCCAGTGATGCGTGGCATACTATTATTTTTGGTGGGTATGATGAGAGTATCTCTGATGAATGTATATATTAAATAGTGAAGGGTGGTATCTATGACATACAGTTTCCTAAGATATTAGTTCTTTATTTCAGCATACTTCTACGACAACCCTTGACTAGGAAAGGAATGAACGTTTCCTTGTGTGTCCTTTAGTGGTCAGGACACTTATTATTATTTACAGGTAATAAGATAGAAGTCCTTCTGAAGTTAGGAATTATATAATGTGATTAAGGTTCATGGTATTGCTTTTTTCTTTACAGGTCTCCTTCCCAGCTGTTCCCTCCCTTTCCTTCCCTCACTTGATCACCTTAATCTTCTGTGCTATTATAGCATTCAGAATTGAGGCTATCAAGGGGTGGACCCACTTGAGCCACGAATCGATCCCGAGGATGCTATGAGGATACAATATGACAGATCCCCCAGTAGATAGCTTAGACGGTTGCAATCATTACTAGCTGTCCCAAGTTCTATTTCCAGTGGCCTGCAGTGCCCCCAACTTAAAACTCTAAAAAAAAAAACAACACCCCCTCCCCAGGACAAGTGAGGTTCTCTCCCCCATCCAAACTATGCACTCGCGTGCGACTGTGAAAATTGTCCAAAGTTCAGGTAGTGACGGGACAGACGATTACTTGGGAATGAGCCATGTCCTCCCGCCCCCCCACCACGGTGCTTGTAGGATTTAGTCATCAGGTCATGTTCACAGGCTCTCCCAGCTCGTCAGAGCACATGTTCAATCCAGGGTCTCCCCCATGTTTAACATACCCTGGGCATACTTGCGTATCTCGCAGTGGCTCATATGATATCGTCCGCCGATCTGGAGGTCACGTCTCGAAGCTCCTGACTGGATTCCCCCACTGTGCTAGTGCTTTGTTCAGAGTCCGAGTCTCTTGGGTCCTCTCCGGATGCTGAGGCTGTGTCTCATCACCCATGCGCGCTGAGGGATGCAGTCGCCGCCACTGGGCCCTGCCTCTGTCTTGCCCCTCGTGTCTCTGGTCCCCATTGTCCTGCGGGGCGTGCTGGTCGATCCACTCCCACACCTCCTGTGGCGTGGTGAAGAACTTGGTCCCACCTGCAATCGACAGTCTTAACTTGGCCGGGAACACCATTGAGTATTGTATGTTCAGCTGTCGCAGCTTTCGTTTGGCAGATACATATGACGCTCTTTGTTTCTGAACCTCCCGGGAGAAGTCTGGGAAGATCCTGATGACGCTGTTTGCCACTTTGAGCTGCCCTTTCTGCTGGGCCTGTCTCAGCACATGGTCTCTGTCCTGATAGTATAGCAAACGTGCCACTACCGGCCTCGGCGGTCGTCCTGGCGGGGGTGCTCTTGCAGGGACTCTGTGCGCTCGCTCCAGCGCAAAGTATTGGGACAGACCCTCTTCTGCCACTTCAGTGCGGATCCAGGGCTCTATGTAGGCCACCATGTTGTTTCCTTCCACCTTTTCCGAAAGGCCCACTATTATTAGGTTGTTACGCCGTGCTCTGTTTTCGGCATCTTCCGCTCTAAGTTCCAGAGCTTGCACTCTCTTCTCCATGTCAGCGAGCATATGGATAGCCGTGGTCACCTGGGGTTTTAGGTCTCGAACCTCGCCCTCCATTGCTGAGACTCGTTCTGCCAGTTTTCGGTGGTCCGCTCTCAGTAGACCCAAGTCTTCTCTGAGGGTGTCGATTTTGGTTTCCACCGCCGTCCTTGATGTTTCTATGGCCCGGAGAATGTCCGAGAGCGAGGGGTCTTCTGGGGCCTCTTTCCCCACATTTCGGCTCGTTGTCCTTGTGGATGTGCCCCCCGATTCTTCCCCCGGCAGCTCTTGCTGGTCCTGTTCCCGCCTTTTGGTGATTTTCCCCATGGTGCCTACCTCCTCGTGGCGAAGTCTGCTTGGCAGGGTTCCTTTACGTTGCACACAGTTATGGTCGTCGATCTGTGGTCTGGTCTCTGGTGCCCCTCGTGTCCTGGGTGGGTCCGTGTGTGTTAATCCAGGAAGGATCTCTTGATTTGGCTGTTCTGCTGCCCGTTTGGCTCCCCTCACTCTCCGGCCGCTATGTAGGCTAGCCTTGGAAGACAGTGTCCCGCTGGGTATTGGCCCGCTGGTCCGGGTTCCGCTCTGGGTTGGTTACAGCCAGCTCCAGGCTCGCGGCCTCTCTTTTGCCCCCTTGGTAGCCCCTATTCGCCGAGTTTGGGCTTCTGGTGGTTTCCGGGCGTGCCGTGCCCCCGTTGGTTATCTTCTCCGCTCCTGCTCATCCCGCGCAAGCCCACCTCGCGCTGGTAGTTTGCTGTCCCCGCGGGGGCCTCTACTTTCTTGGCCGCCACTCTCACAGCCCCGGGCCGGTCCTCACCTCGCCCCTATGCCCGGAGGGAAGGAGGGTGAAACAGCCCTCTTCGCCCGGGGTGAGCTCCAGCGTGCCCACTGCCTTATTCTGGTTGCCGCTGCTTCAGAGCTTGTCCGGTGGGTTGAGGGTTACTTTTCCCCAGTCCAGCCTCGCCTCCAGTGCCCCTCCAGCTGCTCCGACGGGGTATAATGATCGGCCCCCCTGTGGCACCGCTCCCCCGTGTCTCTATTTCTTCTGTCAGGCGGGGCTACTCCTGCCGTTCGCTGCTTGCGCCCACCGAGTGGCTCGGGTTAAGTTCTCTTTGTGCCCTGTGCCGGTGGGGGGGCTCACCTGTCAGACCTGGCTGCCGCTGCTCATGTGCACCCTCAGAGCTCAGTCCACTTCTCTTCTGCTCGTGCTGATCCAGAGGCCTGAGTCCCGCAGGCAGGTTCCGCCGTCGGCTCCCTTTAGATGCGCTGCAGGGTAGGCTGCGGGGCATGCCTTCCGTGCTCCAGTGGCTCTCATTCTTCGTCACTGCCTGTCACCGGGCGGTCGTGGGTCAGCCCGTTCTCTTCGCCGCTGCCGGGGGGCTTACCAGTGGGCTCTGTGGGCCGCTTCTGCCCAAGGGGCTGCCGCCGGACTCAGACCCGCATTGCGGGTGCCATTTTGTCCTCTCTCGCGGTCCTGCCGCCAGCAGGTCCGTGGCTCGCTCCTGCTTTCCTTTTCGCAGCAGGCTGCAGATCGTTCTCTTCCCCCGTGTTGGGGGAGTCGGGAGAGCTAATTTATTCCTTTTGGGGCCCCCTGTGATGGTCAGGATGGCACTAGATGGGAGATTGCCGGCGGGAGCGCGGATCTAGGCTTCCCTCTCCATCGGCGCACGGCCACGCCCCCTTGCTTAACTTCCACCCTCTTAACATCTAGTTGCCTTTTCCCAATCCACTGGGCGACGGTAAAGCATATAACATAAGCAAAACCACGTATTCAAATTCAAAGCCAATCTACTGCTCTTCTCCTATCAAGTTGTAAGCCCAAACTGTTTGTACATGATGATCATACTTAAGGTTTACAGACACAATTCTTCATCATGGTTTAACCCATTTTGTGCCTTGCTGTCCAGCATCGTTATATATATAGTTTCTAGTTCCCGTAATGTTCTCGTACGGTTCCTCCCGCCTACTTGCTGGTACTGCATCAATGACAAAATAATTAATGCACGCTGGATTCATCTGATGTACCATCTCACAATGTTGTGCTATCGGGTAAGACCGATCCCCATTGGTTATCGCCCTCATGTGCTGTAAGATTCTCTTGTGAACTTGCAGGGTTGTGCTGCCAACATATCTTAGATGACTGGGGCAGGTTAGTATAAAAACCGCAAAATCTGTCTTGCAGTTATATGCTTCTTTGATCGGCAACTCCTCTTTTGCAAAAGGAGTACGGTAAGAAGTTGTGTTTTTACCTATGCTGCAAGCTTTACATCGAGTGCATTTCTTAAAACCACGGGATGGTCTTAACCAGCTTTGGTCACGATTCATCTCAGGACTACTCTTTACTATTGAGCCTCTCAAAGATGGTGCTCTACGATATGTTTGGGGGTGTTTAGGGAATGTCATCCCTATGACTTAATCTGATTTCAGTATGTGCCAGTTTTTGTTCATTAGATCCCTGAGTGCTTTGTTTTATGTGTTGTAGGTCGTAAAAAATCTCACTGAAGATTGAGGATTTCTTTCTTTTGGGTCTATGGTAGGAAAAAGGAACTGATTCGCTTTTCCTTTTATTAGCTGCTCGCTTGGCCTCATCGATTACTAGTCTACTGTACCCTCTCTCAAGTAACCTATCAGTCATCTCATCCTGGCACTTTTTTAATGCCTCCTCTGTGCTGCAATTTTTCTTCGCCCACAGCATCTAGCCATAGGGAATGCTCAATTTGGTATGATTAGAATGGAAGCTGGTGGCATGAAGCGTTGTATTTCCAGCTTTCTTTTTTCTGTACAACCTGGTTTCCAGCTTACCCTCCTGAACATACACTTCTGTATCTAGAAATGTTACACTGGTTTTACTAATGTCATGGTAAACCTTAAATTCAATTCATTATTATTGATGAGCTTAACAAATTGTTCTGCAGAACTATTCGAGCCCCTCCAAACCACAAAGAGATCGTCTATGTATCTCGCCCACATTACTACCTGTTCATCCCAAATTTGTGCATGTTCTCTGTGGAGCACCTGTTCCTCCCACCAGCCTATATGTAAACATGCATAACTGGGGTCGAAACAGGTGCCCATCGCAGTCCAACACTGTTGATGGTAAAGTTCACCCCCAAGCAGAAAAAAATTATTTTCTAGACATCTCCTTGCCATGGTAATCAGCATTTGGGTATGGTTATAAAGGCCAACCAGTCTATCCCGTAGGAAATATTGCATGGCTTGTTGGCCATCCTTATGGGCTATGCTCGTGTAAAGAGTTGTTATATCCAATGCCATCAGAGCATAGTCAACTTCAATGGGTACATCATAGATCATTTTTAGAAAGTCACCACTGTCCTTAATATAGGATGGCAACTTTTTCACATAGTTTTGCAAGAAGAAATCAATGTATTTGGAAGTATTTTCCATCATAGTTGCAATTGCAGCAATTATTGGACGTCCTGGGGGGCACATAGCATTTTTTATGGACTTTACAGTTAGATACATAATAGCAGTCTTGGGAGTATGATTCTTAAGGTACCGGTATTCATCATGGGATAACAGACCATCGGTCATTTTGTGTTCCAACTCTTGTCTGTATTTGGAATGAGCCAAGGTTAATGTTGTTTGTTTGCATTTCCTGTAGCAGTCTATTTGCCCAAGTTGGATCTGAGATTCCTGTAGGTACATGTTGAGAGGCCAGAAAACAACGTTCCCACCTTTGTCGGCATTCCGTACCACCACATTTTTGTTCTTTCTTAACTTTTCCACTAGCCCATAGAATTTCCATTGATTGGGAGTTCTTTTAGCCTTGCCTTCATTGGTCTCTTTACAAATCTTTTTTTAGGCCTTCGGTAAATAGTTCGGGAAAAGTATCTATATTGCCCTTTATTGTGGCCGGCATTGCTCTAGAGTGTGGTCGCAACGGTGTAGATGCAGCATTTCCCACCTCTATGTTATGCTCTTGTATAGTGTCCTGACTGCTGATTTCCAAACTGGAATCTTCGCTCTCAATTAGTAACTGTTTAAGAGTCTGCAATAAAGACAGGTCTGCGATAGTAGTAATTTCCATTGGAGCTTTTGGCGTATTCTCCTCCGCCCGAATTGTTGCGATTGGATTTTCACTTAATGTGTTTATTTTTAGAACTTTAAGCTTCCTTATGTATTTAAAAGTATCGATTCTTGTTTGGGGGTAATCAAATGCGTTCTTTGGGCACTATGAAAGTCCCAATGATAGAATATCTTCCTCCGCTTTAGTTATCGTCAAGTTAGTGTGATTTATAATTAATCCCCCTCTGCCTGTTTCTGAACTCGTTACTTTTGTTTCCATAGCTTTTTGATATTTCTGTTTTGCCTTTCTAATTTTTTGTCGCTGTTTGTTCCGCCTGTACCTCCGTCTAGTTGCTTTTGAGACCTTGGTATTCGTGGTCTGAGCGTCAGGCGCCCATCAAAACGTAAAAGATCCAATTAATCTGAAATTGTTATTTTTCTCCATTGTATAGCTCCATATTGCCCTTGTCCCTTGCTCAAATCTTCATTATCTGTCTCAGTTTCAGAGCTCAACTCTATCTCCGTATCGGTCAATCTTCTCTCCTGTTGTATTCTATTTCCTTCCTCCTTGTTAAGAGTCGTGTATTGAGCGTGGCCGGTACTCATATTGTGCACTGAGCATGGCCAATGCATTGGAGACACTATATAATATATCGTACTTTTATTGTGGAAGACATTCAGGAAATAGTAATATTATGAGTATAATCTGAATCATGATAATGTTTATTGAATAACTGCTTTACTATGTATTATTGTGCTGTTTCAAGTAAATTCAGTTTTTTCCTATTGTGCAAATGTGCAAACACCTGGCTGAGAATTGCACGTGTCAGCCGTTTGTTAGTTCTTGTACTCGATCGGGCAGTTGGCCATGTGACTCATGTGTCTAACAATTGTCAGTTCCTTCAAGCGGCTTCACGTGTACCCCACCCACCTGGGATCTATAAATAGAACTTGAGAACAACGAGACGCGCTTGGTCTCGTCATTCTGTTCCCGCTTACCTGTCATCTGTTGCTGAGAACGCCGCACCAAAATCTGGATTCCTCATCTCCGCTCTCCAGTCACATCCCTTCTCTTCCTGCATTCCGGTGTTGCCTTGGTGACGCCCCATTCCCACGTCGCTTCCGGAGGTTTCATAGACCTGAAAATAAAGAAAAGACAAGTAAGGCATTTCCTGTTCTTCGCGTTCAGTGAAGGCAGTTTCTTGAGGACAAACAGGTACTTTTTGATTTATCCAAGAACTTCATTGACATTTTTATGCTCGAACTAAGAGACGTGTCTGTGATTCACTACTAGAGTGTTATCGAGTGAACATTTTCATTAATCAGTGACTTTGGACATTATCAGGGCTCGAGTCGGGGTACCACGCGGGTGGACGGCGTCCCCCCACTTATTTTACCGGGAGCTTGATAACTGGAGCAAATGGAGCCACACATTCACTCTTTGGCCTCTCTGGGGCGAGATCGGAGCTCATTCAGAACGCTGCTCACGCGCTGGCTTCTCTGATGCAATCGCATCTAAGAGGTGAGCGAGGGGAGGCAATTAGTCTGATGGTGCAAGCCACCTTTCGTGACGTCACTTCCTGTCGTGACGTCAGCATCCCCCCACTTCTTTTTTTAGGACTTGTGCCCTGGACATTATATGCTGTTTTATTGATCTAGGAATTGTGGTACAAGGAGCACCGAAATACTTAATTTCGTAAGTGATGCATGGGTTAAGAAAACCAGTAAAAACCTTGTGATTGGTATACATACATTTAGTTATCTGTTAACGTGTGTTATTTGTTTTAATGTAGAGAAAACGCGAATGAACAATATATTTACGCAGTCATTAGTCACAGGACGAAATACATAGAGTGAAGATAACTCTTATTGTGATTTACGAAGTACTAGGAGAAAAGGTACTATAAATGCAAAGTAAAATATAGTTTCTATATGAAAAGTCTAGAACCAAAAAAGATATTAAAGTTGATGTCATTTTGATTATATCAATCTTGAATTGCAGATTGAAAATAGAGTCCTGCAGTTCGTGTCCAGTGTTAGACAACGCCTAAGATTGTATACTCCAGTATCACAACAGTGCTTCAAGCTGAAGACAGCAGTGTGTTTTTCTTTCTCTCTCTTTTTCACTCCATTCCCCCCTTCCCCTAGAGGTCTGTTCATGCCTAGGTGTATTTTGATTGCAACTGGGCAGGCATAGACTTTTGGGGGTGTTGGGAACTAGCGTCTAATCTCTCAAAAAGAACATCCTGGCTTTCAGGTGAGTGGTAACTTGACACTCCTGGCGCTGTTTTCTCAGGCGGTCAAATCTTCTGGCAAACGTGAAGATTTGCCCACTCTCATAGTCAATTCTATCTCTGGTGAATCTTTGCAACTTTCTATGTTTGATAATGTGCTCATTTTCTTTTGGGGCGGTTTTTCACAACCTTCAACAATCACTTAGTTTGCTGCCTGGTCCCTTAATAGCTATTCTTTAGCCAACTAGGTTTTTCAAAATCCAGTATAAAGATTAGTAAAGTAGCCACACACCTAGCTATCAGCAACAACACAAAAGTAAATGAATTTCCCCATTGGGCTCTCACCAATAGTATTAGTTGAGTGCATGATATCTTTTTGTGAATAGAAACAGGGATGTAATAATGAATTATGACAAACAATGTTAATTATGTAAAATGACCCCTAGCATGTGGACTATCACATAAATGATGTATTGTTAGAAAGGCCTTTTATTGTTATTAAAATGTTTTGAAAAAAATAAAAATATGTAATAAAATAATTAGTTCATCTACCAATACCGTTGTAGGTGTTTAAGCGCTTTTCTGTTGTGGGTGACCTGTTAACAACATCTGCGCTACCTCCCCAGTGTGGAGGATGTCAAATGGTCATCCTGCAAGGGAGGTAAGGAGAAACCTTACCGCAGACTCTCTCCGATGTGGGCACTTGTGGGGGCTGGCACAGAATTGCTTCCATGAGTCTCCCCTTTCCAATGATGCCTTTTTGAAACACATTTCTGCTCAGGGATTGTGGGTGTACCATGATCCATGAACAGGGATCTCACTACACACCAGGTATTTTTGTTTATTGTGAGAGGAGTAGCACCCTGCTAGGGTCGACTCCCCCACCCCCCCATGGAGCAAAATAAAATATATTGATTTTCCCTTCCATTCGGAGGGACTGATAGGCCCTCAAGGGGACGCAACTACCCCTACCCCACTAAGGGAAAATTTGGTAGCAGTTTTTGTCCGGGCAGCACAAAGTTTATAGAGGCATCGCTGGATGCCTCTTTCAATCAGAGCCATGCTCGTGGATCACAGGTGCACCGTGATCCACCACAAGCAGGGGGTCCCACTAGGCAGCAAGGTTTCTGTGTTTTGGATGGGGGTCTCCCTCCATGGCATGAGTCGACCTTCCTAGGGGGCCAAATAGAATTTATTGATTTTATCTTTCCTGGGGTGGGCAGTAGGGCTCCTGAGGGCCCTCCAGGGAAGGAAAAATTGGGCAGCACAGTAAAAAAAAAAGAGGGGGCCATTGCCTCCAACATATATATTGTGGTGGATGGAAATAAAATGTGAATGGCGCAATAACTGATGAACGCTTGAATTGGGCTACCCATTTCCCCAACGATACATGCTGTGCAGGTAAAATGTGAATAGCAAAATAACTGATCAATGGCTGAAGGGGGCTTACCCATTGCCCCATTATGTATATTGCTATGGGTAGAAGTAAAATGTGAATAGCACAATAACTGCTCAATGGCTAAAGTGGTCTGACACATTGCCCTATGCTGCGCTAGGTGGAAATAAAATGAGGGTGTCACAACAACGTATCAGTGGCTGTTGTAGTATGACACTTTTCCCTATGCTGGGGTGGGCAGAAACAAAATGTGACTGACTGAGTAACTGTGGCTGAAGTGGGCTCACCCATTTGACCTGTGATATGTGCTATGAATGGTAGAAGTGAAATGTGAATGGCACAATGACTGATCAGTGGCTGAAGTGGGCTGACACATTGCCTTATGCTGTGGTGGGCGGAAGCAGAGCAGCACATGGTTAACTTCACTGGGACTCACCTGCATTCTGCTCTTTTACTAAGAGCACATTTCACAAAGATGTTTCTCCTGGCATTAGGGCCAAAGTTGGCATGATGTGTTTCTGCCTTCATAGACGTGTTGCAACTTTAATTGATTTGGCCTAAATTCACACATTTCACTGACATTTCTGTTATGAAAACTTCCAACATCTGCAGGGATCCACAAAAGTTCTACTACGCAACGTTTCCACACTTGTCCTGATAAAAACGCTACTCCACTTGAGTGGATGGCCTTAGTCCCTGTGACAGCAATGGAGCAAAGAGTGGACAAAGGAAGCCCTTGCAAAGGAACATGAGGAAAATGTGTGATTTTAGTTAAAGTTTGAGGTTTGTAGAACATTGTGGGTAAGAAAACTTTGTGGGAGCCACCCACGGTACGCCAACCTAGAACCCCAAGCGTCTAGTTTTCAAAAATGTCTGGCAGGGTTCCCTAGGTGGTGGCAGAGCACAGCTCAAATACTGCAGTTAGTCCCATTTTGGAATCATGTCATTTTTTTAGACACAAAATTATTATGTCATGGGAGCTGGGCCCACCCACACAAGTCGGGTACCATTTTTATCAGGTGAAGTGTAGTAATGCTGGGTAGTAGGAATTCTAGTAGGATCCTCGAGCTTCTGGAACTTTCTATCACAGAAATGTGAGGAAAATGAGTGTTTTTAGCCACTGCTTGAGATATACGAGGCCTAATGGGTATGAAAACTTTGTAGGATCCACACAAATCCCACCACCCTGGACTCTCCTGTGTGTCTAGTTTTCAGAATGTTTGGGTTTTGTAGACTTCCCTGGGTGGTGGCTGAGATCAGGCCCAAAGTCCACAGCTACCCACTTTGTAAAAAATATCTGGTTTTGAGTGGAAAATATGTAATCTGTCCATGTTGCATTTTTGGGTCTTTCTTAGTCACAGGCGCTGGGCCCACACATACAAGCAGTGCACCGTTTTTATTGGGGGAAGTGTGTGAGTTCTGAGTAGCACACATTATGTGGATACCAGCAGCTTACAGAACATTCTCTCACAGAATTGCGAGGGACAATGTGTGTTTTAAGATAAAGTTTGAGGTTTGCAAGCCCTTAAAGGTAAGATAACGTCATGGGATCTACAAGAGTCACACCACCCTGGTCTTCTCTCTGTGTCTAGTTTTCAGAAATGTTTAGGTTGGTAGGTTTTCAATGCTGGTGGCTGAATCCATGGCCCAAATTCCCCAGCTACCCGTCTTTTCTCTCCCACATTTTTGGATGGCTCAATCTTATGTTTTGGGGTGTTATATGCCGCGGGTAGTAAGTCCAGCCACACAAGTGAGATATCATTTTTATCAGGTATCGGGAGAAGTGTGGCTGGTAGGAATTTTGTGAAGCCCTGCAGTTTTTGGAACTTTTTTTCACAGAAATATGAGGGAAATGCATTGTTTTAGCCAGAGTTTGAGGTTTGCAAAGCCCTGTGGTTGAGAAAACATCATGGGAACCACATAAATCACACCACTGTGGACTCCGCTGGGCGTCTAGTTTCCAGAAATGTCTGGGTATGTATTTTCTGGGTGGCGTCTGAGCTTTGGCCGAAATTCCATAGCAACTCACATAGCTAAAAAAGCGTTTATTTTGCTGGATTATATGTTTTTGATATGTGGTCGCATTTTGAGGTAGTTTGTGTCGCAGGCACTACTTCCAGGCACATAAGTGGGGTACCATTTTTATCCAGAGACGCCTGGGAATATAGACTATTGAAACATTTTTTATTATCAAGCTCTACATTTTTGGCTTCCTAATGCAAGCCAGTGTGCAAGAAAAAACACATTTTGAAAAATGCCCTCTGAACCACATGAAGGGTAGGCAACAACAAGTTCAGAGGTGTACAAATAAACATTGTTCCTAAACTCAATATCTTGTGCACACTTCACATCCATTTTTAATTCATTACATATTAACATATGAATTGCTGCATGGTTGAAACATGGTATAAAATCATAAGCCGCAGCTCAGTTGTTGGCTATGATTGGCATATACAGTGCCGGCTTAGGCGCTGGAGGCGCCCAGTGTGACAATCTTTTTTGTCATACCCCCAATAACCTCCTTCTGCACAGATTCCCTCACCACCACCCACCAACAGTGCACCTCATCACTCCATTGCCACTCTTACATGCATTTCATTTGTTTTGTAACACTACTCATACCGTTGTAGGGTGTCAGAGCACTTTACGTCACACATACATTAAACAGATCATACATGTGCAAATCAGTTTATAGGAAATGTTGCATAAAACAATGACGATTACGAGGTGCAGGAATCCAATGTCATCCATACTAGTAGGCAGTATATTTTGATGCAGAGAAGCACTAACTCAGGATTTAAAACGTACCACAGTGTGTGGGGTTGGCTTTACTAGTAAGAATGTATTATATCCAAACAAACCCTTTTTAGCAACGTTAGGATAAAGAAAGATTGGAAAAACAGGAATTTCTAACATATACCATACAGTTTGCATGCAGCTCTCTGATGGCAGTTCATAGGTGTTAGAAATGGGATCTCTAGTTGGCAAGGGCTTGCACCTTTGTCCAAGTAGGGACCCTTCTTCCTAGTCAGGGTAAGGGTGTCACACTCGTGAAGTAACCCCTGCTCACCCTCGTGGTAGCTTGGCACGAGCAGTCAGGCTTAATTCAGAGGCAGTGTGTAAAGCATTTGCACATAACCAACAGTAATACAGTGTAAGCACTACAAACGGACACCACACCAGTTTAGAAAAATAACCAATATTTTATATACTCAAGACAAGACCAATTACGACAAAAATCCACAATACTATACTTTAAAAACGAATACTTGATAAGGTAACTTCTTCTTTGCAAGAATAGTTCAAAAACAAAGTTTGTACGAGTCGGTAGCTCCGTCCGAGCCTACCGCGATGCTGAAAACCACAGAGTCTAACAGTTCCAGCCGACCGCGTCGATACGGGCCAGCAGAGTCGTGAACAGACTCGGTCACCGTACCTTTCTCGTTGTGGCTGGTACGGAGTGTACGAGCCGGTCGGCGTTCGTCGCGGTTGCGGTGCAAGACGGAGCGATGCAAGGTGCGGTGTCCCTCAATGCGGTGCAGGCAGCGGCTCGATGAGCGTCGTGCGGACGGAGTCGGTGAGTCCAAGGCGTGCGGTGCAGGGCGAGACGGTGTACGATGCGGTGCTGACAGGTTGAGATGCAGGCGACCAAGCCGGAGTGCGGGAGCTGGCGTCGGACAGCGGTGCGAGTCGGAGCGGTGCGTCGCAGACGTGCGAGCATTGCCCCAAATGCGATGCGGTCACGACTCTTGAGCCAGTTGCAGCGACCGCGTCGGTCGGGTCCGGCTGGTTCAGTGAAGCGATGCGAACTGCGGTGCCCACAGGTCACAGTGCAAGCAGCGGCTCGATGTTAACGGCGTCGGACGTCGCCTACGGTGAGACCAGGGTTGCGATGCGAAGCGGGGCGATGCGGTCTGCGGTGCAAACAGGTCACCGGTCAGGGATGGATTCGGTTGACGGAGTCGGTTGCAGTTCCCTTCCTCTGTGGCAACTGACACAGCGTTCCAGAAGCGGTACCCAGAGGCTTGTGAAGTCTTTGTAGTCCCTGAGACTTCTTAACAGGAGGCCAGCTCGGTTCCAGGCCCTTGGAGATACTCAGCACAAGTTTGTAGAAAGTTCAGTCCTTTCACTGCCCAAGGCAGAAGCAGCAGCTGCAGGCCAACCCAACAAAGCAACAACACAGCAAAGGGGCAGTACTCCTCCTGGCAGCTCTTCCAGCTCTTCGTCTTGGCAGGTTCCTTGATTCCAGCGAGATCTAAATTCATGGGGTCAGGGCCCCAATATTTATATCCCAAATTCCTTTGTTCTCTGAAGGCAGAGAGGCCTTTGCCTAGTCCAAACCAGTTCTGGAGCACTTTGTTGACAAGTCTCCGTCCCTTCTTTCAGTGAGTAGGCCAGGGACATCAGACGCACCACAGGAGGTGGAGCCAGCATTGTGGAGGGAAGGCACTGTCCTATTCAGGGCCCAGGTGCAACTCCTCCCACCCATCTACATGTAGATCTTGCTATTCAGCCCTGTGCTGACTCACCCTGTCTCCTGGCATCCCCCAGCCCCTGTCACTCACACTCCAGACAAGGAATACACAACCTCGCAGAGGCAGGCTTGGATGGTTAGACAAGAAAATACCCACTTTCTAAAAGTGGTATTTTCAAACACAGAATGTTAAAACCAACTTCACTAAAAGATGCATTTTATCATTCTGAGTCCAGGCATACTAAACTCGAATTTCTACCATGTTCCCGGGGTCAGTTAGGATTATAAGCTGTAATAATCAAAACTGCCCGTTCTGGCCTAGGGGGAACAGGTAGCCTTGCAATAGTGAAAAACGAACTAGGCTGTAATTCACTATCAGGACATGCCACACACACCAGGGCATGTCCTACCTTTCGCATACAACGCACCCTGCCCACAGGGGTACCTTGGGCCTACCTTAGGGGTGACTAACATGTAGAAAAGGGAAGGTTTAGCGACTTGCAAGTGTGTGCACTTGCCAAGTCGATATGGCAGCCCCAGGCTGCGCACAGGCTCTGCGTTGGCAGGCCCGAGTTACACTTTACGGGCTGTTTGCGTGGGTGGCACAATCCAGTGCTGCAGCCCACCAACAGCATTTGGTCTATAGGCCCTGGCACTCGCAGTGCACTTTACCAAGGACTGACACATAAACCAAATAGGCCAATCATGGAAACGCCAATCCATAACACATTTTATACAGGAGCACTTGCACTTTCCCACTGGACAGCAGTGAGGAAAGTGCGCAGAATCATTACACCAGCAAAAACAGAGTCAAAACCGGGAGGTCAGAAAGCAAAAAGTCAGGGGAAACACGCCAAAAGATGCCAAGTCTAACACATGTCCCCTCCAGCTGAAAGTAGGGAGAACTACCCAACCCCATTGGAGTTCTCTTCACTAAGGCGGAAGAACCTGGACAGACCATCTGCGTTGGCGTGTTCTGTACCAGGACGGTGTTCCACCGTAAAGTCCATTCCCTGTAGGGAGATGGACCACCTCAGCAGTTTTGGATTCTCACCCCTCATTTGCATCAACCATCTGAGGGGCCTGTGGTCTGTCTGAACCCAGAAGTGAGTCCCAAACAGGTATGGCCTCAACTTCTTCAGCGCCCAGACCACAGCAAAGGCTTCCCTTTCTATGGCACTCCACCTCTGTTCCCTGGGAAGTAGTCTCCTGCTAAGGAAGACTACAGGCTGATCCAGGCCCTCTTCGTTCAGTTGTGAGAGCACCGCTCCCACACCATGCTCTGAAGCGTCAGTCTGCACGACGAATTCCTTGGAGAAGTCAGGTGCCTTGAGCACGGGCGCCGTGCACATGGCTGCCTTCAGGGCATCAAAAGCTTTCTGGCAGGACTCAGTCCAGATCACTTTCCTGGGCTGCCTCTTAGAGGTCAGCTCTGTTAAGGGGGCAACGATGGTGCCATAGCCCTTAACAAATCTCCTATAGTAGCCGGTGAGACCTAAGAAGGCTCTCATCTCTGTCTGGGTCTTGGGGGGCTCCCAAGCCAGAATGGTGTCAATCTTGGGTTGTAGGGGCGCCACCTGGCCGCTTCCTACCTGGTGTCCCAAGTACACCACAGAACCCTGCCCGATCTGGCACTTACTGGCCTTGATCGTGAGGCCTGCACCTTGCAGAGCCCTCAACACTTTCTCAAGGTGCTGTAAATGTTCTTCCCAACTAGAACTGAACACAGCAATGTCATCCAGGTAGGCGGCACTGAAATCCTCTAGCCCAGCCAACACCTGATTGACCAATCTCTGAAAGGTGGCAGGGGCATTCTTCAACCCAAAGGGCATCACCCGGAATTGGTAATGACCTTCTGGGGTTGAGAATGCTGATCTCTCCTTGGCCCCATCGGTTAGGGCAATCTGCCAGTACCCAAACGTCAAATCAAACGTGCTGAGGAACCGGGCAGCTCCCAACCGATCAATGAGCTCATCAGCTCTGGGGATGGGATGCGCGTCAGTCCTGGTGACGGCATTGAGCCCACGGTAGTCCACACAAAACCGGAGTTCTGGAGTGGCACCGGGCGCCGCAGCCTTTGGGACCAAGACCACTGGGCTGGCCCAAGGACTGTGGGAGGCCTCAATCACCCCTAACGCCAACATCTTAGAGACCTCCTCCTTGATGCTGGCTCTGACCCGGTCAGTCAACCTGTAAGTCTTGTGCTTCACAGGAGGGCTGTCACCAGTGTCCACGTCATGGGTACACCAGTGAGTAACACCGGGGGTCAGAGAGAACAGTGGGGCGAACTGTCCCAACAACTGGTGACAGTCCCCCTGCTGCTCCTGAGTCAGAGTAGGGGAGAGGATCACACCTTCTACTGACCCATCATGCTCCTTTGTAGACAGGAGGTCAGGGAGAGGCTCACTCTCCTCTTCCACCCCATCATCTGTCGCCGAGAGCATACTCACTTCGGACCTCTCGAAGTGGGGCTTGAGGCGGTTCACGTGAAGGACCCTCAAAGGGTTCCTTGGAGCTTGCAAATCCACCAGGTAGGTGACGTCACTTTTGCGCTCCTTTACCTCATATGGCCCAGTCCACTTGTCCTGCAAGGCACAAAGTGCCACTGGGGCCATGACCCACACTTTTTGCCCAGGTTGAAATTCGACCAGAGTGGCATTCTGGTCATACCATCTCTTCATTTCTTCCTGGCTGGCTTCTAGGTTCGCCTGAGCGAGTTTCCTGAAGCGGGCAGTTTGGTTTCTAAAGGCCAGCATGTAGCTAAATACATCCTGGGGAGTTTTCCTGGGAGCCGCCTCCCAGCCTTCCTTTACCAAACTCAGAGGTCCTCTGACAGGGTGGCCATACAGGAGCTCAAAGGGGCTGTACCCAAGAGACTTCTGAGGCACCTCCCTGTATGCAAAGAGTAGGCATGGCAAGAGGACGTCCCACTTACGCCTCATGGGTTCTGTTAGACCCTTGATCATGCCTTTCAAGGTCTGGTTGAATCTCTCCACCAGACCGTTTCCTTGTGGGTGGTAAGGAGTGGTGAACTTGTAGGTTACACCGCACTCCTTCCACAGGGATGTCATATACTTGGATATGAAATTGGTCCCCCTATCAGAAACCACCTCTCTGGGGAATCCCACACGGGAAAAGATCCCCATTAACGCCCGGCCCACCACTGGCGCCGTCGTTGTCCTGAGAAGGATTGCCTCCGGTTACCGGGTGGCATGGTCCACCAAGACCAGGATGTACCTGTTGCCCATGGCTGTCTTGGGATCCAGTGGCCCCACAATATCCATCCCTACCCTTTCAAAGGGTGTACCAACAACAGGAAAAGGTTGGAGAGGAGCTTTGACCTTCCTCCCACTCTTACCACTTGCCTGGCAAGTTTGGCAAGACCTACAGTGTGTATCTGACTGCCTTCGCATTTGGGGCCAAAAGAAGTGGGTGACAAGCCTGTCAAAGGTCTTGTCCTGCCCCAAATGTCCTGCCAAAGGCACGTCATGAGCCAGACCCAGTAGGAAGGTCCTGAAGCGCTGGGGTACCACCAGCACACGGGCTGACCCAGGCTCAGCAACCTTAGGCTCACTGTATAGGAGACCACTCTCCCAGTAGATCAGATGTGACCCGGACTGATTACCAGCTGCCTGGTCTGCAGCCTGCCGCCGCAGACCCTCCAGAGTAGGGCACTCGTTCTGCTCCCTGCAGAACTCCTCCCTGGTGGGACCCCCTTCTTGCTGCCAATGGGTCAGCTCAGAGATGTCTCCCAGTTCGGCTACCTGCTCCCCTGTAGGCACCGGGGCGTCCCCCTCGAGGTCCGCCTCCTCCCGGTCCGTGGGAACTTCGGGGGCCGGTTTCCCGCGCCCCTGCCCTTTCTCTTGGCAGGGACTTGGGCCACTGTTCCAGGCTCCAAGTCCTCTTGATCACCCTTTCTGGCTGCCATTGACCGAGTAGACACGCATGCCCACTCTGGCAACCCAAGCATCTCCAAGTGAGACCTGAGCTCAACCTCCTTCCATAAGGACTGCTCCAGGTCGTTTCCTAGCAGACAATCTACAGGCATGGTAGGGCTCACAACCACCCTCAAGGGACCTGAGTCCCCCCATTCAAAGGGAACCTGCGCCACCATACATTGGCGCTCTGAGTTGTCTACAGCAACTACTTGGTGGAATGCCCCGGGGACTACTTGCTTCTCAGACACCAGGTGACACCGGACTGAGGTCACACTGGCTCCAGTGTCTCTGAGAGCCTCTACCCTGTTCCCATTAATGGTCACCCAGGTGCTATATTTCTTTGTGTTAGGGGGCACCTGGTTTCCTGGGACCATCTCACTGTCCCCTAGTGAGACAAGGGTCATTTCTGCGGGATCCCCACCCTCCTGTGGGCACCCCTCCTCCCCAAGCGCTACACTAGCCAACACTTTGGACTGTCTACCGGTGGGTGGCTGTGTCCCCTTTGGGCACTTGGGGTCCCCCTTAAAGTGACCTACCTGGTCACATGCATAACACTTGCGGGGGCCGGTCTCAACAGGCTTCCCTGTAGAGACCCCTTTCTTCTTATCACCGGGGGCTGGGAACCTTTACCCTGGGTACTAGTTTGGGGCCCTTTAGAGAACTCCTGTGCTTTACCCTTGTCCCCCCACCTTTCTGCTGGGGACCCTGCCCACCTTTGGCTGAGTTTCCCCCAAACGCTTTCTTGTGGACCCTGGTACTCACCCAGCGTTCCGCTTCCATAGCAAGCTTCCTGGGGTCAGTTAGCTTACTATCAACTAGGTGCTGGCGCAGATCTGCAAAACATAGACTAGACAAGTGCTCCCATGCAATCAAGTTGTAGAGCCCCTGAAAATCTGTTACACTACTGCCCTTTACCCAACCATCCAGCGACCTGCAGAACACATCCACTCATTCCAACCAAGTGTTGGCATCAGACTTCTTACTGGACCTGAACTGATCCCTGTACTTTTCAGGAGTAAGACCATACTTAGTGAGAAGGGCATCCTTCATGTCAGCATAGGTGAGGTGATACCCCTTACCCAAAGCTATCAGAGCATCCCTTGCTTCTTCAGGGAAAAGTGGCCACAATCCTGCTCCCCAATTCTCCTCAGGGACCCCATTCATGTGTATGGCTGCCTCATAACTCTGAAACCACCTTTGTATGTCATCCCCCTTCTTGAACTCCTTGCCTACATTCTTGGGAATGTGCACAATCCTGTCTGCCTTTCTGGACGAATTGCTGCCACCATCTGAGCCTGACTTACTCCTAAGTTCTAGCTCCTTCAGTTCTCTCTCATGCTCTAAGAGCATCTTCCGCTCCTCTATGGCCAATCTCTTCTCCTCCCGCTCACTCTCCAGCCTGAGCTTCTGCAGCTCAAACTGCCTTGCCTCCCGCCTGTCCTCCAGCTCCTCTGGGGACAGACTGCTGCTGCCTGACCTGGCGGGTTCCCCCTACCCAAAAGCATATCCACCCTGGAAATAGGCTCCTCCACCTCCTCACTGAGATTACCAGGCTGCCCACTGGCATGTCTGGCTGCTACCCAGGCCCTCAGCGCCTTCTGTAGCTCCTCCTTCCTTGTGAGGCCTTTAATTTGGACTTTCAGGTTTTTACAAATTGCTCGTAGTTCCTTTACGGCGTAGGTTTCCAACCTATCCTCCTCAAAGATAACTTCCAGAGATGCAACGGATGATGCAGCTGTGTCAGGCATGACAAAAGTAGTGAGTTGAAAACTGGCAAGATCAAAAATAGGCCAAAAGAAAAAGAACCAGTATGTGGTACGTAATGGTCTGCGATATGGTAGTAGTGCACACCAATCACTGTAAGTCAAGTGCAAACACAAGTCCTATCCTCACCGCTGACAACCAATGTTAGAAATGGGATCTCTAGTTGGCAAGGGCTTGCACCTTTGTCCAAGTAGGGACCCTTCTTCCTAGTCAGGGTAAGGGTGTCACACTCGTGAAGTAACCCCTGCTCACCCTAGTGGTAGCTTGGCACGAGCAGTCAGGCTTAATTCAGAGGCAGTGTGTAAAGCATTTGCACATAACCAACAGTAATACAGTGTAAGCACTACAAACGGACACCACATCAGTTTAGAAAAATAACCAATATTTTATATACTCAAGACAAGACCAATTACGACAAAAATCCACAATACTATACTTTAAAAACGAATACTTGATAAGGTAACTTCTTCTTTGCAAGAATAGTTCAAAAACAAAGTTCGTACGAGTCGGTAGCTCCGTCCGAGCCTACCGCGATGCTGAAAACCACAGAGTCTAACAGTTCCAGCCGACCGCGTCGATACGGGCCAGCAGAGCCGTGAACAGACTCGGTCACAGTACCTTTCTCGTTGTGGCTGGTACGGAGTGTACGAGCCGGTCGGCGTTCGTCGCGGTTGCGGTGCAAGACGGAGCGATGCAAGGTGCGGTGTCCCTCGATTCGGTGCAGGCAGCAGCTCGATGAGCATCGTGCGGACGGAGTCGGTGAGTCCAAGGCGTGCGGTGCAGGGCGAGATGGTGTACGATGCGGTGCTGACAGGTTGCGATGCAGGTGACCAAGCCGGAGTGCGGGAGCTGGCGTCGGACAGCGGTGCGAGTCGGAGCGGTGCGTCGCAGACGTGCGAGCGTTGCCCCAAATGTGATGCGGTCACGACTCTTGAGCCAGTTGCAGCGACCGCGTCGGTCGGGTCCGGCTGGTTCAGTGAAGCGATGCGAACTGCGGTGCCCACAGGTCACGGTGCAAGCAGCGGCTCGATGTTGACGGCGTCGGACGTCGCCTACGGTGAGACCAGGGTTGCGATGCGAAGCGGGGCGATGCGGTCTGCGGTGCAAACAGGTCACCGGTCAGGGATGGATTCGGTTGACGGAGTCGGTTGCAGTTCCCTTCCTCTGTGGCAACTGAAACAGCGTTCCAGAAGCGGTACCCAGAGGCTTGTGAAGTCTTTGTAGTCCCTGAGACTTCTTAACAGGAGGCCAGCTCGGTTCCAGGCCCTTGGAGATACTCAGCACAAGTTTGTAGAAAGTTCAGTCCTTTCACTGCCCAAGGCAGAAGCAGCAGCTGCAGGCCAACCCAACAAAGCAACAACACAGCAAAGGGGCAGTACTCCTCCTGGCAGCTCTTCCAGCTCTTCGTCTTGGCAGGTTCCTTGATTCCAGCGAGATCTAAATTCATGGGGTCAGGGCCCCAATATTTATATCCCAAATTCCTTTGTTCTCTGAAGGCAGAGAGGCCTTTGCCTAGTCCAAACCAGTTCTGGAGCACTTTGTTGACAAGTCTCCGTCCCTTCTTTCAGTGAGTAGGCCAGGGACATCAGACGCACCACAGGAGGTGGAGCCAGCATTGTGGAGGGAAGGCACTGTCCTATTCAGGGCCCAGGTGCAACTCCTCCCACCCATCTACATGTAGATCTTGCTATTCAGCCCTGTGCTGACTCACCCTGTCTCCTGGCATCCCCCAGCCCCTGTCACTCACACTCCAGACAAGGAATACACAACCTCGCAGAGGCAGGCTTGGATGGTTAGACAAGAAAATACCCACTTTCTAAAAGTGGTATTTTCAAACACAGAATGTTAAAACCAACTTCACTAAAAGATGCATTTTATCATTCTGAGTCCAGGCATACTAAACTCGAATTTCTACCATGTTCCCGGGGTCAGTTAGGATTATAAGCTGTAATAATCAAAACTGCCCGTTCTGGCCTAGGGGAACAGGTAGCCTTGCAATAGTGAAAAACGAACTAGGCTGTAATTCACTATCAGGACATGCCACACACACCAGGGCATGTCCTACCTTTCGCATACAACGCACCCTGCCCACAGGGGTACCTTGGGCCTACCTTAGGGGTGACTAACATGTAGAAAAGGGAAGGTTTAGGGACTTGCAAGTGTGTGCACTTGCCAAGTCGATATGGCAGCCCCAGGCTGCGCACAGGCTCTGCGTTGGCAGGCCCGAGTTACACTTTACGGGCTGTTTGCGTGGGTGGCACAATCCAGTGCTGCAGCCCACCAACAGCATTTGGTCTATAGGCCCTGGCACTCGCAGTGCACTTTACCAGGGACTGACACATAAACCAAATAGGCCAATCATGGAAACGCCAATCCATAACACATTTTATACAGGAGCACTTGCACTTTCCCACTGGACAGCAGTGAGGAAAGTGCGCAGAATCATTACACCAGCAAAAACAGAGTCAAAACCGGGAGGTCAGAAAGCAAAAAGTCAGGGGAAACACGCCAAAAGATGCCAAGTCTAACAATAGGTCACTTTGCTATATTAGGACTGTAACTTATGAACTGCCAGTAACAAAAGGATCTTTGTGACAAAAGCAGTAACCCACTAAGCTATCCACATAAATACACTTCTGTGATCTGAATGATACACATTCTTTGCAGCAAGCATATTAACCCTCTTCACTACATTGTGATGAGTTAAAACTGCCATTAGACAAATCTCTGATCTTGCTCCAGCAGGAATATTAATCACCAGAGTTTAAACACATGAGTTATTTATAACACAGTGCCCCCAAGGTCAGCACTTGGTGCAGCTGCACTGGTCGCAGTGCTCTAAAGCCGGCAATCACTGTATATCCTTGTGACCAGATGGGTCGGACTGACCTAATGGTATACTGCTATTTTAAATCGACCCTTGTGATAAAAAATACAGATGAAAACGTTGTAATTAATTCTATTTTTTCTACCTATTTGTTTTTATTTTAACGATTAGTTTCCTTGGGGAAACGTTCAGGGGTTGTTGGGCTTGGCCCTTTCTGCAGGGTCATCGCTAAACCATTTTGCCTCGACCTTCCTGTGCAGTTTACTACTCCTAACCAGTGCTAAAGTGCTTGTGCTCTCTCCCTTAAACATGGTAAAATTTGCTTACACCCAACTGCCACATTTAATTTACTTGTAAGACCCTAGTAAAGTGGTACCTCATGTGCCCGGGCCTGTAAATTAAATGCTACTAGTGGGCCTAAAGCACTGATTGTGCCACTCACTTTACTAGCTCTTTCAGCATGTCTCAGGCCTGCCATTGCAGCCTGTGTGTGCAGTTTTAAACTTCCATTTCGACTTGGCAAAATAAACCTTTTACCAGGGCTAAACCTTCCATTTTAATAGACATAAGTCACCCCTAGAGTAGGCCCTAAACAGCCCAGAGGGCAGGGTGTAGTTTATTTAAAATGTTGGACATGTACTTTTAACTTTTACATGTCCTGGTAGTGAAAAACTCTAAAATGTGTTTTTCACTACTGCAAGGCCTACCTCTCCCATAGGATAACAGCGGGTTAACGTATTACATTTAATAAGTGGTAACATTTAATTGGGGGCAAGTAGGAATGTCGAGTTTGGTGTCTAGAGAATTGTAATATTAAACCCTCTTTAATGGTAAAGTTGTATTTTAAGTCACAATTCTGAAAATGCCATTTTTAGAAAGTGGGCATTTTCTTGTCTTAACCATTTGGTGCCTGTAACCTGGGTCACATGACAAGGTGTAGCTGGCAGTTGGTGTATTGCTCCAAGACAAACAGACAAAGGAGCGTAGGTGTTGGGAGGATGGGCCATCTTTGACTTGATGAGGGGGAGGACCTGTCACCTACGACAGTTGCACACCACAAAGGCTCTGCCTGAGCAGACTCACAAAGAGTTTGACACCAGTCTATTGTGACCCCAGACAAGCTGTCCCCAGGGCAGGAAGGCAGGAAATTCCAAACACCTCTGGGAGTGGAAACCTCCAGATCCTTCTCCTACTTCAAATCTGGTACCAAGTATAACTATTGGACCCTCAGACCCAACTCTTCAGTCCACCTCTGGACCTGTGGAGGACTTAGGACTGTGCTGCTCTGCAAGAAGGGCTGCTTCTCTGTTGCCCTGATGCCTGTTGCCCTGCAGCCTGAGTGAAAGAATTGGACCTGCATCTTGAACCCAGGACAGCCAGAGTGACTACAACGGCTAGTTGGCTGGCCTCTTGAACAGAGCCTCAGGGACAGATAAGGCCCCAACCCCCTTGGACCTGATCCAGCGTTTGGGAACTTGCAAATTTTCTATCATCTGGAACAAATTTAATACCTAACAGTCCCTTTCACGCTGCATGAGTTTAAAAACATTTACCAAATTATCTATCATCTATTTTATCCTCTTTTCTCTCCGATGAATCTTTTTTAGTGGTCAGGGGCTGGCAAATGAATGACAGAATTCTAAAATAAGGATCTACATAGGAATAATCATTCAATATAACTAAATGACATTAATAAAGACAAACTCTGTTTCCTTATCAATATGCTTTATCTAAATAAATGTGAATGCTCATCAAGCACAATACAGCTCGAATCATAGATCATCATACAAGAGAACAACAATATAATAATTCACAATTATACATCTCAAATACCAGTGCTATGAGAGAGTGGATAGGCGAAGAGACAAAAGAATAAAGACATTTGCAAAAATAAGGTTTATGCAAATTCAGAAAATCATACTAATCTATCACGCAAAGTGCTTGAAATCTGGAAAGCTACTCTCTGGCCATGAGAGTAAGCTGGGCATCCTCAAGAAGATTTGAGGAGCAAAGTCAAAGAGTCAGGATCAGCAGAACAACAGCCAGCCAGTAAGGTTTAGGAAACAGCAACACGGCTCTCTCCTCACACAAAATAAAGAATGAAGGCGCCTAACCCCCACCCTCTCAGTAATAATATGTATACCCTAAATTCACTAAAGTTCCAACCCCCCCCATGTGTCATCACATAATGAATTCTTGAATCTCATTGGTTAAAAACTGCGGGGCAGATTTACAAGCCCCTTGTGACACATTTGCGCTGCCGTTGCGTCACTTCTGTGACTCAGCGGCGTCGTAAACAATGCGCCACGTTGCGACATATGTACAACGTGACGCATCTAGGGAGATGCGTCACATTGTACAGCCATGCGCTTCATGATACCTGCGTCAGGTATAATGTATGCAGGGTGGGCGTTCCGTCGCAAGAAAGCCTCGTAAAAGTGACGCAGTGAAATCTACAAGATTTCACTTAGTCACTTTTACGACGCCGCTGCGTCAAAACCTTACGCCTGCTTGAAGCAGGCGTAAGGAGTGATGCAGCACAATAAGTATAGGCCCCCCCTGAGCATTGCTGGAGTTGCGTCACGCTTGCGACACGACTCCAGCAATGCGCTGCCCTTACGACAAAAGATGCTACACGCATCTGTCTATCCTTGCGCCACGGTGCGCCGCATTGTAAATGCAACGCATCGGTGGTGGCGCAAGGGTATTTTTGCGTGTCGCATCTTTACTGGCACATCCCTGCTAATAAGCAGAGATGCGCCAGTCCTTGTAAATCTGCCCCTAGGAGTGTCTAGTCACTCCACTCTCAATGTGCCTAACTCTTCAACAGTTCCTTTGTCTTTAGACAGCTTTCGTCATCAACCTTCAGCAGAGGAAATTCAGATAAACTCTTCCGCGGCTTGCACATTTCTCCATCTCGCTAATGTATCAATCTTGTAGTACAAATGTCCACATACTCCGCTCGGCAAGGAAGTTCCATTCATAATGTTTATTGTTTCCTCCACACAACCTTGGCCATCATCAGGAACTCACGAAGGACAGATTACATATTTTTCATTCTACATTCTAATAAGCAAATTAAACCTAAAAACACTCTTGAGGCCTTCTCTGCAGAGCAGTAAAATACGCTCTAGGAAAAACAAATACACATATGATTATCGTTGTTATTTTATAAAACTCCACTATAAATGCTCTATAAATGCTTTTGCTTACATTTTCTTTACATTATGTACTCTATTTTCAAACAGTTAGTGAAAAAGAAACTCGCGGCTTTCGGCTGTTATTTTCTGCATTAATCGTATGCATTTGCGGCTTACACTAATTTTCCCCAGCACGTGCTTGCACAGTTTTCATCTTTCCCCTTTTTAGTTTTGCACTGTTAATTTTCACACCATTTTGTTAATAATCCACACAATGAGACGTTCAATCGGAGCAGGTTTTATTTCACGAAAACCCTGCTCCATCAATCACCCCTTTGATGGCGACTTGAGCCATTGTAAAAACCCAAAAATCTGATTGTCATCATATTATACTGTTATACTACCTAGAAAGCAGTAGACTTCTTCTGTTCCAACATAACTCCATCTATATCCTTTACTATCTCATAGTAATTTCCTCTTCTGTCTTCTAACTCTATTTCTTCTCTCTTCCTCTTTCTTGCTCTCCGTTTAGTCTCTAATGTTTGTTTCTTGTACTTGCAACACATATATATTAATACCAGCATTAATATCCCTGTAGCAACAGCAACTATTGGCGTTAATATTCTTCCTAGCAAGCTATTACTAAAAGTAGAAAAACAATTACCCACTGAGGAGAAACCCTTACCAAGTCTCTCCCAAGCACCGTCATCCTTCAGTTCAGTTAAATCTTCCTGTAAATGTGTAATATTTGTAATATATCCCTCCAGGTTCTTACTTTTGTCTGGGATATATGTGCAGCACTGTTGAATTTTCAACATAATATAGACTCCGCCGTCTTTTGCCAATAATACGTCAAGAGCAAGTCTATTTTGTAAAACCATAGATCTTATAGCCACCATTTCTGTATCAATAATTAAGAACCCACCAGCAGCAGTGTCTGTTGATAAACGATCAACCACTGTGGACAATTTTCTAATGTTATGTGAATTTAAAATTACTCCAACTGAAGGTATCAATCTCCAAAAATATCACCCACAATCTCTGCAGCACTAATTCCCCTTTTATTTCGTGTTAGTTCACCCTTCTTTTCATTGGTTCTATGACTTTTATCCAAATGGTAGACTTTTGGAAAGACAATCCCCATATAACAACACCCATACCAATGTGCAGGCAACCTATAATAGGCATTCTTACCACACACATAATATATTCCAGGGAAAACAGGATCCGTACCATCTCTTATTCCCCAACCGCCCGTAATTAGGAAAATATGATCACATTCACTAGAACCAATGAAATAATTATTAAAGTCTGTTTTCTGTCTTAGAAGGCAAAGCTTTCCCCTATGGTGCCAATCCAGAGTCATTGCAGCATATGTCTCACCCTTTTGTAATCACCTTCTCTGAAAGCCCAAGGAGGTACATGGGACTTTTGCTCAGCAGCTTTTTTCTTAAAACTCTGTCTCCTATCTTCCACCAAATTTATAAATTCAATCTCCTCCTGACGCAAACTACAGGTTAAATTAGTACGATGTACATACACAGTATCTAATGTTTTAGTAGTATGAAAGAATTCTCCAAAATACTCAGCATTTTTTGCACTATTCACCTTAATCATATTCTTTCTAATAGGCACTTCAGAAAATACTAAATCATAATTTGAATAGAAATACTGCAGGCTTCCTTTTTCATAGAACAAACTGGTTAGTACACTACACGAAACTCCATATGTTAAAGGTAGGTGATGATAGGTCACCCCCTCAGACACAGACAAAGGTAATTGCATGCACACGTAACAATCTCTTGCATCCATGGTATCTACATACTCGTACAATAATTTGGTAAAAACATTTAACGAAAAATCATTAATAGAGTTATCCTGGTGATATATATTATCACCTGTTACTTTCTACATGTTAGTCTGTGGCTCTTCTTTAAGATTTCCCACATCTATTTTTTCCCTCACCCAATTATTAGTAATATTATTTTTAGTAGGATACATAAAATAAGGCACAGCAACAATTAGTGTTAACCAAACAAATATTAGTAGTAAAACACTTATAAAGCAAGCATTAATACATCTACGTTTAAAACTTTGATTTTGATATCCAGTCTCTTGAAATTTGCCTTAGCCATCTCTTATAAAAAAAAAAATTAGACTAAAATTAAAACTAAAAAATAGTAGTGTGTAGTGTATCCAAACACTTCTTAAGCCTCCTTGCTTCTCCCCTCTTTTTTTACATTTTATATCTTCACAGCTTTTAACTGAATTCCAGCTTAATTTTCCTCACTCTTCAGAGTGATCTTTTCAATCTTCTGCACCCCAATTTTGACACAGTTCATTTAGGGTGGCTCATAACAGTTCTTGTGACTTGATTCTGCAACAGTCTTTTCCTCACAATGATCTGTAGGTTCAGCTGTTTCAGCCACCACGTATGTCCATTCAGGTGCTGTGTAATTCTTGTTCGGAACTCTTGCCCTTTTTGTTCTCCGAACTGTATCTTCTGTGAGTCACTTTGTTCTGTTTGGCTCGATACTTCTATTATTGTATTTGGAACTTTTTCATTCAGAGTGTATTTCAGTCTTTTCCCTCCCTTTGGCCATATATCTCCTTTTCTTGCCTTTTTCACTTGCACTGAGTCACCAGATTCAAGACTTGATTCAAAACTTCTCTTGTTTGCTTCCTTTCTTGTTTGCACCTGTTCTTGAATCAAACTCTCTTCTTCATCTGCATTGACAACAGTCTCACGAGACCCAGTAGCTGGTGCCCACTTTATTCGACTCTGTTCAGACTCTCTTTGATTTTCAGTCTGATCTTGATGTCTTTGATCACTTTCATTTGTTTCTGTTCTTTCAAGTGGACTTGGGACTCTTCTTGTGTGACTTGACTGAATCCAATTTGGAAAGCCACTACATTTTACTGCTGTCGTCGTCACCAATATCACTTGATATGGTCCATGCCAACGTGGTTCCAAACATGACTTCCTTACATGTTTCTTCACCAGGACCCACTCTCCTGGACTTAGGTCATGTGCTTGTTCTTGATGTGTTGTGGTTGCAACTTCTCCAACCTGATGAAACACAGAACGCACCACATCAGCCAATCCTTTGCAATAATCAAGCACTATATCATTAGTTATATTCATCAGTTGATTTGCTGGGACTATTGGCTGTCTCATTGCTCTTCCCATAATCACTTCGTGGGGCGATAATCAAGTCTTTTTTATCAGGAATACTTCTCAGACTCATCAGAACTAAGGGTAAAGCATCTGGCCATTTTAGTGCTGTGGATGCACACACCTATGAAAGTCTTGATTTAATGGTGCCATTAATTTGTTCGACCCCACCTGAACCTTCTGGTCGATAGGCACAATGTAATTTTTGCTCAATTTGTAATGCTGCACAAATCATCCAAATTATTTCATTGTTGAAATGTGTACCTCTATCTGTTTCTAAAGAGACTGGAAATCCAAACCTCGGTATTATTTCTCTTAGCAGCAATTTAGCAACAGTTAGACTATCATTTCGTCTTGTTGGGTAAGCTTCTACCCAACGAGAGAACAGACAGACCACTACCAATACATATTGTAATCCATTACATGGAGGAAGCTCGATAAAGTCTGCCTGCAGTCTGGTAAATGGACCAGCTGCTCTCCCAATTCATCCCCAACTGATAACAGTTTTCCTCCCTGCATTTTGCTGCTGACAAGTTATGCACCTCTGGCAAAGACTCTCTGCAATGACCCTGAACTTGGGATTATACCATGTTTGCTTAAATAGCCTAATCATTGCATCTCTTCCTACATGTGTTAAACCATGGTACATTCTTGCCATTTGTGACAACAAGCTATCTGGCATTATTGGTCTTCCATCATCAGTGTACACCCACACTTCATCTTCAGCCCTACGTGAACAACCTGCTTTGATCCAAATTTCCTTTTCTTCTTCACTAGCTTCTTCCTTTAATTGCCTAATTTCTTCTCATGTCTCCACAGAAGAAAACATTATATGACAATTTGTATCAGATTTCTGCGTCTCTTTGTTAATTGAAATTGAATTTTGGGCACAAAAACGTGCAACTTGATCTGCATAATTATTTCCTTTAGTTACATAATCATTTCCAGATCTATGCGCAGAACATTTTACGACTCCAATCTCTTTGGGCAATTGTAAAGCAACTAGCAGTTCCTTTACATGATTGCTATTCCGAATTGGTGAACCTGATGATGTCAAAAATCCACGTTGCATCCACAATTGTCCAAAATCATGGACAACCCCAAAACCATATTGACTATCAGTGAATATGGTTATTCTCAAATTTTTGCCAATTATACATGCTCTGGTCAATGCGACCAATTCAGAAATTTGTGCTGAACTTACTCCTTTCAAGCATGTAGCTTCAAGGACCATGGCCACTGTACAGACTGCATATGAAGCAAGCAAAGTACCTTTATCATCTCTCATGCAAGATCCATCCACAAACATTATACAATCAGATACAGGCAATGGTGTGTCCTTTATATCAGGCCTTGGTTTTGTACACAATTCAGTCACATACAGACAATCATGATCAGCTTCATCCACCACTTCCTCACAACTTGGACTTGGTAACAATGTAGCCGGATTCAAATTTGTGCATCTTGTCACAGTCACATTTTCCACTCCCAGAATCACTCTTTCATATCTTGTCAACCGACTACTTGTAAGATGCTGTGTTCATGTTTGTGTCAACAAGATCTCGACATAATGTGGCACATACACTCTCAAAGAATGTCCCATTACAATTGATTCACTCTGTTCCAAACTCACACAAGTAGCAGCAACTGCTTTTAAACATCCTGGTAACGCTGCAGCCACTGAATCTAGTGTTGCAGAAAAATATGCCACTGGACAGCGTGCTGTTCCATGCGTTTGCGTTAGAACTGAAAGTGCACAACCATCTCTCTCACAACAGAATAGTGCAAAGTCTATGCTATAATCTGGCATTCCTAATGCAGGTGCTCGACAAAGGCTGTCTCGCAACTCTTCAAATGCCCTCATGCATTCTTCATCCAGTTCAACTGGATCGGTTACATCTCTAGGTGTCAACCTCTATAATGGCTTGGCTGTCAGTGAAAAGCCACTGATCCATTGTCTGCAGTATCCAACTATTCCCAAGAACATTTGAACTTCCTTCTGTGTTCTGGGTGGATTCATTTGTAAGATCAGAGTTATTCGATCTTGTGATACTTTCCTGACTCCTTTCTCAATTTTGTGTCCCAAGTATAAAACTTCTTTTTGGCAAAATTGCAATTTAGCAGGTGACACTTTATGCCCACCTACTGCCAAATGGTTCAGTAGAGCAATTGTAACTGTCACAATGGCTTCCCTCGTCCTTGATGCAACAAGCAAATCATCAATGTATTGCACCAAAACTGAGTCTTCTGGCATTACCAATAACTCTAAGCATTTCTTTAAAATCTGATTGAAAATTGAGGGACTCTCTGTATACCCTTGAGGAACTCGGAACCATGCCAAAACACGGTCTCCGAACCGGAATGCAAATAAATATTGGCTATCCGGATGTAAGGGTATCGAGAAAAATGCTTGACGTCACAAGGAATTTGGTAAAGAATTACTGCTGGATTCGGCACTATTGGGCAACAATGAATCACTATCTATTAATCTTCCTCAGGTCTTGAACTATCCTATACTTCCCACTCAGTTTCTTAATCCCCATAATAGGTGAATTACAAGGGCTCCCTAGTATCTCTCTCAAAATGCCTTGTTCAATCATTAATTCGATTACAGGTGTTATTCCTGCAATGGTCTCAGGACTCATTTTGTACTGTGCCGCTTTTGGAAATTCTGCACCTTGTTTGACTGAAATTTGAATAGGATCAACTCCTTTCATCAATCCAATGTCTTTCCCTGAAAACTCCCACACATCAGTCATCACTGTATCTCTCAATTCAACAGGCAGATCCTTTGCTGTAAATAAAGGATACAAATCATTCACTTCTGTCCCTTCCTCGCCATCATCATCTTGAACACCACATCTTCGTCCTGCGTATGAAATGCTATACCATCTGATGTACAATAGATGGTGTAATTCATTTTACAAAGTAAATCTCTACCTCGCAGGTTAACTGGACTCGTATCACACACCACAAAAAGATGTAAGTCTTTAAAATCTCCAATGTGTACCTTCATTGGTTTTGTCACTGGAGTTCTGATCAATTGATTTGAAATACCTACAACTTGGATAGTATCTCCCGAGAGGGGTAGGTTAGGGATTTCCACAGTTCTCACAGTGGAACGGGTAGCACCCGTGTCTACAAGGAATATAATTACATTACCTTCAACTTCTCCATCCACAAAGGGACCACACTGATCTACCTCTAGAGATGCGCCAAGCACGCACTCCTCCTCCTCCCTCAGGCACCGTCATTGAGATGTATCTGAATCACTCTCCTGGCACTGCAACCAGTATTGTGAAACCATTTGCACATTTTGATTATTGTTAGTTCGCTCACCTGCATTAAAACCCACATTCGCACTGTATCTTTTTTGGCAACGGGGCTTGTGGTATTTGTACCTGTGTAACTACCTGTTTTGGTTGTATCTGATTTCTATTCATTTCAGTTTGCATTTGCTGATTAAAATCCTGATTCATTTCATTATTCTCTAGAAAAAACTTACACTCGCGTTTCCAATGTCCCAACTTGCCGCACGCATAACAAGGAAATTTCTTTTTCATCTCTTCTTTATTACCTCTACCCCTACCTCTTCCTTGAGTAGAAACACTGCCATTCATCATGACACCTCCCATGTTAGAAATTTGACCATTCTGAGTATTCTGATTCTGACCCTTTCCTTGGAAACCTGTTAGAGAAAAATATACAAAATGACCACCTTTCTGTGCCGCTTTCATCTGTGCCCACATCAATTTCTCTTTCAACTTGTTATGTCTCGATTCAATATCATCACTACAATATTTCGCATATCACAATATTTCATTTACACTGTTGTTTTGTCAACAAATCAAATGCTGCTGAATCATGTTACTAATCTCTGGTTTCAAACCAAACACAAACTTATACACAAAATGTCCCATATCTTTATCAGTTATGCTTTCAAAACCACTATACTGTTTAAATACTTGTAATAGCCTCTCATAATAAGCATGTACCGTTTCTTTCGTCTCCTGAGTTATTCTATCTATTTTTACCGAATCTGTCTCTTTCGGTGATATCTTTCCCTTCAAATAGGTAATTACTTGATTATATTTTTTCATCACTTCATCTGATGGTGCTCCAGTCTTCGCATCTCTGGGATATACTTCTTTTGGCCAAACTACTGCAATTTTACACTCAACCCATAAATCAGCTGGAACTACAATGTCAAACAAACCATCTAAGTCTTTCAACAAGACTTTTGAAACCTTTGCAAATCTTTCTACTTTTTTGTACCATTCAACTGGTTTTTCTCTCAATCTGGGAAACTCATTTGTAAAAGACAGTACATCCTGCCTTGACCACGGAACGTGAACATATCCACCTCCTGGTACCTCTCTCATTGGATATATAATTTCAGTCGTTGTTGTCTCTGTCCCTGTTTCTCTCACTGGATGCACAGATGATGCTCCTTTATTTGCAAGCATTTCTTCTTTCTTTTTAGCCCACCTGCCTTTCCAATGTTCCAATTCACCCCATCGTCTCAATGTGTTAATCAACTCTTTAATTTGCAAACGCTTACCAGAAGCATTCAAATGCTCCAAATCTTTATCACTAAAATCCAATCTATATGTCTTTTGCAAAGCCTTTGATTTTTCTATATCCACTCCATAAGTTTGTGCAACTTCAGCAAATCTCTCATGAAGACTCTTCGCCCTCATTGTAATATTCTTATACAAAAACAACAATTCTTCTTCTTGGTATTTACTCAATCTTTCTGGACTAATCGTACCTAGAATTATTTCCTCCAAGTCCGCTTTTAATCTACTTACATCCATGCTCGTATCCACTTTATTAGACACCATCCCTCTAATCCATTCATCCAACTCTTCCGGTGATGGCCCTATTGAACCTCCTGAAGTAGGTGTCACTTCTCTCACATTTTGCACAAATCTTCTAGGTTCCATCTGCACATTAGGCTTTGGGGTTTCTACTGATCTTCCTGAAATATCAATCAATGTTCCTGTCTCACTCACATCAGCACCACTATTAATTCTATTATCATTAACATGTACTGTTATTGTATGTACTAGTGAAATATTGCGACCCTCACTATACAATGGAACTATGGGACCAATCGTCACAGGGACTGATAAAGCTTCTGCATTCAGATTCAATTGAGTAATCTTTTGTGTCAAATCATCTTTTACCTGACTCGTTATATTTGTATTTCTCACTTGTGAAGACTGAGGAACCTCTAATTGAATCAATGGAGCATTTAGGGTAACTCTCTCTTGTTCTTCCTGATATGGTGGAGGTCTATTTAGTAATAATTCATCCAATAACTCATCATCAACTTCATTTGGATCTGGATCTGAACATTCTACATTTTTCTTTTTCTCTTTACACTTTCCTCCAACCTTATCCTCTACTATAACAACCGTATATAAACCTTCACCTGCTGCAATCACATCCCTTCTCCATCTTTTCATTTGGGCATCCCATTTTGCCTCTGAGTATCTACTCACAGTATTTCTGTATTTATTCGCAGCCCTGTCTCTGTCTCTCTTATATGCCTCATGCTCCCATTCCTCAAGAGCTTCGTACTGCATAGGTCTAGGATTTGGTCTCAATTGATTCATTTGATATCTCAGGTTCTCTAAAATCCTTACATTAAAAGTACCATACTCTGGAAATGCCAAATTCTCATCTCCTTCTGTATATTTCACCCAATTCTCCAACCATGTACACGTATGATATCCTCGTTCTAAAGACATAAAAGAAGCAGGCATACCATCAGGCGGTATAGGAATTCCCTCTCTAATAGGTATAGGCTCATCTTTCCTAAACAAAGTCTTCATCATTTTCAATAACTTCATTTTATTCGTTCACCACGCTAAAACCCAAGTAAAACTGAGAAAACTCTGTATTTCCACAAAAACTATTCGTTCACGCTGCCCAATACCAGCGCGGCTCACACCAACCAACCAATAACAGTACAGCACCCTTTCGTGACGGCTCACACTAGCTGACCAATGCCAGCGTGGCTCTCTGTGACGTCAGTATAACTCCTACAACTGACCCTCCCTTTACAAAAATAATCTGCAGTAAATTCCAAACTCTTCTTAAAGGAAAACAAGATTAGAAACAACATAAAACAAACCTGCTTGTCTGCTCCACTAAAAGAAGCGATAGATTCAATCATCCAAAGAATTCTTTCGCTACTAGTGGAATATCGACCAGCGTTACTCCACCCTCAATTAAGTGAAAATTCTCGGGACTTCTTCAGCTGCGCTTTCTAAAGGTACCCAAATAAATCTCCACTATACTAACTTCAGAGTTCCCTATGCAGTATTAACAACCCACCTGTTGCTTAATACCACATCAGCAGACAACGCAATACTACTTAGTGTATGCCACACTAAAACTGCCCATTAGGCTAATATCATCCCGGGATCTTGGGCGACTTTGGACCTGTCTCTTTTAAGGTCAACAACGGACCACAACATATAACAATGATACGAAATATTAATAACCAAAATTATTAATTCTGACCCATTAAATTGCCAATTTAATCCATAAAACCATCAAGACTGCTACCAAAAACTGATCCAGCGTTTGGGAACTTGCAAATTTTCTATCATCTGGACTCAATTTAATACCTAACAGTCCCTTTCACGCTGCAGGAGTTTAAAAACATTTACCAAATTATCTAACATCTATTTTATCCTCTTTTCTCTCCGATGAATCTTTTTTAGTGGTCAGTGATTGGCAAATGAATGACAGAATTCTAAAATAAGGATCTACATAGGATAATCATTCAATATAACTAAATGACATTAATAAAGACAAACTCTGTTTCCTTATCAATATGCATTATCTAAATAAATGTGAATGCTCATCAAGCACAATACAGCTCGTCATAGATCACCATACAAGAGAACAACAATATAATAATTCACAATTATACATCTCAAATATCAGTGCTATGAGAGAGTGGATAGGTGAAGAGACAAAAGAATAAAGCCATTTGCAAAAATAAGGTTTATGCAAATTCAAAAAATCATACTAACCTATCACGCAAAGGGCTAGAAATCTGGAAAGCTACTCTCTGGCCATGAGAGTAAGCTGGGCATCCTCAAGAAGATTTGAGGAGCAAAGTCAAAGAGTCAGGATCAGCAGAACAACAGCCAGCCAGTAAGGTTTAGGAAACAGCAACACAGCTCTCTCCTCACACAAAATAAAGAATGAAGGCACCTAACCCCCACCCTCTCAGTACTAATAGTTATACCCTAAATTTGCTAAAATTCCAAACCCCCTTGAGTCATCACATAATGAATTCTTGAATCTCATTGGTTAAAAACTAGGAGTGTCTAGTCACTCCACTCTCAAAGGGCCCGATTCACAGAACTAACTTAAGACAAAATCCTAAACTTACTACCATTTTGGTATTCACAGAAGGCACTTACTCATTTTGGTATTCACAGAAGGCACTTACTCATCAATGAGTAAGTGCCTTCTGTGAATACCAAAATGAGTAAGTTACTCAAAATGAGTAAGTTACTCAAAATGAGTAAGTAAGTGCCTTCTGTGAATGCCAAAATGAGTAAGTGCCTTCTGTGAATACCAAAATGAGTAAGTGCCTTCTGTGAATACCAAAATGGTAGTAAGTTTAGGATTTTGTCTTAAGTTAGTTCTGTGAATCGGGCCCAATGTGCCTAACTCTTCAACAGTTCCTTTGTCTTTAGACAGCTTTCGTCATCAACCTTCAGCAGAGGAAATTCAGATAAACTCTTCCGCGGCTTGCACATTTCTCCATCTCGCCAATTTATCAATCTTGTAGTACAAATGTCCACATACTCTGCTCGGCAAGGAAGTTCCATTCATAATGTTCATTGTTTCCTTCACACAACCTTGGCCATCATCAGGAACTCACGAAGGACAGATTACATATTTTTCATTCTACATTCTAATAAGCAAATTAAACCTAAAAAGTCTCTTGAGGCCTTCTCTGCAGAGCAGTAAATACGCTCTAGGAAAAACAAATACACATATGATTATCGTTGTTATTTTATAAAACTCCACTATAAATGCTCTATAAATGCTTTTGCTTACATTTTCTTAACATTATGTACTCTATTTTCAAACAGTTAGTGAAAAAGACGCTTGTGGCTTTCGGCTGTTATTTTCTGCATTAATCGTGTGCATTTGCGACTTACACTAATTTTTCCCAGCACGCGCTTGCGCAGTGTTCATCTTTCCCCTTTTTAGTTTTGCACTGTTAATTTTCACACCATTTTGTTAATAATCCACACAATGAGGAAATCAATCCAAGCAGGTTTTATTTCGTGAAAACCCTGGTCCATCAGACCCAGCACCTGGATTCTGCCTGCTGTGAGTCCTTCCCCCCCCAGGTGGTGCCACCCCAGTCCTGGACCCTTGGAAGTGAGCCTGAAGGTGCTCTGCCAGCCCAGTTGTGGTCCTGTAAGCAGAGCCAACGCAGCGTGAAACATCTCCTCACAGCTGCATTGGATCTGCAGCAGCGAGATACATTCCCTGACGGTGGACTTCGCATCACAGCACACAGTCGCCTTCGGTGCCCAACTAAGTGGAAGGGGATAATAAAGACAAGTGGTGTTCTGCCTATGAGGTGGTGCTTAAGATGCAGAGGGTCCCAGAAACGTTTTGAGGGGCATCACTCTGGAAACACATGCCTCCAGTGGGGAGAGATACCTTGCTTACACTAGAGGTGGGGAACCAGATGAAGTAAATCCCAATGAAAACCATTCTTGTCACTAAGTTTGGACTCACCACAAAGAAGTGCCGTATTGGGTTTAGGTGATAGAGCAAATTTCCTCATTTTGCAAATTAAATGTATTGAATTAAAAAGTGCAAATTTGTATGCTGAATAACATACGCATAATAAACACAAAATTTGTAGTAGGTAATCATATTTAAGCATTGTAATCACACAAATGAAGTGACATAATGTACTGACTTAAGTTAGCTTGACAAATGATCGTTAGCCTGACTCATGCATGACTACTGATGCCATATTAAATGTCGGTTTACACATTAGGGTTAAGAGGCCTGTTTTCGTATTAAACTGTTGTCTTTCACAATATGGTTTTCTCTTCCACTGCAGATGCTGTAACTTTCCAGAAACCTTCTGTTAGGGAACAGGCAGTTTTATTGTATTATACAACTGATAGTGAGGTTTTCCCCAGTAGGAGAGGAGATAGCAGGAAAAAGGACTTTTGAGAAGAACTGTCTGAACCAGAAGATGTGCCCAGTGCATCATTTCAAGGACTTGATTCTGTACTTCATTGTGAAAACGTGAGAAACTAGGAGTTTTACCTGTCCCGAGTTTGCAGAGGATTGATTGGTTGTTGGGTTTAGTGAATGGAATATTTGTTACAAATATGCTTTGGCAGAATTATATTAGTGTGTGTTTCTTAGCTTGGTTAGAAAGCACAGGACTGAATAGGAGGGATCCCTCTGAGCCCTCCACTTTCTCCTCACCCAGACACTAGGTACGCCTGCTGATTTGTAGCTCAGAATACTTTCCAGTTTTGCAAATTCTCCATTGCTTAAATGCTAAGGCTTCATGCCTAAGCATTTTGATTCTCTCATCACAACCTTTCATTTGGGTGTCTGAAACTGACACCTTACCTTGCTGACTAAAACTAAATGCCCTTTCATGTCTAAAGTTTATTATTTTAGATTAGAGAGTTCCTTTATGGAACACACTTACTGTATTTTCTCTATTTTATTTGTAATTCTTACTAATTTAATATTTTATCCTATATTGAAACATCAACTAATCAATTATCTATCTGTAATGATGACTACATTTTAAATATTTACTAAATGAATAAATCAATTTTGGATTCATTTGTTAATAAAACTCACTAATTCAAACCAACTCTCATTATTGGTCTTGTGAGGCCCCAATTGGACTTCACTGTTCATGGTGTTTGATGAAAATAATTGCCCATTATCAACTCTCCTTGTCGATGAACAAAGGTCAGTACGACCAATGGCAGGAGTTATTTAATGATTATAGTTGACGACTGATATACAAGAATCCCTGCTCTGACACAGGGATAGCCAAAAGAAGCAGAACCAGTCTTGGGATTTTCCTGATAACCGCATCATAGTAGTAAATGGCCGGGTAGGGGCAGCAAAGTTGATGATTTTACTGGGTTGTCTAATCTGATACTAAGAGAGCGCATGCTCAGTACATGATTTGTGGAGCTGCGCCAGCATCGGTTGGCAGCAAGGTAACTGACTCCAGAGAGCTTGCACAGGAGGCAGATCTTTGGATCAGTACCGGAGTTTCCAAGAAGGTACCTGGGAGTGACCCCAAGAAGGGTGGTTCAGATTCTCCCCAGCCATTTGAAGGGGAGGTCAAGGAAGACACATCAAGTCCCAGAACGGGGGGAGGGGGTGGAAGGGTTCCCATGCCCCTTCCGAGAAACAGGGGGGAGGTTCTGGTGGGCGGTGGCCCTGGGTGCCCCATTTCAAGCCCTGGTGCTTTCATTGTTCTAAGTTAGGACACAAGCGGGGGGAATCTCTGTCCAAAGAAATCACTCACCAGTGGGACCTCTACAGGGGTGGCCAATTTGGCCTCAGAGGAAAGTATCTCTCAGGGGCAGGTCATAGACCTTGCCATGATTTCTCTTAGCTGGGAGATATACTCAGAGGGTGAGCTTGTGTCCCCTGATGGTGGGAGTCATCACTTCAACCAGTTGCAAGTGAAAATGAATGAGATCCCAGTCACTGCTCCTTGAGGGACAATTTAATGCAGCTGTCGACCCACTGCAGATGGCTACACTCCCTTAACAGTGCAGCTGTCAGCAATGAGTTGATGACTGCACAAGAAAAGAAAATGCTTCTGGTGAAAACACCAGAAACATTTAATTTTAAAATAATGAAGTTGGGACTCTTCCCTCGCGTTTTTGGGGTTTGCTGTATCCCCAGCATGCACAGCTCACTAACGTCACAGCAAAACAAAATAATTGATGCCAAAAAGCATGACTCTCCCCTGAGCACCAATCTCTGCAGAAGAGGCAGTGTTGGAAAGGGGATAATGTCTCTGTTCAACCGTTGTCTCTACCTAGTTGATTTCTGCTTGGTATGCTTAGAAGGAATCCACCCAAATAGACAGAAGTTTTTTGTGATGGGAGTGCCTCCTTGGGCAAGGGCCGGTGTTCCCCTCAATAATAGCCAATAAGCAGATTGGGGGGTAGAAAGTCCACTATATATCAGAGACTTCAGTCAAGTGAAAAATAAACAAGGTGGGTTGATCGAACCTGGCATCGGGCCATACCACAACCCCAAAAGGGGATTCAGTATTTCTGCTATCCCCCTGGGGAGGCAGGTAGGGGGTAGAAAGCCCAAAACAAAACACTAGAGATTTTGTATTGTTTCAGGTGGGCAGCCCCTTAGGCAAGGGCCATTGCCCCCAATACCAAGGGCAACACAGAATTTGCCCCTCTGGGAACAGATTGAGTGTTTGCCCCTATCTGTCCATGCAAGGGGCGTAGAAAGCCCTCTAGAAACCAGGGAATTCCATAAGAAGAAGAATGAAAGGGATGGGGGTTGCCCACCCTGGTATCGGGCTTTGCGCCGCCCCCAAAAGAGGCATACACTCTTTCGGGGCGATGGCAGATAAAGCGGTTTGCCCTGGATCTAGCACCTAAGGGGGGAGAAAGCCCAGTAGACAACAGGGATTTAATTTTTTCAGGGGTGGATGGCCCCTCTGGCAAGGTCCATTGCCCCCATTCTACTAAGCGAAATACAACCTTTCTGCGACCCCCTGTGGGGCTGATATAGGGATTTACACCCTAACCTGCCCCCTGGCCAGTAGAAAGTCCACTAGACTCTAGGATTTTCCTCATGGTGAGAAAAAAAGCAATGGGTGGCTGATGCATGGCATCAGTCCATGCCCCCACCCCAGAAGGGGCAACAGTCTTTCTGCTCCCCTGGGGGTTTTGATAGGAGGTTTGTGCCAATCTGCCCCTGGGGACGTGGGGGTAGAAAACCCACTAGACACAAGGGATTTCTTTTTTGGGGGTGGCATTGTCCCCCACTCGGGGCAATGGAGTCTTTCTGACCCCCAGGGGTAGATTGGGGGGGTTACCCCAATCAGCCCCGCCAGGAGTAGAAAATCCGCTAGACACCAGGTTTCCACTTGGCTATGCCTCCACCTCAGCATTAGCATTCAGACTTTCTGCCCGCCCCCCTGGAGGGCAGGTGGGGGGTTGCTCTCAATGTGCCCACTGGAAGGGGTAGACACCTGAATTTCTTTTTTGGGGGGAAGCAGCCCCTTAGGCAAGGGTCAGTGCTCCCCCTCCCCAGTTCTCCCCTCCCATGACAATACAGTCTTTTTTGCCCCCTTTGAGGCAGATTGGGGGTTTTGCCCCCAAACTGCCCCCTATGGTGTAAGAAGCCCACTAGTAGCCAGGGATTTCTGCATGGCTGAAAACAAAAGGGGTGGGGGCTGCCCACACTGGCATCTGCCATGCCACCACCCCTGAAGGGGTATTTGTATATATATATACATACACATATTTTTAAGGAAAAATATGGGGTGGGCAGGCAGCTTAGGCATTGGGCCTATCCTTAAAGCCCCAACAGTCTTTCTGCTCACCTGGGACCTACAGCATTCCCATCTCCATAGCAAGCAAGAGAAAATTTGGATTGTTTTGGGGCATACTTGTGCCATATGGGTCAGCATAGTTGAGGTTTCTTCCACTTTCCATTCTGAATGGTTGCAATATTTGGGCACAGGGTCAGCCGGCAACCAATGCGAAAGCCGGACATTATTTTGCCAGGAAATGTTGGCATCTCCATGTTGCTTTTTTGGGCCTTTTGTGTCACAGGCGCTAGGACGTACCACACAAGCGGAGTAGTGTTTTTATCGAGAGAAGTGTGGGCACACTGGATAGCAGGAATTTTATTTTGTGTATTCTCGCAGATTTCAGAAGTTTGTAATAGAAATGTGAGGAAAAAATTTGATTTTAGGTAAAGAGTAAAGTTTGCTGGGCATTATGGGTAGGATCCACGCAAGGCACATGGCCCTTGCCTCCTATGGGTACCTAGTTTTCAAAAATGTTTTGGATTGGTGGGTTTACCTGGGTGGCGGCTAAACCTGGGCTCAAATACCGCAGCTACCCCCATTGCCAAAACAAGTTATTTTTTTTACAGGAAATATTGATGTCTCCATGGTGCGTTATGGGGCATTTTGTGTCGCAGGCTTTAGGCTGAGCCACTCAAGTTGGGTAGCGTTGTTATCGGAGGAAGTGTGGGAATGCTGGGTGGGAGGATTTTTGTGGCTCCCTGCAGATTCCGGTAAGTTTTTGTGAGAGAAATATGAAAAAAATGTGTGATTATAGCCAAAGTTTGAGGTTGTAGGGCATTGTGGATAAAAATATGTTCAGGGTGCCACTGAAGGCACACCAGCCTAGACTCCCATGGGTATGTCTAGTTTTGAAAATGTATGGGTTTGGTTGGTTTCACTGGGTGGTGGCTGAACCCGGGCCCAAAAACCGTAGTTTGACCCATTGCCAAAACAGTTATTTTTTTAACAGGAAATGCTGATGTCGCACCGTTGCATTATGGTACCTTTTGTGTCACAAGCGCTAGGCCCAGCCACAAATTCTGTATAAGGATAGTATATGTGGATGGTGTACTAGTCTATCATTCTTCATTGACTTTACACTATCCAACAACATAAATGCAGCAACCAAATTAGCAGCTCAAGTGACAAATGTGTTATCTATTCGATCCTGCCCCGGCATGCCCTGACATCTGTTTCGGGCCCCACCCTGGGATTATGGATCTGGCAGAACATCCGGAGTAATGTCTATATGTAAGCCCCGCTGCATGAGAATGTTATGCAACAGGCTAATACTATCTTGCACACATCTTCTGGGGAGTACAGTAGCATCCCCTCATGTGGTAAATGCAACTAAATCACAACTTAAGGAGACCAAAAGTGCGTAAATTATGGCTCATGTATGTGTGTGCCTTATTGAACCTCTGTTGAGGCATTTGGATGACGGAATGGTGTGAGGAGATGGGGAGAGAGAGTACACCCAACATCTCCTAAAACAAAGTTGTGATATTGTTTTAAGTGTGCTTCTATTCTAAAGGTACTGTATCATGTATACATAAATGCAGTTACTGTAAGTGTCACATTTATCTATTGTGTGGTAGTGAGTAATAAGTGAGTGTGTTTGAGACTCCACCCCCCAGATGAACATGCAGCCCCAGTGTGAAATGTTATTACTTCCCTATGAGAAATCCTTCAAGCTAACATGTGAGGGCTATGGGGTAGTACCTCTTCACACAGCTATATGTGGGCAATTATTTGCCTAGTTCAATATAGACAATTTAAATTCAAGTTTAGTATATACACAAAGGGGTCGATTCCGATTCGGGCCGGAAAAAGCACCGACCGACTCGGATCCGGAAATAATACCGACCGACACGTACCCGTGGCGCCCGACACGCCAAGTACGATGCAAGGCGTGAAAAATCCGACCGACACGTACCGAAACCAAGTCGACCGACCGAGCCGCACGGAAAACAGCAATCCGGCCGGAAAAACACGCGAATCCAACCGACCGACACGCACCCGGAACAAATCCGACCGAAACGTACACGCGAACTCCAAACCGCAAAGTACGATGCAAGGCGCGAAAACCACGAGCGAGTCGGACGGAGGCCAAGCCGTACGACCGACACGCATACAAAACCGAGCCGAAGCAACACAAAACACCGCGACCGACGCGTACGCAGCATAGAAAACTGCACAAACACAGCGCGAACGAAACGGAGAACACCGTATGAGACAAATGCAGGGTCCGACTCGGTCACAAGAACGTTTCCAACATACACAAACAGCACAAAGGAAAAATCACCCAAAAAAAGGCCAAACAAGCAATTACCAAGCCAATAAATACTGGGGGGGGATGGGGACAGAGAACAAAGACACACCCACAACTCCACCTATATAAAGGACACAAATCACAACCATGAGCCTTTGCAAATGCCATTCCACTGCCAGCACCCAAGAGAAAGCAACCACACACCCACAGCTCATCCCTCACACAAGCCACACACCATCAGCACACCAACAAATACCTACCTCACATACACCCAGCAAAACACACACTCACACACCCTCACCTGCACACCAACACACACATCACTCACCATCACCACCCATCACCATGCCCCCAAGAAGAATCCCAAGTTCCTAGATAGTGAATTGGAAGTCATGGTAGACGAGATACTCAGGGTAGAGCCACAGCTGTTTGGCACACTGGTCCAACAGACCCCCATCTCCCAGAAAACCAAGATGTGGGAGAGGATCATCAACAGGGTGAACGCACAATCACCATGTCGGCGCACAAAGAGCGACATCCAGAACAGGTGGTATGACGTGCGCAGGAGGGTACGGGACCTGCTCAAGAAAGACTACATCAACAGCCAATACACCGGCAGTGGCCCTCCTGCCAAGCCAATATACCTCAGGCCCTGGGAGGAGAAGGTGCGGGCCATCCTTCCGCCAGTGAGCGTATATGGACTAGAGGACATCCCAGAGCCTGGTGAGTACACAACAAATGTACACAATATACTGCAACAAAACACACACATCACTGTCAAGGGGAGAGTCAAACCATGCACTCATAGCAATTACACAGCAACCAGAACAGAATCATCCCAAAATGTGTATGTCAGTCAGATAAACACAACACATGCCATCAAAAAAGTCACATCCAACTGTGCCAACACATGTACAAACACAACTACAACTACAGCTAGGCAGTGGCACAAATAGAACTAACAAACACATCCAGACATGTAGCCACCACAACAACACCAACACACAGTGAAGACCACTCAAAGGAAGGAATTCTGTGTATGCTGGCCAAGTCAGTGTAGCCAATAGCATCATGGGAGTCGCAGTCACACATATTGCCCCCCCACAACTGTCCCATCAACACCACCCTGAACCATGCTCACATCACAGGGAGTGGAGAAGGACTCACAAGATGGCTGACACTGGCTACTGCTGTGGGGAGCACAAGGCCCTGCTGCCAACTGTGCACCAACAAACAGCAGGACACCACTGACTGAAATCCTGAGAGACAAC